>CM057449.1:1136825000-1137450000 GCA_016271365.2 Neoceratodus forsteri | reverse complement strand
TCAGGAAATCGGAAGGGCAAGGGGACAAAGATGAGTACATGAAGAAGTAAAGGGAGGTTACCAGGCAAGTCAGAGTGGCCAATTTTTAATTTTTATTTATTTAGTTTTTGTTGACCGGGGTAAGTGCACTAGACAATTCCTGCCTATTTTCAGGCATGACCCGGGGGAGGGGGATACAGATGAATACCAACTGACCTTGAACCAGATTAAGCTGTTGGTGGTGTTTTAGTGAATGAGGGAAATTGGCCAGGACACGGGAAATTCTCTACTGTTTGTCAGTAAGGGAGCTGCTGTCATCGCTATGGCCACTTTAAAAAGTCGGTGGATGGTATGAATGTGTGTGAGCCAGGGGAGTGAGCCTCCTCCCCTGGGCTCAAAAACTTAGAAGCTTCCTTTACTTTGCCAGATGGATATCTGGTTACTACTGAGGAGATAACTACTTTTCATGCTACTATGTTTTCGTCTGAAGGCATTTCTCAAGTTGATACTCCTGAACTTCAGATAAGTACTACTAATTTGCAAGTTGGAAATTCTAAAACCTTGTTCCCTCCTGCTGTTCTTCATAATGACACTGGCAATATTACTCCTTTTTCAGCTAAACCCGATGCACTTGCATCAGGCCCGACTGACAGTTCTGTCAAACCTGATGACGCAGTTGCATCAAACGGCAGTGCCGCCCTTGTCTTTGGATCTCTCTCCTGTCAGAATTCCTCGCAGAACATGCTTGACAGTGGGGAACATTTGGCTGGCAGTGGAATCGCTATAAGCAGCGAGTGCCAAAAGCCATTCCCCTGTCAGAAAAGTGTCTCTGTTGAAACTATTTCTGAACTTACTCAAGGTCAGTCTTTGCGGTCAGATTTCCTTTCTCCAAAGCCTATACCTATTGTCAGTAGGCTGCCTGACAACAAGCAAACAAAGCTCTTTACGATTGGTTCAAGCTGTACTGTGGTTGAGGGAACAAGGGCGCAAGGTGTAGTTTGCAGTATCTTGCAGGAGGAGCTGGTTTATCAGACTGATGCTTCTAGTCAAGCTCACGCTACTACTTTTTCGTTTACAACAAAAACCAAGCTTTCCCCGGATACTATAAAAAATAAAAGAGCTGCGTTAACTGCAGCTAATCGTAACTTGTTTGTCAAAACCCAGGCACAGCATCCCGATGACAAATCTAAGTCTGCTCAGAATTCGTCTACTTCAAAACTTATTCAGCAAGCCTTTTCTCTCCCCTCTAAAGTTACAGATAAAGCTAATGATTGGGCCCCGGAGAAACCCTTACTGGAGTCCAGTTGGAAATTGGACCCCACAGGAATATGGATCCCAGATCCAGACTGGTCTTCGGTTTCTCCCCTTTCTTCAAACCCCTCGGAATGGTCTCCTGCTCTTAAGGATATGCCCATCTCCCAGTCTTCAGGAACTAAAACTGACCTTATGATAGAATCATCCTCCTCCAAGCCAGAATTAGTGACTGATGATCCGGCCGGGGAGAAGGTCGTAAAGGACGCTTCTGAGGCTCCCCCACACCCTAGGCCTCTTCTGTCTGACCTTTTTTCTCAAAATCGTAAAGAAACAGCCCCCCGAAGGAATGCTGTGCGGATACGATATAAAGGGGGACTGGCCGAACAGCTGACCGGGTGTATGTGGGGAAACTTCTTTTAAAAGAATCCTTGCAGTTTTCCCCTAAAGATGTCTTTGCCTTTATTAACATTTCAGGGGAAGACAATTATGATGTCAGTTTAGATCTGCATTTCTGTTAGACTTATTTTGGCAAAGATATAATCAGCTGAAATTTTCCCCATTGTGGTCTCCCTTTCTTGTTACCCCTCTAACTCCATTGTTGACTAAATATGTAACTGTGATGCTTAGAAATGAAGGGGTTCACGTTGAAGACATCACTTATTGGCTTTCCCAGAAGTGTGATGTCTTGAGCGCTCCTGAGGCTGTGTTAGATACTGAATTATTTTGGAATGGTAGTTGGAAGTACAAGGTGAAACTGCGGCAGATTAATAATGAGGCTAATCATATTCCTAACTCTTTCACATTGGGAAGAGACAGGGGTGTGTGTTTTTATGCAGGGCAGCCCCGTACCTGCTATAAGTGTGGGGTTAGGACACATCTCTCTAGTTCTTGTGACTCCACTAAGTGTGAAATTTGTGGGGAGCTTGGGCATGGTAGCTTTCAGTGCTCTAATTTAGTTAAATGTGATTTATGTGAAGAATCAGGGCATGGATACAGGGATTGCCCCTGGGCTGCTTCTAATAAAGCATCGGTGATTAGTCCTGAGTTATTGATACAAAAAGCACAGGATGAAGCTCTTTCCAAAACTCAGAAGCAAAGGCCTTACTCCACTCCCTCGGGGAAGGCGGCAGCTGATGGGGACAAAGATGTTCCAGGTCCTGACCCTTCCCCTAGGTCTGAAGCGGGAGCAGTCCCCCCTGGCCCCTTTAATATTAATGATTTTCCTCCTGTTTGTTATCAGGAACCTGTACAAATAAAACCTCTCAGTTCTGGCTCCACTGAGAAAAGGGTTACCAGAAGCTCTAAGCCGCCCCTTGTAACCCCCCCCCCAATCTCTCTAGAACTTCCTACTTTTTAAATAGAAAATTCATATGCCATTCTTGACACTGTAGAAGGTGACTCTGACATGGATACTGGTACCCTGGTTCTTTTCCAATCTTTAGAGACTATAAAGGCTAAAGACTACTGACTATAAAAGGAAAAAAAAGAAAAAAAGAAAAAAAAACCTAAATGTTTATGGCCACTCTTTGTATTGGGTCCCTAAACTGTAGTAGTCTTTTGAATAATTTCAAAAGGACTGCTCTTTTTCATTTTCTTCACCAGTCTAGCCTTGATATTTGTTTTTTACAGGAAACATGGGTTTACACTTTGGATCAATGCCGTTTTTTAACCTCAGAGTGGATTTGGGGACCATCTTATTGGTCTTTCGGCCTAGACGGAGCTGATGGTATAGGGATTCTTTTTGGCTCTTTTGATTTCACACTTAAGAAATTAATCGATCTTATACCTGGGAGGCTTCTTATAATTGATGGGCTTTGGAAACAAGCTGACTTTCGATTTATAGTAGCTTATGGACCTCAGACAAAAGCAGGAAGGGTTAACATGTGTAATACCCTTTTACCCTTCCTGGCCACTACTTGTTATATTATCCTGGGAGGTGACTTTAACTGTGAGATTTCAGGTTTTAGTAGCGGTAAAGCAGGTAAGAAAAAATATTGTGATACGATAGCACTAGAGAGAGTCATTAATCTTGCAGGATTAAGAAATGTTAGGAGTTATCAGACTGAGCGGTTGGCTTATACCTTCAGAAGAGGGATTTTGACATCTACTATTGATTACCCTTTTTTCTCAAAAAATCGTTCCCCTCCTGTTCATAAAACTCTTATTACTGAATTTTCCGATCACTTGCTTATCACTGTTTCCTTTGGTGTTTTCCCCTATAAAACTATGAATAAACCTAGATGGAAACTTAATACTTCAGTCTTACAGGACCCCTGGGTTGTGAAAGGTATGTCCTCTTTGCTGTATGCTTGAACATCTGTTCTAGATCTATATGATGACTTATGGGAATGGTGGGAGGATACTAAAAATGATGTCAGGAAATTTTTTCAAAACTATGGGAAACAAAAGGCTAAATTTTTGCATTATTTAACTTTACGGAAAAAACTTCGGGGGTTGTTTTCTGACGCTAACACTTCTAGAAGTGATTTTTCTGCACAAATAAATCATATTAAGTCAGCCATGAGAGACTGCCAATATGATAGAGCACAGACATTGTGCTCAGAACTTTCCTTTGGAACCCAAAAAAGCCCAATAGGTGATCCCTTTGAGGCCTTTAAAGAAAAGATCAGCTCCTCAGGTTTGGAGGTCCTACAAAATGGGGCAGGGAAACTTAAAACCTCCCAGGGAGACTTATTCACTATTATTCGGAATCATATAAGGGAACAGGAGGGTTTGGATGTTCCACAATTTGATATTCAGAGATTTTTTCAGGATTTTAACATTTCCCCCCCTCTGGCTGGGATCTATATAACTTAGCTGATCCTATATCAGGACAAGAGATTCTTAAAGTTCTATGTTCCTTAAAGTTAGGGGTTTCTCCAGGTTTAGATGGTCTGTCTTACGAATTTTACAAATATTTCAGTGACATCTTGTCTCCTTGTCTCGAAAAAGTCTTTTTTTTTTCTCCATAATGTCCTCTGCTTACCTTTACAGTTTACGTCTGGATTATTGATGTATATTTTTAAGGGAGGGGACAGAACTTAATTAAGTAACTGGAGACCTATCACTATTTTAAATTCTGATTTCAAGATATTATCTCAAATATTAAATAATAGACTGAGATCTGTTTCTAGTGATTTATTATATCCTCTCCAGTTTTGTGGCATTCCAAACAGGAGAATTTTGTCTGCCCTAGTTATTATTAGGGAAATAATTGAATTTTTAAATAGGTCTCCAGACTGGTGTTGCATTCTGTCTTTAGACCAAAATAAGGCCTTTGTTAGGGTGTCTCGACCATATCTATTTGCTGTATTAGAAAAATATGGTGTCCCCCATGAGTTTATTCACTGGATTAAGTTAATGTATGATAAGGTTATAGTTTATCCCGTTATTAAGGGGCAGTCTTCTTTCCCAATTTTGGGGTGTGGTAGGACTGCCCCTTAAGCCCTTTATTGTATGCATTTTCTCTTGACCCTTTACTCTGGAGTTTGGACCAAATGGATGCCCTACCAGGCATCTCTGGGAATTTGCAGGTAGATACTGTGGTTGTTCAAGCCTATGCAGATGATATTTGTATTTTTTTGACTGATGTGGTCCAAATTCCTATTGTTTTAGATTGTATTAGTGGATATGAGATGGTTTCAAATTCTAAAATTAATATCGGGAAATCAAAAGGCCTACTTTTAGGGCCTGTAACCCAAGCTCAGTTTACGGTATCTGGTATTGTTATTTCCTCTACTCCATGTAAGATATTAGGAATAATTTTTGGATCTCAGATTCTCCCGTTGTAAAACTGTGAATTTGCCTTGAAAAAAACAGAAACAAAGGTTCAGAGGTGGAAGGGGAGGAGACTGTCAAAAAATAAAAGGATTTTTGTTATTAAGAAATTCCTTATTCCCGGGCCGTTCTATATTGCCATGTTATATCCCCCTCCACTAGCCTTAGAAACTCGCCTGTATGCTTGTTTCTTCTCCAAGCTTTGGGGTAATAGGCTTAACCCTATTAAATGGTGTTATACCTATCTCCCTATTTCTCAAGGTGGGTTAGGTATGGTGGACCCTCTCATTTTTTTTTATGCCCTCTTTCTTTCCCAGAACTTTAATTTTGACCCCCTCTACCCTGTGATGATACAACAATTATGGGAATTGAATGATTTCAATTTTTTTCTTGAAGTATGGGTGCAACCCCTTCCCCCCGGGTTCCTAAGGGTATGTATATCCCATTATTTTTTAAACCTTGTGCCCAGAAGTTATTCAAGTGGTCTATTTCTTCCCAGTGTATCAAAGATAATATAGGTGCTGGATTATATAATTTTATCCTTGTGAAAATTTATCCAAGTGAACCTGAATTTGCTAATTGTCCCCCTCCTTGTAAAAGTTATGTCATTAAACAACTGAATTACCCTAGGATCCCTACCCAGATGTGGGAGGTGTTATGGCTTTCGGTTTATGGAAGACTAAATGTTAAAGGGAATGCTAAACATAAGATGATAAGTGAGAGATACTGTCCCTATTCCTGGTGTCGGGCTATGGAGGAAACCATGGATCATTTTCTTTTCCAATGTTCTTATGCTGCAGGGTTATGGCAATTTTTAAGTATCAAAGTACAGTTTCAATGGCTGCAAAGGCTAGATTATCAGACTTTGATTTTAGGGTTTTTTCCCCACCTTCTTTCCTCCTTTGATTGGGGTACGTTAGTTGTGTTTTTTTGTTGTTTAAAATACTATTTATTGCAGGCCAGATGTCAGTGGGTGCTGCAGCAAAAATTTATGTCATACGAGATTTTTTGTGCTCATAATGGAAGCTATGAAATCAGTTTATATGAAAGATAAAGGTTTTGGTACTTCAGGGAAAGTATTTAAATGGTGGAGAGGGTTACAGGTGTTCATTAAATATAAATAAAAGGATTCTTGGGAGATAATTCATATTACAAAAATGATGTAGATTGAATGTTTGCTTTTGTATTATGTCTGTATAATTATATGCTGACCTTATGTTTCTTTGATGTATTTTCAATAAAAACTCCCCTACTCTTTTCGATAAGCACCATGGGAGCTTTAACATCCACCTGAACTACCACCAATCCAGGCAGATGGGACCACCTGTTTAACGTCTCATCCGAAAGACGGCACCTCAGAAGTGCAGCACCCCTCTCATGCTGCACTACAGTGTCAGTACTGGGATATTAACTCAAGTGCCAGATGTGAGAACTGAACCCACAGCCCTGTGATCTCCCGGCCTTAGAGGTGAGTGTGCTACCTACTGAGCCACTGACCTCCTGCCAAGGCTTCCAGAGAGCTGAGACTGGCACAGGGAATTAAGGACAGGGAAAAGGACTTCTTCAGATACATTGGCAAGAGAAGGAGAAACAAAGACCAGATTGTGAGGATTAAGAAGGATGGGGAGGGCGGGTGGAGAAGGGAGAGAACCAGGCAGAGGCACTGAATGAGTACTTCTGCTATGTGTTCACGAAGGAAAGGGGGGGCAGATACTTCATGGGAAGGGTGGAGTGGGCAGGGGGGCAGGGGTGACTGATATCAGGATTAAGGACTAAGGGCACTAAGGGTGGACAAGGCACCGGGACCAAACGGCATTCACCCTAGGGAGCTAGCGGAGATCCTGGAAGGACCACTGGCAGACCTGTTCAGTACATCACTGGACACAGGATGCGTGCCACAGGACTGGAGGATGGCCCATGTGGTGCCCCTTCATAAAAGTGACCCAAAGGATGAACCAGGCAACTACAGACTGGTGAGCCTCACTTCAATTGTGGGGAAGCTCATGGAGTCAATCCTAAAAGAGAGGCTGGTGACCTTTTTGGAAAACAATGATCCAAGATGGTCATCAACATGGTTTTGTCTTGGGCAGATCCTGCCAAACAAACCTAGTCGGGTACAACAACTGGGTTACCAGGGCACTGGACAGGGGCCATGCAGTGGACATCCTGTATAGCACTTCAGCTAGACCTTTGACTCGGTGACACATGGGAGGCTGGAGGGAAAGCTGGAATACATAGGGTTAAGAACAAAAATGGTCACTTGGATCATCAACTGGTTGAGGGGTAGGCTGCAAAGGGAGGTGGTGGTGGTGGGGTAACTCTCATCACCAAGGGACATTACAAGCAGGGTGCCCCAGGGATCGGTACTGGGACCGGTGCTGTTTGGGATATTCATAGCCGATATATCACATGGGATCCAGAGTAAGATCAGTCTGTTTGCAGACGATACTAAGATCAGAGCTGTGGTAGATGACATAGAGGGGTGGAGGGGGCTGCAGGAGGACCTGACCAAACTGCAGGAGTGGTCAGAAACATGACAGTTGGGGTTCAACACCAGGAAGTGCAGGGTCCTGCATTTCGGAGCAAGGAACCAATGGAGGAAATATCAGCTGGGAGGGGCACAGTTGGAAAGCACCATGGAGGAAAAGGATCTAGTGGCGGGGAGTATGAACCACTCCACTCAGTGCAGAAAGGTAGTTGCAAAGGGAAACTAGATGCTGGGGTGCATAGCGAAGGGAATCTCCTCCAGGAACAGAGAGGTTATCCTTTCCCTGTACAGGTCACTGGTCAGGCCGCACCTGGAATACTGTGTGCAGTACTGGCATCCATTCCTGAAGAAGGACATCAGAGTGCTGGAGGGGGGTGCAGCGTAGGGCAACGAAGATTATCCAGGGACTGGAGGGAAAATCCTATGAGGAGAGGCTGGGAGAGCTGAACGTGTATTCCCTGGAAGAGAGGTGGGATAAGGGGGATATTATTGAAACCTTAAAATACTTAAAGGGATTAAAGAAGACTAATACAGAAGGGATTTTTCAGATCAGAAGGGGGAGAGACACGAGAGGGCATTGGCTGAGATGGGGGAGAGGAGATTCAAGAGGTAAACCATGGAAAGGGTGGTAGGCAAGTGGAATACGCTGCCCGAGGAAGTGGTATTGTGTAGAATGAGGGAAGGATTTAAGAGGGGGTGGGACAGAGTGAGGGGAGGGTTGTTATAAGGAGGGGAGGGGAGGATTGGGGCAGCTGCAAGTTGAGCGGCTAGCTGCACAATTTAGCAGACTCGATAGACCATGAGGCCTGTTTCTGCTGGCATTTCGTATGTTCGTATGTACCCCCCCTCTCTTGCCAGGTCATTAGTCCCCAAATGACATCCAGCTCCCTCCTTCTTGCTACCACCCTTGCAATCCTAAGGATTCACTTGCCTTACTTCCAAACTGTGTCTCCAGGTAGGCACGTTACCTCTCTCTCATCATTGCTACCTGACCCCTGTTCCATCCCCCGGACAATGGAGTCCACAACCAGGATTTGCTTCCTCCTCCTGTGTGTTTTCCTTGCAGCTACCCTCGGGGTTAAATCCTGGATGACCCCCTCAACCCCATGGTGTTCACTTCTGGAGATGCTGTGCAATCTTCTTGCTCTGCCAGGATGGCATATGAGTTGTGAAGTGACACCATCTCACCACCCTCACCAGCCCCAAGCCCACTGTCATCCATTCTTCCCTCCTTCTTGGCAACCTCTGAGGGAGCAGTGGTGGACATGGTGGTCTCTGTATGGGGGGGAAGGTCACCTGTATCCTAGCCAACTCTGCTCAGAATCCAGCTACCTCCTCCCTCAACACAGAGGTGCCTGCACATAGGGCAGCACAGCAATGTCCAGAAGGTCTTCCTGAACACTGCTGCCCCACATCCGCTGCAAAGCACCACACCCATTATCTTCTTTCTCCTATCCTTGCCCTAACTGTCCTTTATTGCCCTGTGCCCTCTGCTGCTCTTTCCTTCTATACCTTGTCCAGTGCCCAGCTATACATATATTTTTTGTACTAGTTTTTTGTACTGTCAATACTCGTTAGTGGTATAATGTATCAAGGAATGTAGAGCAGATACTTGATTCATATTTATAAACCAGCCTCCTCCCATTCTTGAAAGGAATTCTCTTGGAAGTGCTTCATTAGATTTGTCAGAACTCCTCAAGTTGTGGCCAGATATATTCCAACTCAGATTGATCATTGCTGGAGAACTTGTGGCATCGTCTCTGCCACACATGGCCACATCTTCTGAGCATGCCCACTGTTGCTGTCATATTGGACACAACTCCTTGCAGCCCTCCAGATAATTTTTGTACAGATGTTACTGTATACCACATCTGTGTTATTTCTTGACCCTCTACAAGGACATAGAGGTCCTCAGATCTGCCTACTGGTAGCAAAAAAGTTGTAACTAGATTCTAGCTATCTACTATGGTCCCTGGGATATCACACTGGCAGGACAGCATGATCCAAGTTTCTGATATGGAAAAGTTGATGGCTCAACGGAACAACACTGTTGAACATTTTGACACCTTGTGGCGGAGAGGGGTTTTGTACAATCTTGATCACAAACTGGGTTTTACACCTTAGAAATCACCTATATAGTTATGTTGTTCATCTTTATTGCTATGACAATGAACAATTGTAAAGTATATTTAATTATTAGCTTGGAATGCTTTTGTTGATGTTTGTTTTTTTCTTGTAGGCTGTGTTTTGTTTTATTGAAATAATTGAATAATGAGATATTTAAAAAAAAACAACAATGGAGGAGCTGGAGGGGGCAGTCCAAAAATCCAAGACTATGAAGGCTCCAGGTCTGGAAGGCTACAGGGCAGAGTTTTACAAATTCACACTGGAATTAGTTTCCCAGCCCCTTCTGGCAGCCCTCAATGAGACCTTGAATGATGGTATTCCTCCCCCCTCCTGGTCCCATACTGCCATTTCAGATCCTAAAACTAGACAAGAATCCTGTCCATTGTATGTCATACCACCCCATGTCAGTGCTGAATACTGACCACAAGAACTTCATGGCTGTTTTAGTAAAAAAAAAAAAAAAATTGATAAATTCCTTCCCTTCCTCATTGGAAGAGATTAAACAGGCTTTCTCCACTCCAACATGACTAATGATGACACCAGGCAAACCCTGCACTTACCTTATCACATGAAGCTTATCACCACCCCGTCTCTCCTACTCAGTCGTGATGCCCAAAAAGGCATTTTAATCAAATCAATTCAATGGCATGCAGATAGTGAATGAGGAACACCGCATCACTCTGTATGCAGACAATGTGTTACTATTTCTTTCTAACCCAGAGAATCCCCTTCCTAAGGTATTTGCTCTCCTCCGCTTCTTTGGGACGGTTTCCAGATGCTATGTAAACACACTGGCAAGACCTAGACCTTAGGTTTTTCACTACTGTTCTTCGCAGGCGACACAGGGCCAGTACCCCTTTCACTGGGAACTTAAAAAGCTGAAATGACAAGGGATTTATGCCTCAAAATCCATACACTTGGCTTATTGTTGAGTACCAAGAGGCCAGCGGGGTACAGGACCCAAGGCAGCATGGATTCACAGCAGAAAGGTCATGTCATATGAATCTAATAGATTTCTTTGACTGGGTGACCAAAGTAGTAGACCAGGGAGGGGCTGAGGACATGGTCTACCTAGACTTTAGCAAGGCATTTGACATAGTCCCACACAAAAGATTAATAAACAAGTTAGTCAGCCTGCGAGTGGGTCCCAGGGTGGTAGCCTGGTTTAAAAACTGGCTGGACAACAGGACTCAGAGTGTAGTAGTAATTGGAGTCTGCTCTGAAGAAAGTGGGGGGTTACTAGCGTGGGTACCGCAGGGTTCAGTACTGGGACCAGTCCTTTTAATGTCTTTATAAGTGACTTGCAGAGGGACAGGAAAGAAAAGTATGCCCCTTTGCAGATGACACAAAGATCTGCAACAGGGTTAATACACAAGGAGGGGTGGAAAGGATGAGAAGGGACTTGGCAAGGTTGGAGGAATGGTCAAAAATATGGCAGCTTAGAATCAATGCTAAGAAGTGTAAAGTAATGCACCTGGGAAACAAAAACCCAGGGAAAGAGTACACAATGGGGGAGAGGGTACTAACAAGAAGAAATATGGAAAGGGACCTGGGGGTAGTCATATCAGATGACCTAAAGGTAGGCAGCCAATGTGAGAAGGCAGTAAGGAGGGCTGGGGGGATACTGGGATGCATAGGGAGAGGCATCACCAGTAGAAAACAGGAAGTTGTCATCCCTCTGTACAGACAGTTGGTGAGACCCCATCCGGAGTACTGTGTGCAGTTCTGGAGACCTCATCTCCACAAGGACATAGACAGGATGGAGGCAGTCCAGAGGAAGGCAACTAAAATTGTGCAGGGTCTGAAACCATATGAAGAGAGACCAAAGAAGCTTAATATGTATACCCTTGAGGAAAAGGGGGAGGACATAATAGAAACTTTCAAGTACCTCAAGGGGATCAACAAAGTCCAAGTGGGTAGCATCTTTCAGAAAAAGAGATGTGCAAGAACAGGGGGGCACAGTTTGAAGATAGAGGGGGGACGGCTCAGGGGCAACGTGAAGAAATATTTTTTCACAGAGAGGGTGATGGACGCATGGAACGGCCTTCCTGAGAAGGTCGTGGGGTCAAAAACAGTGGGGAAATTCAAGAATGCATGGGACAGACATAAGGCAATTATAGTGGGGGTTAGGAAGAAGTAGACTGTTGGTTAAGTAGGATCTGCAGCTTATCCAATAGGTAGGGAATTGGGAAGACTGGGAGGGCCAAGCGGTCCTTATCTGCTGTCAAAGCCTATGTTTCTATGTTATGAAGACAATTACCAGCACTTCACTCAGCAAATGGCACAGTACTTTGCTCAGAGGGGTTCACTTCCCCCAGGTCTCTCCCGTAGAGTGGAGATTATCCGCATGGTGATCCTCCCGAGAGTACTGTACCTTTCCAAAATGTACTAGTGTAGCTTCTACTGACCACCTGCCACCTCTAGAATACAGAAATCTCCCATTTCATATGGGCAGGCCAAAGACTGCACATAAAACAGAAGGTTCTATTTCTCCCTAAACAAGCAGGAGGCCTCTCCTTACTGAATCTGAGGTTGTTCTTTTGGGCACTGCACCTCCGTTACATCCTCTTCAGGCACTTGGGCACCACGCCCACAGCTTGACTGGAATTGGAAAGTGAATTCATTTTAAACCCACAATTTATTTTGACCATGTACCACTCTGTCCTTCCATCAGAGCCCCAGTCGTACTTCGACCTGTGGCTCCTGCACCAAATAAAGGAGTGGCATGCAATAAGAAATCCCTTCACATAATGTCTTTCCTGATGCTCCTATGCCCAACAGCCCTGTTGGAGAACTTCCACCCCTCCACCCTTTAGTAGACCCAGGGTTCTGCACATGGAGGAAATACTCCTTCCAATACATCTCCAAGTTGCTCTCAGGCTCCACTATATTGACCTTTACTGATGCACCTTGGGTTTCAGACAGCAGGAGTTCTATCATTTTCTCTAAGTTTACCTCTATATTCAGGCTCTCCCTACTGGGGCCTGCACCCCAGCTTCTCATCCAGCCATTACAGGACACTTCCTAAATTTTTTTAAATTGGGTGCATGGTTTCCCACATCTATAAATCTCTGCAAAATTCCACTGCTGACAACTCCATGGACATGGCCCATAAGTGGTGCTCTCCCACTCTCCCCAGACACCTGACACGCGACTTGCCTCGCCGCTTCCAAAGTGATCAGCTCTCACCAGTGGAGTGAATACAGTTGGAAACAGCTCCTCAGTTTTCAGAATCCCTGTGATATCAGAACATTACCTAGTTACCTGCTCTGCATCTTGTTGCTGTAACTGCGGAGAGGTTAGAACCACTCATAGATGTGTGATGTCAGAATGCCCCTTGTTCCATCCATTTTTAGAGTACTGGAAGTGGACCTAGAAGAGTTACTGACCGCTGAGCTATTTTTATTCCTCCAATACCCAACAGGATTATAAGACCCGAATTCCAGGTACTTGCTGGGAATCCTTTTTACAGCAGCAAAGAAGTTAATAACCAGACTCTGGTTAACTCTGCAGATACCAGATCTGCCCTCCTGGCACCAACTGATTTGTCAAATACACTTAATGGAAAAAAAACAACTTATTCCTTGATTGATCACTCAGAGACTTTCACTTATGTATTATTTATGTAAACAAATTTTACCAGGTAAACAAGCAGAGCCCAGAAGACTCATTTCCAATTGTGACCTGGACTTCACGCTGGGCAGGCTGGCTCATACACGCAGTGAGCAAAGATCCAACTCTAGTCCCATGACAACAACAGAGAACTGGGGTGGTTGCCTGGATTGGTGGGCCCCCTTCTTCCTCTCTATTCTCATTTCCCTGACCTGCTTCATGACCACTGTCTATCCTACAATAGGCACTGGAGATTCACTGATTCTGGCCTGGTGTGGGATCCCTCCCCTGCCTCCCCGCCCCCCACTCCACCTGTTGAGTCTCACCATGTAACTGTACACTGTACCCCTTAGGGTATAGACATAATGTTACAAATATAGTAGACTTGCTATAACAAGTTATAAAAAAACAAACAAAACACAAAATCAAACTTTTGCTTTCATTTTCCTCCTTCTAATTATTCTGACCAGGTTATAAATCCAGCAACTTATCTGGAATGGATATTATTAACTGCAGGTACTGCGGGACACTTTTCAGAAGGGCAGTTTTACAGGATTTAGGACACTGTCCTACATGCTGGGCCATTGGAGATCTAAGGGCTCAGCTCCAAGCAGCATGGGCAGAGATTGCACACCTCAAATCGCATATTCAGGAGGAATTATGTTATAAGAACTGCCTGCCATTTCCCCAACATCCAACAGAAGCACCTCAACCGCAGAGGTTAGTTGGTCCAGGAGGTTGGCAGGTGGTTAGGAGGGGCAAATCAGGTGCTGCATCACTCGGTGCTCTCCAACATATCACCTCCACAAACCATATAAAAACTACAAACAGGTATCTGCCTCTATCTCCGAAATCAAACAAAGGGGCAGAGGACACTGCAGAGCAGGACACTACAGGCCAGGAGCTAGCACAACAAAAATCGCCCAAAATAGGAACCAAAACAAAAAAAGCAAAAAGGAAACCCAAAACACTTCTGATCATAGGAGACTCCATGATTCGGGGAGTTGATACCTATCTCCAGCCAGGGGTAATGGTCAGATGTCTCCCAGGTACATCAGCGTGGAGAGACACACTGACCACATTGCTAAAATTGTACAGGAAGCAGGAGAAAATACTGATGGCCTGGCACACATAGGGACTAATGATCTCGCCAGCCGGTCGGCTGTGGAGACCAAGGAACACCTGACCAGGCTGGGTAACAAACTATCATCCATTTCATCCAGCATCTTCTTCTCTGAGATCCTGCAGATGAACGGAAGGTCAGAGAAGGGGAGATAGGGGAGATAAACATGTGGCTCAAGGGCTGGTGCTAGGAAAAAGGACACAAATTTGTAGGGAACTAGCAACAGTTTTGGGAGCGAAGGTTCTTTAAATTTGATGGACTACATCTGACTAAGGAGGGAGTCAGTGCATTGGGGCAGAAGTTTGACGTCTTTGCAGAATATTTAAACTAGCAAATGGGGAGAGGGGTGCAGCACCTGATATGTCGAATGGGAAGAACACCCCTCCCTTAGCTAGTGGTCAAACAGGAGTTTAGCATGTTTGTAGTTCATTTGCATCATCAGGTAAGGAAAAAGGTCCGGCTCCCCATACGACGCACAGGGGAAGCGCCAGACCTCACCCAACAACTAACACACCGAAATCTAGCCAATGGAAATTCATGTACACAAATACTCGCAGTCTGGGAAACAAGATCCCAGACCTGCAGGCAATAATGACAGAGGCTAAACTGGACACAGTAGCCATTAGCGAGACATGGTTTATCAGTAACCACATTTGCAAGACTTCAGTACCTGGCTATGTACTGTTCAGAAGAGACTGAGGTGCAAAAAGGAGGGGGGGTGGAGTGGCCCTTTATGTCAATGAAAATATCAAAGCTACAGAAATTCAGAAAATACATAAGAGGCCAGAAGAACTGTAGGTCACCCTGGAAACAGGAAATGGGACAGCCATAAGAACTGGGGTTGTCTACAGGCCCCCAGACCAGGGGGAGGACATAGACACATTACTGTTGGAAGATATACAAAATATGACAGCTAAAGGGGAGGTTCTGATAATGGGAGACTTCAACATGCCATATACAGATTGGTCAATACCAGCAGGAACATCTGCCAGAACTAGACACATAGTGGAGTCCCTGCAGGGGAAGGCCTCAAACAACTGGTACAACAAACAACAAGAAACAGGGCTATCCTAGATCTAGTACTGACTAACAGGGAAAGGATCACAGATCTCCAGGTAGAAGGTCACCTGGGGGCCAGTGACCATCACATGGTATGGTTCAATTTGGCCACTAGAACTAAATCATCCCATTCCAAGGCAAAAATATGGGACTTCAGAGGAGCTGACTTTGATAAAATGGCCAACAGAGTTAAGCTAGCCCTGGCAAAAAAGAAATACAGGTGAGGGGGTACAGGTAAAGTAGGCAAGCATTAAGGATGCAATACTTGAAGCAACATCCCATTGTGTTAGAGAGAAAAGGAAGTGCAAAAGAAGAAGGAAACCACTTTGGTTCTCAAAAACAGTAGCAGAAAAGGGCAGAGCCAAAAGGCTGGCCTTCAGGAAATATAAGGGAACGCAGCGGGACGAAGATAAGGAGGCATACCAAACTTCCCTAAGGGAAGCAGGGAAGGCAGTAAGGCAGGCAAAGGCCCAAACCGAGGAAACACTAGCACAAACAGTAAAAGAAGGTGACAAGACTTTCTATAGATACATTAGTGAAAGGAAAAAGTCCAGAGGGGTTATTGCTAAGATCAAGGAGGATAAGGGGGGCATGTGAGGAGGAGGACCATGTAAAAGCATCTATCTTAAATAGATACTTCTGCTCAGTATTTACTGAAGAGAAACATAGAAAAATAGACTTTGACGGCAGATAAGGACCACTTGGACAAAGGCAGGGCAGAGCCCACAGCTCAGCACCATGGACACAGGGGGAGGGAGGTGTGCACTAGTTTCTTCACAAGAGAAAGGGTCCTACAAGAGCTCAATAAGCTCAGGGTGGACAAGGCAATGGGACCTGATGGCATACATCCCAGGGTACTAAAGGAGCTAAGGGTGAAACTAGCAGAGCCATTATCAGAACTTGTTTAGTGAGTCTCTGAGCACAGGAGAGGTCCCAGAAGACTGGAGAAGGGCTCATGTGATCCCCCTCCACAAGAGTGGCAGCAGGGAGGAGGCAGGGAACTACAGACCAGTCAGTCTTACCTCAGTAGTGGGCAAGATTATGGAGGCACTCCTTAAGGAAAGGATAGTGTAACACCTGGAATCCATAGGAGCGGAGGATCCAAGACAGCATGGGTTTACAACAGGAAGGTCCTGTCAAACTAATCTTCTAGATTTCTTTGACTGGGTAACCAGAGTGGTAGACCAAGGGGGAGCAGTTGATGTCGCCTACCTTGACTTCAGCAAAGCTTTCGATACTGTTCCACATAGAAGATTAATTAATAAGCTGGGTAGGCTCGGGGTGGGTCAGACATTGGTCAACTGGGTGGCAAACTGGTTGATAGGCTGAAAACAGAGAGTGGTGGTAAACGGTATACAGTCAGAAGAGATGCAAGTCACAAGTGGGGTACCTCAGGGATCAGTCCTGGGGCCAGTCTTCTTCAATATCTTTATCAGTGACATTGCAGATGGACTGGAGGGTACGGTTTGTCTGTTTGCAGATGACACCAAGACTTGCAACAGAGTAGATGATCCAGACGGGGTGGGCAGAATGAGAAGAGATCTGGATAAACTGGCAAAATGGTTGGAGGAGTGGCAACTGGGGTTTAATGCAAAGAAGTGCAAGGTCATGCACACAGGGAAGAGAAACCCTGAAGCCACCTATAGGCTGAGAGGGGAGTTGCTGGCAGTCACAAGGGAAGAAAGAGACTGGGGTATCATCATCACAGATGACCTGAAATCATCCAAGCAGACCACTGAAGCAGTAGGTAAGGCTAGGGGGATGTTGGGGTGTATTAGTAGGGGTATCACAAGATGTAAGAGGGAGGTAATAATCCCTCTTTACAAGACACTGGTTAGGCCCCATCTGGAGTACTGCGTGCAGTACAGGAGGCCGCACCTTCATAAGGACCTTAACCAAATTGAGACAGTCCAGAGCAGGGCAACCAAAATGGTGCAGGTACTGCATCAGAAAACATATGAGGACAGATTAATGGAGCTCAATATGTATACCCTAGAGCAAAAATGGGAGAGAGGTGACATGATCTAAACATTCAAACACCTTAAGGGCATTAACAAGGTGAAAGAGTTTAACATGTTTCAATATAAGAAAAATAGCAGGACAAGAGGACACAGCATGAGATTAGAGGGAGGCTGATTAAGGGGTAATGTGAGGAAGTTCTTTTTCACAGAAAGGGTGGTGGATGCATGCAATGGCCTACCTCAGGAAGTGGTGGATATGAATACAGTGCAGGGCTTCAAACAGGCATGGGATAGGCACAGAGGAGCAATACAGATGAGTATGTATAGATAGGCCATTGACAGAGCAAAGGCTGATGGCACATTCATAAGGTAGAAAAAGAAATGGGCAGAGTGGATGGGCCTTGTGGTCCTTATCTGCCATCAACTTCTATGTTTCTATGACCCACTTTGTGCTAAGTAATAGAGAGTGGGGTGCCTTACAGTACAGGTTAATTGATGTATCCTAATATTAGTTTGCTCACAACTCCAAACTAGGCGTGGAGGTGGACAGTAAGGAGGGAAGGAGGACACTACAGGAAGACCTAGAAAGACTAGAACAGTGGTCAGTCACATGGCAGCTGGGGTTTAATGTTAGGAAGTGCAGTGTACTTCACGTGGGGATTAGGAATCCAGGGTACAGCTACAAATTGGGGGGGGGCGTTAACAGTCTCAGAGGAAGAAAAAGATCTGGGAGTAGTGATCACTGGTAAAATGAATCGCTCAGGACAATGCAGGAAAGCAGCAGCTAAGGCAAATAGAATGCTGGGTGCATTGCTAGGGGGATCACTTCGAGAAGGGAGGAGGTAATTCTGCCACTGTATAAATCCTTGGTGAGGCCGCAATTGGAGTACTGTGTGCAGTTCTGGCGCCCTTACTTAAAGAAGGAGATTATCCGCCTGGAGAGGGTCCAGAGGAGGGCGTCTAAGATGATCCTCAGAATGGGAGATAAGCCCTATGCAGAGAGACTTAGGGAGCTAATCATGTACTCCTTGGAAGACAGAAGGGACAGAGGGGACATGATCAAGAGCTTTAAATCTTTGAAAGGTATTAATGGAGTAAAGAAAGAGGGGGTGTTCAGACTGAAGAGAGAAGGGACCATGAGGGGTCATAGCCTGAAACTGGCTGGTGGGAAGCATAGAAGAGATCTAAGAAAGCATTACTTCATAAAAAGGGTGGTGATGCCTTTTAATGCATTAACTGAAGAGTTGGTATCAAGGGAATCAGTGGGAGGTTTTAAGAAGGGATGAGACAGATACATGGGCAGGGTACAGGTAGGGAGGGTACAGTCCATGGGAACTCAGAAAATAAATCAGGGGAGGGATGGAAGGGGGGGCAGCAGCCGTTATCAAGATGTTAGATGTTTCAAAAGAAATTACACTTGGGTTCCCCCTGGGGTCAATCCTGGGACCTCTGCTCTTCAGTTCGTTCCTGAATGCGCTTCCCAAGGCATGCAACAGCAAAATAATTCTATACGCAGATGACGTTGTCATCCTCAGCAGCAACCCTTGCATTGAGACACTCCAGAAAGAACTGCAGTCTACCTTCCATATGCTAGAGGATTGGTTCAGCACACAAAAGCTGTTACTCAATTATAAAAAAACTAAAACTATTCTCATCTCTAGCAAACAGCTCAAGAAGAGCAACCCGACATTGTCAATTTACAACAACAAGGCTGTTCTAATTGAGCACGTGAATTCATTCAAGTAACTTGGGGTTACGGATGACACCCTCTCCTTCATGCAGCCATAGACATGGATGTGAGGGCAGTTAACATCAAACTAGGAATTCTATACAGGCACAGACAATATCTGACACCAACCACTCTCTGTCTTTTTATCTCCAGTTCAATCCTGTCTGTTGTGGATTATGGATTGCTAGTTTATGGGGCTGCAACTGTCATGGTACTTAAGCGGCTAGAGATAGCCCTTAACAAGGCATGCAGACTTACCCTTGGGGCTGATAAATACACTCATACATGCGTGTTGTATGAACAAAGCAAATGACTAAACCTGACCAAGAGAATAAAGTTTCAAACTTGCCTCCTTGGGCAAAAAGCTCTGCTAGGTCTAACTCCCCTCTGCATCTCTGAAATACTATTAGCAGCACACTCTCCATATGCAACTAGAGGGAAAGCATAGTGTTCACTCAGCAGCACTTTCCATAGAACCGCTCTTGGCCAACACTCATTTTCATTCTCATTCAGGGCCCCCCATTGGTGAATGAGATTCCAGCTGATATTCAGAATACAGCAAATATACGGGCCTTTAAGACAGATCTGAGACAGTATCTAGTCAGCACTGGTACATGTCCATGTTTGTAGGTTCAAGCCTCCCCTCCCCACCTTAAACTCCTCCTCCACTGGACCTACCTAGTCCATCACTTTAAGATGCACTCTTAACCTAAATTCTTTTTCATCTGTTCTACACAAAATAAGCAAAGTACATTACTCCACTCTACCACTTCACCTCCAACCTTCTTGCTCCCCACTACCTCCCTGCATCCCTCTCCTGAATTTCGCCTTGACCTAGACACTCAGAGCCTGCCTTCTCCTTTCCCCACTGTCTATCTCCTCTCAACTTCACACATCAGTTGTAACCACCCACCACAACTACAACTAAATCATTATTTTGGCCAACTCTCCTCACCTGCTGCCCTCTGTGCTATCGCACCCCCACCACCACCATCTCTCCCCGTCACTTTTCTTAACAGCCAGAACATTTATTTTTTTTCGATGAACAAGGCCCAATTTGGTGTTTGGGCTGCTCACTAATTTCCTTTTTACCTTAAGTTGTTCCTTAAAAACTACGGTAGTAGCTATATTGTAACCCAGCCCTCTCTGAGGGCAATGAACCTTCTGTTTTTTGTCTCTGTGTACTGGTACTTGTCTTGCTTGTATGACGTGGAACCTTTGTAAAAGAGCAGCTTGCTCAGAGGTTGTTTCTGATGACTGCAATAAATAAATAAATAAAATGTGAGCTGCATCTCTAGCAGACGCGATAGACACCATGGCCTAATCTGCTGGCATTTTCGTATGTTTGTGTGTTAATTAATAACACACTTAGAGACTCTAAATCATCTGTAAATCCATTATTTTTATTGCTTCTGTAGCATATTCTACAAATCACTGTAAAAGTTCAATAAAAATTATATTAACAAAAAAATGCCTACCTTGAACCCTTCCCATTTTCCCTTCACCCCTCCAGTCTTCCCTATTCCTCCTTGTTATCCACAGTAGCCTTTGCATCCTTTTGAAGTCTGCTTTTCTGAAGTACCACACATTTACTGTTCTGTTCCCCTTGCCGGCTTCCACTTGGACCTCCAACCTCACTGTCTTGTGGCCGCTTGACCCAGTGGTACTTGGACTACAGTGTTTTGGATCTACTCACTGTTCTTGAGCATCAGGTTCAACAGTGCTCCCTCCTTTGTAGGGTCCTGGAACAACTGTGCAATGGAACATTTTCTGGAATGTCTCTACCAAGAGCTGGTTTTTGCACTTGCCATAGCCAGGACTTTCCAGTCTATGTCTGGCATGTCGCTGTCCCCCATTATCACTACTTCACTGATTCAGATGCTCTTTTCAGAATTTCCCCTCGTTCCTATTTCACCACTCGGTCCTGGTTTGGAGGCCAGGCCAGTAAGCAGCCCCCAGCTTGATTTGTTTTGCCTTCCCTTTGGCTGCTAGTACCCGTAGAGACTCTGAACCTCCAGTCACCCAACTTATTTATCTCTGTGGCCTTCCCTTACATAGAGTGATACCCCACAAAAAACAAACACACATCCTTCATCCTTTCCTTCCTAAACAGTGCATACCCAGGTATGGACATAACCCACTCGTGCTTCTGGTTGCCCATGTCTCTGTGACAGACACCAGGTCTAAATTACTTTCTCCAACCAGTGCTTGATGTTTTGGCATTTTTTTTACCCAGACTTTTTGAACTGTTGCATAGCAGTTTCCAACAACCCCACCCCCTTATATTCCCCCATATGTTGACAGTTTGCTGGGAGGCAGAGTTTGCTTTCTTAAGCCCTGATTCTGGCTGGGCTGGCAGATACTGTAACTGTCCCAGAGATGCTGCTTCTCCTTCCAGCGGGATAGCTGTCAGACATTGGGGAACAAACTCCCCCTGGTGACTGGGGTGGGTGCAGGCAATTTTGCACTGGGTGAGCTTGCCCTTGACCCTCCTTCTAGCTCCAGTGTGGGCGGACACAGGTGTTTTAATGACAGGCCTAGCCCAGGCCCATTGTGGCAGCACTTCCATCGTTTGGTGCAAGCCCCCCACCTGAATACCTCTGTATGAGGAAGTATGTTTGATCGCACCCCCACTTACGGGGAAGGTCCACCAACCAACACATCAGTCAACATGTGTGGCACTGCTGCAGCCCCTCCTACCCATCACTACCACCACTGTTACCATTTTCTTGGTGGATGAAAGTGTTAGCTGGGAGGGAGGTGTGAGCTTCAGGCAGTACCAGGTGGAGAACATGGAAAGGAGAGGGACTATGATCATAGAAAGGGTGGCTGGTTTGGAAGGGCAGTAAGACATACGCAGTGAAAGAAATAAAAGGAGAACAGGGAAAAATTATTAGAAAAGTAATAATAAAAAGATCCACCAAGAGTCAAAAACATGTCCAAATACAATGTATGCACTTCATCCATCCATCCATCCATCCATCCATCCATCCATCCATCTATCTATCTATCTATCTATCTATCTATCTATCTATCTATCTATCTATCCTACTCTACTCTACTCTACTGATCTATCTACTTATTGGTCTGTCTGTCTGTCTGTCTGTCTGTAGGTCTGTCTATCTATCACATCCCTCACCACTAAGCCAAGTGCCTGCTCCTTTAGTAACTGCAGAAAAAGACACTGCCATATGTTCCTCGTACTTTGTTTCATCCTCCTCCTTCTGGATGGTGATGTAGAACCCAACCCTGGACCCATCGCCCCTGTTGATTCTTCACATGGTGGCCTCAGAATCTTTCACGTGAATGCCAGGAGCTTGCTGCCCAAATTAGACCACCACAGGGCTTGGGTCTCACTAAACTCCCCAGACATACTATGCATCTCTGAAACCTGGCTATCCTCCAAAATCCCCAACTCCATGGTGGATATCACTGGGTACTCACTGTATAAACAGGACAGAGGGAAAAGAGGAGGTGAGGTTGCACCATATGTGCATGAATCTCTCCCCTCCTCCTCAGTACTCCAACAGGCCTCCACCTCTTCACATGTGCTGCTACTCTTTAAACTGACCTACCCTTACACATCACCAGTCTTCATCGGGATTTGTTATTTCTCCCCAAAAATCCAGCCCTCTACCATTGTACTCACCCTAGCATCCCTTACATCCCTCACCCAGTCTGGTGAACTGCTGCTCCTGGGAGACTACAACATAAACTGACTGTCGGCTCAGTCTAAATCTGTCACCCAGCAAATCAAGGCCCTAAATCTTGTCCAGCTAATATCCAGACCTACAAGGCTAAACCCCCACTCTGCAAACCATTCCCTAATTGACTGGATCTTAGCATCCCACCCACTCAAATCCCTTCTGCAGGCACCCTACCTGACGCTTTCAGTGATCAACGTATGACATATTGTACTAGGAAATCTCAGCCCTCTGTCATCCCCCCAAGTATCTGTGGTTCCGCCCACTCAGAACACTAGATGTACAAGCCCTTCTGACTGACCTCTACCTTGCTGACTGTTCTGGGGTCTTCACAGCACCAGATATAGACACCACTCTAGCATCATTCACCACAACTCTGCTCAAAATCTGGGACCTGCACATACCTCCCAAAAGACTGCGGCGCCAATGTAAACACCTCCTGTGGGTTACCCACAACTTAATTACCCTCTTAAAACACAGAGACCAAGCCTGTCGCATCCTCAAAGCCTCCTCAAGTCAAGCTGATCTGCAAAAATATAGAGCTTTAAGAAATGCCTGCACTAAAGCTGTGCGCTTGGCTCAGGCTTGCTTTTCCAAAAATCAGCTAAATGATACCAGAACCTCCCCTGCAGAATTCTGGAAGACCTCACACCCCCTCCTAGGTTCTTCCCCCACTACTGCCCCTACATTCTCCAGCTCAGGCAACCTGGCCCCTCCTCCACAGCCTCCTCCTCTATTAATCTTAATTTCACCATTTGTACTCTTCCATCGGATCCCCTCCCCATCTCCCACCCCAACCCCCAGTCCCCTTTCCCCACTGCCGATGGGTTCTCCTTCCCACCTATTACAATCACAGAAGTTCTTTGGTGCTAAAGTCTCTAAACCCTTCCAAACAGAGCCAGAGGGCCTTGATCCAAAGCTTCTGAAGATCTCTGCTCCAGTAATCGTCACCCCCGCCCGCCCACCTTTTCAATCTATGTATTGCCCAATGTGCAGTCCCTAGGGCCTGGAAACTGGACAAGGTCATTCCACTGCAGAAAGGTGGTGACCCCACTCAACCAGGCAACTACAGACCGCTCTCCCTTCTCCCCACTCCAATCCAAACTCCAGGAGGCACTTATTTCCTAAAGGCTAAACTCCTTCCTGGATGACTCAAACACCTTAAACCCCTTCCAATCTGGGTTCAGGTGCATCCACTCCACCTCCTCCTCTTTGCTTCACCTCAAAAATCCACATCCTTTCCACCATGGACAAGGGTCACCTAACCCTGGCAATTTTCGTCAGTCTCTCAAAATCACTTGACTTGGTCTCCTACAATCTCCTACTACATAAACTATCCTCCATAGAACTCTCCCCATCCTCCACAAGTTGGTTTATGTCATATCTATCGGACAGATACCAATACATGCAACTAGGCAACTCCACTTCCTCTGCCCGCCCCCGGCACATTCACGCTGCTGTCCCCACAGGGGTCAATCCTGGGTCCTATTCTCTTCTCAGTTTTTGTAAATGAGCTTCCCTCTGCCTGCTTACCCACACACCTGCACATGTATGCTGATGACACCATCATCTATGCTTCTGGATCCTCCCTCACAGAGACCCAATCATCCTTGCAAACTACTTTCATGACCGCGCTCAAGTGGTTCAAGGCTAACCTCCTCAAGTGCAACATCAAAAAACTGTTGCCATGGACTTTGGGTCCTAAAGACTCGTCAAGCTCCCTTCCCATCCATCTTTCTTCTCCCTGGATGGCACAAAAATCGAAATTGTACAATTCTTCAAATACGTAGAGGTCTGGCTGGACCCAAAGTTAGACTTCTCCCACAACATTGACTCCATCCACTCCAAACTCCAGCCCAAGCTAGGAGCCTAGCACAGAATTAAAGACTGTCTCTCTCTCCCTATCTGCAAAGAGCTCATTACCAAGCTAATCCTCCCTTCGATAGACTACACTGACATAGTCTACAGCTCGGCCCCCATAGACCCCCTGTATAATGAATTCTGTTGTTATGCCTCCAACCTCCCTTTTCATACCCACTATTGCACCCTTTACTCTGCCCTATCTATCTCCTCGCTTGTGAATCAATGCCTAGCTCACTGTGCCATCTTTGTCGGCACAGTTCTGGTTCAATGCCCTCCCCTCCTATCTCTCAAACCTTCTACCTATCCCCCCCCAATCATCAGGCTACTGCTTCAGAACCCATGACTCATGCACCTTCTCTCTCCCTCAGCCCTGTGCACAATCTGGAAAGGTAGCTTTCTCCTTCAGATTTCCCGACCTTTGGAATTGTCTCCCTAACTCAATCTCAATATCTATGGAGCCGCCACTGACTCTGCCTTATGGTGTATCTCTATTGCTCTGAACAAGGCATGCTGACTACTTACTGGGGCTGGCCACTGCACACACACCTGTGACCTCTATGAGCAGGCAAACTGGCTACAACTCCAGGGAAGAATCTTACCAAACCTGCCTAGTAGCAAAGAAGACCTCCCTTGGTCTTATGCCCCCTGGGGTACAGAAGCTCCTCAGTCCATCCTGCAGTACTTGCCACACCACAAGCTCTGATAACCCAACCCTACAAAGTCCCTCACTGTCACACTTCCCAAGGCCAGAGGTCATTTGCAGGCAGAGCCCCAAAGTTGTTTAACTCGCTGTACTGTGAGGTCGCCAATATAGCCACCCTTGGCCCATTAAAACACAAACTACGTCAGCTTCTTGTGACTCGTGCCACTTGTAACTGTTTCTCTTAAAATCCTGTGAAGGCTGCTCCCATTTCTTGCCTACATCCAATACTAGGATTCCACACCTCTTACCCTCTTTTCTTTTTTCTTCTCACCTATCCACCATTCTCCTTCTCTTGCTTCACCCCTACTCCTTCCCTCATACCCGCTGCCATCTCCCCTTTTCCCCACTCACCTCCTTCTGCTCACTTTATTCCGTCCAGTGTCTCCATGACTTATGTCCCCATCCTTCCCCCTCACCAACTCTGATGCCACTTCTTCTTCCTACCTCTCTATTCCATTCCTCTCTTACCCAGTCCCTTCCTACTCTTAAACTTTCCATCCTACCTTGTTAATGCCTGGCAGCTCTATTTTCCCACTTTCTTGATGAACTTCTACCCTGCTTTTACTCTACCTCCTCGCTAATAGGTCTAGCCTTGCCTTGGTATTATTCACCTATGCTATTATTCAATGTTTTTGTTTAGGACAATGCCTATTTGGTTGCACTCAACAAAGCATAATATGAGTCTCTTGTGCTCCATTTTTGTAATCATATTCTAGTTTTGTCTTAGTTTTTACCCTAGTTCTAATGTCTCATTTAATCCTGTGCCTATATTAAGTTATCTTTTTACCTTCCTAATGCAACCATGCCTGTATGTCCAATTTGTCTTAACCTATCTATGTAACATGACATGGAACCTTTGTAAAAGAGCCTCTAGCTCAAAGTTGTTAATCTGAAACTTCAATAAATCAATCAATCTGCCTCATACCCACCCTAGCCATCCTCAAAGCACAATTAAAACATCATCCCACCCCCTACTGCAACTGCCTCACCTCTGCCCCACCCTGACAACCCCTCTGACACTCTGCTCCTACTATCTGCCAATGCAATGTTAGCATGTCTATGTATATTACCTATTGAAAATAAAAAATTGTCTATATTGTGTAGAACTTCCTGTCATACTTTGCACTTGTAAATCAAAGCTACACCTAATATTGTAACTGTATATATATTTACTGTATTATATAATGTCAGCCTTGTTCATACATATTTTATTTTTGATGTTCTTACTACTTGTCTACTGTATTTTCTCTTTACCCAATCCCCCCTCCCCAGTCACACCTGGGAATGAGCCTTGGCTCAGTGTGCCTTTCCCAGTTATCACATTTTAAATAAATAAATCTCTATCTATCAGTTGTATCTGTCTGTCTGTCTGTCTATCTATCTATCTATCTATCTAGCTAGCTCTTGTATCTATCTATTGTATCTATCTCTCTATCCTCTTTAAACTGTATATATGCTTTAAAATGTGTTAAACCTCTAGTACTCTCAAAGTTCTTAAGTCATCCACTTAAAACAAATCTAGAAACCAAAGGCAGAACAGAAATACTGATACATTCCTGTATATTTCCTTAGCATTCTGCAAATACAGGCATATGCATACTGTATGTATATATAAACTTAGAGATAGCTTTTTAAGAAAGCAATGCAATTACAGGACATGGAGCTATGAATTAAAAAATACGAAATGTGCTTATCAAGCAAAATATTAGCTACTTCCCCACACTCACTGCTTTGCTAAGCATCTGTTCTCTTTAGCCATTCATAGTGCTCACAAAGGAGATCTACAGAAAGCATCACATGAGAGGAACAGAATAGAGTCACACCGTTTTGTCTATTGAAGCTTGAGGTTGAATGCATTGGGAGGACAAGTCATGTGATCGTGACTGAAGTACGAAACCCAAAGTGCCCGTTTGGGGATATTTCCTACTCAACAGTGAAAATTCTGGCAGCAGCCTGTGCAGGCTCACTTTCTGTCTCATTCAGGTGCAGGAAACACTGGAATGTATCCAATGTGAAAACACACACTCTTATGCACACACACCCAAAATGGTACATCTAAAAACAAGAGAAAGGTTGTGAGATTGCTTAGTTCATGCATGCATTGCTCTTTTTGCTAGAATTCTATCTAGACTATGTTAGCCAGTTCACTGCACATCTCGATGTTGCTGTGTGTTTAATGTAAAGGTTCAGTGAGGCAGACAGGCCTAACTTGCTCACAACAGCTATTCACATGAAATTAACTTTTCAGTGTGTTTCAAAATGCTGAGTAAAGGCGTTCCTGCAACTTTCATTTTAATGTATCTTTCCTCTTCATTTAGATCTGATGCAACCTAAAATCAGACAAGAGCACAGAAGAACTAAAAATGTTTATTCACTTGTAACATAGAAGCGTAGAATCTGTAGGCAGAAAGAGACACTTTGAGTCTGCCCACAGTATACTACCTCTGCCCCAAAACTTAGTGTTCTGAGGGACTGTCCCTACCGTACCCCTCACCAACAACCCTCCCCCTGGTCCCCTCCAGTGAAGCTATGAGTCTTCTTGCTCTGTTCCTCTGTGACATGTTTAAATTCATTTAGGGTGCCTGCTCCCAGCACTGCCACTGGCAATCTGTTCCACAGCCTCCCACCCACTCAGTGAAGTAGCACCTCTTCACGTCCCTCCTGAATTAACCCCCTCTCTAACCTCCAGTCATGCCAGCGTCTTGTGACAGAGATCCTATATTTAGTAATCAGGTTTCATTACTCAGCCTGTTCATACCCCTCAGAAACTTGCATTTTCTATCATGCCCCCGAGTCTGGCTTTCAGCTAGTACATAGTTCAGGGCCACCAGCCATTCCTCGTAGGATCTGCCTTGCTGGCCCTGGATCATTTTGGGGACCCTTCTTTGTACTGAATTCAGACAGGCTGGAGTCGGTACATTTCGGTGACCCTTGTCTGTACTGAATTCAAACAGGCTGGAGTCAGTACATTTCGGTGACCCTTCTCTGTACTGAATTCAGACAGGCTGGAGTCAGTACATTTTGGTGACCCTTCTCTGTACTGAATTCAGACAGGCTGGAGTCAGTACATTTCAGGGACTCTTCTCTGTGCTGACTCCAGACTGTCTCTGTCCTTACTCAGGTGAGGGCTCCAGAACTGGGCACAATATTGCAGGTGAGGCCTTAAAACAGATTTTGTATAGAGGCAGTATCTTGTTGCTTCTTCTGCTATCAAAACCACTTCCGATACACCCCAGTATCCTTGATGCCTTACTGTATGGGCATACTACAAAAGTTGCCAGCTGTGGCATCTCTCTTCTTCTTTCTTTCTCTCTCTCTCGCTCTGGATCCTCTTGGGGAGACTGGAACACTACAAAAGTCAGTGTGTGCCTGTCTCCCACTCTTCCTCGAGAGTAGTCATCACTAACGTTGTCATACCCATTAGCAAGGTAAGCTCCAGTTTTCTCTTTTGTGGTGAGGGAGGAGAGATTGCAGACACCAGCAGTGAGGAGTCAACTGTCTATACTTTTTGCCTCTCAGCAAAGTAAGCTCCTCTTGGGGAGGGGTAGTTGTAGTAATAGCAGGAATAAGGAATCGGTTGGGTTTTTGCATTATTTGTAAGCAAGGCAAGCTTCTCTTGATTTATTTTTTTATTGAAAACCTCAGAGATTACCTTTAACCACAAGTGCTCATTTGTAAAGGTTCCTCGTCAAATACATAGTCACAAAAACATTACAAGTACAATAAGCAGTTCCAGAGGAAATGCAGTCAAGTCAGGCTCAAAGCAGTCAGAACAATTCCTTACAGTTCAAAAAGAAATCCATACAGATTGCTGTATTAAAAATCACAAGTTATGTACAGACAGAAACCAAATAAAACTGTTTAACAGTTACAATTGCATTAAACTGCAAAGGGAGACTGCAAAGATTTCCATCTCATGTGTGTCTGTTTGGGGTCCATGTGTATCTGTTGGGGACCTATGTGTTCATCTGGGGAGAGACTGTGTGTCAGTCCAGGGAACCTTGTGCATGTCAGTCTAGGAGTCCATGCATATGACAGTCCATGGGTTGATGTGTGTGTGTCAATCTGTTGGTCCATGTGTCTGTCCAGTGGGTTCATGTGTGTGTATACCTCTGGTGAATGTGTGTGTATGTGTGCATCTGTTGGAGTGGTGGATCCTTGTGTGTGTGTCTGTCAGGAGGCCATGTTATCCTTCTATTGTGGGGTGTCCTTATGTGTGGTGCTGCTGCTGGCAGTGTTTCATGGCTCAACAGATGTATCTGTGTTGCAACTTGTGGCTCCATCTGGCTACGTTGTACTCAAGCTTCATGCCTGACTTTGATTTAAGAAAACATGAACAAATGCCCAGGGCTCAGGGCACAGAGAGACTGGAGTTTGGATGATTTCAGTACAGGCATTCCCCCTATCTACTGTACTTGTGTGTGTTTGCAGCACTGCTGAGAAGATAACACTGAAGTGCAGCTGCCAGATTTTTCTTTTGGGGGGGGGTGAGACATGATATCTTTTGGACCTCAGGCAGCAGTGCCATATATGTCTCAACCCATTCCAGGTGCAGTGGATCATTTGTGGCAGTTCTACATTTCACCTAACTTGTTCCAGGTTCACCAAGACCATCAGTACACATGCACTGCAGAAAACGTGAACTAAATATCAGCTGTACTTATAGCGCTAAGGGAGCCGCACTGATCCACCTGCCTGGAACCAAACCACTGCACTCTGCCAGATCAGCAGGTCAGAGTTCCTGTGTGTGACTGTCAAGGATCTGAGCTGTGCCCTCAGCTTCTGTCCAAAACTGAGTGTGATCAGGAGCACGATTTTCCCAAGAATATGGGTGTTATTTGTTTGTGGTAAAAGCTGAGTTCTTCTGTATATAACAGATAACACAAAATGCAAAAAAAACAAACAAAATGTGACATCTGTTTAATTTCTGTGCATCATATCCTAATAAACAGATTCTACAAATAGAACCATCTAGTGCCACATGTGCACAGGCACAACAGGTTACAGTCTCTGTTACTTTTCTGGATGCTTAACTATTTGCCCATTTGACTCAAATGTGTCTTTATACCCAAGTGCTCATTTCTTGCATATATCCTGCTGCCCCCCCCCCACACACACACACAGTTGTGCTGACGTCACCACTGCCCCTTCCCAGAAGTCCCAACACTGCAACATTCCATGGGAGTGAATGGTTCCAGAAGCAAATGATTTGATACCTTTTATTGGACCAACATTGTTCTTTTGTTGTAACATCTAAGTGCTCTAGCTTTCAGACCAACCAAGTCCTTTGTTGTAACATCTATGTTGGTCCAAGAAAAGGTATCAAATCATTTGCTTCTGGATCTGTTCTTACTAGGACCAATACGGCAACTACACTATTTGTTTGTCAACATGGAAGTGAATAGGCATGATGCTTCTTTAGTCACAGTGTTGTTTTATTTCTGTTAAAAAGAGGCAAATTGTGCCCCTCAACAGGACAAAAAGTGATTCTACTGCAAAACGATCCATTCAGAAACATTTTGTGAGCATTTAATGCAATGATTTCCATCGATCTCTCTTTTATTAGTGTGAAGCCTCACAAAGAGCAGAGTGTTGATGACTCAAGCCCTGTTGTTTGTATCTGCATTGCCTATTATAAGTACACACACACACAAAGTAATAAATGGCTGTGAGTAGAATTTATTAGAGACCAATTTATTTAGGTTTCATTGACTGGCAAACAAGAACTAGGCAATTCTGCCTATTTTCAGCCTTGTCCCTGGTGGGGGGTTGGGGGGGGGATACATATGGAAACCAACTAATATTGAACCAGATTAAGCTATGACTAAACATGACATCATTCATGAGTCATGTGGTGGGTCTGAGAGATCAGGAGATGAGAAACTCACAAAAATGCAACACTGTAAGTTTTTAATATTTTCCAACTAAAACATAACATTGCATATGAACATGCTACTGTGATCACTCCCACCCATGAGATGAGATGGAGATGTCAGGAATGGCTGTCTTTAGGCGCTCATTCATTTTATATAAATGGTAAACAAAATAAGAGAAAAATCTCATTTACAATTGCAACCCAAAAATATAAAAGTGGGTGAATGGTGCCCAGATTAGGGGTGGTATTGGTACTTGGATGTGATGCAGAGCCTCCACCTAAGAGAATTCTTCCAACAGGAAGTAACAGTCATCCACAGTAACAGGGAGCCCAGGTGATATGCTGAAAAGCCAAATAATATGCTCACAGTTAACCACAAAGCAATTGAAATATAACAGGTATAGCCAAACACAATTCACAGATGGCAATTGAGTTAGAAATATGGTACAAACACTGTAATAGGACTTTTTATAGGGGATACAGGAGCAGGTTCTAGGGAAGGAAAAGGGTAAGGTAAGGCAATGCAGCGACCATGAAAATTGCAATCCCCAACTCACATTCCCACCAACATCCAACAGCCAGGTTATCCTGCAGCACCTCCATCTGGTGCACCGGGCAATCCCAGACAGTCTATATAGTGTCCTCTCAGTTAAAGCAAGTTACCAAACTGCTATGAAGTGGTGCAGTAACAGCATGCAGTTGTTGCAGATGGAGATCCCAGAACAATACGTACACCCAATAATAATGCTTAAACTGGTTGGTCACTGGTCCAACTGAATGCTCTGAAGTTGTTCTACTGGGTGTTTAGGTTTGCCCAGTCCTTGCCCAGAAAACTATTTAAACTAACTTAGTCCCTAGCTATCAAACACAGTTGGAGGGATGTGGGCCAGAACAGAATGAACAGGCACCCCTCTGTTGGGTACCCGGCCCCTGTGTTAAGCGTACCCCTTGACTTTTCCACATCATGAGTGAAATCCCAAATTCACTCATAGAAATTAAAGTTACATACGTACCATAACTGTTGATCTTCCAGAATATCTTTACCATTGATTACCACTTATGGGTCTGGGCTGGAGGCACTAGGACACCATGGGAGCAAAGCCTTTGTCTGACCATGGCAAAAGGGTATGGTGCCTGCGCACCCCCCACAAGGTGTCATGTGCCAGTCAATAATCATTGCCAGCTTCCTCAAAAATGTCAGTTCTATTTGTCAGGAGAAAAATAAAGTAGGGAAAAAAATAAGAGAAGGCTAAGAATTTACCTAGCCAATGGGATAGGGAAAGGATATAGGGAATACTGTATAATTAAACAACAAAATAAAACCCAACTACCAACCTTTGAATAATTAGAAAAGGGCAAACTAGGTGGCCTAAAAGGGGTAGTTGAGCATGGAACCAACGCCTTACTGCACTAGTCAGACAGCAAATGGATAGTTATTTTAAAGGGGCACTGTCAGTTTTGATCGTCTATCTTGCACTATATGTCAGCAGTGTGCCTCTTGGCACACACACATCACAGACTTCCCCTAGTATGCCCTTATGTATGTAAAACTGCAAGAATATTAGTAGTTTACCTGAATTTTGAATGATGTGTTGCTCACTCAGCTGAACATAAACCCCCCACCAATTGGAAGCATACGCAGGACGAGACTGCACGTCTGCCACAATCGCGGTCCTGAAGTTTCATTTTTGGACATCACGAGTGGAAAATGAAGTTAATCCAGTAGAGTAGCCCTTTATCTGCTGTTGCCATGTAGCACCAGAAACCGAGCACCGAGAAAAGAGAAAAACACTTTTATAAAACGGGACTGAAATCCCGTGCATGCAGAAGTGCAGCATAAGTAAAGATCCTGCACATGTGCAAGAACATACCGCGATTGCTCATGCGTGGGATTTGGTCCTATTTTAAAAAGTGTTTTTACTCTCCTCTCGATGTCGATTTTAACTTTTAACCAGGTTTTGCTTTTCCCTCAAGGGAATCAACAAAGTCAAGAGGGTAGCATCTTTCAAAAGGAGGTGTGCAAGAACAAGGGGACACAATTTGAAGATAGAGGGGTAGCTCAGAGAGTAATTTAAGGAAGTATTTTTCACAGAGAGGGTTGTGGATGCATGGAGCGCCTTCGGAGGAGGTTGTGGAGTCAAAAACAGTGGTGGAATTCAAGCATGCATGGGACAGTCATAAGGCAATTCTAGGGGGTGGGGGTAGGAAGAAGTAGGCTGCTGGTTAACTAGGATCTGCAGCTTATCCATCAGGTAGGGAAATGGGCAGACTGGGTGGGCCAAGCGGTCCTTATCTGCCGTCAAATTCTATGTTTCTATGTTACATTGCATCGGCAGTTAATAAAGGGCTATTCTACTGGATTCACTTAATTTTCCACTCGCAATGTCCAAAATAGACACTTCGGAACCGCGCTTGTGGCAGACGCGTAGTCTCGTCTTGCGTATACTTCTGGTTGTTGCAGGAGTTTAAGTCGGGTCGTGTGAGCAAAACATAATTCAAAATTCAGGTAAACTACTAATATTCTTGAACTTTACATACATTAGGGCATACTAGGGGCAATCTGGGATATGTGTGTGCCAGGAGGCACACTGCTGATATGTAGTGCAAGATAGACGAGCAAAGCTGACAGTGTCCCTTTAAAGGTAGTAGCCCTGAAGCAGGTGGGTCTGGCAGAGAAGCAAGTGGGGATGCCCAGAGTTGGGACCCTCTTGCAACAGAGATGGCACACTGTACAAAAGTAGAGATGAATCACATAGACTCCTGGAAAACCAAACTCCATGCTACCTGATGGAGGATTAACTGGTTAGCTAGTCAAATATGTCTCTCTTTTTCCCCTCAGAAAAAAAGGGAAGGAATCTCAGGTGCACGTGAAGCTGTAAGGCCAAACAGCCCAAAGGAGTCCAGCTGAGTTCATCTCTCCAGGCAACCCTAGGGTAGTGGGCTTGTAGCCTAGCGGGCACAAGAGAAGAAGTTGGTCATACCAAATAAAAGGGATAGTCTGGCATAGCCAGAAGGAAAAAAACATCAGAGAAAAAGGACCTGCTTCTCCTGTAACAACAGGACTGTACCCTGTGTAAGAGCTAGTGTACTTGATCTAATTCAGAACCCAGCACTGCTCCACAGGCAGTACAGCTGCCAAGTGGAGTTAGACTGGATAGTGCCCAGAGGCAAAGTACATTTGTCAACTGTTGGGGATATACCCCAAGAAAAGGATATAGCCTGGACAGGAAGAAGGAAAATATGAAAGAAAAAAGAGGAAAGGCGCTGCCTTCTTTCACCTTTTTTTTGGGCCCTACAAGAAGGAACCCTTACTCCAGTTTTGAGGGTTTTTTTGTTTTGTTTTTTTGTAGTTGTGGGAACCCAGCAATGATTCCAAACAACTTTTTACAACTATTCCATAGGGAGCATAACTGGGGAAATGCCATGGCACTAGATGGTACCAGCCAGCACTAACAAAGTGAGCTGCCCAGAGGCCCTGGCTCTGCTAGAGCATGGGATTGTGGGCGGGTGTGGAAATTAATGGTGAAGTTATTCTGAAAGATCAGCAGTTATGGTAAGCATGTAATTTTCAAGAATCAGTCTTCACCACTGAGTTCCACTTATGGGTCCAAGTTCCAAGTTTTCCTCCTATCTGAGGGAGGAGATGACTCACCCTGAGGATAACAGATGCTCTCAGCCCTCTGCATGGGGGAGAACACCTGAGGGCAGGGACTCCTTACAGGTCTGGCAAGACCCAAGACTGGTCAGGGTCAGGCGGGAGCTTCTGTGGCACAGGAGCCTTCTTTGGCACAGGAGCCAGAGGCTTAACTGGCAGTTGCCACCTGACCCTAGGGGAGAAGAAATGAGCCCCCTGGGAGTGCAAGTGAAGCACCATGTGCAGGGTCAAAGATGCCAGTCAGGGGAGGCGAAGCCATGCCATCCCACCTAATGCAGACTGCGGTTCCTATCAGTCTGGAGGCCACCTCGCTGGCATCACAAGATGCCCTGGATTGGTGCTTTGCTACCTCCAAATCTCAGGCAGAAAGGTAAATGACCTGCCAGACTATCTTGCTTGGTGGCATTGTAGTTAACAGGCGGTGTAGTTTCAACCATAGGCGATGGTTACAGGTCGCCATATGTGCATGATATGCATAGATGCCCATTAGGACACGTGCCGAGGAAAAAGCCTTCCTCCCAGAGCATCTGTCTGAGCAGAGTCTGCTTCTGGAGGTTAGTCATGTGCAAGGCATTGTGGCCATGATGGGGTCTGCAGTACTTCAAGCACAGAGGAGGGGCTAAGTACCTCACCTGCATACCCCATTGATGTGCAATACCACATGAGGAGGTCCCTGGGGATGGCTGGATTGGAGAGGGGATGCCTCCTCACTGCCCTAGATGGCTCTAGGCCAAGGAGGAGTTACTGCAGTGTCGATGTTGGGAATTCCAAGAAGGCTTGTATAGGCTTTTGAGGTCAAGTGCCTGGATTATCTCCTTCAGGAATCACTGGTACAGGGTGTACTCAACACCAGAAGGGGGGCAGACAGATGATTTGTTGTCCTCACCACAAGACATCAATGGAGATGAGGTGCCACCTCTGGGCCTCTAGGCAGGGTTGGTTCCACAAAGAAAGGCTTGGACTGGGCCATGGCTGACTCCCTGTACCAATCATATCTAAGTCACTGACTCACATCCAGTGTTACTTCCATGTTAGAGTGCCTTCAGAGCCTATCAACAAGGGTGTCCTTTCACGGAATCAACGAGGTCCCTCTAAAAGGGGTTAAGACCTCATCCTGGTCTGGGGAACTGCATACAGGGCCTTGCCTGAGGGGAGGGCCAAGCAGAGTTGCCCAAAAGGTGTTCCTTAATATCCAATAAGTGACCCTATCAGTGCCCATGGAGGGAGTGCAGACGTGAGGAAAGCGGAGCCATACAGATCTCACAGGGTGACCCCCGTCCTACCAGTGGTGGTGACATCCAGCAGCTGTGGAGAAAACTCCATCTCCAGGCCACCATCTAAACCTGAGTCAGTGGCACCTCCAGCACTGGGTTCAGGATCAGTGAAAGCCTCAGAGACAAAATCACCACCAGCACCATGGCCGGCATCACCCTTGATACCGTGCTTGGTGCTGACTTCAATGTCATGCCCACAACCATCCCTCTCCTTGGAGTTGCAAACAACACCAGAGTCAGGGGCAACCTCCTGGGCAACACTGTTATCAGCCCTAGCTCAGGGCAGGACCCAGGACTGACACTATGGCCATCACCACTTCAGTCACTGTGTCTGGAGTCTTCACTTTTCTCGGTGTTGCTAGGGACATCATGGATGGTGACAACATCCGAACAGGCAACAGTGTGGATGACAGCCTCAGTGCCAGTCTCTCTCTTGGCACTGTGAACAGTGTCAAAAGGGATCCTGCTGTCATCCTCAGAGCCAGCCACCGTGTCGTCACTGCAAACTGTATCAACAGCATGGGTGATGCCAAAGGATGATGTCAAAGTTTCTATAGGGTTACCACCTCTTAAGAAGCTCAAAGTGGGACATTTCTTACTAAAACATGATTTTTCGTAGGACAGTACGTAACCTCGATTAGTGTAACAGACTTGTTTTCTCTATATAATCAGAATTAAGACTAAGTATTGTAGTTTTTTGGTTGCTTCTATGGTTTCATATCATTTTAATGTATTTTAGTTAAGGTACTATAGTTTTCTGCAAGATTTAGAGGAAAGTTAGAAAATATTTTTTCTACTAAAAAGTCAGGACATGTAGTATTTTTCATGTTTTTTTTGCAGGACACAGCTGCCCAAATCAGGACTGTCCTGCGAAACGCAGGACAGGTGGTAAGCCTAAGTTTCTACCATGTGTAGACCAAGCCTATAAATGCAGCCTCATCACTGGGGACATCTGCTGCTCAGGGCAAGAAAACTGGGGGGGGGTTTCGCAGTGGACCACCCAGAAGGAATCAACTGCCCACAAGAACCATCCACCAGAATTTCCGATCCCTCAGTACGGTGAGGTTGAGAACTCTGTACTTCAACTACAGAACCAGAGGTCCTAGGCAGAGGCCCAGGAGAAAGGCCTAGAGATCTGTGCATGGATGCACGCATGTGAGGCCTGCCTCCAAAGGTGGGAATCAGGTGACCCTAGCTAAATGCGCAGTTCTTAAAGTTATGGTGGTCCATGGAGAAACAGGCATCACACGTATAAATGTCATGCTCTGGTCCCAGACAGGTCACATTGGTCTGATGCTGGTGTAGAATAGCCATTGGTTTCCCACAGGGGCAACAACACATAAACGGCAGCTGTCAGACTTTCCTCGATGACTTAGCCCTCATTTTAATCAGACTTCAGCATCACAGTAAAATTATGAAGACAGGCAACACCACAAACAAAAATAAAATATGGTGATGCAGAAGAAAAAAAGCAGTGACAAGGCAAACTGAGGCACTATGCTCCCACTGTGTGCACTCCATGGCATGAAGAACAGAACTGAGGTTAGTGAAGGAGCTGGCAACAGTTATTGGCTGGCATACAACACCTCATGGGGGGTGCACAGGCCCCCTGATCAGTAGCTATGGTTGCCCCCCTGGCAAAAGCCTTTCTCGCACAAGGTCCTAGTGCCTACGACTGCACCCATAAGTGGGAATCAATGGTGAAGACTGATTCTTGGAAGATCAATTGTGCGCTGCGTCTGTCCTATATGGGAAAGCTGCTGACCTTGCATAGTCAGTGCTATAAACACAGACTTTATAATATATATTTTCCGGGTGCAAAATCTAAACACGACTGTGACAGAGCTAAGGGCCTAATACAGAAGTCCCTAGCTATAATGAACACGGTTATAGCGAACTGTTGGCTATAATGAACAGCCAACTTGGACCCCGACTAATTTCAATAATGACCACTGACGGCTGCTGGCAATTTTCAGTTACCTGCCCTATACATTCCTGCTGTGGGAGCAGCACTTTGTGGAAGACTGAGACTAGGAGTGAAGCCATGAAGTGGTCTGGTTACTAGGTACAAACAAAAATCATGATCCTGGACAGACTTAAAAATGGGGAAAGTCTGTCAAAAATAGCATTCGAGACTGGATACTCGAAATCAACAATATCCACCTGGAGCAAGCAAGAAAGTGCATGCCAGAAATTTGTCATGGAGTGCAATGACTCCCATGGTCTATCCAGAAAGAAACTGAGGAACTCTGAGGTGGAGACAGATGTAATCCCTATGCAGCACTACTCCTAGGGCTACTATCCCTGCCTTGCTGGCCGAAACAAGGTTGAGGGGCCTGGGTTCCCAAAATTGACTTTAAACTGGTTCTTACCCAAGATAACATATTGCGCAGTGCCTCCACCCAGAGTTTAGCTTTATGTGGGCTAGAATAAAACCCGGTACAACCTTCTGGGATGCTGTACCCACCCACATTACTATAAAGCCACCCCAAACATGACCCAATATTTAAAACCCCACAATTCAGACATTTGCATTTAGTGACTTACTAATATGTTCACGACACAGGTATCTGCAAAAACAAACAAGTTTTTAAAGCCCGCACTGAACCTCGCTGGCCTTATAATCTACGGAGTTTTTGTGAGGGTGGCCCACTGCCGAGGGTCTGCTCCCCCTGCCACGGACCTCGCTATGGGACAGTAAGTTTTCCTCCTCGGGGTGGAGGCACTAGCACTGGCGAGCCTCCCCTGAAGCCTGCAACCACTGAAAGAAAATTTCCCACACTCCCGCCCGGTTCCTTTCCTCCCGTTAAATGGACCTAAACCCCTCCCACTAACTCGAAAGGTCCTATTCCATTTGTGACAGCCCCTGAGCTTGACATGATCAGCCTTGAACAATTTGTAACCCATCCTATTCCTCAACTCTTAAAGCCTGGTGCGCTAATATTCTACCTGTCGTACAACTGACCTGGCTAATTTCAAGGGTCTTTATAACAAGCTGACTTGCTAGCATGATGATCATAGTTTGGAATACTTGCTCTAGAGTAATCTAACTGGCTATCCAAAATATTTATTTAACCCTCTGGTGTTAGAGGTACTGCTGATATCCTCTTGTCGTATTGTTGACTGGTCTTAATCTGTATTGCTATGCTGATGTTCACTGCCTAGAATGATTGCAACTTTATAGCCCAACTCTAATCACTATAGCCTTTAGTACTACATGGACGGATTCTGCTGCTTCTATTCTCCTGCCTTACAGCTGACTCTTCCAACTCAGGGGTTTTTGTAACTGCCAACTAGCGTTACTCTGATATTGTGCTAAATGAACCTATAACCCTACTACTTCTATTGCGTAATTGAGCTATTACAGTTACCTGCTGTATTTTATCTGTTGAAGTTTTCCTGTCCCAGCTTGCCTCTGGCCACTTGAGTGGGATACTCTCCTACAACTTAAGACAGGACCCACTGTACCCCCCCTTCCTCTAAGCCTGCATGTAGGAAGGGACTTAGCCTACCCCACTCTCCTTAGAACTGAACTCCTGCTGAGAGTTACCAAACTGACCCAGTCTTACCCTGAGCCAGGTGTCCTCTCCCTGATCGGCAAATATGCGGAGCCTGGTACTCATGGCAGCTCTTGCATATATAGCTCTGGTACTGGGGACTGACCAACTCTACTTCTGGGGCCGTCTTTCCCCAGACCTGGGCAGGAACATTGGTCACCCGCCCCAGATCCCTTGAACCGCATGAGGAGGGGTTTAACATGCTACGCCTATTCGTGTATGGATTAACTCGAAAGGGTAACAGTTATAACCTATTTTACTACCTCAGCATGCGTGACTGATGGAGGCTCCTCTTCACCCCCTCCAAAATTATTGGTTACCTTGCCAGTCTTAAGCTTGCACTGGGGGTGGATGTTGAATTAAACCACAGTCCCCACTCCCCTAATCTTACTCTCAGTGACCCTACCAACCCGCTCTGGGCCAATACCAGGGGTCTCAAGCTGGTGCACATGAACATCGGCAGCCTAAGGCACAAAGTCCAAGACCTTGAGGCATGGACAGCACTGTACAAACTCGATGTACTAGTGGTGACTGAGACCTGACTCAAGCCACAGATCCTCCCTCACGAAGTTGACTTAGTTGGCTATCATGCTTTTAGAAAGGATAGAGTAGGGAAAAGAGGCGGTGGGGTTCTCATCTACGTCAGCACAATCTTACATGCTACGCAGCTTGATCATCCTCCCCTTTGTGACTCGGTAAGTGAGATCTTGTTTGCTAAAGTGCTCCTCGGAGACACCAAACCCTTGTACATAGGGTGCGCCTACCTCCTGCCCCAATCGGCTGCCTCTTCCCTTGAATCTCTAACCCATGCCTTGGTGGAGCACCCCTTGGGGGAGATGATTCTCCTTGGGGATTTCAATCTGAACTGGCTTGCCCTGGGGACTTCCATTAGCAAGAATCCTATGCTGGACTCCACCATGACCCAAGTCATTGACCTGCCTACTAGGCATAACACTAAGTCTGGCAATCATTCTTTACTCAGCTGGGCACTAGTCTCCTGCCCGGACCTGATAGTGACAGCTGGGATCATGGCAGACTCTCTGAGTGATCACTCACCAATTTTCTGTACCTGGTCTAATAAGCCCCCTAAACTTGCTGCTAGGGTAATAGAAGTCAGGAACTTTAGCAGGCTTGTACCAGCAAACTTCTGCTCTGACTTGTGAGCCATGGATTAGGATCCTATAGTCTCCCTCCCCACACTGGATGAGGCGCTTGACTACTTTACCAACTCATTTCAGTCCGTGGCCAATTTGCATGCCTCGTGAAAGAAACTAAGGGTATAGTGCAAGTGCCGCAAATGGCTTAGCCCTGGCCTCAAGCGGAGTATGCGTTGCAGGACAGGGCCTGGGGACTTTACAAATCCTCAGGCAGTAGATCTGACTGGGAGAAGTACAGGGAGCTGAGGAACCAATGCAAGAAAGCTTCCAAACATGCAAAGTCCAAGTACCTGCGTGATCTCCAGAATAGTCACTTACGTTACCCTAAGAAATTCTGGGGTCACATTAACATGCTTCTCAATGGTGCCACTAATGCACAAGAAGGTGCACTCCTGGTTGGGAATACTTTGAACAATGACCCCTCTGCAGTAGCAGAGGTCTTCTGTGCTTCCTTCTCCAACCCAGGTGGACTCTCTCCCCCTGTCCTCTCTGGGATTCCCTGCAACAGCAGTGTGGATTGGGAGCTTCCTTGGCCTCAGTTCCACCAGAAACTGGTCAAACCTACAGATGTACAGTACTTCCCTTTTTACTCAAAATAAACCCTAACTCCTCCCCGGGACATGAGGGCCGCTGCCCTTGCAATTGTCTACCCTGTCTCCTTGCTCATCAACAGGTTCCTTCTTGAAGGAACTGTCCCAAGTAAATGGAAGGTAGTGACCATTGTCCCTATCCATAAAAAAGGACCCAGGGACAAAGTGGGGAACTATAGGCCTATCTCCACACTCTGCCCTCTCGGGAAAGTGCAAGAGAGATTGGTATACAATCAACTGCAGGATTATCTCGAGCAGCACCTACTCCTAGCCAGCGTGCAACATGGCTTTAGGAAAGGTCATGGCACCGGCACTGCCCTTATCCGACTCACATCTGATATCCTCAATGCCATGGACTGGGGCTCCCCAACGGGGGCTCTATTCATCAACCTGTCCAAGGCATTTAACTTGGTCAGCCACAAACTTCTCCTTTCCAAACTTCACCAACTAGGACTGGATGTGCACTCACTCACTCACCTGGTTCAAGAGCTGCCTGATCAATTGAACCCAAAAAGTTTGTTGGAGAGGAACACAATCCAGCACCAGACCTGTAGTCTCTGGGGTACCCCAGGGCTCGATCCTGGGTCCCCTGCTATTCACCCTTTTTGTCAATGACACTGAGGGGGTCTGCAGGCTGAGCAACCTCATCCTTTATGAGGATGACACTGTTGTCTACTGTAGTGACCCACTACCTAGTGTCATCTCTGCCAAACTACAGGATAGTCTCTCTGCTCTTGAAGCCTGGTTCTCATCCAACTCACTTATGCTGAATGAAGATAAAACTAAGACTGTTCTGTTTGGGACCAGATGCCTGGGTACTGACAGATGCGAACTATTCCAGCTCAACACAGCCCAAGGGAAGAGAGTTAAGGTCATTGACAGGATTAAGTACCTTGGGATCATCCTTGACCAGGAGCTGTCCTACAAACCCCACATCAACTTCTTAACTAGATCCGTCCACCAGAGGCTTGGACTCCTCTACCAGCTGAGTAACTCTCTTTCTGGTGAGGCACGGTAAGCCATAGCCAACTGCACCCTACTCCCCTCCATCCTATATGGGGCCCCCCCTGCTACAGTTCCTCCGGGAGAAGAAGCTAAGCAAACTTACTGTGCTCTACCACAGGATGGCACACTTTGCTACCAACTCCTCCCCCAGGAGGCACCACTGTGAGGTCCTTGCGGACCTCAACTGGCCCACCATACGGCACAAGTTGGCCTATTCCTCTGTTTATTTGGCCCTTAAATTCACCACTTTTGGCCCTCCTCCCCATCTGAGTGGGCTGCTCATTCCTAAAGTACAGTGCTGTGACATGCGATCCTCGGCAGGCCATCCCCTCAACATCCCTCGGGTTTGCACTAACCAAGGCAAGCAAACTTTTCAGTATGCTGCTCCGCACTTATGGAACGCCCTCCCAGCAAGTCTGGTTGACAAGCCTACTCTCCAAGGGTTTAAGTCAGGCCTCAAAGTGTACCTTCAGGAACTTAGTCTCTGTGGTTGTAATCGCTAGCCCCCTGCCTGGGCTTGTTGTCATGCCTCACTACTATTGCCATTTCTATTTCTCCCATTAAACTCTTAAGCAAAATTGTCAAATGTACTGTGCACCTGTCTAACACTTTGTGAGCCTGCTGTTTCCCTGTTAAGTGCTTAATACCTATTCCATTGTATGTATCAACTGTAACTACTGTATATTGATTCCAATGTATGTAATCTGTTGTAACTAATTCCAGGTCGCCCCTGAAAAAGGGACTTCTGGTCTCAGTGGGCTTACCCAGTCACCAAAATCTAAATAAATAAATAAGTTTATTTACATGGGGAGGGTTAGGAAGGGTAAATTGTAGTTAAGATTATGCTATTTACAACATTTACATTCAGTTTGAAGGGGTTTGATTAGTGCTGGAGAAACCCTTCAGCTGGGTAGTTAAGTTGCATTTTAATTTTAAGGCATTAATCATATTTGCCTCGCCAACCTCTGAAGTAGTCAGCTCCCTAAAGGACTATCTAGCTGCATAATCATTAAACATATTTACAAGGTTTTGTCCACACTGGTACCAGTGCCCCAGAACCATGTAGAATCTCGTAATCCCACACGACCTGGATACCCAGTAATTAAAGTTCTTAAATGGTGCAGGCCTGATGGACAGTGCAGCTATATGTTGGCTGACTAGTTGGGGCCCTTAAGAGAATTAAGGATTATGCTTGGAAGATTTAAGACTTTGAAACTATTTACAAGTCTCTTTTGGTGGTGCAGGGCTGACCCTGCTTTACTTATAATTGGACATCTTCAGGGTTTGGACAAGTCAGGTTTTAAGTGCTTTCTGAAGGCAGGTTCAATCCTGGAAGGCTAAAATGCTGGAAAACGTGGCAGTTGGCCCCCAATATCAACCACAAAGGTCTTGTTGCTTCTGCAGGTGGAAATCAGCACTAACGTTCTGTAGGCTAGGCCCCTCATCTGGGCTGAAATCACTCTTTTACATTCAGCACATTTATGTTCTTCAAGTATATATTCAGCACATTTATACTCTTTAAGTCTACATCCAGCACATTTATGCATCCAGCACATTTACATAGCAACATTTGGAGCTTTGATTGCATCTGTGCCCAAGGTCAGATGATACTTGAAACTTGGCTTTTCGCCACTTGACCACATATTGGCACTGTACTAAACTCGAGGCTACCTCACTACCATTTACAACAACTTGACTGGACTTGTGACAAGGTCCACTACCATTTTCCAGACTTCGCTGGCTAGCAACAGAAGCAGTAGTCTCTGTCAACACAAACAACTCGCTCTTGGCAATAAACAGTTTACTGTAGCTCTCTATGCTCTTTTAACACCAAACTGGCACTTGGCAGCAAACGGCTTCTGTAGCTCTTTAGGCTCAATAATACAACATGTAGTCCCTTGCAGCCTTCGCTGACACTTGCAGCTCCCCCAGACAAAATACTGGACCTCCCAGGCAAAGTTAGGAAGAGCCCGGTCTCTGAGTACTCCCCTTCGAGTCCTGTAGGCACTTTCAAATTAGACACATTTATCCACAATTACTTAGACCCTGCCTGGTCACTAGATGCTGTCCACCCATTTGGCGCTTTACTTAAAACTTAGGGTGGAGACAATTTGTTGCTGTCAGCACATTTGCTCTTGGCACATCAGACACATTTATGTAAAGAAACAGACCCTTTCCTGGTCATTTGGCAGATGTCCACCCTCTGAACGTTGCTGTGAATGCAGGGTACAAACAGACAGTCACTGTTGGTAGGCTTTGGGCTTCTCTGCCCCTTCAAGACTTTCTCAAAGTTGCCTGTGGCAAAAGGAATTTACTCACTCAGGTGTCTTGCCAAAACTGCATTCCATCTTCTGAGGTTTCAGGCTTTCATCAATGCTCTCACTTTTGAGGCAGATTCAGCTCTTTCCCAGCTGGCTTCATCAGGTTACTGGCCCTCGTTTTTCCTCAACATGGAAAGGCTCCGGCTAGCCTGGAGGACATTCTCTGGCAACCCCTAGACTAGCAACTTCTGTTTCCGGCAGCCACTTGTTTCTCTCTTGGCAGGAGAAAAAAAACAACTCCCCTGTGGTGGGGCTTACACTGCATTGCTAGGCCTGTTTTTTGGCAAAGGGCCTAAGCCCCCACCCCTGTGGGGGGATCCATGCTGGATCTGCTCACACAGCCAAAACACTGCCTTTTATGGAGCTCCTCTGAGGCTCCCAATTGGCTGAAGCTATATGCTGCTCCCACAACGATTGGCTGATCCTGCCTGTCAGTCCAGGAAATGGATATTTATTAACTCCACTCGATGCATTATAGGCTCCCTGTTGTGGCAACTGAAATTAGGTCCCTGCAGATTCCCCATGAGCACTTTGCTATATCCCATGAGCTCTGATAAAAGCCCCACAAGTCCTGGCTGAAAATCACGGCTTTCTGAGTGGCTGTTGCTGTATCATGGCTGCTAATACATACAGTCCCCTTGCAGGTTACCACAGTCTCAAATAAAAATCCTCGTGCAGCTACAATAATTATTTATTTAGCTTTCTTGCCACACAGTCCAACAGCCTCTTGTGTGCCGTCATGGTCGCTGCCCAGCTTTAACACCTCGCTGCAGTCCACAGCCTGTCACTGCTGCCATAATCAAGTGCCCCTAGGCTGCCGACAGGCATTTTATCTGAGTCCCAATATTACTGGTACAGCCAGGATCAAATACATTTATTTTAATCTTTTCTCCCTTTCTACAATAGCCCCCCAGCATACTGTGGCAGCTGCTGCTTTTTGTGCATATTTATTTACACTTTTGGAAGCGGCAGACACGGCCAAAACTTGCAACCCCTATTTTTAACTGGACCCACTCATGAATATTAATGAGCTGGGCCTGGAAACATGCAGTGCACACAGCGCTCTTTGTTTAATTTAATTGGTGGCACCCTCCAGCTTGGCTCTAGTCACTGGCTCCCCTTTGCCAGCTGTTAGGGGCCAGAACCACTGGAGTAGCCATCGGTGACCACAAGTGCGGTCAAAGTTAAAACGCACCTTGTAGTGCTTAAGTGAGTCCGCTAGCCTGCCTAAAATGCTGGTGGCTCCGATCTTGCTCTGTGAGCCCTGGAGGAGCCAAAAACAAACAGGGAGCTCTTTGGGGCACCTTTTTTGGACTCGGGCCGTGGTGATGAAGTGGGGGCAACATCGGGGTAATGCAGGCATTGGGAGATGCTGTATACCAGGAGCAGAAAAAGGAGAATGGACATCAGGTAAGCCCTTATATTTTGGTTGGGGGGGGGCATTACACAGATAAAGCCACTCATTTGTGGTTTGTACAGCAACGTACAAATGGTGTTCCTGTGTCCGGATCATTGGTCAGAGAGAAAACCAATCAATTCGCTAAGCAGATACATGAGGCTACCTCAACATTTAAATCATCAACTGACTGGCTGTGGCAATTTCAGCAGTGGCATGGCATAAGAAGGGTTGCCATAACTGGGGAACAGAGGTCCTGCAATGACACAGTCTGTGCAGAATTCCTTCCAAAATTGAAAAACATCATAGACTCTGGCTGTTATACACCTGAGCTGGAGTATAATGCCAATGATACTGGGCTCTTTTGGCGCTACCTATAGGACACCACTTTGGTTGTTCCATCTAAAAGCATTGCAAGCAAAGGCTTCAAAATCAGTAGACTGATGTTCCTGTTTGCTACCAACTCCACAGGATCATATAAACTAAAATCACTGTACACAGGAAAATTCAGAAGTCCACGCTGTGTCCACCATGTTAATCTCACCTCACTGCCAGTCATCTACAACAACAGTATAAATGCCTGGATGACAGCCGATATCGTCATGTCCTGGTTTTTTAATGAGTTTGTTCCCTCTGTGCGAGCTCACTTTCGCAAACTGAAACTCTCACTCAAGGCAATCCCGCATCTTGATGAATGCCCTGCTCACCCCCATGAAAATGGGCTGCGGTCCTGAGATGGTAAAATTAAGGAGGTATTCTTACCAAAAAAATGCCCATCAAGATCATATAACTGATGGATGGTGGGTTGATAGCCACTTTTAAGAAACACTACAGTAAAAGGTTATGAAGTGAGTTGGCATCCGCTGGTGATGGTTCGCAGGTGCAGACATTCCTTAAAAAATGTACCATTAAGGATGTCACACACCTGGCTGGTGAGGCATGGGACAATGTTACTCAAGACGCTGTACAACACTGCTGGAACTCAACTCTTGGACCAGCCTTCAGCACTTCCGAGTTGTCACCCACTGATGCTGAGGAGCCAGGCAATCTAACTGAAACTGGCAGACTAGCCACCAACCTGAATTTAATAGAGAACAGTGCAGGTGCTGATGGTGTAATCGAGATGTGACTAACCAGCAGTAACATCAAACCAATGCATGCACAGCTGTCAGATGCTGAGATAGTGAAAGCCATCACCCAATCACAGGAGAGCTGTGAGTCAGAGGCAGAGGGGAGTGAGAATGAGAGAGAAAGAGAGACCTAGCTACCAAGAAGGAATTGCAGGGTTAGAGACTGCGTTAGTATTGCTCGAGTGTGACCAGAGTGAGCCCTTGAAGGTAATGCAACTCCACCAAATACTATGTTACTCAAAAGACAGTGGGCTGGATTTTCAAAACATGGCACAGGGCTTGCGCCAAGTCCTGGACCATGAAACGTAGGGCAGAATGAGGCTTAGATTGCCACAAACCCCAGGTGCACTGACAATACAGTGCATGGGGCTTACAGTGATCTAATGGGAGCTTCTCTACCATGTGGCAGCTGCTGCAAGTTAGACCAACTTTTTCTGGTCTAACTTGCAGCAGTCTTGGGGGCCTTTTTGACAGAGCTTGCCCCAGATACTTGGTGCAAGTTGCCTTAAATCGTGAAAACTGCTGCAACTGTACCTGAGATTGTAAACTTGGGCTCAGTTGTGGCAAAGGAGTTGGTGCACTGCCAGAACAGGGATACAAATAATTCATACATCAAATCATACACAGTTGTATAGAAGTATTCTACAAGATAAAGTGCAAGCAGTGAACAGTGCAACATGGTACAAGTGCAACATATAATAGTGGGCAGTAGAGGCTGAGGCTATGAGCACTGCCACAGCTCAGTGTAACTGAAGCAATGGTTAACAATTCAGAGAAGCAGTATTTAGGACATAAGTAGACTCTGAAGGGGGCTACAGGTGAGAGGGAAGGGGCACCAGGGGCAGGACAAGGAAAGGGCTGACAGGAACAGAAGGGGAAGGCAGGAGTCTAAGCTAGTCTCTAAGGGAAGTGGGGGAGGGTGACAGATGGAGAAAGGAAGGGAGCAGGTTCCAGAGGAAGGAAAGGTGACAGAGAAGGCTGACTTCCCTGCAGAGGGATGAGGGAGGGAGAATGTTCAGGATCCCTGGAACGGAGGGAGTATGAGGCAGAGGGAATAGGTGAAATGATTGAGGCTAGGTAGGAAGGTAGTGATCCACACCAGTATTTGGAAATGAAGGAAGTACAGTGGAACTGGTGACAGGAGAGAAGGGGAGGATGGAGAGGGATGAGTAGAGGGAGCAGTAGTGAGTGCAAAGGGGGGTTGATACCAAAATGACAAACGGTGTTACAGAGGGTGTACAGTCTGGCTAGGGAAGAGGAGAGGCCAGTACCGCAGATTACATTCACATAGTCGAAGACAGGGAGCACCACTTTGGTAACCAGTTCCTGGAGGATCTGAGGAGACAGGTAGTTCTTGTTATGGTACAAGGCACCAAGCTTGAGGCAAACTTTGGCATGGATAACACTGATGTGGTAACAGAAATCAAGCCTGCTGTCATGCCACATACCGATATACTTGAAGGAATTAACTACTTTAAGGAGGGAACCATCCAGGGTGGAGAAGGAAGGGGGGGAGCAAGCCTGGTCAGCTTCTGGTTGGTTCCAAATGTCATGGATACAGTTTTTGTGGTGTTGACCTGGAGTTGGTTGGACTGGAACTAGCTAAGGACTTTGTGAAAGTCTTGCTGGAGCAATACTTCCACAACCACAGTCAAGGGGCCTAACATGTAGAGAACTGTGTCATCTGCATACATTTGAGTATGCGAGTTGACATAGGCAGCGGGAGGTCACTGAGGAAAACAAAAAGAGGATGGGACCCAGGATGTAACCCTGAGGGACCCCAGTCTGGACTGGGAAGGGAGGAGACAGGACGCCTCCTACCTGTACCGACTACTGATGGCCTGAGAGGTAGGAACGGAACCAGTCAACAGTGGTGGCTGAAAGGCCAGCAGAACTCAACTTGTCCAGGATGAGTGGATGGGCCACTGAATCAAAAGCGTTGGCCTGATGGATGAAAATGTGGGCCATGATGTGCCCCTGATGCATCCCAGATAGAATGGAGTCAATAACTCGTAGCAGGGAGGTGATGGTGGAGTGGTGCTTCTGAAAACCAGACTAGAAGGCAGAGAGGAAGCTGGAGGAATGGAGGTGTCAGCGAGCCAGGAGCTAACCAATTTCTTCTGCCATTTTGCAAGAGAAATGAGACGAGAGATAGGCCAGCGGTCAACATGGGTGGATGGAGTGCCCCTTTTGTGCAGGGGCAGAACTTTGGCAATCTCCCAAGATAGAGGGATGCCACAGAGGGTGAAGGAGAGGTTGAGGAGGCAGTTAAACGGAAATGCAATGGCAGGAGCAGAGAGATGGAAAGTTTAGGGTTCAGGCCATCTGGGCTATATTTGGATGGGTTGAGAGAGGAAAAGGACAAGCAGAGTTTCCAGGGCAGTGACAGGTGAAATGAAATCCTAAGTGGGGGCAGGGTGAAGAGGAGGGTGGAGATGGGGGAGATGGGAGAAGACAGGAGGAGAGTGAGAGGAGAGAGCACAAGTACAAGCACAGCATTAAGGCAGGAAACATGGGAGGGGCCAGCAGGGCAAATACCTTCTCCAGATAAACACTAGTACTCAGGAGTGTAGCCAGAAATTTCCATTTTGTACACAATCTCCAACAGTTACACCCCCCCCAATTAAAAAATGTACACATCCTTTCCAAATGGCACCCCCTTCCAAACAAGTCAGATTGTTGTCAGATGACTCCTCTACTCTCTAAAGAGGTTATACATGTATTGGACACTCCTCAGTGGCCTACACTAACCCAAATACTACAGATTAGAATGATAATATTAACAGAGTGGCTTATGGTTTGTGACAGGCACTCAACAAAACTGTACACAAATGTGTACAGTGAGTATGCCTGTCTGCACCCTTGCTAGTACTGCTGTAAGGACTGTAGACAGGGACTGAAGATAGGATATTATAGGTAGGCAGAGTGTGTATTAGACTGTTTATTGCACTAGGTTACCTGTAGCACGGCACACCTGCACACTGCTGCCCCCCCCCCCAACTGTGCTCGAGGGTGACAGATGTGCTCTATAAATGCTGTATTGTGACATCTGGTGGCCGCCACAGGAACTACGGTGCACTAAAAATTCAGACGTTAGAACAGAAAATAAACAGCGCAAGTCTGACGCCCAGACCCATGATATAAAATTGTTACGCATGGCAATGGCTACTACGGTCATTGCCTTCCTCTGCTTTCTCCCTACTGCTTAAATAACTGTACTTCATGCTCAATATTTTTAGATAATTCCCAAGGAAGACCCAATGGTTCAAAAAGCAATTCTAACTTTATTTTCTTATTCTCAGCATGCTTTTAATTAAATCCTTTTTTTTTGGCAAGTTAATTTTTATTGAGAAAATTTTAACTTGCTACAAGAAGACAGGGAATATGAGATAGAAGGTAGTCAAACATTGGTAAAACCCTTTTGGTTTATGTGCAGACCACATGCTGATGCAGCACTTTGTTTTCTTGTTCTTACATGTAGGAAGGAAAAGATTCTTGAAATGAGACGTAACAAACCCGGTGGGGGGCTAGAATTTGTTTTTCTTCTGAACCTTCTGAACTGGGCATGCAAGAAATAATGTAAACTTATTTAACTATTGTTCATAAATACATATTATGAGACATGCCAGTAAGAAATCTGGAGCTAGAAGGAAACTACTTAGACAGGTGCTCCAGTCCTCAGATGTAGGGGCACAAAGCAGTCAAAATGCATTACCCTATAATACAAACTACTACTTACATGCAGTAATGAGAAGGTGGATTGTGGCTGGACAAACAACCTTAGTCTGCACCTACCGAGCACCCAGACCTGACAAGATCAACAATCCCAGTTCCAAGCTACCATTCTGTGTAAAACGGGGCAAGAAGGTGGGTGACTGTGTTCTGTGGAGAAGATAGTCTTGCAAATCTCGAGTTACGGTAAGTAACTTTCTTATCCTTTAATAATCAATCTTCTCCATAGAGCCCCACTCTTTGGTTGAGTAGTAAGCTGTGCCTGAATGAGTGATGGAGTGTATACATGACTAAAAAGGCTTAGGGCCTTCACTGCTCAGTGAGGGAAAATGAGGGAAGGGGGTACTGAGCACTTCCTCTACCACAAGTGGTGTAGGTGCATGTGGGGGGCTGAGGGATTGAAGGGGTGGTGTTTGACAGCTCCCACACTCCCTTATAGGAAAACAAGAATTTCCTCAGGAATGGAGCATTAATGCTCCTATGGCGAGAAACCAGACGTAGATGGGACAGGCGTAGCCAATACATCCGTCTGAGACAAATGGAAGATGCCAAGTGAGAGACCACGTCCAAAGCATAATAAGATACCAGGATCTGTGCTGAAATGCCTCAACACCCTTAGCAGTGACACCAGGATCAGCCCATACTTGGTTGGACACAGGCAACTCAGAAACCAGTGAGCTCACCTGAGACCACAGGTGGCACTTGTATGCTTCCATGCATGCATGGTATGATGCTATGGTCAGGGAGAACCTAGCCAAGGTAAAAATCTTCCTCCCCAAGGCATTCATCTGCCTGGGGTCCACCAAACGAGCATATGGAATGGTCACAGGAATGGACCTGCTCCCACTGGTGTCCAGAGAGAACTCAGCCCTGACATGGGGTAACAGAGCTCCACAGGAAACCCCACAGAGGCCAAGTATCTGGTCGTGAGGTTCCTTGAAGCAGGGAGGATGTAAAACAGGGACATCTCCAGCTTGCACAGTAGCCTCTCCCAGTGCAGTATACCAGGGTAGGATCGCAACTGCAGTCATACTGGACAATGTCAAGAAGTCCAGAGGCATGGCATTAGGGCTGGTTCTCATCAAACAGGGCCATTCCAGGACCTTCTGCATCTCCCTGCTGAATTGCTGAAACAAAACGTCTTCAGTGGCAGAGGAGAGATAGACGATTCATTGTCTGAGGATGTTGAAGGAGAAGAGGCTGGAATGCCATGAGCAGATAGAGGAGGCAATGCTGGGAAACAGTGCCTGATTGGTTTGCCAGAACCAGCACTTCCCCATTTTCCATCCACTCATATAACTGTTGCAGAGACAAAGGCCCAGGAGGCATAGGGGTCTTTGTAATCCTATAAAACATGAACTGTGGCACTTGAGGCAGAAGTCTTAAAGTGGAGCTTGGTGTGCTGTGAATCCACTGTACCTGTGCTCAGTCCAAGACCCTGCAGCATGTTTCTCACTCTAGAGGAGGAGCAAGTAAAGTCACCCAGTCTGGCAGTGCCAATGCTGGTGGCTCATAGTGGCTGGTTAATCCAAAGGGATGCTTCTGGCCAACTGATGATCGATCAGCCTCATTAGGGCTCCACTGCAGTGACTCTCATGTAGCCAGAGTTGGCATCAAGGCCCATGCCTGGTTGAGGCTAGAGCAAACATTTGGGTGTCAACACAATGATCAGCACCGAAGAAGACAAATAAGCAGGAACTGCACTCCAGTGGAAACACTGTGCCAAAGAAATTGGCAAAGTCCAGAATTACTGTAAAAGATCAGACAGTTTATTTAGCTGATCACAACTGCTACCAAGGACAAGTTGGTAACAGTGAAGAAAGAACCAACAACACTGTCCAAATGTACCGAAGAAGGTACCGACCCTCGAGATGTACTGGTCTGGTGTCGATGGGTACTGAACAATGGTAGGTGCTCCTTTGACTGCCCAGATATGGTGAGAGGTCCTCTGACACCACCACCTGAGATTCTGTCACAACTCCTGCATGGAGATTAAAGGAAGAACTCAGAATTTCAACTACTGTATCTCCAGAGGGCAGTGAAGGGACTGGGGGGGATGGTCCGGTGACCTACCTCATGACCCCATGCCAAGACCTGTCCCTGAAGTTTGGAATGGCCTGTCCCATCTTCAGAGCCTGAAGCTCTGATGTTCAGTAGTTTAGGGAGGAGCAGGTGCTGTAGGTCTCCATCTTGTGGTTGGGTCCAAGGTACGTAAACCAGAGGGTATGTTGGTTGGTAGGGTTGATGTAATTACCATACTGGCATGGCCAGAAGTGTCCCAGAAGGCTTCAGAGACTTGGACTTTTTACCCAGCACAACTGAGACACACACACACACACACACACACACACACACACACACACACAAAAGAAAACTGAATGCAAGATGCAAGTGAGGCCCACTGGCAGAAGTTCACTCCCAAGGTTTGCATTCAATGGCAGAAAAAAAAAAAAGAACCGAGACAGTTGGGGCTGTCGGTGATAGTTATTGGCTCTGTCATACAGTGAGGCACATGCAAGCACCAACAACACTCTAATCAGTCCTGACAAAAAGTTTTGTCCCATGGGACCATAGCTCTTCCAGTCCTAAGACCAAAAAGTGTGGCTCTATGGAGAAGATAGATTTTTTTATTTGTTTATTAAGTACTAGGAATTAATACCTTTGAGCCAAGGCTCTTTTACAAAGGTTCTGCGTCAAATTAGGTACAAGCAATAAGGTTACAATGAATGACACAAGTAAAGTACATTGTGGAATGCTATAAACATAGACTGAACAAATATCAAAAAAACATTAGTGCAAGGACAAGTAATTACCAGGTGAAACACATTAATTCAATAAGCAATCAAATGGGGGGAGGAAGGTAATGTGAAGATAGGGCATATACATGAAAGGAGGGAGGAGCCAACCACAGGTAGTGGAAAGGAATCATCTACCGGGCCTTTGTCAGGTAAAGAGGGCTGGAGAGCAACAACTTAAATAGAGAGGAATTAGTCAAAGCAGTCGCAGGAGTTGGAGGTGGCAAGGTGAGAGAATAGTCTTGATTTAAATGCACCTAAAGAGGTAGAGGAGGTAATAGAGGTGCTGAATGCATTTAGCCAGGAGGGGGCACGATAGGCAAATGATCTCTGGCCCTGGGAAGTCCGGCAACGGGGGACCTGAAGGGGCTGATTTTCTGATCTTCTGGTGGGTCGAACACTTGTGTTCTGGCATATCAGGTCTTGAATGCAAGGTGGAGTGAGGCCCAAAATGGATTTTTTGGCCATAAGGCAGGTAAGGTACTTTAGGCGGTTTGAGAGTTGAAGCCATCCAGTTTCAGCATACAGCTCGCAGGTGTGAGTATGTTGATGAGCGCCAGTAAGCAAACCGACAGGCCTTGTTAAGGAGGTTGTAATCTGTTTAAATTAGTAGAGGCAGACCCATATAATTAGGCCATAGTCAACAATTGAGATGATTGAGGATTGAATAGCTAGCTTCAGTGCTGGTAAGGTGAGAAGCTGTCTGTTCCGGTACAGTATCCCGAGCCGCTGATTGATAGTTTTGGCTGTACTATCGATATGAGTTGCAAAGTTGAGGCCCTGATCAAAGGTGATTCCAAGATATTTGAAAGTTGCCACCTGTTCAAGAGTGGATCCCAAGGATGTGTTGATGGTGAGTGGTGTTTGCCTTTTCTTGTTTTGTGGACTTGAGAAAAGCATGGATTTTGTTTTTTTATGGTTTAGGACTAGCTTATGTGCCACAAACCACTTTTCAACACTGGCAAATGCATGCTGGAGGCTAAGGCATAAGGGGATAGGATCTTTATGAGAGGATAGAATCACAGCATCATCAGCGTAGAGAATAATTTGCTCGGAGCAGGATTGAGGAAGGGAGTTTAGAAAAAGGCTGAAGAGGAGAGGGCCTAAGATGGATCCCTGTGGAACTCCCGAGAGGACAGGCTTAGGTTCTGAGAGCACACCTGCTATTTTTACAACTTGGGAGGGCCGGGTGAGGTAACTTTTTGTCCAGGCCCCTGAGCCCAGGGAGAGCCCAAGAGATTGCAGCTGACTGATGAATAGGCCATGATGTACCTGTCAAAAGCCTTCGTTAGATCAATGTACACAGCTCCAGTTAGGAGTCCCTTGTCCAAGGCCTTGTGGATAGCGCCTGAGAATTCAAGGAGGGCTGTTGATGTGCTATGTCCTAGTCTGAATCCATGTTGCTGGGCACAGAGGATGTTATATTTCTGCAGGTAGTCAGTAAGCTGGTCTGCCACAATACGTTCAAGAGCCTTTGAGAGGGGAGGTAGTATTGAAATAGGTCTATAGTTGCCAGGCAGGGACTTGTCACCATTTTTGTGCACAGGAGTGACAATTGCAGCTTTCCATTTACTAGGGAACTTGCTGGAGCAGAGGGAGAGATTGAATAATCTGGTGAGGGGGAGTAGAACTTCATCCAAAGTAAGGGACAGTAATTTAAGGTCAATAGAGTCACTGCTTGTCCAGGATTTAGATATAGCCTTCTTTATGTATTTATGGACTTCGTGTGCTTTAACTATTTTGAGATGGAAGGGCGGTATGTTTGGAGAGGCAGAAGGGGATATGGAGATAGGAGTGTCAGTGTTAGAGAAGTAGTCAGATGAGAGGACACCGCTAAGGTCAGTGAATGTCTCATTAAGGGTATTTGCGATGACCAACGGGTCAAGGGTGGTAGTACCATCCACAGTAAGTATAGTAGGAGAGGACTTAGCCTGCTTTCCTGTGATATTTCTTAAGTTGTCCCAGAAGGATTTGCCTTCCCCCCAGGAGTTGGAGAGGGCATTCTTTAAATAAGAACTTTTCATCCGGCGGGTCTCTTTGGTGCAGTGATTTCGAGCCTGTTTATACTTTAGGATGTCAGTCAGTGAGCCAGTGGCTCTTGCGATAGCCCAGAGGTGGTCCCTACCTTTGAGAAGTGACAGTAGCTTGGCAGTGAGCCAGGGATTTGAGAGCGCTTTCACTTTACGTTTTTTTTACAGGTGCATAAGAGTCACAGGCAGCATTGAAAATGTTGATAAAGTGATTAAGGGCTACGTCAACATCTTGAGTGTTGTACATAGGAGACCAGTCCTTCTGCCTAAGATTTTCCTTGAGTTGAGTAAGGTTGCCGAAAGGTAGTACTCTACTAGAGATGGTTATAGGAGGAGGTTTTCTGAACTTATTTGACCAAGTACATTTTATGGGAGAGTGATCGCTAAGAGAGTCTGGGAGAATGGCAACATTATTTATTCGAGCAGGGTGATTTGCAAGGATCCAGTCAATTAGGGTGCTGTTCCCAGATTTATATTTTTTCCCTAGTGGGTGAATTGACCAGCTGTGTTAAATTTGCAGCAAGGATAGCATCCTTAGTCGACCCTGAGTCAGGTGTTAGCCAGTTAATATTAAAGTCACCAAGGAGTAGGAGCTCGGCCTCAGGAGGTTGAGATCGGACAAATTCAAGTACAGTCAGGAGACCAGCACTTGGATCTTTTGGTGGAATATAAATAGCAGTAACCGTGAGGACTTTGTTGTGGGCACCAAGAAGTAGCTTGATTGGGAGGAGTTGAACAGTAGTTTCAGTGGTGGAAAACGAGACAGGGAGGCATGTGAAATAATCCTTTATGTATATAGCACAACCACCACCCCTTTTTGAGGTCCTATCCAGCCTGAATAGTTTGTAGCCTTGTAGCGATATGGCATGGTCAGGGGTGTTAGGTGTCAGCCAAGTTTCAACAATGGCCAGGATGTAGGTTGGCTGGTAAAGGTTTGAAGGAGGCCAGTTTAGGTAGGAGACTGCAAATGTTTAGAGTGATAATAGTGAGTCCCTCCACCATGTTGGCTGGCTTTTTTGTGTTATGGGAGATAGGGCCAGGATTTGGATGTACACAACCTGACATTAAGAGAAGGAGGAGCAGAAGTTTGAGAGTCAATTGCCGTAATTCATAGTAGATAGTAGTACGTCTCCGCTGATTATGTGAATAGGTCCAGTGCAGGCGTCTAGGAACCCAGTGAAAAGCATTGGTCAGAAATAGATGCCAAGTCGCCCCCAGGCCATCATCGCTTTTATTCATTATTATACAATCCATTGCCAGATGGCACCATTTGGGGGAGATTGCAATCGTACTAGATGGAGGGTAGCTGGCCATGAGGACCAGAGTACAGTGTGGAGAGGGATAGGAAGTAATTGGAAGATGGCACAGTGTAGGAAGCAAAGAGAGGGCAAGAAGGGGCAGAAGAATGTAGTTACAGGAAGGCATGATAGCTAGGTGAGAGAGGTAAGGGTGTGAGGGATATTGGATGTAACAGGGTAGGAAAGAGGAAATAGGAGAAAGAAGCCAGGGGGCTGAGAGTACACTGAGGCGTGATTTTTGAAAGATCACTGCCCTTATCTCCAGGCAGTTAATGGTCAGTTTTCTGTCTGCTGTTCAAGCCCTTGTGCATTGCTTGGCTTTAGATAATGGGTAAAGTCAAACTCGCTTCCTGATTGGCTGAAAGAGCCTGGCACCCAGGCCGTTATTTCTTAACAACGGCCCGCTCAGAAAAAGTGCCAGCTCGATCATTCAGTACAGCAAACTTGCCAGCCGCCATTGTATTGTCCACATTTACTGACACACCAGCCCCAGCCCCGCCAATCTGCTTCTCTAAAACTGCACCGATACCTTGATATGGCTTTTTGAAGTGCCTCCGTTCCTCCTTGTTACCACAAAAATAAATATCCATTTTTAAACACTTACGGTACATCCTCAGTCGACCTCCCTGAAGTTCCGTGTTCTTTTTTAATTCACTGAACATACTCGCGCTCCCTGTAAAGCGTGTGTTCAATTTTAAATCCAGCAACAGTCACGCTACAGTTCTAAGCCATCCCATGTTGAAACATAACGACATCTATCTAAACATCACTACGCTACAATTTCTCCTGTTCTCACACAGCATTTTTTAATCCGTGTGCGTGTATGCTTGTGTGTGTCTGAAAAAAACGAGGAAGCAGGAGGGCAACCTAATGGGAAACACCATAAATAAAATACACAGCAGCGACCTCTAGTGCCGATTCTAGCACTTCACACTTGGGACTATTTTACAACAAGCATTATTTCTTCTTGCTTTTTACTTATTTTTTATACCTACATTTTCTTCCTATATATTTTCCAAAAATGACCATCTCTAACCCATCTTCTAAGTGTAATAATACCCGACAAGGTGGGCATTATTGGATATAACGGACCTTCCAGGGGCTATAAAGCCCTCCGCCTGCGACGTCGGGCCTCATTACGCCCCTAGGCGGTCCGTTATATCCCAATAACGCCCACCCTGTCGGGTATTATTACTTACTTAATATTCTCCCCACCTTGCAAGGGAAGTATCCACTGTTTAAGTCTTATCTTGTGGGCATTGCAGAGGATCCATATATACAGGGGTCCCTGTCAACCACCATCTGAGTTTGCCTCTGAAGTGACCCAGGAGTATCATTCAAAACTACAACTGTTGGGACAACTGGTCTCAGGAGGAAACACTACAGGTCTTTCACAAATTATGCCTAGAGAATGAGACTGATTGGGGCCACTGTCAGACCAGTAATGGCAGACACTACTATGCTGACACCATCTGACTGGAGAACTTGTGGACATGCAAAATCAAGTCATCCATCCTTATTTGGTGTAAGGAGTACCCTGGTCAAGTCCATGCAAAACAGGGTTTCTGAGTGCTTGAGACATTGATTTTGGATCAAGGAACTTTTCTCTTCATTGATCACCCACTCCTTATCCTGTAGGAACCATACTGTGATATGAACCACCCTAGAAGCCTCCTCCTGTGAAATGGCTCTGATCAGTAGGTGATCCAGGAAAGGAAAGGTGTGGAATCATTTCCAGAGTTACTGCTAAAACTACTTGGACCTTTGTGACAACCTGTGGGCCCAATGCTAGAATGAAGGGGAGAGCCTAGTATTGTCAGTACTTGCTCTGAATTGTAAAATATAAGAAAGTGTTGATGTGCCAGGCAGATTGGAATATGAAGTTACTGTATCTTTCAAGTCCCAAGAAACTAGGGAGTACCCCAAATGAATCACCACTGAAGTGATTCCATTTTGAAGTGGGATATGCTAACTGACTTGTTTGGGAAGTTTTAAATCCAGCACTGGGCACAACCTCCCTTTTTTCAGGATGATGAAGTACAGGGAGCAAGGTCCTAACTCCTGTTGCTCAAGTGGAACTGGAGCAACAACTTTTATGTTCAGCAGGTGCTGAAAAATCTATGACATGGACTGACTCCTTTCTGGGTTCTTTGATACTGGAACTGGAAGAATGAATCTCTTGATGGTAGGGATAAAAATGTTCTTGTGTGTCCCTGTGATATAATGTTGAGGACCAAAGACCATTGACAACTGGGCCCATCTGTCTGTGAAGAGTGATAATCTGCTTCCAAGAAGCCTAGGCAGAGCTGGACTTGTTTTGATAGTAGGATTGAAGCATTAATTACTCTCTGTTACTGTATAAATGCTTTCTTGATGATGACGTCACCTATCCAAACATGGGGTCTCTAAGGGATTGTAAACTCCTTACCGGTATTGTTGTCTTCTTAACCAGGGTTGCTAATGGCTGGTTGACCTCTGTCATAGCCTCTCAGTTGTTTCAGACTACTCCTTGGGAAAGGCTACTGCTTTCTGTGCCAGTGAATGGGGTGTGGTCATTTACTTGTGTTCTGATGCTTAAACGATATTGGGGCGAGGGGTGTGAACAGAAGCATCAGATGCCCCCCCAAAAAAGCATTGTGTGCCTCCACATCTTTTGTCTTCTTCCTTAACTTTTAAGGCAGCATAGATATTCCGGGTAAGGTCTATCAGATGCTCTCCATGGAAAAGTCATCTCGATCCATTTGGATAATGTTTACCCATTTTCCTCCCTCTATCTCAGATTCATCTAGCAGGGGATGGAGAGTGATTGGTGAGGAGCTGATGAGGGGAAACCTAAACCAAGAAACAATGTAACGGTAGAAAGGAGGAAACAAAGGCAGGTCCCAAAGGCTAGGTCTCTACAGAGAAACCAGAAGACCCCTAAAGTACAGCAGCTACATCAGGTTACTGTACCTAGGGAATGCAGAATTACAACCCTTTGAATCATAGACTCCTTTACAAAGGCGCCACGTCAATCAACAATAAGGACTTACATTCAGTATTAAGCACTACAGTGTTCCGGTAATAGAAACTAGAGGGAAAACAAGTAATGGAAGTTACACATGCAAAACATTATACAATATTAGAAGTATAGTGATCATGAATGAAAGACAATACACAAAATCACACAGACGGGGGATATTGAAACAATCGTCTTTGGGAGAGGAGGACCCAGCATCATCCATAATATGCATAATATTAAAGTAGTGTATGAATATACATTTTGCTTTCCATATATATTATAACATTTATGAGGTAGATTTATACTACAGAGCCCCGCCAAGAGAGGGAGCAGGAAGAACAGAGCATTAGGGACAGTCACAGGCTAAAGATTCTAGCAGATGGGCTTTGAGACTGGTCTTGAACAGCTTTCAAAATGCTCACAAGTAACAAATAATAACCCTGGATTAGAACACATCGAGTAATACTTTATGAGAAGGGCCAAAATTTGTAGTAGTCTATAGTGCTCATTCTCAGACAACTGCCTTGAAAGACCGAGTGGTAGAAATCTTTGGGCTTGTTGCTGCTGGCCTACATCTGCCTGTTCTTCATGGAACTTGCCAGAGATTTGGCTGAGATCCAGGGAGAACATGTGTCTCCTTTAGCACAGCAACTCTGAAAATGGGCAACTACAAGGGTGTGCATAGCTCCTGGAGCATCAGGCAGATCTGCCTTAGCCCCAAAGCAGGTTTGTGCAAGGTTTGTGCAAGCTAAGGCCAAGTATCAAATCTGAATCAGCCATCAAATATAGTACCTTGTTTGACAAAACCAGATTGCAGTCAGCCACTTGTATAAGTGGCCTAAACTGTTTTGCAGCATCTGCAAAACAGTTTTAACTCACTACCCTCTTCCTTAAAAAAATAATGTACCCCTTGTTAGATCCTGGGGATGGGGGGAGACAGGGAACTAGCCCCAACCCAGGGGCCATGCAGAAATGCTCCTCACTGTCCCTCATGCTCTCTAATACAGAGATTGCAGCTTGACGAGGTGGTGTGATGAGAGCTACGCTGGTCACCATGACTGCACTAGTGGTGGGTTCTCAGTGGCTGAAGGGGAAGGGGGCACGTTAATGTTTTGATTTGGGGGAGGAGGATAAGAAAGTGTGCAGACCGGGTCAGGTGAATATCATGAATACTTTTCAGGTCTGCAAGGGTGGGATAGAAGTGCTACGTGGGGGGATGGTAATTATATTCTTTAAGGAACTTGGGGAAGGAAGGTGCTCCCAGGCTGAACTACAGTCAGGCACAGCAAAGAAGGAAAAAGGAGGCAACAACACTAAAACAAGAATTTTGTGATTTGTTTTGCCTGTAAAAAAGTGTGAAACCATAACATGTTCTCTAGCTGCTGATTTTCGAGGGAGCCGACTTCTCTGCTGCTGTTCGACCACAGGAAGCTCAGAACTGGAGTCAGAGCCAACCGACCTTCGCATGTCTGACATATAAAAAAACAGTAAAATCTTTCTGTCTCTCTTCGAGGCTTATTGGAGGAAAGTCTGTCGTCACTAGTGACCTACAAAGATATATTGAATGAAACAGAAATACATTTCTCATCGACTCCTCTTTGACAATGCAACTTTATTTTTGCACTGGTACTTCCACAACACCTCTCTTGGACTACTCTTCTAAAATCCTGCTTGCACTTCAGAGCTGAACGGTGGAACTATTCCATGTCTCCAATATTATAAAATAACTTCATTTCTTCTGAACCTACCAGTTCAAAAGTTCTAAAAGTCTGCATTTGGGCTGTATAGTCATCAGTTTTTAAAATCCACCCCCCCCCATGCTGTCTGTCCCCTTACACCAGCCAGTCCCACCTTAGTGCGTATCCTTTTGCCTTAACCTTGTCTCTTGAACTCTGTGAATTACCCCTATGATGAGCCACCTACCTCGGGTGGGAACTTCATGGACATGGGCTGGGAGCATTGGCAATCACTATAGATGGGGCAGTCATTTTCTGTTTTCTCCCACCTGGCTCCTGACATGCACCTGTACAACATGTCCCTCCCACCAATACCTGGTGATACCCAACTCACAGTGACCCTGTTGCTTGACGTAGTGACATTGACTATTTTGCTTGCCTCTTGGCCCAGCTGCAGGGGTTACTAGTGCAGTGGAAGAATACTTGTTCCAGTCCTGGGTACTGCATGCATGGACAGGCAGCAAAGCAGCTCCCCCCACCCCATCAGAGTGCAGAAATCACAGTCCAGGACACAAACCTCAGTCACCCGCATGGTAGTGCACCTCGTTATCCCTGGGTCGCCTGGCCAAGTACGTCACAGTTTTGATTGATTTTTTTTTCCTTACCCAATGGCAGGGACAACTTTATTTCATATTCAAGTCCAGTCAATTTTATTAATATGGTGCTCAATCCAACTGGCTCAGAGCACCTTACAATCAACACACAAAAACAATTAAAAACAAGTTAAAATTAGCATAAAAGAGTAAAGAGGCCAGTCCAAAACATAAATGAAAATAATGTATTTTCAGTAGTGATTTACAGTCAACGAGGGAGCTCTTCTCACTTCATGGAGAAGGGCATTCCACAAAATTAACGCTGCTACACCAAACACCCTATCCGAGGATTTCAGTCATGAACGGGAACAAACAGGAGATCTGCCTCTGTCGACCGGAGGGCAGGAGTGCAAGGAATCAGGAGTTCTTTTAGATAGCCCAGACCCAGATCATGTAGGACCTTGTAAATTAACAAACAAATCTTGAAACTGACATGCCACCTGACCGAAAGTCAGTGGAGAGCGTGGAGAACTGGCGTGATATGTAAGCAGTAAGACACAACAGGGTGTGCATGGAACAGATTTTACCACATGGCCAGGGGTGTAATAAGGCATGAGGCCTTGGCTGAGTGCCTTTAGCCCTTGGCGTGCGGTAAAATCTGTTACATGCACACACCTGGAGTGTCTTATTGCGCTTATAAAATGGGATCCTAGCTTTATTTTACTCTTTGCAGTTAGACAAATCTTGCTTGCATGTAGACAAAAACATTTAGTGATGCTAATATATGATAAAATAGTCCTTCCACGGACATTGTTAATATTCATGAGGTCATTTGCATACAGCACTTTAGGAATATTACCATTTTGCCTGCGTTTCATTTTTACCTTGACTTTTGACTTCGCACTTAACTGTTGTCATACTTTGTTTCTCCCTCTGTTATTATATCTATTTTTCCCCGGGTTACACCTGGAAATGACCTCTGGCTCACTGTGTCTTTCCTGGTTAAAATAAATGTTTTCCAAGCACGCTCTCACTCTCTCACACTTTGCTGTGCGACACAGTTTGCCCAGTGGCACCATAGAAATGGACTCTTAGCAGAAGTTTCCTGCATCTCTGTTGTTAACTGGAATAGCCGAGGCTGAGGCTGTCCACAAGTAGCTCTCCGGGCATGCATCAATGATTGTATTGGCAAACACAAATGAGTGGGGCTCACCTTCTTTTACCAACTGGACGATAGACCCGGTACAGATATGGTGACACTATTAATCGGGAGACCAGGAGCTTGGGAGAAGAAATGCGATCAGGAGCAGAAAACCACATTGGAAACACAATCGCCAGCAGCAGAATGTAAACTTTGAAAAAGCGTTTCACTGGCGACGGCGGGGGGGAGAAACTTTCTGTCATTTTAACTTCAGTATTATAAAATGGGTAGGCTAAACACTCTCGCACTGGATAAACAAAAGATGGCTGCCAGTGAAAATGCCAGCATTCTATGGCACCAGAATCTTGGCTTTTTTACTGCCATCCCTTTTTTGTTGCCCATTCATAGAACATATTTCATGCATGGACAGCTTGGCTTCTAATTGGCTGGTTTATCCTATCCATTTTATAAGCTCAGAACAAGATATCCCTTCAACCAACTGGGCTGCTGCATTCTGAACCAGCTACAAAGTGGCACATCAGCTTCGTGGAAAGCCCCAGGTAAAGAGCATTGCAACAGGCCAGTCTAGATGAGCTGAAGGCGTGCACTAGTGTCGTAAGGTCAGATGGTTGGAGGTAGAGCCTGAGCCGGGCAATATTACAAAGATAATAATAGACACTGCAGACAATAGCTGACACCTGGGATTCCACTGTCAGCTTAGAGTCCACAATGACCCCCAGATTCTTAACCCTGTGTACTGGACAGAGGGTCACTCCTCGTCATTTCGTTTACCAGAATAACACACTGAGCCAAAGGCCCTTTTTCAGGTAAGGTAAAGTGCAGCCCAGAGCTACAGTAGAAAGTAACCATAGTTAGTAACACAATTTACAATTACAAATATACACAATACAATAAATTACATCTTGCAATAAGGGCATTCAACAATGCAGGCTAAAAACATTTACAATATGAATTGGTAAGGAAAAGGGAAGCGTTACTCACCTGTAACCGTAGTTCTAGGAATAGTAAATGTTTCACATTCACACTCTGGCTGTTCCACTGGAACAATGTTATCTGCTGAAATGTCTTCGTGCTAAGCTCCTCCCACCACCCGGGAGGAATATCCCCTAACTCTGTCCCATGATGCCAGATCTCGCATGCTGGAAGCAGGATCAGATGCCATTTCTCAGGATAGGCCAGGTGGGATGTGTGGATGTGAACCATATATCACTCCTAGAACTACAGTTAACTATGGTGAGTAACCTATTCTTCTAGGGGCATGGATATGGTTCACTTATCCACACTCTAGCAGACTCCTTGCACTTCTCCAGGAGGAGGGGGCAAGGCATACAACCCTACTTGGAGAACAAAGATTAGAGAACCGAGGCCCCAAAACCAGCATCCCAGTATGACTCAAGGTCAACATGGTACTGGGAAATGAAGGTGTGTGCTGACTTCCAGATAGCAGCCCTACAGATCTTCTGTATGGGGATGTCCCTTGATGCAGCCACCGAGGCAGCAGTATACCTGGTAGAATGAGCTCTACTCCCTACCAGCCAATCTATATCAGAGAATGATGCAAGATGTGATCCACCTTGCAATCATCTGCTTTGCTGCCAGTCTGCCAGGCTTCAGTGTAGGTGACAAACAGCTGGCAAGCCTGTCCCCAAATTCCAGCCACATGCTGTATATAATAGGAGAGCACCCTTTGTAGGTTCAAGGAATGGAGCCTGTGATCGGCCTCTGAAGATGGGCTGATAAAATATACTGGAAGGTTAATCACCTGGTTGAGGTGAAACTCCAGTATCACCTTTGGGAGAAACTTTGGGTTGGAGTGAAGTATGACTTTGTCCCTGTGGAAGACCAGATAGGGAGAGTCCACTGAGAGCACAAGGAGCTCCCCAATCCTTCTGGCTAACGTAATGGCCAACAGGAAGGCTGTCTTCCATGACAGGTGTGACATCTCATACCTGTGCATCGGCTCAAAAGGCTTCTCCAAGAGCATAGCCAAGACCAGCAGTAAATCCCACAGTGGGGGTGGTTCATGCACTGGAGGGGACAAGTCCAGGCCCTTGAAACAGCACCCCACCACCTTCTCCTGGGCCACAGTTGGTTTAGTAGCCTGCACCTGGCAAGCAGAGATGGCTGCCAGTTGCACCTTAGGGGTCGTCGCCCCTGATGAAGTAAGTTTGTTCATGAAACATCAGGTCAGTCAATCCACTGCCTCTGTGCTTTCATTTATACATGTTTAGCCAGTTACAGACAGTATCACAGGATTGAATGGACTACACATTTTGGTATACTTGATATGGAATGCTTTGAGCCCCTGATGATATTGCTGTATTGCTTAAAACTTTAAGTAAAAGTGTTTCTGGCGACATACATCAGTGTGCAGTGCTTTGCTGGCTGGAAGTGTTGGAGTTCACTGCTCACAGTCTCCTTTGGGAAAGGGACCAGAGGTTTTCCAAGATACTAGCCACCATACATGTTAGGGGATCCAGTCCTTGCCTTGACATAAAATGGAGAATCACTTCCATTTAAAGGAAGAGCATCTATGAGTCAGTTCTCTCCTGGAGACCTCCACAATGTGGAGAACATCCTCAGAGAGACCAAAGCCTGGAACTCCAGCCGCTCAGGAACCAGGCCGTGAGGTGTGGGGGGGGGGTGAAGGCCTGGGTGCAGGACCATCCCTTGAAGTCTGGTCAGCAAGTTTAGGCAGACTGGCAGTCAACATGGAGACCTGCTGCTGAGTGTAGGGAGATCTGGGTACCAGAACTGCCAAGGCCAGTCTGGAGCTATCAGGATCATCCATGCCTTGTCCTTCCTAACCTTGACCAGCACCTTGTGGATCAGGAGAAAGGTGGAAAGACATACATGTGGCCTGGGGTCCAGGGCCTCATGAAGGCATCCCTCATCAGTGTCCTGGACCATGGGGGCAGGCATAAAACAGCCTCAGTTTAACATCCCCCCAGGAGGCAAATGGGTCCTTTGAGGGGGTGCTCCACAGACAGAACAGGTGGTTCACCATCTCTTGATTTACAGACCATTCCTGCAATGTCTCTCCAACCCAACTGAGAGCATCTGCCAGCTGACTGTTCTCTCCTGTGACATGGCTCACCAAGAGATTGGTGCCCAGGCTGCGCATGAAGGTCCAGGTGTGGAGTGTCTCCTGAAACAGGGGAAGGAAGTGTGTGCCACCCTATCTGTTCAGGTAAAACTTGGTTGTGGTGTTGTCCGTCTGGACCTGAATGACCTGACCCATGACTAGTGGAGCAAATTCCATCAAAGCCATGCATATTGCATGAGACTTCAGCAGGTTTTTGTGTTGATAAGACTCCCAGGGCAACCAGAACCTGTGGGCCACGTGGTATCCCAGGTGTGCACCCCACCCTACCAGAGACACATCCCTCATCAGCATGTGGTTGACACTGGGAGGACAAATGGGATTTTCGTCCTTCAGGTGTTTCAGGTCAAGCCATCACTGGATGGCGTCCCACATTGGCTGGATCACTGTGACTGGCTGGTCCAAGTGGCCTAGACACTAGGACCACTGACAGCCCAGTTCCCACTGAATTTGGAAAATCTGCCAGTGAGCCCAGTGGACTACGCTAGTGCAGGATGCCACGTATCCCAGCAGCTACAAGAAATCCCAGGCAGGGTGGAAGAGCCCAACTTGAAATGATCAGGCAAATGAGGTTAGATCCTGTTCCCAGTCTACTGGGAGGTGGGCCTTGGCCCACAGGGAGTCTAGTGCTGCCCAAATGAACTTGAGCACCTGCGGTACCAGTTTGGACTTGTCCAGGTTGATGCAATGACTCAACCGGCAGGCCTGGAGAGCCAGATCTGTAGATCTCTGCAAGACCTCTCTGGATGGACCAGCTGTTAGCCAGTCATCCAGGTAGGGGGTACACTCGGACACCTAGAAACATAGAACTTGTCGGCAGATAAGGACCGCTAGGCCCATCCAGTCTGCCTGTGGGCCCTATACATGTATGTGTCCACTCACCCTAAGTGGTCAGTGGCTTTTTATCACTCCCATCCCACCCAAGGTTCCCTTGTGCTTGTCCCAGGCATGTTTAACCTCCTCCTCTGTGCTTGCCCCTACCACCTATTGTGGCAGACTACTCCAAGCATTCACCACCCTCTCTGTGTAGAAAAACTTCCTTACGTTATCTCTTAATCTACGCCCTTCCAATTTCATATTGTGCCCCATCGTTCTGATATCTTCTCTACATTGGAAAATACCCCCCACCTGCACCTTGTTTATGCCCTTGAGGTATTTAAAAGTTTCAATCACGTCACCCCTTTCTCTCCTCTCCTCCAGTGAGTACATATTGAGGTCTCTTAGTCTCTTCTATGTTTTGTGGTGCAAACCATACACCATCCTTGCCACCCTTCTCTGGACAGCCTCCACCTTGTTTATGTCCTTATGCATGTGTGGTCTCCAGTACTGCATGCAGCACTCCAGGTGAAGCCTTACCAGTGTTTTAGACAATAGCATCACCACCTTCCACCTCCTTCTAGTAATACCTCTGCCTATGCACCCCAGCATGCCACTGGCCCTCCCTGCAGCCTTTGTGCACTACTTTGATACCTTAAGGTCATCAGATATGATAACCCCTAGGTCTCTTTCCTCTTTGGTGACAGTCAGCACCTTCCCCCCATCCTGTAGCTCTCCCCAGGGTTCCTCCTACCCAGGTGCATTTATCTTGCACTTTTTTGCATTGAACCTCAGTTGCCACACCTCTGACCATCTTTCAAGCTTCTCCAGGTCCCTGTTCATTTTCTGCACCCCTTCTGGAGTATCTACCCTGTTGCAGATCTTGGTGTCTTCTGCAAATAGGCAGACCTTTCCTTCCAGTCCCTCTGCAATGTCACTAATGAAGATATTGAACAGGACTGGTCCCAGTACTGATCTTGTGGCACTCTGCTGGTCACCCCTCTCTCCCTGGATTGGATCCCATTTACCACCACCCACTGCCTTCTGTCCATCAGCCAGCTTCTAACCCAATGCATTACCTTATGCCCCATGCCTAGACTACTCATCTTGTTAACCAGCCTTCTGTGAGGGATGGTATTGAATGCTTTGCTGAAATCTAAGTAGGCAGTGTCTATGGCCCCTGCCTAATTCACTTCCCTAGTCACTCAATCAAAAAAAATCTATCAGATTCATTTGACAAGAACTTCCTGATGTGAATCTGTGCTGCCTCAGATTCTGGGCACCAATGGATTCCAGGTGTGCCACTATCCTTTCTTTCAGCAGTGTCTCCATGATCTTCCTCACCAGTGAGGTGAGGCCAACTGGCCTGTAGTTCCCTGCTTCCACCCTACTGCCACTTTTGTGTAGTGGGACTACATGAGCCCTCCTCCAGTTCTCTGGAATCATGCCTTTGTTGCGTGACTCTGTAAACAGAGTGGCCAGAGGCACTGCTAGTTCCCTCCACAGCTCCCTTAATATTCTGGGGGGGTATGTCATCTGGCCCCATGGCTTTATCCACCTTCAGCTTTGTGAGTTCCTCCAGAACTCTCTACACTGTGAATGGACTGGTATCTACTTCTCCCCCCCAATTCCTCTACTCCCCAACTGTGGTCCTTGACCCTCTCCCTCCTCAATGAATACTGAACAGAAGTATTTGTTCAGTATTTCTGCCTTGTCTAGATCTCCCCCTCCCATAATTTTTCCTTCTATCGCTGATGTACCTATAAAATGTCTTGTCCCCTTTTTTTCACAGTCCGTACTAAACCCTCCTCTGTCTGTGCCTTGGTTTTCCTAACAGCCTTCCCTGCTTTTCTTAGACATTCATGGTACACCTCCCTGTCCTCCTCCCTTTGGGTCCCCTTATACTTTCAGAAACCTGCTCTTTTAGCCCTTACCTTGTCTCCCACATCTTTAGAGAACCATAGTGGTTTCTTCTTTTCCCTTTGGCCACTATCCTAATGCATTGGTTGGTTACCTCCATAATGGCTCCTTTTAGTCTCCCCACTGTTCCTCCACCCCCTGCTTTACCTCTACTTTCTTCAGGGCTGCTCTTAAACATCTACCCATTTTATTGAAATCCACCCTCCTGAAATCTAATACTTTTGCCCTTGTATGGCTTAATTTAGTCCCTGCCTCCATGCCAAACCATACCATGTGGTGGTGGTCACTGGATCCCAGCTGCCCTTCCACCTGGATTCCTTTGACTCTGTTTCCATTGGTCCATACCATGTCTAGAATGGATTTGTCCCTGGTTGGCTCATGCAACAGCTGACTGAGTCCAACCCCCTGCAGTGATTCCGGGATGGCTATGCTTCTGGCTGAAGCAGCTGCTTGGGTGGTCCAATCCACGTCCAGCATATTGAAATCTCTCATCAATAGGATTTTATCTTTAGCTGCCATGTCATGAATTTCCTCCACTAGTACCCTGTCCACTTCCTCCCTCTGTGCCAGAGGTCTGTAGATCAACCCTGTACATACTACTGTGCCATTTCCTGGTTCAAGGGTGATCCACATTGCCTCGGCCTCCCCCTGCCTTGACCCACATTGCCTCAGCCTCCCTCTGCCTTCCCTGTACTTCTGTAGCCTTAATGCCTTCTCTGATGTACAGTGCCACCCCCTCCCTTTTTACCTTCCCTGCCCCTTCTGAACAGTGTATAACCCAGTACATTGATGTCCCAGTTGTGATTAGCAGAATACCATGTCTCTGTTATTGCTGCTAAGTCAAGGTCTGCATCTGTCATCAAGGCTTCCAGGTCTGGAACCTTATTTCCCAGACTGCAGGCATTTGTGAACATGACCTTCCATGTTTTACACCCCTGCCTCCCCGTTCCTGTTTTCTCTACTTTGCCTCTTACCCCTATCCTGGTACTCATGCTCATGTGCTCTTGCCCCCCCTTTATCCCCCCTTGTACCCATTATGCCTGCCTTCCCCTCACTGCTCGCTTCAGTTGTTCCTGTTGTCAACTTGTACTTTTGCATGTTCCTAAGTCACCTGTCTCTCTCTCCCCCCCTTGGCCAGTTTAAATGCTCTCTGCTGAAGCATTCTATCTTCTCACTAAGGACTGATGTCCCCTTTCTGGACAGATGCAGTAGGTGGGCTGCCACCACTGCCCTGCATTCAGTGAAGTCCCTGGGTGTAGAGGAGAGACAGAATGGCATGACCTGGGACTGATACAGGCCCCCTTCTGCTCAGAAATGGAGGTACCTGCAGTTAGACCCACGATGGGAATGTGGAAGTATCGTCGAGGATTGTTGACAGAGTTGTACTTCAGAGACTGAAATCTCTGCCTGTAGGTCTCTCCTGAGATGTCATACCTTTTCAGGATTCCACTTTTCATCAGGTCACAGTTTTCTGACTGTGCAGTGTCCATACTACTGTAGGCAAGTTGGGCTTTCCCATCTAGATGCTGACTCAAGACTGCACCTAGGCCTACCTCTGATGCATCTGTCTGTAACAAAAACTGTTTCTCAAAGTCTGGGCTTCTTAAAACAGGGGGCTGAACATAATGTAGCCTTAATAGTTCAAAAAACCTCATTCAGTCATAATCCCACAGATGGTAGCTTCTCACCATTGGCTCCTCAGCCAAGCACATACACCAAATATCTGAACCTGCGGTTCCTCTCGTACTGAGCAGGATTACTATTGCAACAACACATCATCAGCAGAGTAAAACTAACCTGTCTCATGATGGTCTAAACCCAGCTCATGTTCCCTCTTGCAAGAAATTGCAGCTCTGTTTTTATAAGTCTTTGCAACCCCCCCGCTCATTAAGAAAACAGCATGCTTCTCACATAGTGTTCTTGTAAGTTTCAACTAGTGCAGAAAAAAGAACACTGTGACCCTGAACTGGCCTCTTGCTTACAGCTTCTCAGAGAGTTTGCAAACTAGCTTCTCAGGTTAACCCCTTCAGTTCCAAACAGCTTTGCAATCAACAGTGTAACTATATACAGTTCTAGCTTTGCAATCATTTCAACAGTATAACTATATACAGCTTTAAACAAAGGGATCCCAGTATCAATTATATTTCCATAAAAAGATTCACATATATTTTTATACCAGCAGATATGCAAGGGGGGGGGAGAAAAGACAGAACAGGTAGAGAGATAGGGAGAGGCAGAGAACTGCAAGATCGTAGGGGATGACCAAGTTCTAGGTATCACAAGAAAATTTGGTTGTACAACCAGACAGACAAGAGACAGAAAAGGAGAGAATAGAACAGATCCTTGCATTTAAACTCTTTCTCCAGAACAACTGGGACAGGGCCCTATTCAACCCTGTTACAGGAAGAATGCATCCTGGTGGTTCAGGGAGCAAAAACACATGTTTTGCTCCAGAGATGGTATAATCTGGTTTAGTGACCATCCAGAAAAAAACAGTTGCATACTTATTATAACAGTAGATCTTCAAGAGATCTTTCATCAGGCCACACCTTTGGAACTATACTCCTGTCAGCACTAGGACCCCACAGAAACTTTTGCAAGCAATCAGCCAGGGGCCACCCATGATGATGACACACATTGGTGTCTACATAAACATGGGCATCCCCTCCTCTCCTCAGTTCCCTGCTGGAGATCATGCTCACAGAACCTCCCTGTAGGGAGCTAGAAGAGAAACCAACACTCCATTTATGAGGCGGATGGAGGGCCGGAAAGACAACAAGAGATGCCTCACTGTAGGAAAACTAGTATCATGAACCCTAAGGAGGGTGGGATGAGAAGGCCGGATGAAAGAGATTCTCTCGAAGATCTACTGTTATGGGAAGTATAAACAGGTTACTCACCTGTAACAGTAATTCTAGGAGTGGTATATGATGTTCATCCACACTTCTGGCAGTGTCCTTTCTCCTTTAAGGCTTGCTGGAATGCCTTCAAGCTGACTCCTACCACCCAAGTGGTAACTCCCTCAGCATTGCCCCGTGACATCAGATCTTGCACAATGGAAGCCAGAGGAAGGTCGGGCCAGTCAGTGTGAATGAAAATCATATATGGCACCGCTCCTAGAACTACTAGTACATTGTGAGTAACCCATTTTTCTAGGGATGTGGATATGATGTTCAATGCACACTTCTGGCAGACTCCTAGCCATTTTCTGGGAGGAGAAGGAAGGCAAGGTGCACACCCCCTACTTAGGGAAGAGAGAGACTGGAGAACTGAGGCCCCAAAACCAGCATCTCAGCATGACTCAAGGTTGATGTGGCAGTGGGAAATGAAGGTGTGTGCTGACTTCCAGGTAGCAGCCCTGTAGATTTCCTGGATAAGAGATATCCCTGGAAGCAGGCACAAGACAGTGGTATGGCAGGTGGAATGAGTCCTAAGCCCTATGGGAGGCTTCCTACTCTCTAACCTATAGCAGAATCCACCTGCCAATCACCTGCTTAACTGCCAGTCTGCCAGGTGCGGCTTCAGCGTAGGTGACAAATAGCTGGTGAACCTCTTCCCGAACTCCAGCCATGCGCTCCTTATAACAGGCTAGTGCTCACTGTAGGTCCAAAGTATCGAGCCTGTGCTCAGCCTCTGAGGTATGGTTGGTGAAGTACACTGGGAGATTAATCACCTGGTTAAGGTGAAAATCTGACATAACCTTCGGGAGGAATTTTGGGTTGGGCTAAGGACAGGTAAGGAGACTCCACCAAGAGCATCGGGAGCTCACTGATCCTTCTGGCTGACAAGATAGCCAACAGGAAGGCAGCCTTCTATGACAGGTGAGGCATCTCACACCTGTTCATTGATTTGAATGGCTTGCCCCTGACCTTTGCCAACACCAGCAACAAATCCCAAGGTGGTGGTGGTTCATGCACTGGAGGAGAAATGTGGTCAAGGCCTTAAAAAAATCACCAGACCACCTTCTCCTGTGCCACGGACTGTTTACCAGCCCACACCCGGTAGGGAGAGATGGCTGCCAGGTGCACCTTAAGGGTCATCAACTGAAGGCCCGACTGGCAGAGGGACCAGAGGTAGTCAAGAATGCTAGCCACTGGACAAGATAACGGGCCCAGTCCCTTACCCTGGCACCAAATGGAGAGCCTCTTCCATTTGAAGGCATAGCATTTTCTGGTCAACTCCTTCCAAGATGCCTTGACTACAGCGAGGACATCATCAGAGAGGCCCAAAGCCTGGAACTCTGGCCACTCAGGAACCAGGCTGTCAGTTGCAGGGATTGAAGGTCCGGATGAAGTACCTTCCCCTGACTGCAAGACAGCAGGTCCGGGTGGAGAGGGAGATGCCTTGGGAGCCTGCTGCTGAGGCTGAGGAGATCAGTGTACCAGAACTGGCATGACCAGTCCGGAGCCACCAGGATCACCAGTGCCTTGTCCCTCCTTGCCTTGAGCAACACCTTGTGGATCAACACACTTGGAGGGAAGGCACAGAGAAGGCCCGGGGTCCAGGGCCTCAAGAAGGCATCCCCTGCAGCATTTCCTGCTGAGGGGGTGGGCACAGCTTTGCATTCTCCCTGAAGGCAAACTGGTCCACCAGAGGGGTGCCCCACTGGGAGAACAGGCTGTGCACTACCTCTGGATGGAGAGACCACTCGTGAGATACCTGGCCACATGGCTGACAGCGTCCGCCAGCTGGTTCACTGGCCACATGGATGGCCAGGAGACTGGCCTTCAGACTGCGCACAAGGACCCAAACACAGAGAGCTTCCCTACACAGAGGAAGGGAGTGCGTCCTGCCCTGTTTGTTGGGGTAGTACATGGTCATGGTGTTGTCCATCTGAACCTGAACAACCTGACCCTGAATATGTGGAGCAAAAGCAGTCAGTGCCAGCAGAACTGCCAGAGATCCAGCAGGTTGATGTGGCAATGGGACTCCTCTGGGATCCAGAGCCTGTGGACTCTGTGTTCCCCCAGGTAGGCACCCCAGACCATGAGAGAGGCATCAGTTGTCAGGATGGTCGTCAGCCCTGGGCAGACAAATGGGATACCTTCCTGCAGATGTTCCAGGACTAACCACCACTGGAGAGTGTCCCACATCAGCTAGGTCACATTGACCGGCTGGTCGAAGTGGCCCTTGCACAGAGACCACTGGTGGGCCAGTTACCATTGCAGAGAGCTCATTCCCCACCGGGCCCAAAGGACCCCACTGGTGCAGACCACCATGTATCCCAGTAGGTGCAGAAAGTCCCAAGCAGGGTGCAACTGCCCAACCTGGAGTGAAGGGGCAAAGGAGGAGAGAGCCTCCACCCGGTCTGCCGTGAGTTGAGCCCTGGCTCTGCAACAGTCAAGCTCCACCCCAATGAAGTTGATTACCTGCGAGGGCATGAGTTCTGACTTGGCCTCACTGACCAGAAGGCCAAGTGAGATGAACATCTGGAGGGACTGATCCCTGGACCACTCCACTTCCTGCATGGAGGGACCTACAATCAGCCAGTCATCCAGGCAGGGGTAAACCCGGACTCCTTGATGCCTCAGATAGGCTGCCACCACTGCCATGCATTTGGTGAAGACCCTGGGGGTGGAAGACAGGCCAAATGGCATGGCCTGGAACTCATGGAGAATCCCCTCCTTCCGGAGTCAGCAGTGGGACAGATGGATTGGGACATGAAAAAAAGCATCCTGAAGATCCAGCGAGCAAAACCACATGTTCTGCTTGAGAGACGGTATGATCTGAGACAGAGCAACCATCCTGAAGGTGCATGGCCTGAGAAACTTGTTCAGGTCATGCAGATCTAAGAGGGGGTGCCAGCCCCTGTCCGTTTTGGCATCAGGAAGTACCTGGAGACAGACCCTGGGTGTCCCAGAGTGTCCGAGACAGGAGCCACGACCTCCTTGTGGAGGAGCTGGGTGATGTCATTCCAAAGGGCCGACAGGATTTCTGACACTATGCCCTCCCATGGGGCATGGGCTCGGCAGGGTGGGTATGCCTCAAACTCCAAAGGCAGACCCTGACCAACCACCTTTAGAAACCACCTGTCTGTGGTAACAGTGGACCAGGTGGAAAGGAAGTGGTGGAGCTGGCCCCCCCAGGAGGTCCCAGGGGAGGCGTGACAGGCATAAGGGAGGCACCCCTCATCTCATAACTGGGCAGGCTTGGAGGCGGATGAGGGACCGGCTGAAGAGCTGCCAGGAGCTTGGCCTCCAGGCTTACGGCAACCGTGGCCACAGGCTTCAGTCAAGGTCACTGGGCCTGCACCTACTGCCCAGCTTGGAGTTGGGATGGTTTGGCCCCAGGGGCAGAGAGGGGCCAAAAGGGCTTTTCCTTTTGCTGCTTAGAGCCCTTGGGATCTCTCTGGGCAGATGTCACTGAGTCCAAGGTGGCACTGGACTTTTAGATGCATTTGAGGTGCCCGTCAACTCCAGGCCCAAACAAGTCAGTACCCAGGAAAGGGATATCCACCAGCTTGTGCTGGGTTATCTGCTATGAAGGTTAAGATCCACAGCCAAGCCCTGTGGCACATGACCACTGCAGCTGCCATGGATCGGGCGCAAGAGTCACCAATGTCCATGATCATCTGGAGCTGCTGCTTGGCTACTGCATGGCCCTGGTCCCGAACCTGCTTGACCATAGTCCGTAGGTCCACTGGGAGATAAGGAAGAACCCCATAAAGCGTGTGCATCAAAAGAGCCGAACTCACCTGCCAAAGACCAAGACCGGAGGCAGCATAAACCTTCTTGGCCATACGGTCTAGTTTCTTGGACTCCTTATCGAGCAGCTTGTCAATGTCCCCCATGTTGCCTGAGCACCTGAACATGGAGTCAGCCACCAAACCCTTTGCTAAGGGATGCTGCATGAACCCCTGAGAGGGAAGAGATAGGGACCGCATACCTGTGGGCCATCCAGGCCAACGGTGCAAGGCATGAGGCTGGATGCTGCCATAGCAACAATGCAGGACCAAGAATGGCCCTGCAAATGGGAATGCTTGCCCGGAGGAATCACTCCGGTCCAGGATCTCAGTTAGCAGATACCGCGCCTGCTTCTGAGCAGGCTCCATCTGGAGACCCGTGGACTTGGAGATACATTAGAGCAGGCCCATAAAGGAGGTAGGGCCTTCCTTTGTTGAGAGATTCCCTGTCGAATCAAAGTCCACTAGACAAGAGTGCAAGGAGGAGCCCTCTGAATCCAAGGAGTCATCAAAGTGGGGTCACCCGCCGGAATCCCCACTGACCCTCTGAGGATGGTCAGGGGTGATGGTGACTGACAGCTGATGGGGAAGACCCGAGGCCAGGTGAGCCTCCTTAGTTGCAGCACCAGTCTTCAGCTGTTTCAGAGGCAGCTCCACCCGAATCAACCAAGAGGCCGGGGGGAGGCCGAGCTGGGACCTGATGGGATGGCTCCTGCCGAAGCAGAGAAAGCACTGGCCTCTGTGGCAAAAGCCATGTGATGGCTAGGGCTGAAGCCAGAACAGCCTTCATTCTGGTGAACATGAGCTTCTGCCACATTAAGTCTTTCTAGCACCGATGCAACTTGCACCAGAGCCTCTCCTCACCTGAGGAGGATAAGGATGAAGAATAGTAATGGCACCACTTGCCCAAGTATTGAGAGTGGAAGCGGCGATATCGACATGGGCTGCTCAACCAAGGAGTTCAAGAGCAGGACCTCTACCGCGACCATTGGGGGACCCAACGGCAGGCCTCAGAGGGGGCTGGCAAGAGACAGGGCACCTCTGAGTATGGAAACTCCTGAGTAAGAGGCGACGGATTAGTTGACTAATCCGTCCCTCCCTGAATCAGAGGCAGGACCAGAGTCCTGTATAAGGAGGTATCAGCCTCTTCAGGTGACAACAGGTTGATCGGCTCAAGAAAAATCTCAGCCATAAGATCGATCTGCGTCTCGACCAACTGGCCCAACAGGGAGACTGTGGGGTGAGCGGCCTGGGCTGAGGATTCGACTGAAGTCAGAACCTCCTGAGAACCACAGGAATCTGAGGCCTGAGAGTGCTCTCAATCTCATGATTGATGGTGAGACTGCTTTTTGGTCTCTTTTTTAGACTCTGATTTGTGCTTAGTGCCCAAGGGACCCTGCCCATGGTTGAGAAGGGCCTGGCACAAATCTCTGAATGCCCTTGTAAAGGAAGCACCCAAAGAGAGGGCCAAAAAGTCAGAAACAGAGGAGGCTTGAGCTATGGCCTGAGCCGTGGCCTCCTCAAATTCCGCAAGTAGTTTGGCAGACCTCTCACAAACGGAGACCACCTGACGAGTGTCCTTGGATTTTACGGGAGGGTTCCAATCATCTAGATAACCTAGGAACAGGTGGGCTCGATAATCCTCCAACATGGATGGGTAGAAAGTGTAGCAAATGCCACAGGCCTGGGGATCATGCTCATGGCCCAGGCAGTAAATGCACATGGTGTGCAGATCCAAAATCTTCTGCCTGCAGGCACATTTCCAGAACCCCAGAGCAGACTTCACGTCATCCATACTGACTACAAGAAGAAAAGCCTGAAGACAAACTTTATTTGAATAAATCCAAAACTTTAGAGCAAAGGGCCTTCTCAGCACAAGAGCGGTAAGGAGGGTACTTCCCTCTTCCAGTGGAAAGGAAGATCTGACATCATGGGGCAGTGCCAAGGGAGTCACCACCTGGGTGGGAGGAGCCAGCTTGAAGACGTTCTGGCAAGCCATAAAGGAGAAAGGACACTGCCAGAAGTGTGGCTTGAACATCATATCCACATCCCTAGAAGTAACAGTTTTATCTTCTTCAAGGATATTTCATCAGGCCACACATTTGGAATGAGCCCCAAGCAGTACCTAAAACAAACATTCTGGGTGGATGGAGCACAAGCGTATGCCAAAAGGACAGGCCTTTAAAGCTAGCAAGGCCAAACCCAGCTCGGCTAATAGAAACAATGTCCAGACTGTAATGTTCGGTGACAATGTGGATGATATGCCATTTGGCAGTTGCATAAGCCTCTGTAATGGATACAAATTGAAAAAAGGCAACAGAGGTGGCCATACCCGTTGTGGACTGACCACTAACCACACCAGGAAGTTCCTTACCATACTTCCTACAACATACAGTAGGTAACGTATGGTGCTAGCCATTTGGAAAACACTGTGCATATAGTATCTGAGAATGTTTAAGCAGATCTAATGTATGGAGCAATGCTTCCCCTGGATTGACATTTTATTTATTTATTTATTGAAAATCTTGGATTAATACCTTTGTGCAACAGCTCTTTACATAGGTTCCACATCAAAAGAAAAACATCATCATGATAACAATTACAATAACAGGTACATTGCAAGTGTCAAGAGGCCTAAATACATCTAGGTAGAATACAGCAAAAGCTGTAGGTTCACTGAAAAAATACAGATTAAAATTGAGGTGGGACTAGACCCATTTGGATAGGTAAAGGACAGAGACAAAGAGTTTTAAATGAATACACTCCAAACAGACAGTACAATTCATTTAAACAACGGAGGCTTCGTACAAGTATGCCAGAGTTAGGTAATAGCTAGCTTACTAAGGGCAGGAAGATATAACAGGTCAAAAGTGGAGGGGGGAGGTGGATGAGGGAAGGGGAAGGAGGTGGGTGAGAGGAAAGGACGTGGAAGGAAAGGGACAGGTGGGGATAAGCGGGGAAGGGGTAGCAGAGAGTGCTGAAAGGTTGATAGTACAGTAGGGTAATGCAGGTAGAATGTGAGGCATAAGGCGCACATATGAAGCAGGGAAGCAGTCTTAGTGGTATCAGTCACAGGTAGCCTCAGTGACTAGGCGCTGTCATAGCAAATGTAAGGAACCCAGCATGGTTGCAGTTAATATATCATATTGTAGTGAATTGCTCCAGTGCAGGGCTCTGTATGCAAAAGCACACTGTCCTAGTGCAGTACGGCACCTTGGGGTTCTAACATCTGGCTGGAGGAGTTTCTTGTAGCTCGCTGGTTTAATGGAGGAGTCAAAAGTGCTTGGACGCCGGGTGGCATCATATCAAGGCTGAGTTTTTTAGCAATCAGACAGGTTTGAAATCTGAGCCTGCTGTCAAATTGTAGCCAGTTGGCCTAGGGGTAAAGAGCACACGTGTGGGTCATTCGGTCAGCACTGGTGAGAAGATGGCAGGCTTTATTTGAGGTTGTTTTGATGCATCGGAGGGCTATATCCATAGCTGATCCATATAAGATGATGCCATAGTCAGTGAGTGAGATAGTAGAGCTATGAATGGCAAGGTGCAAAGCATCTGGGGTCAGGCTGCGTTTGCGTCTGTAAAGCATACCTATCCTTCTGTTTATTGCCTTCAAGATGTTGTCGATGTGCTGGGTGTAGGACAAGGTAGAGTCAATAGTTATACCTAGGTGCTTAAATTGTTGGACTAGCTCTAAGGATGATCTCACAACATTGGTGATGGTGAGCAGAAAGTTTCTGTGCTTACTGTGTTTACTGGTGAACATCAGAATCTTAGTTTTTTTGTACTTCAAGATAAGCTTTTGGTCAGTAAACCATTTTTCAGCGGATGTGAAACCTTGCTAGAGCTGGTCCAGAAGTTGCTTTGGTTGCGAGTGACCAGTGAAAATAATGTCATCATCCATGTAAAGAAGTATGTGGCCATTGCAAGAGTTTGAGAGCTTATTTACAAAGATACTAAATAATAGTGGGCCCAGGATGGAACCTTGTGGGACCCTGGAGCGTACTGGACTGCTTTCAGAGCGAGCATCTCCGATTTTCACTTCTTGTGACCGGTTGTTTAGGTAACTAGAGAACCAAGTGGAGGTGTCTGGGAAAAGTCTGATGCTGGTGAGTTGTTCAATAAGGAGTGTGTTATTAACAGTATCAAAGGCCTTGGTCAGGTCTATAAAAGTTGCCCCAAGAGCCTTTGTTCCAGTGAGTTATGGATGAATCCCGTAAATTTTAGTAAGGCTGTGACAGTGCTATGTGCATGCCAAAACCCATGCTGTTGAGTGCATTGCAGCTGATATTGCTCCAAGTATTCCACGAGTTGATCAGCCACAATGTGCTCCAGGGCTTTAGAGAGTGGAGGGAGGATTGAAATTGGGCGGTAATTTCCAAGACATGCATGGTCACCTCTCTTATGCACTGGGGTGACCATGGCAGATTTCCAGCATTTTGGAAATTGTGGGAGACTACAAGATAGATTGATTATCTTAGTGAGGGGCTCAAGAACTTCATCAAGTGCAAGGTTTATGAATTTAAGATCTAGGGAATCCCCACTGTACTTTGATTTCCCAAGTACTTTCTGGAGGTATCGCCTTGCTTCGCTTTCAGAGACAGCCTTGAAATAGAATGGTGGGTGGTCTTGTAGTGCGGCTTGGTTCACCTGGTTTACACTTGTTCGGGCATTGTTGGAATACTCTGGGGTGGAAAGCTGCTGAGGTCAGAGAACGCCCTATTGAATGCATCAGCGATGAGTTTTGGCTTCATGGTTGGAGTTCCATCAAGATTCAGCATGTTGGGGGTAGTCTTAGGGTCTTTCCCTGTGATATCATGGATATTTTTCCAGAATGACCTGCTATTATTCCAGCTATTTGAGAGGGCATCCTTGTAGTACCGGCTTTTGGCCAACCGGATTGCATTGGTGCACTCATTGCTAGCCCTTTTGTAGTTTTGAATATTGGATTTGGTTCCTGAGGGCCGCACCTTGTACCACAGGTGATCCCTAGCTTTTAGGAGTTCAATAAGATTTGGAGTCATCCAAGTGTTGTAGGTGCCCTTTACTTTACTGGTTTTTAAAGATGCGTGCCTATCACAGACCACGTTGAACCGACTGATGAAGTGGTCAAGCGCTGTATCAGCATTGTTCGTGGTATGTATTACTGTCCAGTCCTGATTTCGAAGTTCAGTTTTTAGCTGCTTAAGATGACCATGAATCAGTACTCGGTTAGTAATAGTCCTGGCAGCGGGTCTGCAGTACTTGTTGGACCAGCAGCATATGACGGGGAAGTGGTCACTAAGTCTGTCCAGAAGAACAGTGATAGCAGACAAATCCTCTGGTCGGTTGGAAAGTGCAAAGTCCAGTAGGGTGCCATTACCGGATCGGTAGTTTAGTCTGGTGGGGGTCTCCACTAGCTGAGCAAAGTGAATGGCTGACAGTGCGTCCTTGTGGGCCGATGCTGTAGGGAAGAGCCACTTGATGTTTAAGTCTCCTCGTATTATTATTTTGGAGTGCAAGCTCAGGCTGTTTAAGCTAAGTAGGACGAAGCTCATCTGCTGTATTCCTTGGGGGCATGTAGGTTGAGATCACAGTAAGTGCTTTATTGTATGCCTCTAGGAGCAGTTTGATTGCCAGCATCTGTATTAAATCACTAGGGTCTCCTAGTATTATTATTTTGGAGTACAGGCTCAGGCTGCTTAAGCTGTTAAGTAGTGACGTAAAACCATCTGTTGTATTCCTTGGGGGGGGTGTAGGTGGGGTGGAGCAACAATGGGGAAACATCAAAAACGCCATCACAGAAGCAACAAGCCTTTGCGTGAAGCAAATAAACAAATCAAAATGAAAGAAAAAAACACTATGGTTCTCAAAAGAAGTGGCAGGGAAGGTAAGGGAGAAAAAGATAGCATTCAGGAAGTATAAGGAAACACAGAAGGAGCAGGACAGAGAACTGTACTAGTTAAAGCAGAAGGAAACGGGGAAGACAGTCAGAATAGCAAAGGCCCAAACCGAGGAAAAGATAGCCAACTCGGTTAAGAAGAGGGATAAAACCTTTTATAGGTACATTAAGGGGCAAAGAAAGACTAAGGCAGGGATACTGAGGCTGAATAAAGAGGAAGGTGGCTGGGCAGAGAACGACAGTGAAAAAGCAGGGATACTGAATAAATACTTCTGCTCAGTATTCACAATGGAAAAGCTGGGGGAGATACCACAGCTCATGAAGATTGCCGCCCAAGCCGCCACCACCTGTTCACCTTACAGCTCCAGCCACTCGGGATTCCAGCCCCTGACCGGGCCACCAGGTCCTTTCTTTGGCACGGCCATGGCTCCTGAAGATAGCCGCCCAAGCCACCACCACCTGCCCACCTTACAGCTCCAACCACTCAGGATTCCAGCCCCTGACTGGGCCGTCGGGTCCTTTCTTCGGCGCGGCTCCTGAAGATAGCCACCCAAGCCACCACCACCTGTCTGCATTACAACTCCAGCTACTTAGGGTAAGACTCCTGCCTAGGGTCAGGGAAGCGTGGGCAGCTACCATTGGTCTAGCATTTGCTGCCTCGCTCCCTGCTTGGACTCCTGCTACCTACGCTGCTCCTGATTGGCTCCCATTTCTCTCTGCCTTTTGCTCTGCTTGCTGGGCTCTGCGCCTATAGAAATTCATTGGACTTCGCTGTAATTTTTGCCCACTTTCTCTTGCAATTAATTGCCATGTTTCTCTCCAGTGTGATTTACAGCCATTTTACTGTACTGTTACATATAGCATATTTTGATACAGCCTTTTGTACCTGTTGTTAAACTGGACTTAAAGTTCTTTTTTTTTTTTTTTTACTTGTTCATAGGTTCATAGAAATGTACGAGCACAGTAGGCAAATACAAAAGATGCCCTTTATTGTACTCGCCACCCATATACCCTATGGGTGGAAATCAAATTTTTTTGTCCCCCATAAAATCATCTAATCACTGCTTAAATGTAGTTAGATTAGTACTATTAACAACACTTTCAGGTAAGTTATTCCACATTCCCACAACTCTTTGTGTATAGAATAGACTCCTTTTTGTGGATATACATTTCTCGCCTATGAGTTTATAACTATGACTCCTGGTCGATTTAAGATTGGAAGCTGTTGTTAGTCCTATTGTTGTTTTTAAATAATCATTTTTTAGCATTTGAAATACCAAAACTAAATCTCCCCTTATTTGTCGATATTTGACAGAAAAAAGTTTTAATTTTTTTAATCTTTCTTCATAACTTTTATTATGCAAGACTGTAACTTTCTTAGTGAATTTATGCTGTACACCCTCTGCTAGTTTTAAACTCCCAATAGAAGTAGGGGCACAAAATTGGGAGCAGTATTCCAGATGAGGACGTACTAAACGAGTGTAAAGTGGCATAATCACCTTTAGAGTCTCTACTTTTGATATTTCCCAAAATTGAACCAATAATTTTGTTACATTTTTTAACTTTAATTATATTATTTCTATCAAAAGTTAAATTTTTAGAAATTGTAACACCCAAATCTTTTTCTTCAGTAATACTCTTTGATAAAATATTGTTTAAAGAATAGTTAAAAGCCATATTATTTTTGCCCAAATGTAAAACTTTGCATTTGTCTACATTGAAAAACATTCCATAAGTATTTGCCCAATTTGATAGATTATTTAGATGTTTTTGCATTAAACACTTATACATAGAGCTTATCAAACTACCAATTTTACAATCATCGGCACAATATATCAGTTGGGGGTGAGAATATAGCATGCACCAAGCAGGAAAGGGATCTTGGGGTTATCATCTCTGATTACCTCAAGGCAGGGAAACAGTGTGACAAGGCAGCAGGTAAAGCAAATAGGATGCTGGGATGCATAGGCAGGGGCATCACCAGCAGGAAAAGGGAGGTCATAATTCCACTATACAAGACACTAGCGAGGCCTCACCTGGAGTACACTGTACAGTTCTGGAGACCTTACCTCACGTAAGGACATAGACAGGGTAGAGAAGGTTCAGAGGAGGGCAACAAAGATGGTGCATGGATTGCATCACAAGTCCTATGAGGACAGGTTGAAGGAACTGAACATGTACTCCCTGGAGGAGAGGAGGAGAGAGGGATATGATAGAGACATACAAGTATCTTACAGGGAGGAACAGGGTGCAGGAATACACTATTTTTAAGCGAAAAAGATGTTCCAGGACTAGAGGGCATGGGATGAAGTTGGAGGGAGGACGATTCAGAGGAAATGTGAGGAAGAGTTTCTTCACAGAACGGGTGGTGGACAAGTGGAACACCCTGCCAGAGGAAGTGGTGGGGGGCTGAAACAATCACGGGATTTAAGAATGCATGGGATAGACATAAAGGAATTCTGGAGGTCAGGGGTAAGGGACAACAGACTTCTTGGAAAACATAAACTGAACTTACAAGCTCAAATGGGCAGACTGGGTGGGCCGTAGGCCCTTATCTGCCGACACTGTCTATGTATGCTTAGAAACCCACATCTTGTCGGTTGTAGGCATTGCGGAAACTAAAATATTGAATAATATCGGGACCCAGAACAGAGCCCTGAGGAACTCCACTAGTCACCATACCCACATCAGCTAGGTGACCTTTCACTGATACTTGCTGGGTCTGTTTATCCAACCATGATTGTTTCCAATTTATAATATTGGGATGTAGTCTGATTCTAATTCCTGTAGTAATACTTTATGTGATACTTTGTCAAAAGCCTTGGTAAAGTCCAAAAATATCACATCCACCGGTATATCCCTATCCAAGGCAGCACTCACGGGTTCAAAAAACTGTAAAAGATTAGTCAATACAGATCTCTCAGTCATGAATCCATGTTGAAAAATATCAGCTATATTATTCCTTTCTATATGGTTAACTTGTCTTGCTAGCTGGTCCCCCTTCTCCCTACTTTTTTTACTTTCCTGTCTCCTGAGGTCACAAAGTTGAAAGCCTTTCTGCCTCACTAGTCCTGCTGCTCCCGTCTCTCCGTCTCTCTCTCTCTCTCTCCCTCTCTCCCTCTCTACCCCTCTCCTGGCGCCAGGTATTGAAATTATCCATTGTTCTGAGCCTTGCTGCCCTCCCACCCTGCTGCTTTTACTTACATCTGCCTAACTTTTCTCTCGCCCCACGCCCCCCCATTTAGCCACTTCCCTACGTCACCAGCCTTTTGTCCTGCACTGCCTTAACTAATCCTCCCTTTTCTTCTCTCTCCCCCTTAGATTCCAGCCCCTGACCAGGCCACTGGGTCCTTTCTTCGGTGCGGCCGTGGCTCCTGAAGATAGCCGCCCAAGCCACCACCACCTGCCCGCCTTACAGCTCCAGCCACTCGGGGTAAGACTCCTGCCTATGGTCGGGGAAGCGCAGGCAGCTACCATTGGCCTAGCGTTTGCTGCCTCACTCCCTGATTGGACTCCCGTTACCTATGCTGCTCCTGATTGGCTCCCATCTCTCTCTGCCTTTTGCACTGCTCACTGGGCTCTTCGCCTATAGAAATTCATTGGACTTTGCCATAATTTTTGCCCGCTTTCTCTTGTAATTAATTGCTGTGTTTCTTTCCAGTGTGATTTACAGCCATTTTACTGTACTGTTACATATAGCATAGTTTGATACAGCCTGTTGTACCTGTTGTTAAACTGTGACTTAAAGTTCTCCTTTTTTTTTTTTTTTACTTGTCTTGCTAGCTGGTCCCCCTTCTCTTTACTTTTTCTACTTTCCTGTCTCCTGAAGTCACAAAGTTGTAAGCCTTTCTGCCTCACTAGTCCTGCAGCTACCATCTCTCTCTCTCTCTCTCCTCTCTCCTGGCACCAGCTATTGGAATTATCCATTGTTCTGAGCCTCCTGCCGCCTTTTACTTACATCTGCCTAACTTTTCAGTTGCCCCATGCCCCCAATTTAGCCTCTTCCCTATGTCACTAGCCTTTCTCCTGCACTGCCTTAATTAATCCCCCCTTTCCTCTCTCCCCCCCCCTTAGATTCCAGCCCTGACCGGCTGGGTCCTTTCTTCAGTGCAGCTGCAGCTCCTGGAAGATAGCCACCCAAGCCGCCACCACCTGCCCACCTTACAGCTCCAGCCACTTGGGGTAAGACTACTGCCTAGGGTCGGGGAAGTGCGGGCAGCTACCATTGGTCTAGTGTTTGCTGCCTCGCTCCCTGCTTGGACTCCCGCTACCTACGCTGCTCCTGATTGGCTCCAGTCTCTCTCTGCCTTTTGCTCTGCTCGCTGGGCTCTGCGCCCACAGAAATTCATTGGACTTTGCCATAATTTTTAGCCCGCCCCACCCCCTCCTACCTTACATTTATACGCCTTCAACCCCGCCCCCTTCTTTCTCCCTCAGCCCATTCATTTCACCAGCTTTGGTCCTTCACGCCAACCCTTCCCATTTTTGCCCCACACAGTGCCTGCCTCACCAAACTTTTTCCCCTCCTTCTTGTAGCTTTCTCCACTGCCCTCTGATCTCCTCAAACTGTTCTGCACAGCTCCTCTCCCCTGACAAATTAATGCCTACCTGTGGCCACTCTCCTCCTGCTTCCTCTCCTTCTTCTCCTTGTCATGCCCCCATCTCCTCCCTCCTAGTCCCTACCTCCCTTGCCCCTCCCCTGATCTTCTGCCATGGCACAACCTTCTGCTCCAAGGGAACTCTTCATTTCTTGCCTCCTCCCCCTTGTGGCCCACCTATGTTCAATACCTGGCTACTGCTTAAGGAAACAAAGCCCTGTGGGCTGGCCTGCCTATCCTTGCTTCGACTAATTGCATCACCTGGCTACTACCAACTGGAGCCCGCCTACGACTCCCTCAGCAAACGTCATCTTAAATTAGGCATTAAGGAACTACGCCTTTACTCCTTAAAACTGCTTCTCCTCATCCTACTGATCTCAGGCAAAATGTTCACCCGAACCCTGGACCACGCAGCCCAATTCTCAAAACAACTGCCGGTGCTCTTCTCCTAGCAACCCTAAACATCTGCAGCCTTCTGTCGAAGTTCAATGCACTTAAAACCTTTGTTAGGCATCACAACCCTGACATCCTAGCTGTTGCGGAAACCTGGCTGATGCTGAAAGTACCTGTCCCTGCGATAACCCTCCAAGGCTACAGCATTTTTAGACTGGATCGAGTCTCTAAGAAGGGTGGGGGCTGTGCCGTCTAGGTCAAAGACACCATAATGGCTCACCCCCTTGCTACACCAATGCCTGAATCCTCGACCCAGATCCTACCCATCAAACTACTCCTTGGTCCGAATCACAAAGTGCTCCAAATCATCATCGTATACATTCCACCCCGGGACTAAGCCAACGGTCTTAAGGATGTCCTCAAGTTCACTAACTCCCAACCTCCTGACTCTGAACTTATCCTCTTAGGGTACTTTAACATAAATTGGCTCGGTTCTGATGTAGCTGCTCATAAAGATGCCATAGCAGCTGCCAACCTCACACAGATGGTCAACACCCCTACTAGAACAAATTACAAGACCGGCACTAGCACTCCACAGGACTGGGTACTTACAACTCACCCATCCTGTATCTCTCATACCTCCATTCTCCCAGACTCCCTCAGTGACCACTCCCCAGTTATTTGCGAATGGTCCAACAAATTTCTCAAGCCACCTCCCACTATCATACATAGTAGGGTCCTCCCTCGTAGGAAGCTCTCCCATTTCAAACAATACCTGAGTCTTCAAGACTGGCAACCAATCTACAATGCAACTGAAGTCAATGTGGCCCTTGACCTCTTCATTGCCACCTTTAACAAGGCCTGTGACCTCTTTGCGCCTGCTAAAAAATGTAAAGTAAAAACACACAGCAACCCCTGGATAAACTCCAAGCTTCTCTCACAATTGAAAGCTAGGGACCACCTCTGGGTGGTAGCCAAAGCCACAGGCAAGCCATCAGACATTCAAAACTACAAACAAGCTCAGAATGGCTGTACCAAAGCCATCCGGCTTACCAAAACCTCCTACTTTAACAAAGCTCTCTCAAACACCTGGGGCAATGGTCGTGTTTTCTGGAACAACATCAAGGAAATCACAGGAAAACAACCAAACCCCCCCTCCAGCTATGCTGATTGTTGACGGTGTCACTACGCTTGACTCCATGACAATTGCTAACACCTTTAACACAGCCTTCACTGACCATAGTGCCGTCCTCCCCCCGACTTCTTTAATGATGACAGCTGTTCCTCGAATGCCTGTGATTCCCTGGTAAACAACCCCAACTTCTACTTTCAGCAGATTGACTTGTGTAGCACGTGACGATACATCACAGCTGTCATCTCAAAATCCAGAGCAAGTGGTGACACCCTCTACCTCAATCTACTGTTGCTCACTCTTGAGGAAGTTCTACGTCCCTTAACCAAAATCCTGAATCTCTCTCTCCGCTTCAGTCAATTCCCAGACAGATGGAAAGCTACTACTGTCTCTCCAGTTCACAAAAGTGGTGATAAGTCTAACCATGCTATTGCCTGATTTCTATTCTGCCCCCTCTCTCCAAGGCACTTGAACGTATCGTAGCAGACCAGCTAACTGACCATCTCGTCAAATACAATCTATTGTGTGATCAACAGTATGGATTCAGAAAGGGACACAGTACCTCCACTGCCCTTCTTGAATTCACTGCTGCTGTACATAGTTCCCTAGACAAAGGCCTTCTTACTGGCGCAGTTTACATTGACCTAAGGCTTTTGATACTGTTCACCATTGGCTACTGGTCAACCAACTCCTAAATATTGGACTCTCCCTAGACTCAGCACAGTGGTTCAAAAGCTACCTGGAAAACCGCACACAAAGGGTAAAAATTGCCACTACTCTCTCTGATGCCTTACCAGTTCGCTCTGGAGTTCCCCAAGGTTCTATACTTGGCCCACTACTTTTCAGCCTATTTCTAAATTCCTTACCACAATCTTCCATGGAGAAAATCATCCTCTATGCAGACGACGCAGGCATCTTCTCATCACACAGAGACCCCGTATCATTACAACAAAATCTCCAGGTTGGTTTTAGTGCCATTGAGAAGTGGTTCTCTAACCACAAGCTCATCCTTAACCAAAAGAAAATGAAGTCTATGCTCTTCTGCAGCTCTCAAAATAGACACAAGCTTCACCACCTAACTATCTCCACTGCACAAGGGACTATCCTGGAACAGGTCCATTCCTTCAAATACCTTGGGATACTGCTTGACTTCAACCTCTCCTACAAGGCTCACGTCAATAGCATGGCTAAAGCAGTAAATACATGCTTTGGCCTCCTCTACAGGCACAGACAACATTTCACACCCCTAGCTCTGAAGCTTGCCATTCAGAGTTCCGTGGTCTCGATTATTGACTATGGTCTTCTCTTCTATGGCTCTGCCAATAGGTCAACCATCAGGCGCATCTCAACAGCCCTCAATAAGGTATGTCGGCTAGTCTCTGGGGCACACCGACTTACACATTCCTGTGATCTGTATGCTCAAACCCACTGACTCCAACTCTCTAATCACATTAAGTTCCTGACCTGCATAATGGCTGAGAAAATCAGCCTTGGCCTTGCGCCACCGGGAGTCACTGCCTTGCTCCACAACAGCAGAAGCAACCTGCAGATTAGCAGGGGGTCTAAAACTCAACTCTTTCAAATCCCCTGCTGCCGCACTGCTCAGGGACAATGTGGATTCACATACATGGCTCCACCTTGGCTGAATAACCTTAGCCCTGACATCACCTCATCTCCTACACTTGGTACCTTTAAAACTCGCCTACGGCTTCATCTTATAGCCTCGAGCTCCTGTGACTGCTACACTTATGCTTGAGCTGGCTTGCCAGCCGCTGAAACCTCCACATCTTGCCCCCTCCCTGCAGCTCATACCCCACTTGCACTTACTATCCTATCTACCCCCACCACCTACCCTCCCCTATCCCCTCTCTCCACCATTCCCGCCCCTCCTCCCCTTCACCCATTTTTCCTTTACCCCTTATCCCCTCATCTGACAACTGCCTCCGGCTGCATCTCTGTGTTCCCCTCCCTTCGTTTCCCCCTTGTTCTCTGTTCTGTCCACCTCTCTACCGAGGTCTTATTGTCATTCCATAGGTCTCCTACTTTGCTCCGAACCGGAGTGTTCTATTGATTCTATCTCCAATTCAAATTGTTGTTGTACCATGTCTTTATTGTTCCTGCCTCTAATCATTATATATTGTTGTACCAAGACTACTGTTCTCTTATCTTGTTGTGTATCAACCCTGTTTTGCTTTTGCATCTGACATGGAACCTTTGTAAAAGAGCCTTGGCTCAAAGGTCTTTGTAATCCTAGATTCAATAAATAAAAAAAAATAAAAAAGATACCTAATCCAGTCAATAGAAGCACTCTGGATAGGGGGGCTGATATTAGTCCTTTCACAGAAGAAAGGGTTCTGAGATAACTCTTCAAACCGAAGGTGGACAAAGCAATGGGGCCTGATGGGATTCACCCCAGAATTCTAAAAGAACTAAGGGAAGAACTAGTATCACCACTGACTACCCTTTTTAATAAATCCTGGGAAAATGGTGTGGTACCTGAGGACTGGAGGAAGGCGGATGTGATTCCCCTTCACAAAAGTGGGAGCAAGACAGAGGCAGGAAACTACAGACCTGTCAGTTTGACCTCAGTGGTAGGGAAAATGATGGAATCACTTCTGAAGGAAAGAATCATTGAGTACCTAGAGGCCAGTGGGGCACAGAACCCAAGGCAACATGGTCAGATTCACAGCAGGAAGGTCATGTCAGACAAATCTAACTGATTTCTTTGACTGGGTGACCAAAGTAGTAGACCAGGGAGGGGCTATGGACATGGCCTACCTAGACTTTAGCAAGGCATTTGACACAGTCCTGCACAAACAATTAATAAACAAATTAGCCAGCCTGGGAGTGGGTCCCAAGGTGGTAGCCTGGGTAAAACACTGGCTGGACAACAGGACACAGCGGGTAATAGTAAATGGAGTCCACAGTGAAGAAAGGGGGGTTACTAGTGGGTACCGCGAGGGTTCAGTACTGGGGCCGGTCCTTTTTAATGTCTTTCTAAGTGACATTGCAGAGGGACTGGAAGGGAAAGTATGTCTGTTTGCGGATGACACAAAGATCTGCAACAGGGTTGATACGCAAGGTGGGATGGAAAGGATGAAAAGGGACTTGGCAAGGTTGGAGGAATGGTCAAATATATGGCAGCTTACATTCAACACAAAGAAGTGCAAAGCAATGCACCTGGGAAACAAAAACCCAGGTGAAGAGTACACAATGGGGGGGTGAGATGCTGACAACAACAAAAATGGAAAGGGACCTGGGGGTAGTCATATCAGACAACCTAAAGATGGGCCAGCAATGTCAGAAGGCAGTAAGGAGGGCTTGGGGGATACTGGGATGCATAGGGAGAGGCATCACCAGTAGAAAACAGGAAGTTGTTGGCCCTCTGTTGGTAAGACCACATCTGGAGTACTGTGTACAGTTCTGGAGACCCCATCTCTGCAAAGACATAGGGTGGAGGCTGTCCAGAGGAGGGCAACCAGAATGGTGCAGGGTCTGCACCAGAAGACATATGAAGAAAGACTAAAGGAGCTTAAGATGTATAGCCCTGAGAAAAGGAGGGAGAGGGGGGATATGATAGAAACTTTCAAATACCTCAAGTGAATCAACAAAGTCCAAGAGGGTAGCATCTTTCAGAAAAGGAGATGTGCAAGAACAAGGGGGCACAACTTGAAGATAGAGGGGGAATGGCTCAGAGGTAATGTGAGGAAGTATTTCTTCACAGAGAGGGTTGTAGATACATGGAACAGCCTTCCTGAGGAGGTCGTAGAGTCAAAAACAGTGGGGGAATTCAAGAATGCCTGGGACAGGCATAAGGCAATTCTAGTGGGTGTAGGAGGAAGTAGGCTGTTGGTTAACTAGGATCTGCAGCTTATCCGTTAGGTAGGGAAATGGGCAGACTAGGTGAGCCAAGTGGTCCTTATCTGCCATCAAATTCTATGTTTCTGTTTCTAGGATATGTTACAGGGACAGCAAGGCCCTGTAGTGTGTCCTTTATATAGATTGCACAGCCTCCATCTCTCTTGGTGAGGCGGCCCTGCCTAAAAACCAAGTGTCCTGGAATAAGTATTGAGGCATCAGGAGTTTCAGGGGTGAGCCAGGTTTCTATTACAGAGATGACATCTGGACTATGCTGGGTAATCCACACCTTGAGTCCATCCAGTTTAGAGAGTAAGCTGCAGATGTTTATTGTAGCCAATTTTAAAGACCCTGTATTTTGTTGAGGAGAGTTCGAGTTAGTTTGCGGGCCAGGGTTGGGATGTATGTTACCTGAAAGCAAGAGCAACAGGGGAACTATCCTTTTGATCATCTCCTTTAATAGCTTATTATTGTGGATCTGTGACCTTCTACTGGAGTGGCTTGGGGTGCATGCTCTGTGGGAGACAAGGAAGCATGGGATGAGTGCCAGAGTGGAGTTCCAGTACGGGCAGCAGCGAGCACTGGTATCTGAGTAGGTATCCAACTGGGTTGGATAGGCGGATGACGGCTTGTAATAGTCTATGGTTATGGTGCCGTATGCATTTAATACAATTTGCTGGGTGGGCAAGGTAAGTGGTATATTAGCATTGTCAGCAGCTAGACACATGAGGATGGTTAGTACCAACAGAGGGATTCTTGGAGGCAGCATGGTAGCAAGGCAGACCACATTGCTTAACTTGAGGAGGAAGTATGTCACTCGAGGTACAGTTGACAGTGGAGAGTTTGCACTTTCAGTCACTTTGCCAGCAGTCGTGCAATAAGATTTCAAAGGCAGGTCCTATAAGTTAGGCTTCCGGTGCACTGTACTTTCAGAGTAGTACTGCACCTTTAAGACTTGGACTGCCCCTTTAAGAAGTGGTGCTCTTAGGATTTGCTTAGGATTTTTCCTAGGATTAAGTCAGTTTAAGAAGCAACATGTTTCAGCAGCACATAAACGTGCTTAGAAGGGGTTGAGAAAGTGTAAAACCATTCTAAAATAAAAAAAATACAGCCAACATTAAAAATTAACAGAATTAAAATATTGGTTAAGTCTATCCTACCAGAGAACAGAATAACATACCCACTACTCCTTATTCTAAAAATTGGCAGCAAAATAATAAAATTAAATCTCCTTATCGCTTACTCAAGGAGAAGGCATTAAATGAAATGGATTAATAACCCACAAGCTGCAACCATTGAAGTGTCAAATTTAGCCTCCTTGTCTCATACCCAGGGAGAAAGCACTAAATGAAAAAAAGTCAAATCCATAAGAAATGGTGAACTGCTGAGGTCCAGAGTCACAGAGTGTGTTAATTATCTGAGGTGATGAACTGTGGCCTGGGCATATGCAGGATGTGAAAACCTTGTCTGTATGTTTCCTTTATTCTTCAAAATGGTTGCTGGGGTAGCCCTTAGAGACAACTAGATTTAAAGTTGATTTCAAATGGAAATGCTGATACCTGGTGGTAAGTCAAAGTCAGAAGAAATGGTGAACTGCTGAGGTCCAGAGTCACAGAATGTGTTAAAATTCCTGAAGGTGATGAACTTTGCCTGCGCATATGTAGGATATGAAATCCCTTTGTCCATATGTTTCCTTTGTTCTTCAAAGAGGTTATTCAATAGCCCACATACAATTCCTTTAGGAGCACGTCAAACAAAAAATGTGAATTCAGAGCAGGACCCAGAATCATTGAGTTTGTCAGACTTTGTTGCTTGACTTGTTTTTGCTTGGGATGACTTCCAAAAAGTTGATTTTAAAATGAAAATGCAGGTACCTGGTGGTGATGTTTTGCAGAAATTCAGTCCAGGAGACTTTCACAGATGTTGTGAGCAAGAATGGCATAGTTACTCCAAGCAAAAAAACATGTAAATCCACAAAAACTAAGCTACAAACACAAACAGCCACCCACACAGACCCAGGAGGCAGAGCAAGTTGCTGAGGAGAATACACTGGAAGGTGGACGGTGTGACTTATGGTGAACTCAGTCACTACCTTTGATAAGAACTTAGGATTAGTATGTAAACACACTCTGCCCTGATGCCTTGATGGAGAATCAAATAAAGAGGGTCACACATGAGGGCCTGCAGCTCTGAAATCCTTTGAGCAGAAGTGATAGTAACTAAAAATAACACTGGCCAAGAAAGGAAGCATAAACCACAACTCGCGGCTGGCTCCAAAATGTAGCCAAAGTCAGTTTCTCCAAAACAAAACCTAGCTGGGGCTGGAGATCTGATGGGAGGTTTTATGTGCAAAGTACATTTCTAAAATATATAGGTTACCTCTAATTTGGGCAACGGTATGGCCATCCACAAGTATGAAAAAGGCTGATGTAGCAGCCAGGTACAATTTCAAGTGAGGAATACTGCAGACCAGAGTCTGATAAGTACAGTAAGTAGTTCAGCATCGCACTGACCGGACAGGTAAATAGATCCAAGTTATGCTAAGTGGCTCACAAAGTACAACACATCCACTGCAGAGAGCAGGTATGTCTAGTGGAAAGTTCTCTGGCAACCACCAGAAAAATCAACAACTTTAGACGATACCCCAAAATGAGGTATGGCTATATTTTCAGGAGCCATGCAGGCAGATGGAGGAACTTCAGGTTCAAACAGATCAAGGATCCATATTCCAGTGGCAACAGACCTTTGCACAGAGGTACTGGAGGTTTCACTGCCAGCTGCTGCAGCATGGGTTAACATATCTGCCAAAAGCATAGAGGAACAATGAGACCCTCCCTTTTCAGGAGAGGGACAGGGTGTCTTGCCAGAAAACTCTAGGCCCTGGAGCAAATGAGCAAAGACCCAGCAATTTTATGTTGAGTGGGGACGCAAGGAAAGTCCAGTCCTAGGCGTCTTCATCTTGCAAAGAGGTCATCACCACCTAGGTCAGCAGTTCCTACTCACAGGCACTGGGCTATCACCTGTGCAGCCTGTCCACCAAGACATGTTGGATACCTGGAACAAGCAGGGCAGATACTGGCAGATCATGGTCCAGAGCCCAATGCCAACATCTCATTGGTGTCCCGCACAGCAGGTAGGAAGCAGGCCTATCCCCTCGGTTGTTGTTAGGCATCTGTGACAGGGTTGAATACAGCCCTGTCCCTGTTGTTATGGAGAAAGAGTTTAAATGCAAGGATCTGCTCTATTCTCTCCTTTTCTGTCTCTTCTCTGTCTAGTCGCACAACTAGATATTCTCGTGAGACCTAGGACTTGATCACCACGATGGCCTTGCAATTCTCTGCATCTCGCTATCTCTCTACCCTTACTTGCGGTTTCTATCTTTTCTTCCCCTTTGCATATCTGTGGTTATAAAAATAAATATGAATCTCTGTAAATCTGTATGTGATACTGGGATCCCTTTGTTTAAAACTCTATATAGTTTTATTGTTAAAAAAATTGCAAAAAGCTATTTGGAACTCAAAGAGTTAACCTGAAATGCAGTTTTTAAGCATCTTGCAGAGATGTAAACAAGCGGTCAATTCTGGGTCATTATGTACTGTTTTGCTGCATCTGCTGAAACTGACAAGAGCACCAGATTTGTGCAGTGTCCATACTGCTGTAGGCAAGTTTGGCTTTCCCAGTCAGATAAGGTACCAGTCTGATTGCCCATTGCTGCTTTGGCCACTGGCAGGCTGCGGCAACCCTTTCAAAAGTTGTCAGGTATGCTTCGATATCATTCAAGGGACACAACTTTGTAAGTTTAATGTATTTTAAGTTGTGTCTTGTTGCTCTGCTGGACCAGTGCCAGATCCTCCAGCTCTGATAACTTGCAAGGCATCCCTCCATCATTGCATCTCTTCTCCTCCCCCCACTCTCTAAGGCCCTTGAAAAACTAGTTGCCAACCAGCTCGCTGAATACCTGGCCATGCACAATATCCTGTGCCCTGAATAGCATGGCTTTCATGCAGGTCACAGCACCACAACTGCGCTACTTGAATTCTCCAACTTCCTGCCTTCTGCTCTTGATGCCGGAAGTCCTGCCGGTGCCGTGTTCATTGACCTCTCCAAGGCCTTTGTCACAGTTTGCCATCCCCTCCTGCTTGACTCCCTCAGATGCCTTGGTTTCTCTTCCGGTCCCCTTCCATGGTTTACCAGCTACCTCTCTGCCAGAACGCAGTGTGTAAAAATCAATAGCACCCTATCTGGCACACAACTTGTCCACTCTGGGGTTCCCCAGGGCTCCATTTTAGGCCCTCTCCTCTTTAGTCTCTACCTCAACTCCCTCGTCTTGTCCTGCCCAAGTAAGATCCTCCTCTATGCAGATGATGCTGTGCTCTTCACCTCTGACCCCAACCCCAACACACTCCAGACCACCCTCCAACAAGCTTTTGATAGAGCTGAGCATTGGTTCACATCATGAAGGCTAGTCCTGAGCCTAAAAAAAGACCAAAGCTATGCTCTTCTTACCGCTAAAGAAGCTAGCGATGCTCGCCTGTATACTGCTTAGCACACTAAACCCACTGAGCAGGTTTCTTCCTACAAGTATCTGGGCATTACCTTTGATTTGGCATGCTCCTCCCATTCCCATAGCAATGTCCTTTCTGCTGCCACCAATGTCAGGATTGGACTGTTATACCGCCATAGGGACTGCCTACCACAAGAAGCCCTTAGATTGGCAATCACCTGTTCTGTCCTGTTGCTAATCGACTATGGGCTGCCCATCTATGCTGCAGTTGACAACAATGCGCTTGCAAGAATCCAGCTGTCTATAAACAAGATCTGCAGGCTAATGCTGGGAGCCCCTAGGCGCACCCATGCGGGCCTGCTGTACTCCACCACCAACTTGCTCAACCTTGAAGAAAGACTCCACTTCCAAACCTGCCTTCTTGTAAAAAAATACCCTGCTAGGGCTCTCCCCCCCGGGGTTGCCACCTCCCTGCAGCATGCCTCCCCGTGAGTCTCCACCCGCAGCACTGTCAAAACCTCCCTTATTGTCCCCAGGGTAAGGACCTCAATGGCCCAGAGATCCTTTTGCTATCGGGCTCCCTCCTGGTTCAGTTCCCTCCCAGCCAACATAGCTGACTTCACTAAGCTTGGTCCTTTCAAGGCCTCCTTCAGAAGCCATCTGATAATCACTCACTGCTGCAACTGCACATAATCCCCCACCTGCCCCTTACCCTCACCCCTAGGCTGGGACTGCCCTGTGTACTTTTGCTGTATATACCTGGGGTCTCAAGCAACATCTGCTGACTAATGTAATAAAATATCTCTGGTTGCTACCTGACGTGGTACTCGTGTACCTATATTATGACTACTGTGATCTACTAAGCGTGTACCACCAGTGAATGCCTGTAACACTGGTTGCTTTTTTAATCTAAGCGTTATGTACTATACTGTTTTGTTTGCTGTGATGTATTGCTCTCTTGACGAGGTGCCTTTGTAAATGAGTCTTTGACTCAAAGGTCTGTAAACTGATGATCTAATAAATAAATAAATAAAAATCTTCGCTGCTCCTGTCGCTGCATTTCTTCTTTTCTCTGTGCTTCTAAATGTTGAATTTCTTTTTCTCTCTGCTGCATCTCTTCTTTTCTCTTCTGTTCAAGTTGTTGCATTTTTTTTTTTCTTTGTCTCATTTTATTGTATAGTCCACCATTTGAAAAAGGCAATCAGGCTTTCAGGAACTGCCTGATCTTTTTTTGTAACTGCTGCTAGCTGTACAGTCTCATCTTGGACTTCTGTCTCTGCTAGTTTGGCTGTCATTCTCCTGGTAACCACTCATGGGCTTGCTGCTGCAGAATCCATACCTTCCTTCTATGCCTCTCTGGTACCAGGTCTAATACCCATGCACAAAACTCCTGGCTTTGAGTATGCACAGCGTAAATCCCACTTAGGCTGAAACCATCTGTCATCAAGGCACAGGTCAGGAAGTATAGGAAAACGAGGAACAGTTGTAAAATTTGCAACAAGTGTTTTATTAATAACAGTAAAATAAAGAAAATAAAAAATTGTTCAGAATAACTATTTACAATGGCAGCACAAACATAAAAAGTAGAGTCCTTTTTCTTCTCAATTTCAAATCTCAGTCTGTGTCTCTCTCTCTCTTTTGCAAAACATTGCAGCTCTTTTATAACATGCTCCTTTGCAAACAAAAAAGGTAAATGCAAATAACTGTAAGTGGTATAATGCTACCCTACACAATTAAAAAAAGAGAGAGATGCCTGTTGGCATAAAGCCAAAGTTTCTGGCACCAGCTCTGACTGGGATTTATTTAGACAAATAAGAAATAAATACCTCGTCAATTAGGAAAACTAAGCAACTTTTCTATGGATCCTTTCTGGAACAAAAACAAAATCAAAATCCTAGACTTTTCTGGAATATGATAACCAAATTAATGGGTAAAACAAGTAGGTGAACAATTGGTAAGATAGATATAAGGAGTGATCTGGTCCCACTAAGTAACGCAGTGGTAAACAAATGTAAAAACTTTTTCTTTGAGGTAGGCATAAAGACTTTAGATAATAACTTAGTTAACAGTGATTCAGTAACATCAGCAAAAAAAGAATACTTATCCAAATAGGACTGTAGGGCAAGATTTTAAATTACAAAATATTGAGGAACATGAAACAAGGAAAGCGCTCTTAAAATTAGATGTAAAAAGGGCCACAGGCTTAGATAAATAGATACCAGATTATTGAGGTATGCTGCCCCCTTTATTGCACACCCCTTGACTTAGTTGTTTAATTTCTCTTTAATCACAGGAGAATTCCCTAAGGATTGGAAGACAGCTAAAATACTGCCTATTTATAAGGTGGATCTCGGAATGATATTAACAACTATCACCCCATTTCTTTATTGCTTATTGTTTCTAAATTATTTGAAAGTTTAGTGGCCACTCAGTTAACATATTTTTTGGAGGAAAATAGGCTAATAAATCCCTATCAATCAGGGTTTAGATCTCTTTACAGTACACAAACGGCTTTGGCAAAGGTGGTGGGTGATCTTCAGGGCAATCTGGACAGGAGAATGTCCATGGGTGCACTATCTGTAGATTTATCTAAGGCATTTAATACTCTGCACCACAGCTTTCTCCTGTCCAGACTCCACGATATTGGGGTGTGAGGGAATGAGTTGATCTGGTTTACATCATACTTGCTAGATAGGGAACAGTTGATTGAAATAGGCCCTTCTAGGTCAGAACTAATTAAAATTAAAACAGAAGTTACCCAAGGGTCAATATTGGGCCCCCTTCTTTTTAATCTTTATATTAATAATTTACAATTTATTGATCAAGGAATATGCTAACATGTATATGAAGATGACACAGTTGTATACATTGAGGGGAAGGACCCTAAAAGTATTCAAACAAAATTACAAATAGCTTTCAATAATTTACAGGGTTTCTTTCAGGAACATAGTTTGTGTTTAAATGTAAAAAAAAAAATATTTTATTTTCAAAAACAATAAATGATTCAAAATAATTTTGAAATAAAATCATTGGATGGTATTATCATTCAGCAGGTAGACGGATATAAAAATCCAAGAGTAATGCTGGATGCAAAATTAAATTGGAAACCTCACACTGAAGCCCTGATTAAAAACATGGGCAACAAATTGGGATCCTTGTATAAATTAAGGCAGTATTTGTTACCAGAGATTAGACTGAGGGCGGTTAATAGTAGGTTGCTCCCTGTTTTGGATTGTGGGGATGTTTTTTATGTAGGGGCATCTGGGGGAGTTCTTGCATGATGTAACAGACAATGGTCCAGATATTCAAAAGGGTTGCGCCATGCGCAATAGGGTTGCTCCAGCGCAAGTATGAAAATGCGCCATTCTGCGATATTCAGCAGGAGGCAGATGCGTCCCCCAAATCACGCTGAGCAATAGCACAATGATAATGAATGTATGCGCAACTGAAGGGGGAGGAACCATGCATAAATGGCGCAGTGCGATATTCAACAACATGCACCATGTGCAATTGGGGAGCAAGCGGAAGTTGCACAATAGCGGAAATGAGCAAAAATAAAAAGGAACAAGGGAGAGGTGCAAGAACGCTACAGGGAAGGCACATGAGGCTGAACTATAGCAACGCAAACTGGGCAGGAGGGACACACGGGGCAGGCCAGGGAAAGGGCACCCTGAACAGAGAGGCACAGGGAAGGTGTGGGGAGCCACAGCCACTGCAGAAGGGGGAAGTGCCACACAGCACAGAGGCTAGCACAGGAAGGTGTTCCCGGTGCAGGGGAAGTAGCAGCCAGGACAGCGGGGGGAACACAGAAACAGCTGCCAGGGGGGTGAACACAAGCTAGGGACATGGCCAGTGCCACCATCCAGATGGAGGCAGTAATGAGGGGGGTGAGAAGGCGGGCAGCAGGGGGCGCGGCCGTGGAAGGGCCCGTCGGCGGTATGCCCCCAACAGGCAGTACCAAGCCTGCACCAGCTTCTAGCTGTACAGCGATACTGACATAGTGGGCCGGTACCGCCTGAATTGGGCAATTCTGAGGTGGCTCTGTGAGCTGTGCAGTGATGTGATGCAGGCACCCACACGATGGAGCCATGCTCTGTCAGTGGAGATGAAAGTGACAGCTTGCATGTGCTTGCTCGCCACGGGTACCTTCCAGAGACCAACGGGGACACCATAGGCATAACCCAGTCAGCCGCGTCATGCCACCTCACCCAATTCCTCAGCGCACTGCTGCCACATGCTGTGGAGTACATCCATTTCCCCAGCACACTGGCAGAGCACACAGCAAACATACAGGAGTTCCATAGGGTAGCACATATGCCTGGTGTGCTAGGGGCAATAGACTGCACCCATGTGGCCATCCACACACCACCTGGCTCCGAGGGGGCCGCATATAATGGTGGAAGGGCTATGCTAGCATCAACTGCCAGGTGGTGTGCGCGATGCCAGGGGCGACAATCAATGTCTGTGCCACGCACCCTGGGGAGCACATGATGTCCTTTATCTGGCACCAGTCGGCACTGTGCCACAGATTTGAGAGTGGGGACATCCCCACTGGCCACTTAGTGGGTGAGTATGCAAACCACACAGACAAACATAGAGCTTGGGAGGGGCATGGTCAGAGGTGACATGGGTAGTGGCCTACATGGCCCGGGGCAGGGCGATGCTGATCTCCAAACTAACCTCCACCCTCTACACACAGGTGACAGTGGATACCCACTCCATCCCTGGCTGCTGACACCATACCGGCAGCCCGCGACCCCATCGCAGCAATGCTACAATGAGGCACATGTCACCACATGCAATGTCATCGAGCGGGAGTTCGGTATGCTGAAGGCACGTTCCCGATGCCTGAACACCTCCGGCGGTGCCCTACAGTACAGCCCCTCAAAGGGCTGTGGGCTATTCCTGGCCTTTTGCATCCTGCACAACATGGCCAACGAATGTGGGCTAGCCGTACAGGTCGAAGAGGGGGACAGCGATGGGGACAATGAGGACACCGGTGTCAATGGTGATGGGCAGCCCGCCTTTGGGTGACAGGAACCCTGACTGCTCCGGCTGGCACAGCTGCACCGGGACACCATCATGGAGGAGCACTTCAGCCAACCGCTGGGTAGTCATGGGCCATGTGCAACCACCAGTGGCAAAAGCCACAACCCACTAACAGCGCTGGACACACACCAGAGGTGCATGCTGTTATGGAAGTGGCCAGGCATGGAACCGCACACACCGCCAGGATGGGCAAGGTCTAACGTGGCACGCGGGTCAGACACACACACACACACACACACACACACACACCTCACCAGACATGCACAAAAGGTAGGAGGCACGCCGACCCAGACCACCACCCCTAGCCACACACATGTCCACAGACAACCACGCCCACTGCCTGTCATTGTGCATGTGTCAGATGCTGGGCACCATTGCACAGTGGCGTACAGCACAATGCAGGCATCATCATGCACACGCAACTGTGGACAGCAGCCGGGAGGGTGTGCAGATGGACTGTGTGTGTGTGTGTGTGTGCAGCAGGGCCGGGTACCCACCTGTGCATTGCCCGCTGAATGACACAATGCACACAGGGCAGCATCAGACAGTAGCCACCGCTGGGAGACAGGTCAGTCACGCGCCACAGTGCCACAGCCACCATGGATGTGTGAGCGGCTCCCCCGAGACCTGCCAGCAGTGACAGGCTGACCACTGGCCTCATGGGGTGGCACCGACGGTCCCCCAGAGGTTCCACTGCATGAACGCAACTGTGCTCGCACAGGGGTCTGCAGCACACCGAACATGCCTGCGCCAGGTGAGCTCGGGATGCCCACAGCTGAACCCAGTGTCGACAAGGATGGTGTCACACAATGCCAGGAATGGGGGGTGGACATTGCACTGCATGGTGTCTGTGACACATGGGCAAATAACTGTGTGCCCATTATGGCCATGACAGCAGTGAATGCCTGTGTCTCCCTGTCAATAGCAGTGGTCACATCCTCCCACAACCGGTCCATCCCTGCCAGGAGCAGAGCGGTGTCTCTGCTGCGATGCTCCTCTGCCTGGCACAGAGCCACACTCAGTGCATCCACCGCCGTCACAAGCTGCATCTGCTGATTGACTGATGCTTGCAGTATGCGGGTGTGCTCATCCAAGAGGTCATCTGCCTGATCGGCATGCTGTCCCTCAGGGTGTTCACGGCCCTGATGCTCATCACCCCTTGAGGGTGGGTGCTGCACACCAGGGCCAGGCCTGGGCATGTCCACAGGCGGTGCACTGATGCCGCCCCCTGACACTGTACCCCCATGGCCATTGGCCGACTGCTGATGCTGCCTGCTGACAGGCACAGGCTGGGACTGTGATGACACACAGGCCTCCACGGCGGCACCACCCACAGCCCTGGCTACGATGTCACCTGCTGTGTGGCCATCCTGTGGCCCACACGTCACTGTCCATGACATCAGCTCCATCATCATCGGTGACGGATCCGGCACCAGCCCGAATCTCAGCATGCTGGCATCCATGGACGCTGGCACACTGGGACACGGGCAGGGCCTCCTCCGCACCTGCTCCACCAACATCAGTCCAGACGTCCAGGTGGGCCCACTGTCGCCCTGACCCCCGTATTCCTGTGGAGGTGGATGGGCCCTCCTCCATCTCCATGTGACTAGCCTCAGTGGAGAAGCCCACCACCGCTGACCCATGCAGATGCTCAGGAGCTGTAAGGGAAAAAAAGAAGGTTACTGCAAGTGACCTACCCTGTCTCCCCCCCCCAATAGACAGACCATGACCTACCAGGCAGTGACGGGCTACCACCCATGTGGAATCCACCACCTGGAACACCCTCAATGGCGCAACGCTGCATGCTGCCAGCAACCTGCTCTTCCTGTGGGGTCAGGCGTAGCACCTCCGGCTGTCCCCCACCTGTCGCAGACTGTGCTGCCCTGATGGCAGCCACCTTCTCTTTAATCCTCCACCTGTCTGTGCCCATCTGCTTTTTGCACTCCTGCACGAAGCGCTGGTGGCTGCCATGCAGGTTTACAGCACGCGCCACCTCCTCCCATGCAGCAGCATGGGCCTGTGGTGTTCTCTGACGTCGGCTGAGAAGCAGCTCTTGGTCTAGGTAGGCCTCGAACAGGGCATCTGTCTTGGCCTTAGTGAAATTCGGCCTCCTCTTCCTCCCACGACTCTGTTACTCTTCCTCCACTACACGCTCAGTCATGATTCATCCTGTGAGAATGACAGGTGTTACCTGTGACTGTGCAGTCCCATGCATGTCCCAAACACCATAGTCCACACTCCCAAACAGCATGCAACTCACTGCAATAGACTGCAGTAACCGACCATGGCCAGTGCAGCCCAATGTCGCACTTTTATAGTGCAACCCCATGCAAATGAGGCGAGGCTCATCTTTAAGTGGATGCAAATGCAGTGTCTGCGCCATTGAATGGCTGATTAGCTGATTTGCATATGCCGGCTGAATTTCACGCTGTTGCGCTTTGCGCAATTGTGTTGAACATGCTGAGCCAAGGGCGCAGTTCTGTGACATGCGCAGTACACACCTAACTGCGCATGCCCGGGTTGATGACGCAGGTGCCTGCCATGCTGTGTGCGGGAGGCAATGCAGGGCATGGCCACCATTGTGCCAGTGGCGCTACGGCGCTTTTCACCTATATGGCGCTGTGGCACTGGGGCATCGTAGGAGCACTGGGGCAACAGCGCGGTAGGCCGCTACAGGAGGTGGCACACAGGCACCCAATTGCGCTACACACATTGGGTTCCAATCGCACTGTGGCTGTCCGTGCGCCAGAGACCCTTGACCCTGTGCTCGACCTTTGCCCCTAGGCGCCATGCGTCAGGCATGGGTGCACCACTATCACACTATTCGGTGACAGTGCGATAGGGAATGGCAGCGCTGTACTGCGCAGCATCTGCACGTGGCAGGACCGTGCTGCAGAGCGCCATTTTGAGTGAACTGAGCAGTAGATATGGCGCGGAGGCGTGCTGTGCAGTGGAGCCAGATCGAGCTGGCAAACCTTGTGGTCATAGTCGAGCCACATGTTGGGGCTTTGTTTGGGGAGGTACCCCTGGACAGGGCCAGGAGTGAAGTATGGCAGGAGGTGGCCGATGCCCTGGAGGAGGCCACTGGTATGAGGTGGATGGCGGAGCAGTGCCGCCACCGTTAGGGGACCTGAGGCGCAGGGACCCGGACCTGCTTGCCCGCCTGCGGGCATGTGCCAGGAGGGGCACGGTGCCACGGCCAGGTAGGTGCAACATCCATACACTTTTATCGTCCATACGGGTATCATGGTTGCAAGTGTCTGGCACATGGGGGGGGGCCATCCGGTGTTGGCCGTGGTGGTGGTATCGGGGTGTGGGGTGGGTGGGTCTGGCTGTGTCGGATTGCACACACATGGGGGTGGGGGGACATTGCTACCGGATTGTACTGATGTTCCTCTCTCCATGTTTGCACCTTAGGGCCAGAAGAATGGAGGCATAACCGCGAGGGGAGGCGCCGCATGTTGGAGAAGAGGGACAGGAGGGATGAAGGTGGTCCACGGCGCGTGGACCAGCCTACTGATGGTGAGTGCCTTACATCCATGATTACTATTGCATGCTGTATAACTGGGCGGGCAGTTGGGCATAGCCACCGTCCAGTAACACCACTGCCATGCACACAACTTTTTACAGTCAGCACTGTCCAGTGGCACTGCATGTATGGGAGTGCATCAATGGTGGTCCATGCATGCACCAGGCACATGGCTGTGGCACTGTCTTCACACCGCATAGCCAAGTCACTGTACGGCCATGGTGGTGCTGTGCAGGACATGGGCGTTGGGTGTGTGCAGTGGTCCACATGGCTGTGGCTGCCTGGGTGGGCAGGTCTTGTGAACACAGTCACTGTGGGTGGTCGCACACCATCCCAGGGGCGTGTCACATGGCTGTATGCCATGCACAATGGGTGGGCTGCAGGGGGATGGACAGTCACACCTATTGACTCTGTTCCCTCGTCCTAGGTGGCCGGACTCTGGCAGATCCATCAGGACATCCAGGAGCTGCTGTGGGTCAGGAAGGAGACTTTGGAGCTCCTGAGGCACATCCACCACCACGGGTGAGGAGGAGGAGGTGGAGATCCCATCAGCGCCAGGAGGAAGAGGACCAGGGCGGCCAGTGACATCCCCATTCCCCAAATACCACCTTTCCCCCTTTGACCCACCCTCACACCCCTTCTTCCCTCTTCCATATGTTCACTCCTACCCCTTACCCGCCTCCACCTGTTATGTGGCCCTTCCCCCCCATTGTATATAGTTCTGTATATAGCTTTACTGTACATAGTTTTAATATATACATTTTGTTATAACAACTGTGGTAGTCTCTGATTTGCAGCAGGCTACAGGTGCTCGGCTGCAGTGGTGTGCATGGCATCAGGAGTGGTGCACGCATGGGCGTGTGTGTGTGTGTGTGTGTGTGTGTGGCAGAGGTGAACCACCTATGGTGTGGACAGAGGGATCAGTCACTGTCTGTGGTTTGTGTGTTGTACTCTGTGCACTGCATGCCTGTGTGCAGTGGTCCACAGGGCCTGCACTGTGTGCATGGCACCCCTGTCAGACCGTCCATGGCCTGTGCAGCTGACACCCTTGCATGTCTGTGATATGCACGGTCTACTGGAGTGTCAGTGGTGGCTGTCCATGCTGGATAACAACTGTACTTGGCACAATGCCAGGCTGACCGCCATCACCAGTATGGTGCACGTCTGCCTCCAGTGGCACTGTGGCCTCCGCTGTTGTCCACCATCCATGCTGTCGCTTGTGTCTGTTGCAGGGGATGTGCTCCAGTGTCTGTCACTTGTGCTCCGGCAGCATGCTGGTGGCATACAGCTTCATGGTGCCTGCGCAGGGTGGCTGGCACACCTGTGCAATGTAAGGGTGCTGGCCACGTGTACACGTCAGCCGTGGCCACACGCCAGTGGCTTGGTTGACCCGCTACTGTGCCCCTATGTTGCTGTGCCCTTGGGTATGGGTGGGTGTTTGTCCATGCACTGTCTTGCATCCTGTGTGGTGCATGCCTCCATGCTACACTGTGCGTGTCTGTGCTGACTGATGTGGCCACTGCTGGGACGGGATGTGTCCTTGGGAGGGTGTGCAGGGTGCTGTACCACTGGAGGTGGGGTCCGGGGCATGCCCTGTCGCATGTGGGGTACCTTGTGTGCGGACGCATGGTCGGTCTCTCAGCTGTACCTCATTGGGGACATGGAGGGCGGCACTATGTATGCATCTATTGCATCACTGTCTGCTGCCGCCCACTGCAGGGTGTCCATGGTGGGGCTGCCTTGCATGGCTCCATGGTGCACAGGGTTGCATTGCCACAGTGGTGGTGGTGGCATACATGGGGTGTCCTGCACTGTTGGGTGCTACTCCTGGGCAGGGTGTATGGGGATCATGGTGCAGGGTGTGCTCTGCATTGGTGAGATGGTGTGATCCAGGGTGGTCGGCCCTCCTTGTGTGCCGGTCACAGCTTGCCAGGGGGTGTGCTGGGTCACCATGGCCCAGCTGTGGGTTGGTTGCTGGTATCCATGGGCTGGTGGTTATTCCAGCTCTCCCCCGGTTGTGCAGTGCATGGGGTGTGGGGAATGATGTCTGCTCTGCTGTGTGTTCCTCTGCCCATCTGTGGCATGGGTGGTGGGCCCCTGCATCCCTGGTTGTGCTGTTGCATTGCTGCCCTGCTGCTGGGGGCATCCCTGGTTGTGCTATGGCGCATCTGGACTGCTTAGCTGAACATCCCTTGTTACACTATGGCGCATCAGATATGCTCAGCTTCACCTCCCTAGTTGCGCTATGGCGCAGGTGGTACAATATTCAGTTGTGTGCCGTAGGCGCATCTTGGCCTGCGTAGTTTTTGAATATCGCGCTTCTTGTGCATGGGCGCAGTGCACTTGCGCTTGCTCCTGCTGTTGCACACTTTTTGGGGGCAGTTTGAATATCTGGGCCGATGTATACAAAAGTTCTTTTTTGTCTTTTTTTTTTCTGTATCATATCTAGTATTGTTATACCGGTTCGCCCCTGAAAAAGGGACCTTCAGGGCTCAGTGGGCCTCCCTGGTCACCAAAATTTAATAAATAAATGTTATGTACAATAAGATGGTGCGATTTACGCTTGAGGTACTAAAAGAGGCCCACCACTGCAAGTTATAGGTCTTTGCAGTGGTTAAAGCTAAATGATAGGAGAGATTGGCATCTTTCTACTTTTATGTATAAAGTATATAAACAAAAATTACCACAGTACTTATTAGCCTCATTTTTTTATTAAGGAAATTAAACCTAATTTGAGGTCTGCATCTGGTTTGGAATATGATGTTCCTAGATGCAACTCAAATATGGGGAGATCTGTTATTTGGCATAGGGGGACCTTAGTATGGAATTCATTACCTATTTCCTTACTTCAAAATAATCAGGTAATTAATTTGGGTCATATAAAGCAATGGTATAAAACTAGGTCAGATACCCCGTCAATTTGTTGTTCTGGCCTACTTACTTACCAGGGTTTTTGATTTCTATTGTCTAATGTTTAGTACTCATCTTTGGGTGGTCAGCGTTCGTGTGCATGGTAGACTATTCCTTATTTATTATGGTGAATGCTGTTATAAATGTTAATTATGATTTTTGTATAGTCTTTACGTGTATTTATATATTGTGTCTATTTTATTAGATATTGTCGTATGTGCAGTCATTTATGAAAATAATGGCCCTCCTTTGCAATGAGCATTTGCTCATTGGAGTATGCAACAACTATCCAACTTCATGAAATTTGAATAACATTTTAAACAACAACACAACAAGTCTTTGCAGGAGCTCATTAAGATAACATTCTGCATCTCACACAGTGTTTTTGTCAGTTTCAGCAGATGCAGCAAAACAGTACATAATGACCCAGAACTGACCTCTTGTTTACATCTCTGAAGAGGCTTTAAAAACGGCATTTCAAGTTAACCCATTGAGTTCCAAATAGCTTTTTGCAATCATTTTAACAGTAAAACTATACACAGTGTTAAACAAAGGGATCCCAGTAACACATACAGTTTTACACAGAGATTCACATATATTTTTATAACAGCAGATATACAAGTGGGAAGAAAAAACAGAAACAGCAATTGAGAGTAGAGAGATAGCGAGAGGCAGAGAACTGCAAGACAGTCAGGATGATCAGGTTCTAGGTCTCACAAGAATATTTGGTTGCGCAACCAGAGAAGAGACAGAAAAGGAAAGAATAGAACAGATTCTTACATTTAAACTCTTTCTTCATAAAAACTGGGACAGGGCCGTATTCAACCCTGTCACAGCATCACACTGACATTGTCCATCTGTACTAACAGAGGAACTGGAGACACGTGCTCCCGAAATGCCCGGAGACTGTACAGGACTACTTTCATGTCCAGGACATTTATATGCAAATTGCATTCCACCTGGGTCCAAGTGTGTCTGGAAAGGCCCCAGGTGGCCTCCCCACCTGGATCCCAAGGCATCCCTAGTGAGAATCTGATTTGGAATAGGAATGAGGAGTGGGATGCCCTTGAGCAGATTGCTGTATTCCATCCACTACAGCAGTGTGGTGCAAAAGGGAGGTAAGATTAACACCATTTGGATCAAGGGGTTCCAATGGACGCTCAAAGTCCACAGTGGTACCCACATATGCAATCTGGCCAGTGGCACTGTGACAATGGCTACTGCCATGAGACCCAGAAGGCATAGAAAACACCTCAATGGGACCTCTAAGGGCTGTAGTATACCATCTGTACTCGTGTAATCAGCTGTACAGCTCTGTCCATGGGCAGAAATGCAGAGCCCAGGGTCTTGTGCAAGACTATTCCTATTTAGCGCAGGCTGTGAGCAGGAGGCAGGACAGACTTTGGGATGTGGGCCATCACCCCAAGGAAAGTGAACCTCTGCCTGGTTCCAGCCAAGGTTAATAGCAAGTGATCCTTGGAGTGGACATTTAAGAACCATTTATCAGGTACGAGAAGACAGTGATATATAATAAAACCGGTTATGGTTAATAAAACTGAATGTGACTCCTACCCTGTAGGGTAAGGAGAGTAAACAGATAGTAGCAGAAGCACATATGTGTGTAGGCCTCTGAAGATCTGGCAACATGGCAGCCCACAAGTTGGTTTGCTTTGGGGGAAAAAAGAGACATAAGCTGAAAAACCATCTGCCCTATAGGCAAGAGTGACATCATACAGTGCTGCTGCTAGTAGCACGGTGTCCTGGCAAGTGGATCTGAATAACTGCATACACTGAGGGATGAAAGGCTGATACAGCTCAGTGAGAGGAAAGAGAGGTATGGCTTACTTGCCAGAGAGGCCTATCATAGGGCCTGGCAATTTGTTACCAGTAGGCCTCTGTAATGCAGGGTAGATACTGCCACAGCCAATTACATCTCCACTCTTTTGAATTCTGTAACAGTAGATAAAAAGAAGTTATAAAATGGGCAAAGGATTTCAAGCAATCTGATTGGTTGTTAGCTGTGCATTAGAAGTGTCTAATGCACAGCTAAAACTATAAACCCCATTTAGAATACACAGGCCCATTTTATAAGTGCAACAAGCCACTCTGGGGATGTGCATTAGACAATTCTAATGCACGGCTAGGGGACTGGACGCACTCAGCCTATGGCCTCGTGCCTCACTACATCCCCCTAGCCATGCATTAGAACTGTCTAATGCACACCCTATTGTGTCTTATTGCTTATGTAGTGGTAGGTGTCCTGCTATATACGGTGCAGTCGTAACAGTCCAAAGTGAGATGGAACATAATGTAGGTTTCAGGGCCAGATAGGCAGAGGTGTAGGTATTTATGCCTAGTGCATCCAAATCCCCGGATTTCTAGTCAAGGGAGGGGGAAACTCAGGTGCATAAGTGCCCTAGATGTATCGTGGGCAGCTGTGAGCCTCACTGGATCAGTCTCAGGATTGTCATTATAATGTCACCTCACTAATCTTAGCAAGTGTGAATGCACTCTTTGGGCTTACTCACTGTTCTCTCACTTTTCATGCCTCCTCCTCCACTTAATCCCTTCCCTTCCCCACCCTCCACCCACTCACTCCCCTCTCAATCCCAATGCTCCTCTATGTCACGGCCTCTCCTTTGGTGAATTAGCTCCCCTTAAAGTCTCTGCTGAAATAAAACTAAGCCCTTGCAAATGTAGTCTATGCCAGCACCTCACTAATCTCAGCTAGTGCTAATGCAGTCAGTCACTCTGTTTCACCTACTGTATCCCCTGTCCCATCTCTCTCCTCCCCCCGCTTATGTCCTCAATCCATACCTACTCCCCTTTCCCCCTCATCCTCCTTACACTCCTTTCATCAACACTATTTCCCCATCTTCTCTTATCTCTCTCCATTCCCTCACTATTCCCTTCTCCCTCCCTACAATTCCATCTCTGCCACATTCATCCCTACATTCCCTCACTAATCCCTTCTCCCTCCCAACATTCCCATGTTCATCCCTACTTTCCCCTTCCCCACAATCTAACCTTTCCCACCTTAATCTCTACCCCTTCCCACATTCCTAACTCTACCCTTTAGTCCCAACTTTTGCCACCTCCCACTCCTCAAGCCAGACCCTGCACTTCCAGGGCCTCTTGCACTTAATCGACAATGTCACGTCACATTTTGACTGCCTTGTACCCAAGCATACCCCCCCACCAGTCTGCATTCCCTTATTATGCTCTCAATTACCTGTGCTATGTCTGTACCTCCACCAGTGTAGCTTGGTCATATCTCCCCACTTTTACTTTTTTGACTCTCAGTTGTCTCATTTTCAGATTGTTTAATTTCTAGAGTTTCCTATGCCTACTGATTTGAATGTTAGCCAAGAAATGTATATAGCCCTATATAACCCACCCTGTATTGAGCGTCTTATTGTTTGTTTCACCTTTGTATTGACACAGAACCTTTGTAAGAGAACCTCTGGTTCAAGGGTACTTGTAATCCTAGTATTCATTAAATTAAAAAAATGAAATAAGGCTTATTAGATGGTACACAGCATATCTTAGCAGCCTGTCTGGGTACAGCTGGTATGCTTAGATTATACCAGGCTGCATAGGTAACAGTCTCCAATGTTGTACCATGGAAGGAAAAAAGAGAATCTGGCAGTGCCAGATACTCTAGCAGGATCCTTTTAGTGGATCCTGTGCCTCCAAAACAAAGCCTGTGGCAGATGGCATCTGCTGCAGCATGGCATAAAGGAGGGATCCCCTGATACAGGAGGCAACATTGGAGCTTGTGCCACATACAGATTGGCCACCCTTAACCTAAGCTCCTTCCAGGGCAGCAACCTCTGCCATTATGAGGGCAGGATGGGATTTCCACTTTTCGTCATCCTTATCGGTGACAGGGATGGGAGACCTGGCCAGCAATGTCGTTGTTGACTGGATAAGTCTATTCCACAATATCACCAAGTGTGGTTAGAAATGAAGTGAGACCCTGTCGATGAAAGGTGAAGAGGCAGCCTTGACAACAGGTTTTCAAGAGGACACTGCCTGAGCACTGATGCCACTGTAAGGGAGAGGTCATGATCATGCTAGCCAATGTTGGAGATAGAAGCCCAAACAGTGGTGGCAACATACCGCCCTTGATAGGCCTAGTAGTGCCTAAGGCAAGCACCTACTGTGTTGTTTGGTGACAATGAAAGCAGCCAAAAGTTGACAGCAGGGAGTACGCAGCAACAGTCAGCAACATACTGGCTGAATAGGCACAGCAGAGCAGAAGCCAGGCCCCGACCTTGGTGTCTGAGCGATGGTTGGGGGGGCACAAGTCAATGGTGGGTATGACCCAGTGATGACTGCAACAGACCAGCCATAAAGGCATGGTATTTCAGGAGCCAGGCCCTACCTTGATGCTTGAGCGATGGTTGGGGGGGGTTGCAAGTCAATGGCAGGCAGTTTCTTGCCAATGACAGCAACATACCATCTGTATAGGCCCAGTAGTGCCTAAACCAAGCCCTGACCTTGGTGTCTAGGAGACAGTCAGGATGTCGGTTGTTGCTGCCGCCAAGGCAGACAGCTGGCTAGAAACGTCAAAGCAGTGAACCCAATCTTTTGGAGGGAGGTCGGGATGAAGGTGAAAGTCCACAACTACAATACAGTCAGCAGTAAAGGCAGTACAGTGTCACCTGATGGCCAGAAGGCAAGGCCAGCGTCCCTCACAGGCAATCTCAGTGTGAGAGGCCTAGGCAGCAGAGTGCCCAGAAAAAGTGGTCTGCACCAAATCCAATGCCGGAAACATGACAGTGGAACTGTCAGTGACCAGTATAGTCACCACAAAACACTAAAACTGATTTTTCTGGAACAGAAGAAAGAGACAGCATAGCTGCCTGCTAGAAGTGACGCTTCCTATAGCAGGTCCATTGAGTATTGTCTATGGCAGGAAAAGAAATGAGGAGAAAAGGGGCTGCCCACATTTATGTAGATGCTTACGCGTGACATTGTGATGGGCAGAAGTTTCCATGGTGTCCTAGTGCTGATGCAGGTATAGTTCAAAAGGTGTGGCCTGATGGAAGAAATAACATCAAAGAAGATCTTGCATTCCCGCATGAACTGGTTGAGATCATGCAGATCCAGTATGGGAACCAGCCTCCCATCCATTTCCAGACCAGGAAGTACCTGCCATGTAACCCTGACTGGTCAGGGCATCTGGAACACAGGCTACTGCCCCTTCTGCAAGGAGCTGAACGATGTCCTCCTTAAGGGCGGACAGCATGTCTTGAGGTACACCAGACTCTTGAGGCAAGACAATCCTCTGCCCACTACATCCAACACCCACTTGTCCATTGTGATAGAGGACCAATGTGGTAAGAAATTATATAGCCTGCCTCCATCTGGGAGAGCAGTTGGGGTCTGGGGGCGGTACAGGTGGAGGGATGATGCCCCCCAATCCACCACTGAGCAGCTTTTATGGGGCCATTGGTGGCTGCTGCTAGTGGGGTACCACTACCCCTCCTCCCCTTATTGGACCTTCAGCCCCCAACATCAGCTAAGGGCACCAGGCTTGAATTGCCCCTGCTGGGGCTGCTGCTGGTGAAGCTGTGACTTAAAGGAGCAGTACTGAAATGCCTGCCTTTTAGGCTTCTTCTTCTTCAGGTCCTTTAGAGACTAAGTCACAGAGTCAAGGGTGGCACTGGACTTCTCAATCCAGGTAAGATGTCCTTCCATCCCAGGGCCAAAGAGGTTGGTGCCCAGGAAAGGGACATTGGCCAGCTTATGCTGGGTGTCTGCCATGAAGGTGGACAAACACAGCCAGGCCCTGTGATGCATGGAGACAGCCGCTGCCACAGCACTGGTGTGAACATCGCCCATGTCCAAGGCTGTCTGGAGCTGGTGTTTAGCCAGTGATTGGCCCTAGTCTCTGATGAGCTCCGCTGTCATCTGTTGCTCAGGATGGAGGCTGGGGAGGACAGCATCAAAGACTCCCATCAGGGAGAGATCATAGTTAGCCATCATTATGGCACGGTTAGCGTACCGGAAACCAAGAATGGCCACAGCATACTTTTTTAGTGGCATGGTCAGTTTTACAGGACTCCTTGTCTAGAGGCTTGTCCACCTCCCCTGGATCCATGTCCCCCTGCAGTCTGAATTTATGGAACACTGAATCCTTGACCAGACCTTCCACTGAAGGATGGTCCAAAACCCCTAAAAGAGAGCCCATGGGAATCATGTATTTGTGGACCATACAAGCTGAGGGTGCCGGGCAAGATATTGAATGCTGCCAAAGCCCCAGGGCCTGTCCCAAAATGGCCTCAGCCACAGGGAAAGCAACTATCGGGGATTAATCCCAATCCAAAATGTCCATGAGAGGGTACATAGCCCTCTTCTGGACTGCATCAAGCAGGATGGGTGTAGATTCTGAGAGGTCAGAGCAGCCCAATGAATGACACTGGGCCATTCTCAGTGGAAGGCTTCTCGACTAGGCTACAGTTGAAGAGCCGAGTCCTGGATGAGGCCGGACTCTTGATTGGAGTTGTCTAATGACTTCTTGGAAACCGCCTTGGCTGCTGCTTGCCATGGACCTCCCAGGAATTCTCACCTGGGGTGATCCTCACCGACAAATGGCCTGGCAAGCTGGTGGCTGAACAGCCGGCCTCCTTGGTCAGAGTGTTGACTGGCAGCTGTTGTGGTGGTGGCTCCACCATAATCAGTACAGAAGCAGGTGTGGGGAGCACCTGTGGAAAGTGGACTGGTGGGGCAACCACTGGTGGCTGCCAGGGGACCAGAAGTCCTTGAGATAGAGCCCTACCCTGCTCCGTGATGGCCTACTGCTGCCAAAGGAATTCCTCGAAGCACTGGCGCATATTGCATTGGTGCCTCTCCTCACCTGATGATGAGGAGGACAAGGAAAGCTGATGGTGATGCCTCCAGTCGAGAGGGATTGAGAGCGGGAGCACCTCCACTGCAACCTCGACATTGACTGTCAACTGGCCAGCCAATGGCAAGAACAGTCTTCCTGCAGTTGGCCATAAATTATGCACCTACCGACACTGAGCAACATACGTGAAGACCTGACCCTAGGCAGAGGCTAGTCCCACAGTGGATTGGCCGGGGCCACCAACTGGTTGACGTCCTCTTGAATGAGGACCAGGAGTATGGAGGCCTGTGAGACTGACCCCTCGGCCTCATCCAACAACTGGTTGACAGGCTCAAGAAAGATCCCTCCAGCTGTACCTCTCCACAATTCATTCACTCTTCTGGTGGATAGTGGTTCTTCTATGGAGGTACCTGCAGTGGAGACCAAGGAGGATGCTGGGAACCTTCACAAAGGAGACCCACAGGAGGGTGGCATGGGACCCCACAGGGGAAGGAAACAACTCCTGGTGGGGAACTCAATCATTAGGGGGTAGAAATGGGGGAGAAAGGGGAGAGGGAGGTAGTGCTCTCTCGCCACGGCTTGAGGGACAGGAAGTGAATCCTCAGGATCATGGGAGGAGCTGCACAAGGGAGGGAGCTGGATGTCATTGTCCACCTAGGGACAAATGACCTGGCTAGGAATGGGACTCAGAGCAGTGCAAGAGGAGTTTGTAGAGTTGGGAAGGGCCTTAGACAAGTAGCGACACGGTAACCTTCTCGGAGGTGCTGCCTGTTCATGGCAAGGGAGATGCTAGGCACTTCTCACCAGGGAATTCAATAAGTGGTTGAAAACTGGTGTAGAGCTCAGGGTTTTGGCTTCATTGGGGACTGGGGAGCCACCTGGAGGGATGCAGACCTATACTGGTGCGATGGTCTGCATCTGTCCGGGGGGGGGAACCAGGCTCCTAGGTGAGAGGTTTAAATGCTTCATTGGCAAGTATTTAAACTAGCCAAGGGGGGAGGCACTGAAAAGGAGCAGGGAAATCCCAGCCTCCCCCCACAAAACATGGTGATTAGTGAAGTAAACACCAAGGTACAGAAGTTATTAGGGAGCAGAACAGATTTAAGTGTTAAAAAATGCAAAGGCAGTAAGGACAGAAATGGGGCTAAAAGGGCTAAGGCTATCAAAAAGTGGAAGGTGATGAGTACCAATGCCCATAGTCTGTGTAACAAGCTCCCTGAACTAGTGGCCTTGATGGAAGAGGGTTGCCTGGATATTGTGGCAGTCACAGAAACATGGTACACAGAGAACCATGACTGGGATGTCAGCATACCAGGATACACAATCTACAGGAGGGAAAGGGAGGGTAAAAAAGGAGGAGGAGTAGCTCTCTATGTAAAGGAAGGGATCAAAGCAACAGAACTAAAGAGTAAACAGGGAGCAGATGAGGCACTTTGGGTCACCCTGGAGACAGGGAATGGCACCACAGTCCGCATAGGGGTTGTATACAGACCCCCATCTCAGGGGAAGGGAATGGACAAGAAAATGATAGGCTTTCTTAGAATGGCAGAAAAAGGGGAGATATTGTTGATGGGGGACCTGAATATGCCAGATGTTAACTGGAGCACCTTTGCTGCAGGCACATCCAAGAGCAGGGTCATTCTTGATGCCCTACAGGGGGCATGCCTCAGGCAGCTAGTATTGGAACCCACTGGAGGAGCAATCTTAGACCTGGTACCTCAAATGGGGATGGAGAAAGAATCTCAGATTTATAAGTGGGTAGCCATCTGGGAACAAGCGACCACCAAAACAGTGTGGTTCACTATAAACACAGCCATACAATCAAGCCATACAAAAGCAAGAGTACTGGACTTTAGGAGGGCTGACTTTGGGAAAATGAGAGAGTGCCTCAGAAAGCACTAGCAAACAGGCAAGAAGGAGGGGTGGAGGAACAATGGGGAGTGATCAAAACAGCCATCACAGAGGCAACAAGCCTTTGTGTAAAGCAAATCAATAAAACACAACGAAGGAAAAAACTGCTATGGTTCTCAAAAGAGGTGGCAGGGAAGGTTAAGGAGAAAAGGACAGTATTCAGGAAATATAAGGAAACACAGAAGGAGCAGGACGGAGAACTTTATCAGTTAAAGCAGAAAGAGGCTGGGAAGGCAGTCAGAATAGCAAAGGCCCAAACCGAGGAAAGGATAGCCAATTCTGTTAAGAAGGGGGATAAGACCTTTTATAGGTACATTAGGGAGCTAAGAAAGACCAAAGGAGGGATACTGAAGCTTAATAAAGGGAAGGGAATGTGGGTAGAGGGTGACAATGAAAAGCAGGGATACTGAACAATATTTCTGCTCAGTATTCACAAAGGAAGAAGAGGGGGAGTTACCTAAACCAAATAAGAGAAACACTCTAAAGATGGGGGTCGATACCAGTCCATTTACAGAAGAAAGGGTTCTGAAAGAACTAATAAAATTGAAGGTGGACAAAGCAATGGGGCCTGATGGGATTCACCCAAGAATTCTAAAAGAACTAAGGGTAGAACTAGTGACACCGCTTACTACTCTCTTTAACAAATCATGGGAGGATGGGGTGGTACCCAAGGACTGGATGAGGGCAGATGTGATTCCTCTTCACAAAAGTGGGAGCAGGACAGAGGCAAGAAACTATAGACCAGTTAGTTTGACCTCAGTGGTAGGGAAAATGATGGAATCACTTCTGAAGGAAAGAATTGTTGAGTATCTAGAGGCCAGTGGGGCACAGGACCCAAGGCAGCATGGATTCACGATGGGAAGGTCGTGTCAGACGAATCTAATAGATTTCTTTGACTGGGTGACCAAAGTAGTAGACCAGGGAGGGGCTGTGGACATGGCCTACCTAGATTTTAGCAAGGCATTTGATACAGTCCCACACAAAAGATTAATACACAAGATAGCCAGCCTTGGAGTGGGTCCCAAGGTGGTAGCCTGGATAAAAAATTGGCTAGACAACAGGACGCAAAGAGTAGTAGTAAATGGAGTACACAGTGAAGAAAGGAGGGTTACTAGCAGGGTACCGCAGGGTTCAGTACTGGGACCGGTCCTTTAATGCCTTTATAAGTGACATTGCAGAGGAACCGGAAGGAAAAGTATGTCTCTTGCAGATGACACAAAGATCTGCAACAGGGTTGATACACAAGATGGAGTGGAAAGGATGAGAAGGACTTGGCAAGGTTGGAAGAATGGTCAAATGTATGGCAGCTCAGATTCAATGCAAAAAAGTGCAAGGTAATGCACATGGGAAACAAAAACCCAGGGGAAGCGTACACAATGGGGGGGGGTGAGATACTGACAACAGTAAAAATAGAAAGGGACCTGGGGTAATTATATCAGATGACCTAAAGGTGGGCAAGCAATGTGAGAAGGCAGTAAGGAAGGCTGGGGGATACTGGGATGCATAGGAAGAGGCATCAATAGTAGAAAACAGGAAGTTGTTATCCCTCTGTACAGACAGTTGGTGAGACCCCATCTGGAGTACTGTGTGCAGTTCTGGAGACCCCATCTCCGCAAAGACATAGACAGAGTGGAGGCTGTCCAGAGGAGGGCAACCAAAATGGTGCAGGGTCTGCACCAGAAGACATACAAAGAAAGACTAAAGGAGCTTAATATGTATACCCTTGAGGAAAGAAGGGAGAGAGGGGACATGATAGAAACTTTCAAGTACCTCAAGGGAATTAACAAAGTCCAAGAGGGTAGCATCTTCCAGAAAAAGAGATGTGCAAGAACAAGGGGGCACAATTTGAAGATAGAGGGGGGACAGCTCAGGGTAATGTGAGGAAGTATTTTTTCACTGAGAGGGTTGTGCATGCATGGAACAGCCTCCCTGAGGAGGTCGTGGAGTCGAGAACAGTGGGGGACTTCAAGAATGCATGGGACAGGCATAAGGCAGTCCTAGTGGGGGGTTGGAGGAAGTAAGCTGTTGGTTAACTAGGATCTGCAGCTTATCTGTTAGGTAGGAAAATGGGCAGACTAGGTGGGCCAAGCGGTCCTTATCTGCCATCAAATTCTATGTTTCTATGTTTCTACAGCCTGCTTGACCAGAGTCAAAGTCGATCAGTTTGACAGCAGAGCGAAAGAGCCCTTGACCTGCCTAAACTGCACGAGGTGTGCTAGACAACCATTGAGTGGTCAGGTGAGTCAAGGGATCAGGAGGACCTTGATTGCTCCTGGACCCATGATCGGCACCAGTGGTGCTTAGATTCTGAACCATGGAGGGCAGGGCTCTCCCCCAGCATCTGAAAGGACAGACACATATCATGGAACTGTCCCATGAAAGAACCTCCAATGCAAGCCCAAGGGAACAGCACTGAAACAGTGGATGTGCCCACCACTGCAGACATTGCTTTTTTCTCAAGGGCTGCAAGCTGCTCAGCAGACCCAGCCACAGCTGAGGCCTTCTTGTGGCCCTTAAGAAGGTCCATTGGAATCCTCTCCAAAGGCAGACCCAGTGAAAGCAGGAGCTTTCTTACCTCAAGGGACTCGGGAAGCATGCTTTTGCACAGGCCGCACCTATCCTAGTCATGTTGCCCGCCCAGGCAGTAAACATACGTGTCATACGGATCTGTGACCGACATCTTCTGCTGGCACTTAACGCAGAATTTGAATCCTGGTTTCTTGCATTCCATCATTGGTCCAGAGACGGAGTCAAAAGAACCATGAAACTAAGTCGAAGAAATCAAACACTTCTGAAATGAAGGAGTTTGTCTATGGTGCACAGAATCCCAAGCAAAAGGATGAAGAAGATGACCTGTTCTTCCAGCAGAAAGAAAGATATGACACCACAGGGTAGAGTTGGGGGGGGGGATATACTGCCTGGGTGGTGGGAGGAGCTTAGTTTACAGAAGTTTTGCCGATAACATTTTTCCAGTGGAACTGCCAGAGTGTGGATAAGTGAACCATATCCATGACCCTAGAAAGAGGTTACTCACCTGTAACCATTGTTACATGAGTGGCACACAGTTCACATCCACACTCCGGCAGTTTCAATGGAACAGGATTTCTGCTGGATGTCTTTAAGCTAAGCTCCTCCCCCATCCAGGCAGTATACTCCCCAACTCCACCCCATGACATGAGATCTTTGCACTGGAAGTAGGGATCTGTGTGCCACTTGCCAGGGGAGGCTGGGTGGGCTACGTGGATGTGAACTGTATATGACTCCTAGAACAACAGTTACAGGTGAGTAACCCATCTTTCTAGAAGTGTGGATAGGGTTCACTATTCATACTCTAGCAACTCCTAATAGTTCTCTGGAAGGAGGGGGCAAGGCACACACCCGCACTTGGTGAACACAGATTGGAAAAACTAAGGTCCCAAAAGCAGCATTCCAGCAGGACTCAAAGTCAATACTGCTGTGGAAAATGAAAGTGTGTGCCGACTTCCAGGTAGCAGCCCTGCAGATCTCATAGATAGGAATGTCTATGGAAGCAGCCACAGAGGCAGCAGTATGTCTGGCGGAATGAGCCCCAAGTCCTACAGGAGGCTCCCAACCTGTCAACCTACAGCAAAGGTCGAGGCAGGATGTGATCCACCTCCCAATCATCGACTTTGCTGCTGGTCTGCCAGGCACAGCTTTAGCATATGTTACAAAAAACTAGTGAGCCTCACATAGAAACACAGAAGTTGACGGCAGATAAGGACCACAAGGCCCATCCAGTCTGCCCATTTCTTTTTCTATCTTATGAATGTGCCACTGGCCTTTGCTCTGTCAATGGCCTATAATAAGGACAGGGATGGGGCAAAAAGGAGGATGCCTGGATATTGTAGCAGTCACAGAAACAAGGTACACAGAGAACCATGTCTGGGATGTTAACATACAAGGGTACATAACCTACAGGAAAGACAGGGAGAGGAGAAGAGGGGGAGGAGTAGCTCTCTATGTAAAGGAAGGGATAAAAGCAAAGGAACAAGAGTAAACAGGGAGGAGAGGAGGCACTGTGGGTCACCTTAGAGACTGGAAATGGCACCACAATCCGCACAGGGGTTGTATACAGACCCCCATGTCAGGGGAAGGGAATGGACAAGGATATGATAGAAGGCATTCTTAGGATGGCAGAGAAAGGGGAGATACTGTTGATGGGAGACCTGAATATGCTAGATGTTAACCGGAGCACATTTGCATCCAAGAGCAGGGCCATTCTCGGTGCCCTACAGGTGGCATGCCTCAGTCAGCTAGTTTCAGAACCCACTCATGAGGGAGCAATCTTAGACCTCATACTCTCAAATGGTAACAGTGAGAGGATCTCAAATCTAGAAGAGGGTTGCCATCTGGGAACAAGTGACCATCAAACAGTGTAGTTCATGATAAACTCAGCTACAGAGTCAAGCCATACAAAAGTGAGGGTAATCGACTTCAGGAGGGCTGACTTTGGCAAGATGGGAGAGTGTCTTAGGAAAGTACTAGCAAACAGGCTCGAAGGAGGGGTGCAGCAACAATGGGGAAACATCAAAACAGCCATCACAGAGGCAACAAGCCTTTGTGTGAAGCAAATAAACAAATCAAAACAAAAGAAAAAGCCACTATGGTTCTCAAAAGAGGTGGCGGGGAAAGTCAGGGAGGAAAAGATAGCATTCAGGAAGTATAAGGACACACAGGAGCAGGACAGAGAGTTGTTCCAGTTAAGGCAGAAGGAAGCAGGGAGGGAAGTCAGAATAGTAAAGGCCCAAACTGAGGAAAAGATAGCCAACTCGGTTAAGAAGGGGGGTAAAACCTTTTATAGGTACATCAGGGAGTGTAGAAAGACAAAGGGAGGGATAGTGAGGCTGAATAGAATGGACGGTGGGTAGGCAGAGAGGGACAGTGAAAAAGCAGGGATACTGAATAAATATTTCTGCTACGTATTCACAAAAGAGGAGGAGGGAGAGGTGCCTAATCCAATTAACAGAAGCACTCTTGATACGGGGTTGATCCCAGTCCTTTCACAGAAGAAAGGGTTCTGAAAGAACTCCTAAAACTGAAGGTGGACAAAGCAATGGGGCCAGATGGAATTCACCCCAGAATTCTAAAAGAATTAAGCAGAGAACTAGTGACACCACTGACTACCCTTTATAACAAATCAAGGGAGGATGGTGTGGTACCTGAGGACTGGAAAAAGGCTGATGTGATTCCCCTTCATGAAAGTGGGAGCGAGACAGAGTCAGGAAACTACAGACCTGTCAGTTTGACCTCTGTGGTAGGGAAAGTGATGGAATCACTTCTGAAGGAAAGAATTGTTGAGTACCTAGAGGCCAGTGGGGCACAGGACCCAAGGCAGCATGGGTTCACAGTGGGATGGTCAGGTCAGACAAATCTAATTGAGTTCTTTGACTGGGTGACCAAAGTAGTAGACCAGGGAGATGCTGTGGACATGGCCTACCTAGACTTTAGCAAGGCATTTGACACAGTCCCACACAAAAGATTAATAGTCAGATTAACCAGCCTGGGAGTGGGTCCCAGGGTGGTAGCCTGTGTAAAACACTGGATGGACAACAGGACACAGAAGATAATTGTAAATGGAGTCCACTCTGAAGAAAGAGGGATTACTAGTGGGGTACCACAGGGTTCAGTTCTGGGTCCAGTCCTTTTTAATGTCTTTATAAGTGACATTGCAGAGGGACTGGAAGGAAAAGTATGCCTCTTTGCAGATGACACAAAGATCTGCAACAGGGTTGATACACAAGGAGGCGTGGAAAGGATGAGAAGGGACTTGGCAAGGTTGGAGGAATGGTCAGAAGTATGGCAGCTTGGATTCAATGCAAAGAAGTGCAAAATAATGCACCTGAGAAACAAAAACCCAGGGGAAGATTACACAATGGGGGAGGTAGTAACAACAACAAAAATGGAAACGGACCTGGGGGTTATCGTATCAGATGATCTTAAGGTTAGCAAGCAACGTGAGAAGGCAGTAGGGAGGGCTGGGGGTATATTGGGATGTATAGGGAGAGGCATCACCAGCAGAAAACAGGAAGTTGTTATCCTTCTGTACAGACAGTTGGTGAGACTCCATCTGGAGTACTGCGTCCAGTTCTGGAGATCCCATCTCTGCAAGGACACAGAATAGAGGCAATCCAGAGGAGAGCAACTAATATGGTGCAGTATCTGCAAGAGAAGCCATACGAGGAGAGACTAAAGGAGCTTAACATGTATACACTTGAAGAAAGGAGGGAGAGGGGGGATATGATAGAAACTTTTAAGTACCTCAGTGGAATCAACAAAGTCCAAGAGGGTAGCATCTTTCAGAAAAAGAGATATGCAAGAACAAGGGGACACAATTTAAAGATATGGGGGGGCGGTTCGGGGCAATATGAGGAAGTATTTTTTCACAGAGAGGGTTGTGGACGCATGGCACAGCCTTCCTGAGGAGGTTGTGGGGTCTAAAACTGTGGGAGAATTCAAGAATACATGGGACAGACATAAGGCAATTCTTGTGAGGGGTAAGAAGAAACAGTCTGTTGGTTAACTAGGATATGCAGCTTATCCTGTAGGTAGGTAAGGAAATGGGCAGACTAGGTGGGCCAAGCGGTCCTTATCAGCTGTCAAAGTCTATGTTTCTATTCATACTCATCTATATTGCTCCCTTGTGCCTATCCCATGCCTGTTTGAAGCCCTCCACTGTATTCATATCCACCACTTCCTGAGGTAGGCCATTCCATGCATCCACCACCCTTTCTGTGAAAAAGAACTTTCTCACATTACCCCTTAATCGGCCTCCCTCTAATCTCATGCTGTGTCCTCTTGTCCTGCTATTTTCCTTATATTGAAACATGTTAGACTCTTTGACCTTGTTAATGCCCTTCAGGTGTCTGAATGTTTCAATCATATCACCTCTCTCCCTCCTTTGCTCTAGGGTATACATATTGAGCACCATTAATCTGTCCTCATATGTTTTCTGATGCAGTCCCTGCACCATTTTGTTTGCCCTTCTCTGGACTGCCTCAATTTGGTTAATGTCCTTGTGAAGGTGTGGCCTCCAGTACTGCATGCAGTACTCCAGATGGGGCCTAACCAGTGTCTTGTAAAGAGGGATAATTACCTCCATCTTCTGACTTGTGATACCCCTACTAATACACCCCAGCAACATCCCTCTAGCCTTACCTACTGCTTTAGTGGTCTGCTTGGATGATTTCAGGTCATCGGTGATGATGATGCCCACGTCTCTTTCTTCCCTTGTGACTGCCAGCAACTTCCCTCCCAGCCTATAGGTGGCTTCAGGGTTTCTCTTCCCTATGTGCATGATCTTGCACTTCTTTGTGTTAAACCCCAGTTGCCACTCTTCCAACCATTTTGCTAGTTTATCCAGATCTCTTCTCATTCAGACCACCCCATCTGGATTATCTACTCTGTTGCAGATCTTGGTGTCATCTGCAAACAGACAAACCTTACCCTCCAGTCCATCTGCAATGTCACTGATGAAGATATTGAAGAGGACTGGCCTCAGGACTGATCCCTGAGGTACCCCACTTGTGACCTTCATCTCTTCTGACTGTATACCATTTACCACCACTCTCTGTTTTCTGCCCATCAACCAGTTTGCTACCCAGCTGACCAACGTCTGACCCACCCTGAGCCTACCCATCTTATTAATCAATCTTCTACGCGGAACAGTATCAAAAGCTTTGCTGAAGTCAAAGTGGGCAACATCAACTGCTCCCCCTTGGTCCACCACTCTGGTTACCCAAAGAAATCTATGAGATTAGTTTGACAGGGCCTTCCTTTTGTAAACTCTTGCTGTCTTGGATCCTGTACTCCTATGGATTCCAGGTGTTGCACTATCCTTTCCTTAAGGAGTGTCTCCATAATCTTGCCCACTACTGAGGTAAGACTGACTGGTCTGTAGTTCCCTGTCTCCTCCCTGCTACCACTCTTGTGGAGCGGGATCACATGAGCCCTTCTCCAGTCTTCTGGGACCTCTCCTGTGCTCAGAGACTCACTAAACAGTTCTGATAATGGCTCTGCTAGTTCCACCCTTAGCTCCTTTAGTACCCTGGGATGTATGCCATCAAGTCCCATTGCCTTGTCCACCCTGAGCTTATTGAACTCTTGTAGGACCCTTTCTTTTGTGAAGGGACTAGTGCACACCTCCCTCCCCCTGTGTCCACGGTGCTGAGCTGTGGGCCCTGCCCTACCTTCTCTTCAGCAAATACTGAGCAGAAGTATCTATTTAGGAGAGATGCTTACATGGTCCTCCTCCTCACACACCCTTATTCCCCATTGATCTTAGTAATACCCTCCGGACTTTCTTCTTTCACTAACGATATATAGAAAGTCTTGTCACCTTCTTTACTGTTCGTGCTAGTGTTTCCTTGGTTTGGGCCTTTGCCTGACTTACTGCCTTCCCTGCTTCCCTTAGGGAAGTTTGGTATGCTTCCCTATCTTCATCCTGCTGCGGTCCCTTATATTTCCTGAAGGCCAGCCTTTTGGCTCTGACTTTTTTTGCTACTGTGTTTCAGAACCAAAGTGGTTTCCTTCTACTTTTGCACTTCCTTTTCTCTCTAACACAATGGGATGTTGCTTCAAGTATTGCATCTTTAATGCTTGCCCACTTTGCCTATACCCCCTCACCTGTATTTCTTTTTGCTAGGGCTAGCTTAACTCTGTTGGCCATCTTATCAAAGTCAGCTCCTCTGAAGTCCCATATTTTTGCCTTGGAATGGGATGATTTTGTTCTAGTGGCCAAATTGAACCATACCATGTGATGGTCACTGGCACCCAGGTGACCTTCTATCTGGAGATCTGTGATCCTTTTCCTGTTAGTCAGTACTAGATCTAGGATAGCCTTGTTTCTTATGGGTTGTTGTACCAGTTGTTTGAGGCCCTCCCCCTACAGGGAATCCACCATGTGTCTAGTTCTGGCAAGATGTCCTTGGTGGTATTGACCAATCTGTATCTGGCATGTTGAAGTCTCCCATTATCCAGAACCTCCCCTTTAGCTGTCATGTTTTGTATATCTTCTAACAGTAAGGTGTCTATGTCCTCCCCCTGGTCTGGAGGCCTGTACACAACCCCAGTTCATATGACTGTCCCATTTCCTGTTTCAGGGTGACCCTCAGTTCTTTTGGCTCCTTATGTGTATTCTGAATTTCTGTAGCTTTGATATTTTCATTGACATAAAGGGCCACTCCACCCTCCCCCCCTTTGCACCTTGGTCTCTTCTGAACAGCACATAGCCAGTTACTGAAGTCTCCCAAGTGTGGTTACTGGTAAACCATGTCTCGCTAATGGGTACTATGTCCAGTTTAGCCTCTGTCATTATTGCCTGCAGGTCTGGGATCGTGTTTCCCAGAATGAGAGCATTTATGCAGATGATTTTTCCATTGGCCAGATTTCAGTTTGTTAGTTGTTGGGCGAGGTCCGGCGTTTCCCCTGTGCATTGTATGGGGAGCCAGACCTTTTTCTTTACCTGGTGATGCAAATGAACTACAAACATGATGAACTCCTGTTTGACCACTAGCTGAGGGGTGTTTTTCCCAATCGACATACAGGGTGCTGCACCCCTCTCCCCATTTGCTAATTTAAATATTCTCACCCTTAACTCCAGCCATGAGCTCCTTATAATAAGGCAGCACCCGCCATAGGTCCAGAGTATAGAGCATGCAGCTGGCCTCTGAAGATAGGTTGGTAAAATATACCGGAAGGTTTATCACACAGTTCTGGTGGAGCTCCGATATTACCTTCGGGAGGAAGAACTTTGGGTGTTGACGAAGGATGACCTTGTCCTTGTGGAAGACCAGATAAAGAGACTTCACCAAGAGCCTCTGGAGCTTGTTAATCCTTCTGGCTGATGTAATGGCCACCAGAAGGCTGTCTTCCATAACAGGTGTGGCAACATCTCACACCTGCAGTTTCAAATGACTTACCCACGAGCATAGCCAGCACCAGTAGTAAGCCCCATAGTAGTGGTGAGTCACACCAGAGCCAGATTAAGACAACCTGGGGCCCTAGGCCCAGGAGAAATCTGAGGCTCCCCTCACCGCACCAGTGGCCCCACATTCCTTGGTCATTTCATATCAGTTACTGACATTTTTAAAACATATTTTTTTACTGTCCCTAAAAAGTGGCATAAAACCTAAATAACCTAACTAAAATGCTTCAAAATGAATTAAACTAATAATATCAGTATGAAAAAAACATTGGGCCCGATTCCAAGACAACTGGTGTGACTTTCATGCAGTTGCAAGTTACGTCAGTCACCCCTATGCCAGAGACCCTACGCCGCATTCCAGAAGTGACAGGGTCCCAGCACTTGTGACATGCGAGATACGCCATGTATGTGGTGGTAGCCCATCCATGGCATATCGCAGCCACATGTCGCAACTCACAGCAAGTGACAGGCGGACCCCCGAAGCCCCCCCGGCCACGGACCACCTCGGCAGACACCAGGGGTCATGGAAGGGGCAGGATGCATGGCACAAGCGTCCAGGGGGGCACACCAGAAATGGACCCTCAAGGTTCCGGACAGATCAGGGGGGTTAGGGGCAGGTATGTGTTAGCAGGGGCGTGGGGGTTAACCTGGCACCTTTGCCGGGCCAATACATGGTGGCATCCGATGGTGCCAGCCATCGGATGCCACTTAAGACAGGTCTGAGCTGTCATACCTTAGGTATGCCACTGCATCTCTTGTAATCGCAACTGCGGGTTATGACAGCCGCTCTACTGAAATTGGGCTATGTTGCTGTCGTAACCCACAGTTGCACCAGGCATTGCGGGCTGCAGTGTAAATGTTGTCATATCCTGTGATTGTCGCAGCCTGCATATGCCATGGCACATCTCGCCTCTTGTAATAGGGGCTGGCATATCACCTGGCGTAAGTAACGAGATACACTATGGGGTTCGGCGTATCTCGCCTTACACCGGCATATCCCCTTCTAGAATCGGGCCCATTGGTCCTAGTTTTGATAATTTAGAGAAAATAATTTTCTAATTGGACTGGTACAAATATTTTGGGGTAAGAAATGTCTTGATTTGCACTTCTGCCCCCCCCCCCCCAGCAGACGCATGTGCACTCGCAGTGTGGATGTTACCGTTTTGTCCTGTCAGGTAGTATTAACCAGGATTTGGGACTTTTATTGGGTAGGGTAAGGCCCATCTCTGAAAAAGCATAGGTCCTGGGTGGTGTAGGAGTTAAACTGGAGGTTTGCTAAAGGAGTCATGATGAATTCTAGAGATTATGTTGCAAAGTGAGTGATTGCTGGAAGAAATAATTTCAGGGATCAAACATTTATGTTACTGATAATAAGCCAGGATCAAATGACGGCAAGATTTATTGATAGGATGCTGGAAATATACTCAGTGGTTCACCCTGAAAATAGAACTACATCAGTGCCAGAACTTCAAAATGAGTGAGATGATGGAGTGTAAAAAAAAAGTACAATTTTTAACAGTACAACTGAAACGCTTTGTAGAGTTCTTGATTTTAGGAGTGAGATTAAAGAGTTCCTGACAGAGTTGAGACAACTTTGACAAAATGTAACAGTCAGGCATAGATGTAGCTTCTAGTTTGCATTTTATTGCTAAGGGTATTTGCATGAATACAGTATCTTTGCCCTTTTTAGCTCTGGCTGCCTGTCTACACCTGGTGTCATAATTGTGACATTAAAATATGTTGCTGTGAAGATATTTGTGTTATCATAAATAGGGGATTGTGATGCAATATGTAGAGAAACAGAGTAGATATAATTCCTTAGTCTGACAGTTTCTATATCCTGTAATGTATTCTCAAGGTTTTGCTTTGTAAATATTGAATTAGTCATGTACTAATTGAACAATATTTACCCTATGTTATTTATGTGCTAGTACTGTATGTATTTTACCTGCCTTGTATCTGTAAATGGTCCTGATATATGTTCTCAGGACCTCCTTGTGAATGAGTCTGCTCAATGGAGTTATTACTGCAATAAACTTGAACTAGTCTACTGGATAGGGATCTTGTTTTCATGCAACTGTTTTCTGTCATAAAGAAATTGAGAATTAATTGTGGAAGCTATATGAAGTAATAAAGAAAATGGGATGGAGCTGAATATAAATCTTACTTTTTTAAAGTTTTTCTAATGCCTCAGGGGTCTTTAAATATAAAGCATACATATTGAATTGCACGGTTAATCTTTTATATTTAAGAGTAAGACTTGATAAGTGAAGATTCTAAGTGGGAGGGAGAGACAAAGCAAAGGAAATGGGCATGTTCACACCTTACAGGTCAGCCTGGCCATGGGCCCCTGAAGCGATCAGCTGCACTTAACACCTAATTAGTTATGTGAAAATCATGTCACAGTTCAGTCCCTGCCTTGCTCAGGATACCTAGCAGCTGAGGCCTTTACAAAAAAAATGCATCTAAGGTAGAAGAAAATATAGTAAATATATGTTGGAGATAGCTGTATGCCCCCTGGCAGGCAGGGCTCCAAGGCACATGCCTATGTTGCCTATGCCTTAATCCGGCCCTGGGTCACACACTGGTGGGGACAGGTTGTCCAGGCCCTTGAAAAAGCACCCAACCACCTTCTCATGAGCCACCGCTGGCTTATCAGCCTGCACCTGGTAAGCAGATATGCCTGCCAGGTGCATCTTAAGGGTCCTCACTCGCAGTCCCAGCTGAGAGAGGGACCAGAGGTAATCCAGGATGCTTGCCACAGGACAGGTAAGGGGATCAAGTTCCCTTCCCTGGCACCACATGAAGTCAACACATTTTGGGAGGTCTTCACAATGTGCAGCACTGCTTCCAAGAGACCAAAAGCCTGGAACTCTAGCCACTCTGGAACCAGATGTCATGTCCAGGTGCAGGACCATCCCCTGTTGTCTGATCAGTAGATACAGTGGAACAAGCAACCATCATGGAGGTCTGCTGCCGAGGGTGAGGAGATCCAGGTACCAGAACTGTCTTGGCCAGTCTCAAGTTATAAGGATCATCTGTGCCCTGTCCTTGTGGGTCTTGACCACCTCCTTGTGGATTAAGGGGAAGGAAGGGAAGGCGTGTATGAGGCCTGGGGTCCAGGGCCTTACGCAGGCATCCCCCAACAGTGTCCCAGACTGTGGAGGGAGGGCACAAAACAGCCTCAGTTGGCATTCTTCCAAGAGGCAAACAGATCCACCAGAGGAGAGCCCCACAGGGAGAACAGGATTTTTGCCACCTTCTGATTCAGGGACCACTTGTGCGATGTCTCTGCTACCCAGCTGAGAGTGTCTGCCAGATGTTGAGATCTCCCTTGACATGGATCACCAGGAAATCTGCACCCAGACTGCATATGAGGGTCCAAGTGTGAAGGGCCTCCTGACACAAGGGAAGGGAGCATGTTCTGCCCTGCCTGTTCAGGTGGAACATGGTGGTGTTGCCTGTCTGGATCTGCATGACCTGACCTATGACTAAAGGAGCAAATTCCATCAGAGCAAGCCACACTTCATGGAGCTCCAGCAGGTTTATGTGATGACAAAACACCCGGGGTGACCAGAACCCAAGGGCCATGTGGTCTCCCAGGTGTGCTCTTCACCCCACCAGAGACACATCCGTCATGAGAAGGACAGTTGGCTCTGGATGGACAAATGGGATTCCTTCCTCCAGATATTTCAAGACTAGCCACCACTGGATGGGGTCCCACATCAGCTGGGTCACAGACTGGCTGGTCCAAGTGGCCTAGGTGTTGGGACCACTGATGGTCCAACTTCCACTGTGGTGGAGTATCTGCCAGCAGGCTCAATGTAACAAGTTGTGCAGTACGCCATGTACTCCAGCAACTGCAGAAAATCCCAGGCAGGGCGTGACAGCCCAACCTGAAATGATCGGGCACAGGATATAAGGTCCAGTTCCCAGTCTGCAGCATGGAAGGCCTTGGCCCTCAGGGAATCTAGTTCTGCCCCGATGAACTTGATCACCTGTGAGGGGACCAGTTTGGACTTACTGGGGCTGACCAACAGGCTCAAGTCTCAACAGGTCTGGACAGTCAGATCCCTGCATCTCTCAGCGGTCTCTTTGGACAGTCCAGTTATCAGCCAGTCATCCAGGTAGGGATACACCCCGATGCCCTTGTGCTGCAGGAAGGCTTCCACCACTGCCATGCACTTTGGGAAAACCCTGGGTGCAGATGAGAGACTGAAGGGCATGATCTGGAACTAGTACACTACCCCTTCCCCCAGAACTGTAGGTACCGGCAGTAGGACCGACAGACTGACGTGGAAGAATGCATCCTGGAGGTCCAGAGACAGAATGATCTGATATAGGGTAACCATCCGGAACTTGCATTTCCATATTAACCGGTTAAGAATGTACAAATCCAGTATGGGGCACCACCTCCCCCCCCCCCACACTGTCTGTTTCAGAACCAGGAAGTACCTGGACACAACTTTAACTGGCCAAGGCATCAGGGACATGGGCTATTGCTCCTTTTGCGAGGGGCTGAGTGAAGTCCTCCTGAAGGGCAGACAGCATGTCCTGCAACACCCTGGACTCCTGAGCAGCATGGAGTCCGTAAGGTGGGAGAGCCTCAAAGTCCTCTGCCTGCCACTTCTAACACCCACTTGCCTGTTACGATAGCAGACCAACGTTGCATACAATAGCAGACCAACGTGGCAAGACATGACTTAACTGATTCCTGATGGGGAATGTGGACAGGGACAGGACCGGTAGAGGGATGACACCCCCCAACCCATCACTGTGCAGCTTTTGTGTGAGCACTGGCCATTGCGGCCAGAGGTGTACCACATGCCCTGCCCCCACCTCTCCTGGGGCTCTGGCTGTGAACATAGATTTCAGGTGCCAGGCCTGATACAGCCCCTGCAGGGGCTGCGGCTGAGGAGACTGTGGCTGAAAGGGCCAAACCTGAATAGCCTTTTGCTTAGGCTTTTGTTTCTGGTCCTTCTGTGATGATGCCAGAGTCAAGGGTGGCAACAGACTTCTTTCTGTGGGTGAGCTGTCCCTTCACCCCAGGGCTAAAGAGATCAGTACACAAGAAAGGGGCATCGGCCAGCTTGTGCTGGGTGTCTACCGTAAAGGTGCATAGATGCAGCCAGGCCCTATGATGCATGGAGACAGCCACTGCCATGGAAAAGGAACAGGAGTCTCCCATGCCCAAGGTCGTCTAGAGCTGGTGCTTAGCCAGTGATTGCACTTGGTCCTGGACCAACTTCACCAGCAACTGGTGGTCAGCTGGGAGCTGAGGGAGTATTTAATCAAAGACTTCCAATGGGGACTAACCGAAATTGATCATCATGATGGAGAACTCACCTGGAGGCCCAAGAACACAGCAGCATACACCTTTTTAGCAGCATGGTCAGTCTTTCTGGACTCCTTGTCCGGAGGCTTCTACACATCCACTTGGGTCCCAGATTTGCAGAAAGCCGAGTCAGAGATCAGCCCTTCAGCTAAAGGGTGGTCTGAGAACCCTGAATGGGCCCCAGTAGGGACACCATGCCTGTGGACCATAAAAGTGGAGGGTGCCAGGCAGGATGCTGGAAAATCTGAAAGCTCCAGGGCTGGTCCCAAGATGGTGTCAGCAATGGGAAAAGCACCCTTCCCGCCCCCCGGGATTTGTCCCTAAGATGTCAGTGAAAGGGTACTTGGCCCTTTTCTGGACAGGATCCAGAGAGACATTCATGGACTCTAATAAGAGTCAGATGAGAGCCATGAAAGACACCAGCCCATGGTCGGTGGTCAGCTTCTTGACTGAGTCCCAGTTGAAGGTGTGAGTGCCAGAAGAGGCCATGGACGAAAGGTCTGAAATGTCTGAGGACTCCTCAAAAACTGCCCTCGAACATTTTGTGCCATGGACCACTGAAGATCCTCAGATTGGGTGATCTTCACCAACAACCAGCCTGATAAGCCAGTTTCTGACTGGGCCTCCTTAGCCGGAGGGCCCACTTTTGGCTGCAGTGATGGTGGCTCCATTCATAGGTGTGGAGAAGCAGTTGCAGGAAGTAACTGTGTTGCACAAACTGCTGAGGGCATCACTGGTGGCTGCCAGATGACTGAAGGTCCAGGGGTAGAGACATACCCTGCCTTGCAATGGTCCACCATTGCCAAAGAAGCTCCTTGTAGCACTGGCACATTTTCTGATGGTGCCGCTCCTCACCCGAGGATGAGAAACATAGAAAGTACAGTTATGTAAGAACTTATCGTAACAGTAGATCTTCGAGAAGAGCTCCTGCAGCAGGTTGCACCTTAAGGACTACGCTGCCAGGCACTAGGACTCCAATGTAAACTTCTAGCCAGCATTACCCAGCTGGGGACCGCCCCTTACATCAGTCTGCCCACCAACGTCAGCCTCTGTGTAAAGGGGACAGTCCCCAGCCCCACCTCAGTTCACCCACTGGAGACCCGGAGGATGATCAGCAGGAGAAACCTGAGGCAGGTGCCGAAATTTCCCATAAGGAAAAATGAGTAGGAGGATGGAGGGAGGGAGGGGAAAAAGCACCTGCGGAGGAGCTCGTCTCGAAGATCTACTGTTACGGTAGGTTCTTATGTAACTGTACCATCTTACTTCGAGTAAGAGGTCCTGCAGCAGGTTACACCTTAAGGACAGTGTCCCAAGCAGTGTCTGAAGGCAAAATAAAGGGTGGAAGGGAAATTCAACTGAGATGGTTAGTAAACTAGGCCCTGGAGCACAGCTAGGCCAAATCCTGCCCTTCTTCTGGAAGTAATATCCAGAGTGTAGTGCTTGACAAAGGTGTGCACAGAGTTCCAAGGGGCTGCGGCACATACATCTGCTGCTGAGATGTTCTTGAAAGCTGCAAAAGATGCAACCATCCCTCGAGTTGAATGAGCCCTGACCGGTCCTGGCAAGGACTTCTCATACCTGTTATAGATGAAGGTAATAGTTCTTTAACCATTTAGAAATGGTTTGCTTTGCCACAGGTTTCCCTAAGGATCTGTGAGCGAAAGAGACAAATGGCTGATGCGATTTCCTGATCGATTTTGTGCGATGCAGGTAATAATGAAGGATCCTGTGAAGATGCAGAGTATGTAGGAGGGCCTCCCCTTGATTGGAATGTTCAGGGTAATAAACTGGAAATGTCAACTCAGACACCACCTTTGGGAGAAACTTAGGATTGGTGCGAAGAGACACCCGATCTCTATGGAAAATTAAATAAGGTTCTTTGCACATCAGTGCTTGTAGCTCTGAAATCCTTTGAGCTGAAGTAATGGCAACTAAGAATAACGCTTTCCAAGAGAGAAAGCGTAGGTCACAATCTGCGGCCGGTCTGAAGGGAGGCAACGTAGGCTTCTCTAGGATGACAAAAGGTCCCATGGTGGGACTGGATCCCTAATGGGAGGTTTCAGATGAAGAAAGCCCCAAAGGGAATGCTCAGGTTAGATCCAACTGAGCGAGATTCCTTCCTTCTATCAGTGCATGGTAGGCCAAAACAGTGCACAGATGCACCTTGATAGAAGAGTATCCCAGCCCCGTGTCTGAGAGGGATAGGAGTTAATCCAATACTGACTTCACCAAGCATGTGAAGGGATCCAGGGAATGTGTGGCTGCCCATATGCAAAAGCGTTTCCATTTCATGGAGTAAGTCGCTCTTGTAGAAGGCTTTCTTGTTTCTACTAAGACCTCAGCCACCCTTTGTGAGACTCCATGCCTACAAACAGCTAAGTCTGAAGGAGCCATGCATGAAGGTGCAGAGACCAAAGGTCTGGATGAACCAGCGTGCCCAATTTTTGGGATAGCAAGCTGGGTGTGGTTGGAAGTTGAAAAGGTGTTTATGCTGCCAACTGCTGCAACAGCAGGAACCAAATTTGATGCGACCATAGAGGGGCTACCAGGATCATAGTGACTCCCTCTGTCTGAAGCTTGAGCAGCACTCTCTGTATTAGTGGAAAGGGAGGGAATGCATAAGGGTACCTCCCTGTCCAACAAAGGGACGTGTCGCACCAGAAAACACCAGGCCCTGGATCTAGCGAGCAAACATTGGGAAGTTTTGCATTGCACGGGGATGCAAAGAGGTCCAGCTCTGGATGACCCCCATCTTCTGAAGAGTTCATCTGCCACTTCTTGGAGCAGCTCCCATTCATGAGTCCTGGACCGGGAATGACTGAGCTCGTCGGCCAGGATGTTTTGGATTTCTGGAACATGAACTGCTATCAGTGTGAGACTGTGTTCCAGGGCCCAATGCCATACTCTCATGACCTCTCTGCATAGAGGATAGGAGTGCATCCCCTTCTGCTTGTTGATGTAAAACACCACCAACATACTGTTGGTCCAAAGAAGCAGGGGTCCCTGGGAAAAGTGATTCTGAAAGGCCTTCATGGCGTAAAGAATCGCCCTCATCTCCAAAATGTTGATGTGCAGAGACACTTCTATCTCCAACCATGTGCCCTGCGTGCGGTGATTTTGAAAATGAGCTCCCCAACCAAGACTCGAGGCATCCATGGTGAGAGTCTGGCTCGGTAAGGGTGATCGGAATGGGACTCCCAGTTCCAAAGTGGGGGATATCAGCCACCATGACAGCATCTGCTGAACAGCCCTTGAGATAGTAATTTGATGTTCTAGATTTTGGGATCCCTGGTCATATTGGACTCATAGACTCCATTGCGGGATTCTCATATACAAGTGCACTAACTGCATGGTGGGCATGGCAGCTGCCATATGGCCCAACAGCTGCAACACAGTCTTTGCTGCAACCCAACTGGGCGCAGCTATTTTGGAAGCCCGATCCCTTAGCCAACTGGCGCTGTTGGGAGGGAGAAAGGCCATTCCCTGTTATGTGTCCAGGATTGCTCCGATGTACTGTAGTCTGGCATGGCCAAGGACAGGACTTCTGAATGTTAATGGTTATCCCCAGCTGTTAAAATATTTGGAAAGTGTCCGAGAGAGTGTGAACTAACTGATGTCTTGAGGGGGCAGTTAGGAGCCAGTCGTCTAGGTAGGGGTAGACGAAATGACCCTGTCTCCTTAATGCGGCTGCCACCACCGCAAGACACTTGGTAAACACTCTGGGTGCTGAGGACAGACCGAAAGGCAGGGCCCGAAACTGGTAATGGTTCCCCGAAAGGTGAACCGAAGGAACTTCCGGTGGGCAGGAAACACTGGAATGTGGAGGTAGGCATCTTGCATATTCAGGGAACAAAGCAAATCCCCTTGATTTAGCACGGGGAACACACCGGGTAGGGTCACCATCCTGAATCTCTTGTACTCTATATACTGATTCAGTTGACTTAGATCCAGAATGGGTCTTAAATTTCCTGTCTTCTTGGTGACCAGGAAGAAGTGGGAGTAGAACCCGGTTCCCTGCTGAGATGGAGGAACAGGCTCAATGGCTCACTTTAATAGTAAGGCCTGAATCTCCTCTTGGATGAGGACTGCACGGGTAGGGGAGTACCGGAAGGGGGCTGGAGGATTGTCTGGAGGAATCTGGATAAACTCCAGTGTATAACCCCTTCCTATACCGTCCCGAACCCAAGCATCTGCTGTCACATTTGTCCACCCTTCTAGGTAGAGGAAGAACAGACATCCTTTCTACCCCACTTCCTCCGCCAGAGGAGGGGGAGCTGGTAAGGAGTCATGCGTGAGTGACTGAGGCGGACAGCGAGGGCTGGGAGGATTGTGCACTCCTAGGCCTGCTGTTCCTGGAGGGTTGAGAGGGAGTCTTATGCTTGAAGGAACCTTGGGGTTGTTGTCCTCTCTGTTTATTGGCACCTGGACACGGAAATGGCTTGAGTCCGGGTTGTTGGGGTTGGGCTCTGTACATCTGGTGAACAGACTACACTGCTTCTCTCCCCCCCGAGTCCTGCAGATCTGTGATGATTTTTTGCACCTTCTCTCCAAAGCGGACAGAGCCGTGAAAGGGGGCATCCAAGACAGAATCCTGGAGGCCCTGCCTGAACCCAGATACCCTTAGCCAGGAGCAATGGTGAAAGCAGATCCCGGTAGCCGCAGCTCGAGCAGCTGCATCTGCTGAATTGTAGGAAGCTCGTAAAATGTGCTTCCCTACATCCAGTCCAGATTGAAGAACATTCAGATAACCCCTTCCTATACCATCCCGAACCCAAGCATCTGCTGTCACATTTGTCCGCCCTTCTAAGTACAGGAAGAACAGACATTCTTTCTACCCCACCTCCTCCGCCAGAGGAGGGGGAGCTGGCAAGGAGTCATGCATGAGTGACTGAGGCGGCAGCGAGGGCTGAGAGGATTGTGCACTCCTAGGCCTGCTGCTCCTGGAGGGTTGAGAGGGAGCCTTATGCTTAAGGAACCTTGGGGTTGTTGTCCTCTCTGTTTATTAGCACCTGGACACCGAAAATGGCTTGAGTCCGGGTTGTTGGGTTTGGGCTCTGTACATCTGGTGAACAGACTACACTGCTTCTCCACCCCCCCCCCCCGAGTCCTGCAGATCTGTGATGATTTTTTGCACCTCCTCTCCAAAGCGGACATAGCCGTGAAAGGGGGCATCCAAGATAGAATCCTGGAGGTCCTGCCTGAACCCAGATACCCTTAGCCAGGAGTGATGGTGAAAGCAGATCCCGGTAGCCGCAGCTCGAGCAGCTGCATCTGCTGAATTGTAGGAAGCTCGTAAAACGTGCTTCCCTACATCCAGTCCAGATTGAAGAACATTCAGAAGCTCCTCACAGGATGGGTCATCTGGTTGCTTCTGGGCAAGTTCTAGGGCCTTCCTCCAGAGAGAATTCTGATAATGGACCATGTGGGCCAGGAAATTAAAGGACCCCATGGAACATGTGGAAGAAGTGAAAACCCTCCTCCCGAGCTGGTCCAACTTCCTAGACTCCTTGTTGGGGGGGTTGCAAGCTCATATGCTTGGGTTGCTTGGTCCTACCATGGGCAGCGGTGAGAACCATGGTATCTGCCTTCAGGGTTTCTGCCAGGAAAGGCTTGGCCATGGGGGCTTTACAGAGTCTGTCCGCCTTCTTTGGAAGTGCAGAGAAGGAGGCCGGATGCTCCCAGGCCAATCTGGTCAGATCCTGGAAAGGAGGGTCCAGAAGGGGAATGACCAGAGGTTTTGGGTCACTCATGCCCAGGAAAGTGTGAAGCCTCTTCCTCTCGGGGTCCAGTTCCTCCACATCCCATTGGTTAAGGAACTGAATGTGACGCATCACATCCATGAAGGTCGGGTCATCTGAGGGAGAGCGGGGAGAGTTGTGTGGACCTTCTGAATCCAGAGAACATGGCTCTGAGGTGTACGGGTGCTATCTGGAAGAGGAGGTAGATCTGAAACGTTTGCGTCCACGCCGACGTTTGGGGATGATGACCTGGAAGAAGAGTGATGACGTCTGCGCTTGCGCCCACGCCCCAGATCAGAATCCTGTGGGGCAGGGCTTTTAGGCTGTGCCATGCCCCTCCTGCCAGGACCAGTGCCTGAGGCTGGGGCTGTGGGGGAGGATGAGGAGCATTATCTCATTGCAGTAAGTACCCCATTACAGTATTCCACTATGAGGTGAAAAGTTGCCCAATATCCGCTAATGGGACCATGGGGACGTGTGAGGGAGGTGTAGTCTTGAGTCCGCTACGTCCTTAGGCAGCGCGCTAGGCCCTGGCATATCTGCCAAGTATATGTTGGGGCTCTGGTTATCTCGACCTGTCATCTGGTCACCTGTTGACTGATCACCTGACCCCTGGTCGTCCAACACGGGGTGATGGTGTGTGGCCCAAGGCAGTGTCGACAGGGGGCCTGTCAACAGGCTGGTGGTCAACAGCCATTGACTGCTCTGACAACGGGTGAGGAGGTGGGTGACTCAGGGACATCTGAGCTGTAGTAGCTGCCATCTGCCTGTCTGATGCCTAACCCTGTGGCATCTGCCTCCGGTCCTTCCATTTGTCAGAAGGCCTATCGTCCGAGACTGACATCGGAGGAATGACCTTCGCCACCAACTGGTCTTGGGAAGGGCGTTCTCTGGCATGGGAATGCTCCCGGTGTCTGCACTTGTCCTCTGAAGTGGAAGGTGAACAGGAGAAATATGAAGACGTTGCCGCCTTGATGGTGGAAGACCCTACCTTAGACCCGGGCTGCTGGAACGGCCTAAGGTTTAGGGAGGGACCTAAGGTCTATGTCCCAATGAGCTGCCACCTCCAGAAATGGTAACGGTGAGAGCCTTTGTCAACAGCAGGCCAGAGGAAGAGAGGCCTGACAGAGGGACCGAATCTGTTCTCTTGCTGGAGTGGGAAGAAGACTCCCTTGGACGGAATTCAGACCTACTGTGCTCCCGGTGATGGTGCTTCTCTCCCAAATGTTTTTCTTTATGGGAAGACGGCGACTTGGAGGTTGAAGAGATGTCCTTCACAGGACGCTGAAGGGCGGCAAGTTGTTGCTCCATAAGGTAGGTCTGGAGAGTTTTGTGGCGACAGATGTGGGTATGCTGGTTGAAGCTGGCACAGTCCAGGCAGGCGTCCATGTTGTGGTTAGGCCCCAGACAGAAAAGACACAGAGAGTGACGAACTTTTGCTGGTATTTGCTGCCCACACTGGCACTTGGACTTCCATTGCTTAGATGGAGGAAATGGAGAAGACATAAACGGAGGAAAAGTAGCAATTAATTCAGTAAAAAATTAAACGACACTGCTAGGCAAAAAGTTAAAGATGGCGGTCGACAATGCAACGAGGTGTCTGAGGACCAAAGCGCACGGGTCGACAGCGGCAAAAGAACTGAGGTGGGGCTGGGGACTGCTCCCTTTACATAAAGGCTGATGTCGGCGGGCAGACTGACGTAAGGGATGGCCCCCAGCTGGGTACTACTGGCTAGAAGTTTGCTATGGAGTCCTAGTGCCTGGTGGCATAGTCCTTAAGATGTAACCTGCTGCAGGAGCTCTTACTCGAAGTAAGATCTACTGTTACACTAAGTTCTTACGTAACTGTACTATCTCACTTCAAGGGGACTTCTGCAGCAGGTTATACTGTTAGGACCGAGTCCCAGGCAGTAAAAGGACTGACTCTGGTCAGCTGAGAGGAGGAAGAGGTCAGCATAGAGTTCTCAAGAAAGCAGGCCCTGCAGGACTGCCAGTCCAAAACCTGCCCTGTGCCTAGAAGCAATGCCCAGACTGTAATGCCGGATGAAAGTGTGGATAGAACTCCAAGTGGCCGCTGCACAGATGTTGGCAACAGACACAGTTCTGAAGGATGCAAACAAAGCAGCTACACCCCTGGTAGAATGGCCTTTAACTGGACCCGGTAAAGGCTTGTCATATTTGCGGTAGCAATAAAGAATACAATTAACCATTTGGACAAACATTGTTTTGAAATTAAAGCCCCCTCTTTTCTTCGGGCAAAAGAAACAAATTACTGATCAGTTTCTCTGATAGCTCGGATGCGGTTCAAATAATAACGAAGCACATGGTGGACATCCAGAGCATGTAGCAATGCCTCCCCTGAATTCAAATACTCTGGGTAATAATCCACAGGCAGGTGTATGTTTTTATTCAGAGTAAAGTCAGACACCACCTTAGGAAGAAAGTGGTCCTCAAGGACACCTTGTCCTTGTGGAAAACTAAACAAGGCTCTTTACACATCTGAGCCTGATGCTCATAAATTCTTCGAGCAGAAGTAATAGCAACTAAAAATAATGCTTTCCATGACAGAAAGTGCAGCTCGCAGCTTGCGGCAGGCTCAAAGGGAGGCAGCGTGAGCCTTTCTCTAATAAAGATCCCATGAAGGAATGGGGTCCCTGATGGTAAGTTTCAGATGCACTATGCCCCACAGGAAAGTGCAGGAAAGTACAGGAAAGACTGAGCTGGGCAAGAGTCTTGCATACAACAGGTGCATGATACACAGAGCTAGCAGATAGGTGCACCTTAATTGATAAGTAACTTGAGCCCGAGTCCGATAGAGAAAGGAGACAGAAACATAGAAACTCCTGTCAGATAAGGACCGCTAGGCCCATCCAGTCTGCCCGAAGGCCCTATACATTGTATGTGGCCACTGACCCTATGTGATCAATGGCTTTTCATCATTCCTTCCCCTCTCAAGGTTCCCTTGTGCCTGTCCCAGGCATGTTTAAACCCCTCCACTGTGCTTGCCCCCCACCACCTCCTGTGGCAGACTATTCCAAGCATTAACTACCCTCTCTGTGTAGAAAAACACCTTCACAGTACCCCTTAATCTACCTCCCTTCAATTTCATATCATGCCCCCTTGTTCTAGTACTTTTTCTCCCTTGGAAAAGGCCCCCACCTGCACCATTTATGTACTTGAAAGTTTCTATCATGCACCCCCCGCCTCTCTCTCCTCTCTTGCAGCGAGTACACATTGAGGATACGTAGTCTCTCCTAATATGTTTTGTGGTGCAAGCCCTGTACCATTTCTTTGTTTCTTTGTTTAACAGGTAAAAACTTATTGGAACCATAGGATTCCCTTTTCAGGTGTGACCCACAAATAATGCATACAAATACAACCAGATTTGAATACAAAAAATTCAGACATCAAATAGCACAAACATCACTTGAAACATTGACATTCAGATAAATACTTAAAATGTTTAAACACAGAAATAGAAAAAAAGACCTGATGTAGGAATTTTTCGGATATCAAGAGGTAGATCATTCCAAATCTTGGGGGCTATTTACTTAAAAGCTTGCTGACCACAGGCAGTTCTCATAAGTGGTAATTTTAAAACTTCCCTGTCTCCCCTTGCTCTAGAAGGTATCAATTGATCAAATCTCTGTAAGTACGCCAGCAAATTCACATGGATCCCAGACTGCATTACCCTATAAGTAAATCTAAGCATAGTATGGCTAAAATTAAATTGAACTGGGAGCCAGCCCATGTCACTAAGAACTTTACAGTGATGTGTTTTCCGGGGAACAGAGAGAGCAAATCTTGCCAAAAGCTGCATCAGAACCTTTTTTTTTTTTTTTTTTTATATTATATGAATAAAGGCATTATCTGTAACAACTGAAGCATAAGTAACCACTAGTAAACATTGCTTAACAATAATCATTTTGGATGTCAGAGTCAAAAATGATCTCAATCTATATAAAACACCAATTTTTTGATGGATTTTAGAAGACACTGTAGCCAGGTAGGGTTCAAAATTTAACACTGGGTTCAATTAAACACCCAAATACTTAAATGTTTCAACATTTTCGAACATAATTCTATCAAAACATTTTACTTGAAGACTCTTCCCCCTGTTCCTTAACCTTAACAAGGAACCAAATACCATTGTTTTTGTTTTGGATTGGTTCAAAACCATTCTATTAGCAAACAACCACTTCTGTAAAGTAGTCACTGCAGTAGTTAAAAGTATTATTTAAATCTGAAACTTTGGTTGCTTGACAACAGTAGTGTAGCAAATTCACAGAGGGCCTGGGTGCAAGGTGATGTTACAGGGCCCTTCCCCAGTTTTGAATAAACATCAAAATTATGATTTGGGCCCCTCAAACCTCATGGGCCCGGGTGCCACTGCACCCCCTGCACCCTTGTAGCTACGCCCCTGCTTGACAATAAACTACTGCATCATCTGCATATAGAATTAAACAGACTTCCAAAACCAGAGAAATGTGATAAACAAAAAAAAGAGAAAATAATGTAGGCCCAAGTATGGAGCCCTGAGGGACTCCATACTTCAAAGGTAAACTATTTGAAACACTACCACCAAATTTTACCATTTGATATCTATCCGTAAGATAGTCCTTAAACCAACCCAGTGATGAGTGACCTAAACCTGAATAACTTAACCGAGCAATAAGTAGTTTATGGTCAACCAAATCTAATGCCTTGGTCAAGTCCACGAACACAGCCCCAGTCAAACATCCACCTTCAACACCTTCTAAGACCATATTCGTGAACTCGACCAAGGCAGTCTCTGTTACATATCCCTTTCTGAATCCATGTTGGTTTTGTGACAGTAACCATAAGTATTTACATATTCAGTTAATTGTCTATACACAATCCTTTCTTGAACCTTAGCAAGTGCAGATAATATGGAAATCAGCCTATAGTTTACAAAGTCATGAGTCTGACCAGATTTAAACACAAGTACAACTGTAGAGCATTTCCATAGGTCGGGAACTTGCCCTGTCATAAAGGACATGTTAAACAAAATACTAATATGGTAAGATAATAATTTGGCTGCATTTCTCAGTAATTTGAGTCGAAGTCCATCATTCCCTGGTTTAATTTGATGCAAAAGCTTAAAACACCTCTGAGGGAGATATAACCCTTAGATAAAATTTAAGTCTATCATTGGGACCAGTATTATTGTCACAGAGAGAAAAATCCCCCCCATCGCCCAAGGTATTTATCCAGGTCAACAAATCTCTTGTTAAACTCCTTTGCAATTTGTTGTGGACTGGTTAATACTTCCTCACCTGACTTCATAAATGGTTCTGGAGCACCTGTCGGATTAAAGCATTTACCGTATCTCAAAACTTCCTATTATCTGACAGATCTGGTGTTTGTTTTTGCCATAGGAAGATTTTTTTGCCAACTTAATCTGTGCCTTACAATTATTCTGAAGACTTCGATAAGGTTGACAGGTAGAAACCAAATTGTCTTTTTTATACCTTCTCCAAACTCTATCATGTTTACACATTAACTTTTTTTAAAGGTAAGGTAAGCCATCCAGTTTTTTTGCCCGTTTTACGTCTCCTGATAATAGTACAACTTTATCCAAAACGGAAAAGAATTCTGTAATAAAAAAATCTAATGCAAAATTTACGTCTGGAACAGAATTCATCAAAGTCCAATCAATCCTGTCTGACTCATTATAGAATCCATCCAGGTCAAAGCTTGCAAAGCTTCTAGTTCATGTAATTACTGGGTTTGTTTGTTTTTTGAACATTTGTGTTTCCACAAACAAAAAGTGGTATGATGGTTGCTCAAACAGTCTGCAGTCAATCCACATTTCAATATATGATTAGGCCTATTTGACAACACCCAGTCCAAAACAGTATGCCGATTTGATTTAACATTCATCCTGGTAGGTTCTCTAATGAGCTGCTCCAAATTTACAGGGGCCAGACTACCACTTTTTTTTTTCTTTAGACTTTATTTTTCTCCAGGACTTGGGGAACTCTCTCCACATACCTACCAGCCTGGCTCTACCTCCCGGTCTGAAGCTCGGCGTTCCAGGCCAACCCTGCCTGGCAGATCCCCCGGCTTCGAGCCCCCAGAGGTGGGGCTGTCCACCCTGGTGCTCTATCTACAATCTAATGCAACGGGCAGGTGTCGGAGAACCCCTCTGGAACTCGAGCCCATTGTGAGTGGCTTAGACTGGAGGCATGTTTTTTTTTTTTTTACTGTAGGCTATCCCCAGGAGCCGGACGTGCAGTGACGCCTGCACGAGAAGCCAAGCATCCACCGGGCTCCTCCTATTATGTTCCAGGCACAGTAGTACACCTGATCTCCACCAGGTGTCACTACTGCGCAGCGCAGCCCCCAAACCCACCCCAGGGAGAGGAGCGCCGTCCTCCAGAAGCTCAATCCTCTCCCTCCCTTGCTGACCCCCAGCGGTCTGGGCTCATTCCCGAACCTGGGTTGCCAGTGTGACGCGAGGTGTGGCGTCCAGTGCCTCAACCCTCAGCACCACTGGGCCGGCTCCAGACTACCACTTAACTTAGTTATTTCTGAGTCAGCCCAGATTAAATTAAAATCCCCCAATACTACAATTTCCTTAAAAGCTTAAGTATTTACATTATCCAGAAATTCAGTAAACCCATCCTTAGATGTTTTAGGAGGGGGATAAGTACAACAGTTAATTTTTTAGCAGAGCCTAAAACAATTTGAACTGCCAGATGCTCCCCATATGACACATTTCCTTTCAAAATGGATTTTTCAGAAACCTCTAAATGATCCTTAATATACAACATAACACATCTCTACACTTCCCCACAGGTCTATCCTTCCTAAAGATTTTATAACCTGATATAAATATTTCTGCATTCATAACACCAGGGGTCAACCAGGTTTCGGTTATAGCCATCTTAGTTACCCTCCTGTGGATAGCCTCCACCTTGTCGATGTCCTTGCACAGGTGTGGCCTCCAGAACTGCACGCAATACTCCAAGTGAGGCCTCACCAATGTTTTATACAATGGCATCACCACCTCCCATCTCCTGCTAGTGATACCCTTACCTATACACCCCAGCATGCCACTGGCCCTACCCTGCAGTCTTTTCACATTGCCTTGATAATTTAAGGTCATCAGTAATGATAACCCCTAGGTCCCTTTCCTCTTTAGTGACAGACAGCACCCCCCATACTGTAGGTCTCCCCAGGGTTCCCTCTACTCAGGTGCATTATTTTGCACTTTTTCCATTGAACCTCAGTTGCCACATCTGTGACCATCTTTCAAGTTTTTCCAGGTCCCTCCTCATTCTCTGCACCCCTTCTGGAGTATCCATCCTGTTGCATATGTTGGTGTCATCTACAAGTAGGCAGACCTTCCCTTCCAGCCCCTCTGCAATGTAACTAATGAAGAAATTGAACAGGACTGGTCCCAGTACTGAACCTTGTGGTACTCCCGCTGGTCATGCCTCCATTCCCGGGTTGGATCCCATCTACCACCACCCTCTGCCTCCTCTCAGCCAGCTTTCCACCTACTGTATCACCTTTTGTCCCATGCCTAGACTCCCCATCTTGTTAACCAGCCTTCTATGCGGGACGGTGTCAAAGGCTTTGCTGAAATCTAAGTAGGTGACGTCTACCGCTCCTCCCTGATTAACATCCCTAGTCACCCAGTCAAAAAAATCTATCAGATTTGTTTGACATGACCTTCTTGCTGTGAAACTGTGTCGCCTCAGATCCAGGGCTCCACTGGATTCCAGGTGTGCCACTATTCTTTCTTTCAGCAGTGTCTCCATGATCTTCCCCACCACTGAGGTGAGGCATGACTGGCTTGTAGTTCCCTGGGTCCTCCCTACTGTCACTTTTGTGCAGTGGTACTACATGTGCCCACCTCCAGTCATCTGGAACCACTCCTGTGTTAACCAATTCTGTGAACAGGGCTGCCAGAGGCACTGCTAGTTCACTTCGCAGCTCCGTTAATATCCTTGGGTGTACACTATCTGGCCCCATGGCTTTATTCACCTTCAGCTTTGTGAGTTCTTCCAGGACTCTCTCCACTGTGAATGGACTGGTGTTCACTTCTTCCCCTCCACTGCTTCTGCCAATCATCTGTGGTCCTTGACCCACCCCCTCCTTAGTGAATACTGAGCAGAAATATTTGTTCAGTATTTCTGCCTTGTCCAGATCCCCCTCTTTATACTCTCCCTTCTCCCCATTTAGCCTCACTATCCCCCCAGGTTTTTCTTCTGTCACTGATGTACCTATAGAATATCTTGTCCCCTTTTTTCAGTCTGTGCTAAACTCTCCAGTGTCTGCACCTTAGCTCTCCTTACAGCTTTCCCTGCCTCCCTTAGACATTCAAGGTACACCTCCCTTTCCTCCTCCCTTTGCATCCTCATATTTTCTGAAACTCACACGTCTTTTAGCTCTTATTTTGTCCCCCACCTCTTTGGAGAGCCACAGTGGTTTCCTTCTTCCTTTCCCTTTAGCTACTATCCTAACGCATTGTTTTTTTACCTCCACTATGGCCTTCTTCAGTTTCCCCCACTGTTCTTCCACCCCCACTATTGCCCCTCCCTTCCCTGGGACTGCTCTTATATACCTACCCATTTCCATGAAATCCACCCTCCTAAAATCTAGTACTTTTGCCCTTGTGTGGCTTAACTAAGTCCCCATCTCCATACTAAACCATACTGTGTGGTGGTCGCTGGACCACAGCTGCCCTTCCACTTGTACTCCCTTGGTTCTGTTTCCGTTGGTTCATACAAGGTCCAGAATCGACTTGGACTTGTCCCTGGGTTGGCTCATGCACCAGCTGCCTGAGTTCAACCCCCTGCAGGGATTCTAGGATGGCTGTGCTTCTGGCTGAAGTAGCTGCCTGGGTGGTCCAATCCACGTCTGGCATATTGAAATCCCCTAGTAGCAGGATATTCTAAAATGAGATTCTCCAGACAAGTAAAGGGATATAGGTGATGAGCGGTGGCCCATTTGCAGAACCACTTCCACTTCATAGCATAAGTGGCTCTAGTGGAAGGCTTCCTGGATGCCACTAGAACGTCCTTCACCTGGGAAGACACCCCAGATCGGCCATACGTGAAGGTGCAGTGACTTGAGGTCTGGGTGGACCAGGGTGCCCTGATCCTGTGAGAGCAGATCAGAGCATAGGGGCAGGGGATCGAAGGCTCCACTGCCAATTGCTGTAGAAGTGGAAACAAAATCGGTTGTGGCAGTAAGGGGCTATCAGGATCATCTCCACCCTTTCAGACTGCAACTTAAGCAGAACTCTGCAGCAATGGAAAGGGAGGGAAGGCATACAGAAACCTCTCTGTCCAAGAGAGGGGCAATGTGTCTCACCAGAAAACACCAGGCCCTGGATCTAGCAAGCAGAAACTGGGTAGTTCTGCATTGGATGGGGACGGGAAGAGGTCCAGTTTGGGAAGGCCCCACCTGTTAAACAGATTTTCGACCATGGAGAGAAGAAGTTCCCACTCATGAGTCTTGGACCGGGAATTGCTTAGGCTGTCGGCCAAGGTATTTTGAATGTCTGGAACATGCACAGCAGTCCGGTCCAGGTGATACTCTATGGCCCAATACCAAACTCTCATCGCCTCCCTGCAGAGAGGGTAAGAATGCATTCCCCCCGCTTGTTTATGTAAAAGAACACAGACATATTGTCCATCTGGATCAAGAGAGGACCGAGGAGTAGGCTTGTTTGGAAGGTTTGCAGAGCATACAGGATTGCCTGCATCTCCAAAACACTGATGTGGAGATGCTGCTCTATGGGACCAGGTCCCCCGAATCTGATGGTCCGCCAGGTGGTTGCCCCCACCCTGGCCCAATGCATCCATGTTCAGTACCTGTCAGGGTGACTCCGACTGGAAGTGGACCCTGTTGGAGGGGTCCACCCACCACGTCAAAGTCTGATGCACTGAGTTGGATACTGACACCAGTTGATCCATATCATCGTGCGTTGATCCCACTGGACCCGAAGGTTCCACTGGGTCACCCTCATATGCAGGCGAGCCAGGGGCACTGTTGCAATGGCTGCTGCCATATGTCCCAGCAGCCTTAGAACCACTCTGGTTGGAATGTGGCGAGATGATGAGACCAACTGAGCCTGTGTCTGAAGGCATTCTGCCCTGTCTGGGGTGAGAAAGGCTTTGCCTTGTGTGGTGTCCAAGATCACCCCTATATATTGAAGCCTTTGACTTGGCCAAGGGGAGGATTTGGGGAGATTCAGAGTTATCCCCAGATCCCCAAACAGAAGGAAGGTGGCTCTCATGGTTCTGAGCAACTGCCCCTTGGTGGGAGCTGTCAGAAGCCAGTCGTCTAGGTAAGGGAAGAGATACATAGATACATAGACAGTGTCGGCAGATAAGGGCCTATGGCCCACCTAGTCTGCCATTTGAGCTTGTAAGTTCAGTTTGTTTTCCTAGAAGTCTATTTCCCTTACCCTGACCTCTAGAATTCCTTTATGTCTATCCCATGCATTCTTAAATCCTGTGATTGTTTCAGCCCCCACCACTTCCTCTGGCAGGTGTTCCACTGTCCACCACCCGCTCTGTGAAGAAATTCTTCTCATGTTTCCTCTGAATCGCCCTCCTCCAACTTCATCCCATGCCCTCTAGTCCTGAAACATCTTTTTCGCTTAAAAATAGTGTTTCCTCCACCCTGTTCCTCCCTGTAAGATACTTGTATGTCTCTATCATTCCCTCTCCTCCTCTCCTCCAGGGAGTACATGTTCAGTTCCTTCAACCTGTCTTCATAGGATTTGTGATGCAACCCATGCACCATCTTTGTTGCCTCCTCTGAACCTTCTCTGCCCTGTCTCATGTCCTTACGTAGGTATAGTCTCCAGAACTGTACACTGTACTCCAGGTGGGTCCTCACTAGTGTCTTGTATAGGAATTATGACCTCCTTTTCCTGCTGGTGATGCCCCTGCCTATACATCCCAGCATCCTATTTGCTTTACCTGATGCCTTGTCACAGTGTTTCCTACCTTGAGGTCATCAGAGATGACAACCCCAAGATCCCTTTCCTGCTTGGCGCATGCTATATCCTCACCCCCCAACTGATATATTGTGCCAGGGTTTTGTGCCCTATATGCATTATCTTGCACTTCTTGCATTGAATTTCAACTGCCAAACCCTTGACCATTCTTCAAGTTTCTGCAGGTCCTTCTCATTCTGTCTACACCTCTGGTGTGTCTACTCTGTTACAGAGCTTTGTGTCATCAGCGAACAGTGAAATTCTGCCTTCTATATCCGTGCAATGTCACTGATGAAGATGTTGAATAGGACCGTCCCAGCACTGATCCCTGTGGTACCCCACTGGTCACTCTTCCCTCTGTGGAGTGACAGCCATTTACCACCACCCTCTGTGTCCTGCCACCCAGCCAGTTACCTACCCACCACACTACTGTCCTGCCCACACCCATATTCCTACTTTGTGTATTAGTCTTCTATGTGGCACAGTGTCAAAGGCCTTGCTGAAGTCCAGATAGGCCATGTCCACTGCCCTCCCCTGATCCACCTCCCTAGTCACCCAGTCAAAAAATTCAATGAGGTTGGTCTGACATGACCTCCCCCTGGTGAAACCATGCTGCCTTGGGTCCTGTAGTCCATTGACAACCAGATGTTCCACCAATCTCTCCTTCAGTAGTGCTTCCATGATCTTTCCCACTACCGAGGTGAGGCTGACTGGTCTGTAGTTCCTCGCTTCCTCTTTGTTCCCACTTTTGTATAAGGGGACTACATCTGCTGTCCTCCAGTCTTTGGGTACCTCCCCTGTTTCCAGTGATTGGCTGAACAGGATAGCCAGAGGTTTAGCCACCACCTCTCTTAGTTCTTTAAGGACCCTGGGGTGCACCCCATCTGGCCCCATTGCTTTGTCAACTCTTATTACTTCCAGTTCCTTGGGACCCTTTCTGGGTGTAAGGGACTTGTGTCCATTCTGCACCATTCTCACCCCTTATACTCCCTTCAGACCCATTACCCTCTTCCTTAGTAAAGACTGAGCAGAAATACCTGTTCAATATGTCAGCTTTACTGTTGTCATCCTCCACGCTGCTCCCATCCTCCCCTTCAGTCTAACTATCCTCCCTTTGTCCTTCTTTTTCCTTATGTACCTGTAAAGGTTTGTCCTTTAACCACTGATTTTTAATGTGTTCTTCTGTCTGAGCTTTGGCTTCCTTACTGACTTCCCTGCCTCCCTTTGTTTCTCCTGGTACTTCTCCTATCCCCTTCTGCCTGTGTCTTTTGTATTGCCTGAATGCAGTCTTTTTGGCTTTCACTTTTGCTACCTTTTGGAAAACCATAATGGTCTCTTTCTTTCCTCTTGCTAACCTGCTTAATGCATAATTCTGTTGTTCTTATAATCCCATTTTAAATACTGCCCACTGTTCCTCAATCCCTGATTCCTGTCCCATTCCGTAATGCCTCTTTCAAGCATCTCCCATTTTCCCAAAGTCTGCCCTCTAAAATCCAGGATACGGTTTTTGTGTGGTTTGGTTCTCTTTCTGTGATTTCAAACCACAATGACTGCGGTCACTGTTACCCAGGTGCCCCCCACTGTTACCCCATCACACTGTCCCTGTTTGTGGTACATAGGTCCAGTATTGCCTCTGCCGAGTTGGTTCCATGACCAGTTGCTTGAGGAAGGCACCTGAAGGGAGTCCAGGATAAATCTGCTCCAGTTGATGCTGCTGCTGGGATGCTCCAGTCCACATCTGGTATATTGAAGTCTCCAACCAGTACTACCTCACCCTTGTCAGCCATCCTTTGGATGGCTAGCATCAGCCCCTGTTTCTTCCTCCTGGGCTGGTGGTCTATAGACCACACCTGTGCGGATGGCTGGCCCATTTTCCTTTCCAGCTTAACCCACAGTATCTCTCCCCATTTGTTCCTCCTGGATCTGTGTGGCCTTATGTCATTTTTCACATACAGTGCCACTCCTCCTCCCTTCCTGCCTGCTCTGTCTCTTCTGAATATGTTGTAGCCAGGTATGGTCATCTCCCAGTCATGGTTATCATTACACCAGGTTTCAGTGATGGCCACAATGTCCAGGTCTGACTGTACCATGACAGCCTCCAGATCTTCCATCTTGTTGCTAAGGCTCCTGGCATTTGCACACATGGCTTTCCATGATTTGACCTCCCTAGACTGCTTCACTGTTCTACTCCAGCCCCTTCCTTGGTTGTCATTTATCCCTGGTTCTCCTTGCTGTCTGCCCTTCTGCTGAATTTTGCCCCTTTCTGCTTATCCACCTTTGGACACTATTCTCCAACTTTGCACACTGCTTTGCAGAGATAGCCACTCCTCTGGTTCACTGGTCCCATTACTAGCTGTGGGGTGAGCAGTAGGTACCATCCTTGCTGGCTCACACCCTTTGCTAGTTTAAATGCTTGTCAATGTAGCATTTAAACTTATCATTGAGTGCTTGATTCTCCAGGATGGATGCAGGCCGTCAGGTTGAACAAACCTCCATCCCTCCAGATGGGTCCCCAGTCACCAATGAATCCAAACCTTCCTCACAGCACCAGTTCTTCAGCCATGAGTTAAAGTTCCTGGTGCATGCACTCCTATGCTCTCCCTTGCCTCTCACAGGTAGTACTTCTGAGAAAGTGATAGAAGTAGCTACTTGCTTGAGACCCCTCCCCAGTTTCCTAAACTCTTCCTGAACTTCCTTTGGCTCCCCATTTGCCAAGTCATTAGTACCTAGGTGGATAATGACATCCAGCTCACCCTCCAATGGCCTTCCCTCCTTAAGGCCGCTGTCACTACTGTGAGGCACTCTGTAAAGACTAGAAGGGCTGAGGAAAGGCCGAACGGCAGAGCCTGAAACTGGCAGTGGTATCCTTGGAAGCAGAAGTGAAGGAACCTTCTGTGGGGTGGAAACACCAGTATGTGAAGGTAAGCGTCCTGCATGTCCAGAGAACAGAGCCAATCCTCTTAATGAAGTTAAGGGGAGAAGGCCAGGGAGAGTGACCATCCTGAATCATCTATAATTTATGAACTGTTTCAGGTGGCTGAGGTCCAGGATGGGACACAGATCTCCTGTTTTATTTGGAACCAGGAAGAAATGTAACTAGAATCCCGTCCCTCACTGAGCTGGTGGGATGGGTTCTATGGCTTGTTTTTGCAGGAGCGCTCGGATCTCATCTTGAATGAGGGTGATGTGGGCCTGAGGGTAATGGGAGGGAGCTGGAGGATTGCTCAGAGGGATCTCCAAGAATTCTAGGGTATGCCCTGTTCTACTAACTGCAGGACCCACTGAACTGAGGTTATTCTGCACCAACCCTCTTGGTAGAGAGAGAAAACAATCCCCCACCACCTCCCTCAGGTATTCAGCTGGGAAGGGGGGTCAGGTCAGGTAAGGAGTTAGGCAGTGCAGCTGGGGACCAGCAACACAGTCTGGGAGGTTCTGGGAGCCCTGGGGCAGAACCTCCTGTGACTTGGGAAGTAACCTTTCTTTTAAAAGCACTTCTGGTCTGTTGGCTTCTTGGCTGTTGTTTCGAGGTGCCTCTTGGACAATTTAGGCTGAGATCGGTAAAGTGTATGGACCAAATGAATAGCCTTTCCCAACTCTTGAAGGCGAGTGATTATATTTTGAGAATCATCGCCAAACAAAACAGGGCTTCTGAAGGGTGCATCCAAGACTGGACGTCTGGAGCAAAACTGGAGATTCTCAGTCAGAAGTAGCACCGAAGGCAAACTCCTGTAGCTTCAGTCTTACCTGTGGAGTCCAGAGAGTCATATGAGGCTCGGAGAAATTAAAATTACGCACCTACTGTAATTCATCTTTCTGTGTCTTCACCATTCATCACTGTTGGGTAGTGAGCCGGAGGATCAGAACCCTGCGGAGAGCTTTTTTTTTTTTGCAAGGGGAGGAGTCAACGTTGGGACAGCACCACCCTCGAGGCCGATGTATTACATGGCGCTCAGGGGCTGTCCAGTAACCGACGCCGACCCCTCCTCAGCCCCAGTTCTGCACACCAGAGAGAGAGACAAATAAATAGGGAGGAGGGGGAAAGGGAGCCTGAGAGATAGCAGAAGGAAAAAAGGAGGAATAAAGCCAGAGAGAGGATAGAAGAAAAGGAAGCCTAAAGGACTGGGACAAGAAGGCCCCAATCTCTGGGCGAGTAAGGAAGGGGTGAAGGGTGAGGGGTTGAAGGAAGAGAGAAAGAAAGAGGGAAGAAGAGGAGACACCACACCTGGGGATACGGCCCTGGACTGCTCAAAGGAGGATAATATGCCCCAGACCAGACCAATTAACCCAGAGGAGGATCCAAAGGCTAGAGCAGCACAATGGCACCAATCCAGAGGGAGGCAGTTGAGTCACCCAGAGGGCTAAGGATGGGTTGGTGTCTCCCCTTCCTGCCTAGAAAATCTGAAGTGGAAAACCACCTAGAAACATCCCTGGAGAGAAACCCCCAAGGGACTGACTTTAGTTGTTGAGAGAGTGAGTCAGCTCCAGAGCAGGAACTGAAAAGAAATACATATTCTTCTCAAACGAGGAGAGGATAAAAGTAAACCACATATGGGATGGCACAATGTGGTTGGAGGGGAAACAACTGAAGGAATCACCAGTGCCCCCCCTCTATACTTCCTCAAGACTAGGCTAGAGGAAGCAGGTTAATCCAAGAACTACCTGGACTGAGAAGGGGCTCTGGAGACTCCCAACAGAGGGATACCTCCCTGTCAATCCAGGAGAAAAACCCCCAACCCCAAGTGAGGAGGAGGTGCTGGAGATGGACTGAGGTCCAGACTGAGAGACAAACAGGGAGGAGGAGAATCACCCAGTGACTGAGGCCTGAGAGGGGAAGGTGGTCAGAATTCAGTGATGAATGGTGAAGATACACAGAAAGATCAAGAATTACGGTAGGTATGCAATTTTCATATCTTATCTGTGTCAATCTTCACCATTCATCACTGTTGGGTGATTACCAAGCCCCACGAAGGGGGCCCAGAAGCTCCCTAAAGGAGAAAGTCCCTTAGCCTCCAGTGGAGGAGACACCGGAGGAGGGAACCCTAACAGGCCTGAGGCTGGTCTGGGTGAGGCGAGGTTCTCCTAGCAGGAGAGGGAAGGTACTCCTGAAGCTCTCACTTCACCCTATAGGAAAAAAAGATGGGTTCCCCAGAAGGAGGAGGCAGTCACCCTACGCAAGGCCAAGGATGACAACTGGGAGAGATAAGCCACACCATCTGCCTGATGCAGATCGCTGTCCCCGCCAACCTGGAAGCCACCTCGTTGGCATCGTAAGATGACCTTGCTTGGTGCCTCACAATCTCCAGACCCTGCATGGAGAAGGCAATGGCCTGTCTGGCTGCCTCCAAGTCAGGCAAAGAGGCTACGACCTGACCTAGCAGAGACCACAAGTGCCTGTTATAGGCAACATGGTGGGCCTGATGAGCTGAAAGACACTGCAGAAGGTGTGCCGATGAGAAGGCTCTCCTCCCCCAAAAATCAAACTCAGCTGAGTTGGATTCTGGGGGTCGGTCATGCCTTGGGCTTCTATGCCCGGAGTGTGTCCAGAACAGTCACACCTGAAGGGGGGTGAGGCAAGGCTCCCGAAGAACCAAGGGGCACACAATACCTCTGGCAGAGGTCCCTCAGGGCTGGTGCTTGGGTTAAGGGACGTTGCCAGGCCCAGTATGATGCCTTCTGAAAGGGAGTAGGCCAGGTGGGAACCAGCAGGTTGGCTGCACTGAACTCACCTAAGACGGCGCGCGCCAACTGGTCAGGATTGTGGCTGCCTAAGGTGGAAATATGGAGCTCATCGAGCAACCCCAACAGGAAGCACTGATAGCTGGAAAGATCAGCAACTGGGGAAAGGTGGACAGAGGACTCTTCTCCCTCAGAGGAGGAAGATGAGGGAGCCGACGAGCCCAGAAAGTTAGGTCCCTGCTGCACTGGGGAGTGGTGGAACACCTCCTGGTCCATGGACTAACAGGAAGCGAGGAATAATGCAGCCATGGACCTGAACTGCACACAGGTACGGGGTCCTGTAGGGACCAAGTGACCTGGGAAAGAGGGAGGAGGGAGGGCTGGCAGAGGCAAGGGCCCAGGCACCTTCAGGGAAGGGCACGGCCTCTGCTCGGGCTAGGGGACCTGAAAGGAGACCTCAAAGGAGGAGAAAACCCAGTGGTTCCAGCAGACGAAGGCTGCTCAACTGAGCTGGAATGGCCAGAGCTGATCCTGAAAAGAGAATCCCCCACACAAGGTGACTGGGGTCACATGAGCCCAGAAGGGCAGCCCCTAACCTCGACAGATGAGGTTCCTCCTAAGGAGACCTCGGGGAAGTAGGTCGGACCAGTGCTGTGACTCCTCCCTGAACCTCTGCAGATTCCCAGGAAAGGGCACTGCTCTGGATCCAGCCCCCTCAACCCCTCAGACTCCAAGAGAACCCTCTTCCTTGCCATCAACTGAGGCAACTGACACCCCGTAGCTGACTCCTGAGAGACAGCTGGAGATGGAGCATCCTCCCCTGCCTGAGACGCTCCAGTCATCCCAGAAGTAGGGTTAGCTAGACCTGCCATAGGAGGGGGTACACCTCCCAAGGTGGCAGATGGACCACTGACTCCAGGCTGCCGTATGGTGCACCCCCCCAGGGCAGCCAAGGACTGGTGGGTGCCACTGACCCCGGAATCAGCAGAAGCCATCCACTCCTCGGAAGGGGGCTGAACCACAGCTAACGTGCTGGAGGAGGAAGAATCGATGGATTCCAAAGAACCCAGGAGCCAGTCTGGGTCAGCCTCAGCATCATACTCCCCAGAAGAGGCTCAAACCCAGACCACTCCCCGATCCCTCCCAGTCGTGGCACCGTGAACTGGGCCCATGCTGCCCACAGTGCCGCCCCCATCCCCAGCACCGTGAATGGTGCCAGAGTCAGAGATGGCACTGGAGACCGCCCCTGTGCGGCCCCATTCTCAGGGGAATTGGGGTGGTGTCGAGGACAGCGCTGGCCTGGGCCCAGAGGTCTCAGAGCGCGACACCAGGGGAACCCTTGCCTTGAAGAGGCAAGTGCCTGGACTGTGCCTCTTGCCTGACCCCCAAGGGGGCCAGGCCAGGCCTCCTGCACCATGGAAGGGGTTCCCACTGAGGCAAGGCTAAAATGGGTGGAAATCCCCTCCTCCGCGGGCTGTATAGGACCGGGAGGGCACCCGGAGGAAGGGTCAAGAACCCTGTTTTTGGCGACCTGGGTACGTGCCTGTCCCCCCGAATGTCTGCGGCACACGTCAAGACTTTTAACATGCGCAACTTCAACACATGACGATCCATGGAGAAACAGGCGTTGCATCTGTCCATGTCATGGTTAGGTCCCAAGCAGACAAGACAACAGTCATGCTGATCCAAGATGGAGTACAGTCAGCCACAGGGACACTAACTCACTGGAGGCCAACCCACCCTGGAAGATTTCTTTTTGTCCCCCAAATCAGATATAACCAGATGGAAAAAATAACAACCAAAACCAGCACTCTGCATCGATGGAGAAAAAAGGAAAGATCTTACCAGTCGATCGCTGAGGAATGCAGCAGCAGAACTAGGATTTTTCTTAACTGCCACACTAGGCTGCAGATGAAAATGGCGCTCACATGTGAGGCCATGCTCACTTGATGGCGGAAGAAGCAGAACTGGGGCTGAGGAGGGGTTGGCATCGGTTACTGGCCAAACCACAGCGCCAATGCACACGCCGCCTCGAGGCGGTGCGCCCGCCCTGACGCCGACTCTCCCTTGAAACAAAAGCTCCTGCGGGGTCCTGATCCTCCGGCTCACTACCCAGCAGTGATGAATGGTGAAGACTGACACAGCTAAGATCATGGGTACCCACATCTGAGCCCGACTTTAGGAGGTGTAACAGTTTGGGCTTGCCAGGCAGATCTGGCTGAGTTTGTGCCACTCCAAAAGCCTTTTCCCGCAGGACATTCTGATATTGGACCATATGGGTGAGGAAGTTTAGGGAACGGATAGCACAGATGGCTGAAGAACAGATCTTCTTTCTGAAATAGTCTATCTGCCCAGAGTCCTTATTGGAAGGCTGAGTGCTAAGGTGCTGGAGTAGATTTGAGCGGTCATGGGCCACGTTAATAATGACTAAGTCAGCCCCCGGGTGCTCCCCATAAAAGGGTTAATTCCTTGGGGCATTATACAGGCGATCTGCCTTCTTGGACATCGCTGGTTTAGTGGTGGAGTACTTACAAGCAGCCCTACTGACATCCTTGAATGAGTCAATCAGTGGAGTAAAGACTAATGGTAAGGACTCCATCTTGCAGAGAAAATGGCTAACCAATGTTGTTCGGGATCCACTTCTTCGGTATCCCAACCCACGGGGGCCTGGATGTGCTTCATCACATCAATAAAAGTTGGGTCATCTGGAGGAGACCGTGGGGTGTCCTTGAACTCCTCTGGTTCTGACGGTAGGTCAGAGTCCCTGGAGTCACCATAGGAAGAGGAATATTTCCTTGATTCACCAGAATCCAGAGAGGGAGAGGGTGAGTGGTGAGGCCTATGTCGGTGGGACCCTGAATGACTGGTGCCAGCTCCTTTTGGTGGTGGTGGAGGCTCCCTAGGAGGTGGCATCAGAACCTTCCTAGGGAGAACCAGCTCCTTAGTTGGATTGTGAGAAGGGTCCCCCAGAGTCAGAGTTCAGGGCTCCTTTGGGGCCTCCTTATCCTTAAAGTATGCTTACCAGGCAGCAAAAGGCATCAAGGTCTGTGGGTGGGTTCTGAGGCATGCCCGAGGGAACCGGCAACTGTGGGGTAGGCTGAGAGAGCCCTGGCATTGGTTCTTTAGGCTGCAGGAACCCTGGTGTCGGATTCACTGGCGTTGGGTTAACCCGTGTCAGCCCCTGAGGTAAGGAACCATCTGGCGCCGGTCTGACTGGAGTCGAGAGGTTGGGCACCAGTCTCCTGAGTGTTGGGTGTGTGACGACAGGTCCAGCCAGTGACAGTGGGGGATTAGGAGGCAACAGCTGAGGCATCGCTGGGGTCAGGGCTGGGGAAGGCCAGAGTTGACAGGACAGGTGTCGGTTGATGCCGGTCTTGTGAAGCAGCCGGCGCTGGCCTAGAAGGGGAGGTCAGTCTTGGGAAGCTGACTCCTGAGCAGGGTAGAGGCATCACATGCACAGGGCAGGTGATCCCATGGCCCTGGTGTCGCGTAGAGGTGTCGGTCCCTGATGTAGGAACTGACTTTGCAGACGCCTTGCCCAGGAGGCCGATGGTCAAAGACCCGCCACCCGATGAAGACCCGGTTGAGCCACCTGGCTGAGGACCTGCATGCTGAATGGGCCTGAGCTTCAGGGGCTGAGAGGCTGAAATGAAGTCCCAAGCCCCAAAGAACCACCGCTGAAGACAGTCAGGAGAGTGGGTGATTTTACCACTTGGAGGGAGAGACAGCTGCTGGAGTGGAAGGGGCTGACCTCCCCGCGGGAGGAAGACCCATGTTCAGTGCCCGACTTGTGCGGGGACCTGGAGCAGGAAGCTGACTGGGGTTTTTCCCTATGCTTCTCCCAGTGTTTGTGCTTTCCTGAAGATTTCTTCATATCCTTGGCTGAAGAAGTGGAGGCCCTGAAGGCCAGAGAAGAAGAGGTACTCTGGTGAAGCTCCTTCTCCATCGCTGAAAGTTTTTGTTGCAGCAGGAAGGATTCCAGGGTCTTCTGGCAGTGAAGCAGAGTGAGCTGGTTAAAATCCTGCAGTGCTGGCAGACCTCAGTGTCATGGTCTGGGGCTAGAAAAAGCAGGCATGACAAATGGCCGTCCTTGTACAGAAGTTGCTTTCTACAAGCACACTTCATTTGCCATCGCTCAATAGACGAGGAAGGAGAAGAAGACATGCACAGATCGCTGTAAGTTTAAAGAAAAATTAGAAAATAAAGCACGGGTAACACGAGTAAAATGGCGGTCACCTAAAGCAGAAGGCACTCGTGAAGGTCCGACTTGCGTGAATGGATGGCAGGAAAAGAACCGAGGTGGTGCTGGGGACCACCCCTTTTATACCATAGGCAAACAGGGCTGGGCTGACGTCAGGGGGCAGTCCCCCGATATATACTGCTAGCTGGAGGTTTTCCGTGGGGTCCTGGTGCCTTCCGGCTTCAGTCCTAATGGTGTAACCTGCTGCAAGAGCCCCCTTGAAGTAAGATCCTAGAAACTGATGGCAGATAAGGACCGCTTGACCCACCTAGTCTGTCCATTTTCCCTACCTACTACAATATCACAGATCCTACTTGATCTCCAGCTTTTACTCTCCCTTTCCTACTTCTAGCGTTCCCTTGTGCCTATCCCATGCATTCTTGAATTCCCCTACCGTTTTTGCCCCACCACCTCTGCTGAGAGGCTGTTCCATGCATACATCACTTTTTCTGTGAAAAAAAGACTTCCTCATATTACCCCTGAATCTACCCCACTCCAGCCTCATATTATGACCCCTTGTTCTTGAACATCTTTTTTTCTGAAAGATGCTACCCTCTTGTACCAGGTATTTGAAGGTCTCTATCATATCCCCCCCTCTATCTCCTCTCTTCCAGCATATACACAATGAGGTCCTCTAGCCTCTTCTTGTATGACTTTTGGTGCAGACCCTGAACCATTTTTGTTGCCCTTCTCTGAACTGCCTCTATTCTGTCTGTGTCCTTCCGGAGATGTGACCTCCAGAACTGGACACAGTACTCCAAATGGGGTCTCTCCAATGATTTGTAAAGAGGTATCACCACTTTTTTCTGCTGGTGATACCTCGCCCTAAGTACCCCAGAAACCCACTGCCCCCCCCAGCCTTTTCAGAATCCTTGGTCACCTTTAGGTCATCAGATATGATTACCCCCAGGTCCCTTTCCTGTTTGGTGGTCATCAGTACCTCCCCCCATCATGTACTCCTCCCCTGGGTTTCAGTGCCCCAAAGGCATGATTTTACACTTCTTTGTATTGACTCTTATCTGCCACACTCTTGACCATTTCTCAAGCTTGCTTAGGTCCCTCCTCATTCCTCCCTCCACCCCCGGAGTGTCAACCCTGTTCCAGATCTTACTGTCATCTGCAAAGAAGCATACTTCCCCTTCCAGCCCCTCTGCAAAGTTGCTTAAGAAGACATTAAAGAGGACTGGCCCCAGAACTGATCCTTGTAATAAGAAGGTCAAGAAGTGTCTACGGTAATGCCTCCTGGTTGAGTGGGATTGACAGCAGGATCACCTCAACTGAGACCATGACCATCAACTCGACTGTCAATGTCGAGAAAAGCCTTCCAGCTGGTGGTGGTAGACCACGTGCCTCGCTACTTTCAGAAAAACAGACTTTGAAGGTTGCCCTCGAGGTGACCTGGTTGGGGAGACTGACTGAGTGAGGACTGAGAAAAGTGGGGTCTGGGAGATTGAATCCTCGATCTCATCCAATAGCTGATAGATGGGCTTGAGGAAAATCTCCATGGCCTGCTCAACCGGAGTCGAGGTGGATAAGCCTGACGGGGGTACCAAGGAGCTCTCAACCTTCCCCTTGACTGAAGGCATCTTGACCAATATTGAATGGTTGGGAGAGTCAAGGGAGTGGGAGGACCTCATTCTCTTCTGATCCCACGACTGGCACTGGCAACATTTCCCAGAATCCCTCTAAAAATGATTCTCCGACATTGACCCCAGCTGGGAGCAGTGTCAAGACAGAGAACGTGTCCACTACACCGGCAGGTAGTTCCTCCTCAAAGGCTGCAAGTTGCAATGCCAACCTGGCAACCATCGACAGTTTCTAGCAGCCCTTAGGCCGGATTTTCGGATCCTGTTCTGAAGGCCGGCCATAGGTGAGATGGTGCTTCCTGTCTTCCAGGGATTCAGGAAGCATCGAAAGGGAAAGGCCGCAGCTGGCTATGTCATGCTGGGCCATCCCGAAGCACAGTATTCCAGGTAGCCTAGGTTCAAGTCCCAGCTGAGGCACTTACTTCTCTCTCCTCTGTTTGTTTGTGTCCCACAAATATGCACACCATACTTTGTGATTAAAAATGTAATTATCTGTGCAGCACCAGGTTGTGAATTGGAGAAAGATTAATGTGCTCCAGGATGGCCCAGTTTCCAATTGCCTTGGTGGAGCAGATGGTAGTGCAACTGGAATAGTATACTGGGCGGCCTGGGTTACTTCTTTCTCTCCTCTGTTTGTATATATCTCCTCTATTAAACTGTCATAATGACTAATGAATCAACAGATCATAAAACAATGCCACATTTCACTATGTGGCACAACAGCATCATAAACGTAAATAATTTAGACATGCAGGAAATCTTTACTCATTCAATCATAACAGTAAACACTCATTTAAACATCAAAAACTGTAAGCAACTTAAAAAAATTCTTCCCCCAAATGGTAGTTGTATCAAGTCTTGAATACATACATAACAAAACTATAGTTGCTAAGAAATAATGCAATAAATTAAATTCTGAATACTTCAATGAAATATTTTAAAGTGTACAATAATTATGGTCACTTTCTTACAAAAATAATTTGTAAAAACATACAAAACTACAGAAATTTATCAAGAAACAAAAGCCATATTTGCCATGTCTTAGGGATTCACATATGATTTCAATATAAAATTCTGTATAAAATTCATGTTTTTCCTACTTACATACATAGTATGTTATGTTACCATATTTTTCTTGCCTTTTTTGTACTTTTGTGAGGCAATCAGTGCTCATGAAAACAGAGGAACTGATGACACTAGAAAGCAGTGCCTTACTTATCTACAGGCCAGGTGTGGTGCAAGCAGGTGGCTATAACAGGCTTTCTGCCAACGACGCACACACATCTAGAACCTTGACAAGGGCACTGGGGGCAATTGCAAGATTCAAATTTTTGTTTCCTATAATCTTAGGCAAGAATTTAGGGGTAGGGGGAACATGCCCAACTTGGTGGTTGTGTGTACACTTCCTGCACTGCTTTGCCAGCACTCTTGGGTAGAGAGGCCTTACCATAGTGTGGACTGTTTTGAAGCAGAGGGGACCCCAAAGAATCTTCAAGTTCAGAGCTGTCCTCACTTCTTTCTTGTGTTCTCTCTGATCAGCTTCCTAAAGAATTTACTAGGTCTATTGTCTTGTGTGATTCCAGAGAAAATGATTATATTTATGAGAGGGAGATATACATGCATTTCACTAAAGGCAAACATATCAGGGCCCCTGCTAGATGTGGAAGGCCTACCTCCTAAGTGACAAGGTGGTTCAGTCTCCATTTTTATGTAGTTCAGGGCCTCTCTGAAGTACGAAAACTCAACTGCACCACGTGGTATGGTAGGCAAAGCTCATTAACTACAAGATCTACAAACTGGTTTCATTTCACTAGTTACCTGAACGGTGATTTGAACTCAGGCTATTAGTGGTGAATTGTCTAACCATACTTTGTAATTCAAAAGTTTAAAAGAAAGAAAAAGGCTCTTCATACTTCCTTGTGACAGCAATGTCTCTGCAATATGGTTCACAACTGATGGTAGTCAATGGTAAGTTAAACACATGAAAAATTGGACATGCCTCACTTCCAGTGTACCCAATCTTCTCAGTTTCATGACAGCCAATCTCAGACCACATTAAGTATTTATGGAGCAGAAGAAAAAATTACTCACCTTAGTAATGTTGTTTCTTCTAATGGAGTCTTGCTATATTATGACATATGCAGTATAACCCCAGGTTAGAACTGCTCCGGAGGTGAAAGAGTTAACTTCCATGCAGAGCATGGAATCTTGTGCGCGAGCTCGGTTGAACACTCTGTCTGTTGAAGCTCAAACTTAAACTGTCAGATCTTTACAAGCAAAAACTCACTAAGGTTCTGTGTGGAAGCCGTAAACCTACACTAGCCGTTGGCTACTAACTACAAAAACCCCTTTTTTTGATCTTGATCCCAAAACAAAGACTCAAGTCGGGGGATTCAAGAAGAAACTTAACATAACACCTAAGCACCCTAGAAAGGTGAAATAAAGTGGGCATCAAAGAAGTGCCAACATTGCACTGCCCACCCACATCCCAAAAACAGAGGTTCTGAGAGGGGCAGACTGGGGGGGAGGTCATAATATAGCAAGACTCCCATTAGAAGAAACAACATTACTAAGGTGAGTAATTTTTTCTTCAAACAACATGAAGTCTTGCTATATTATGACATATGCAGACTACAGAGCAGTACCTCCATGGAGAAGGGACAGAACCTACTTGGGAAATAGGCTCTGAAGCACAGCTGTGCCAAATCGAGCATCACTCCTAGCCTGGATATCCAAGGAGTAATGCTTAGTAAAAGTGTGAACTGTTTTCCAGGTAGCTGCTTGACATACACTACTGGTCAAAAGTTTTAGAACACCCCCATTTTTCCAGTTTTTATTGAAATTTAAGCAATTCAAGTCCAGTGAATAACCTGAAATGGTACAAAGGTAAGCGGTAAACTGCTAGAGGTTAAAAAGTTTAGATTAGCAAAAACTGCTGTAGAGAAATTGCAAAGAAAGCCACAGTGTCAGTGAGTACAGTTTCCTACACCATCAAAAGGCACTTGGAAACTGAGGAAACTCTGACAGGAAGAGGTCTGGCAGACCCAAAGCCACAACAGAATCAGAAGACAAGTTTCTGAGAGTCAACAGCTTGCGTGATAGGTGGCTCACAGGACAACAGCACAGAGTGACTGCACCTTGAACCAAAGGGCTACCACAGCATTTTGCAGCGCCATGCAATACCCTCTGGTCTACGCCTAGTTGGTCAGGGGTTCACCCTACAGCAAGGTAATGACCCAAAACATACCTCCAGGCTATGTCAGAACTACCCGAGGAAAAGAACAAGACGGTAGGCTTCAAATCATGGAATGGCCAGCACAGTCTCCAGACTTAAACCCCATCGAGCTGGTTTGGGATGAACTGGACAGAAGGGTGAAAGCAAAGCAATCTACAAGTGCAACACATTTGTGGGAACTTCAACAGTGTTGGGAAGAACTTCCTGAACAATATTTGATGTCCATTGTAGGAAGAATGCCACAGTGTGTTCATGGGTTACAGTATATCTGCAAAAGGTGGCTACTTTGATGAGTCAAAATTTAGATTAAATTTTGTTAAACAAAATGATTCTATGATTTCTTTTTTATCTCCAATTGTTTATTTGTTCTATGCTTTAATTTCAGAGTACATTGAGACATTAACCTGCGTAAATTTCAATAAAAACTGGAAAATTGGGGGTGTTCTAAAACTTTTGACCGGTAGTGTATCTCTAGGATAGGAATGTCCCTGGCAGCAGCCAGAGACACAGCTGTACCTCTGGTAGAGTGAGCCCTCAGGCCTGAGGGAGGAACCTTACCCAGTTTTTCGTAACAGAATTGGATACAAGAGACAATCCACCTGGCAATGGATCTTTTAGTGGCAGGTTTCCCTTTACCAACCTCACCATAAGTGAGGAACAATTGAGGGATTCAACCTGTGACCCTTGGTACGTTCTATATAGTAACTAAGGGCTCTTTGGACATCTAAACTGTGCAATCTCCTCTCACCAGAGGAGGAATGGTCAGTGAAGTACACAGGAAGAGACATGGATTGATTAAGGTGAAAGTCTGAAACCACCTTAGGCAAAACTTCCTGTTAGTCCTGAGGACTACCTTATCTCTATGAAAGGAGGTAAAATCAGGCTCCACTGACAAGGCTTGTAGCTCACTTATGCGCCTGGCAGAGGTGATGGCTACCAGAAACACAGTTTTCAAGTCAAGTACTTCAGCTCTGCTGAAGACAATGGCTCAAAAGGTTGCATAAGCTGAGCGATGCAAATATTAAGATCCCAAGCAGAGGCAGGATCCTGAACGGGGATTGTATGAAGCAACCCTTTAAAAACTTGGAGAACACAGGGTGAGCTGATAAGAAGAGGGCTTACCTGCTGACAAGGAGACAGACACAGCTGCCAAGTGCACTTTTAGGGTAGCTGGTCTCAGCCCCAAGGAATTCAAATGCACCAAATAATCCAGGATCGTGGGCACACCAGCAGATTCTGGGGAAATATGTTTACCAGCACACCATATGGAAAACTCTTCCATTTTGAATTATAGGTAGCCCTGGTGGAAGGCTTCCTAGAGGCCTTCAAGATATCCAATACACCTTGAGAAAGGTGTAGGTCAGCAAACTCTAACTCTTCAAGAGCCAAGCCTTGAGATTGAGAGATTTGAGGTTCAGATACCAAACCTCCCTTGGGCACAGGTTATTAGCACTCCTTTCGAAACAGGTTGTGATTCCTGGGAAGGCATAGGGGAGGGTGGACTGCTAAGGACATGAGGAGTGGGTACCAGGGCTGCCTGGCCCAATCTAGAGCGATCAGGATCATCTTGCAGGATTGAGATCTGATTCTGACTAGCACTTTGAAAAGAAGGGGAAGGGGGAAAAGCATAGAGAAACTTCCCTTCCCAACTGAGAAGGAAGGCATCCAGAGGGACTGAGCCCAACACTGGGGGCCTGCAACAAAAAAGGGGAAGTTGGTGATTGTCTGGGGCTGCAAAGAGATCTATTTGTGGAGTGCCCCATCTGGCAAATATTACCTCCAGTACTAGGGGATCCAGTGCCCATTCGTGATGGCCCTGGGAAATCCTGCTGAGAGCATCCGCTAGGACATTGTCCTTGCCTGGGAGGTGAACTGCCGTAAGGGAGGCGTTCAGAGAATATGCCAGAGACCACAACTTCATTGCTTTGGTGCACAAGGCCGTAGACCGAGTGCCCCCTTGCTTGTTGATGTACCACATTGTAGTGGTATTGTCTGTTCTGACCTGAACTACTTTGTTCTGGACAGCTGTGGAGAAAACCTGAAGTGCTAGAAAAACTGCTCTGAGCTCCAGCAAATTGATGTGGAGCAGAGATTCCTGAGGGGACCACAGCCCTTGGGTGGAAAGGTCGCCCATGTGAGCTCCCCACCCAAGAGGGATGCATCTGTAGTAGGGTCAAGGAATGAGACTGGGAGTGAAGGAACCCCTGTCTCAGATTGTTCTGATCCTGCCACCACTGGAGGGCCTGGATCAGGTTCCCAGTCACTGGAATCCAATTTGGTTAGGGATCCGCCCTTTGAGACCAAAAGGCTCTAAATGGAACTCAATGTCCCTCATCTGAAATCTCGCTCCTGCACTACTGCTGTAGAAGCAGCCATGTGCCCCAGGAGCTGTAGAAATGCCTTGCTGGTCGAGACCTGCAGGGTGAAAGAGGAGGCCAGAGACACCAGGGTCCTTGCCTCTCCAGAGGAAGGAAGGCTCTGGCTTTTTTTGTGTTCAGTTCTGCGCCTATAAAGGTGAGAAGCTGGACAGGCTCCAGAACTGACTTTGCAAGATTGAGAAGGAAACCTAGAGATGTAAGCAGGTGCTGGGTTACTTGTAAATGAAGTTTGACCTGTTCTGGAGACTGGCCTACAATGAGCCAGTCGTCCAGATAAGGAAAGATGGCAATCTTTTGCCTTCTTAAATGAGTAACTGCTACTGCCAGGCATTTTGTGAACACCCTTGGAGCCGAGGAGAGGCCAAGGGCATTGCTCTGAACTGGTAATGGCCTGAGGGCAGTTCAATCTGAGGTACTTTCAATGGGAGCTTGATGAGAACATGGAAGTAGGCATCCTTGAGGTCCAGGAGGCTAGCCAGTCCCTGGCCTTAGAGAGGGTAAAATAATCCTCAGGGTCACCATTTTGAACTTTGGTTTTAAAAGGTGCTTGTTTAGATACCTGAGATCCAGAATGGGCCGCCATTCTCCTGTCTTTTTTGGGGTAAGGAAGTACCTGGAGTACAACCCTTTGCCCTGGTGTATGGGTAGAACCCTTTCCACAGCTCTGAGAGCCAGGAGGGCAGAAACTTCTGCTTCCAGGGCAAGTGCCTCTGATGGGTTTGCAGGTGGAAAAGATCTGGCTCTCATCTTCGGAAATTTTTTGAAGCTGAGAACCAGTCCTTGGCTTACTACTTCCAAGACCCACTTGTCTGATGTTAAAGACTTCCAGTCCTGGACAAAGTAAGCCAGCCTGCCCCCTACTGGTAGTGGAGAATCGGCCCTGGCTACCCCATCAGGGAGCCTGTTTTGCAGGGGCTTTGGGTTGAGGGGCAGAAGCAGGCTTATTAGAGCCCCTTCTGCCCCTTCTTCTAAAGAACCCCCTCTGGGCATAAGCAGAAGAGGAGGCCTGGGCTTGGTAAAACGGCCTATGAAAAGGCCTGCCCTGACATGCTGCCTTTGAGGAGTGACTTGCCTTTCTTTGGCCTGTGCACTCCTATAGGTGGTCCTATATTCATCCATTTTCTTCATATAATTCTCTGTCTGCTCCCAAACAGAGAATTTCCCACAACAGGAAAATCCATAGCCTTAGACTGGGTATCCCAGACAGGGCAGTACATCTGAGCCAGGCCATTCTGCGAAGAGACACAGATGTAGCCATAACTCTAGATGAAACATCATTAGAGTCTACAGCAGCATGAAATTGCACCTTGGATGCCTCAATACCGTCCGCAGCCACCTGCTCCAGCTCCCTGGCAAGCTGTTCAGGGGCCTGTTTTGCTAGGGCCAGGACAGTATCCCAACTGGATTTCTGGTACCTAGCTGCGTAAGCCATATAATTTGCCTGTCTGAGTCCCAAAGATGCTGCCATGTACTGCTTTTTTGCCATGGCATCCATCCTCCAGGAATCCTTTTCAGGAGGGTGAGAGGCTAGAGGAATATTAGCCTTGTCACAGGCTGCAGCCTGAACTACCCCCACATGGCTGCACTGCTGAGATAGGAACTCTGTATCAGAGCCTGATAAAGCATACCTCTTGTCCATCCTTTTATCCACAGGGAGGACAGAATGAGGAGTTTTCAGAATTTTTACTGACTGTTTCCTAAAAGATTTATGCAAGGGAATAGACAGTCTCCTAGACTCTGGAATATCCAGCTTCCTCAACAGGGAGTTGCAGAGTGTCAGCAACTTTCTTGTAAAACAAAAAATGAGAAGGGGACTCAGATAACCTGGGAGGGGATACTCCTGAGGGTCTGTCTGGAGAGATGTCCGGTTCAATGGGCACATCCAGACTGTCAAAATCACACTTACTCTCCTTGTACCCCTCCTCCCCTTCCCCTGGTTCATAAAAATCTTCAAAATCATAATCTTGAACCGAGGGAACCGAACGAACCGGGCGCTTGCCCAATGGTGCCGGTTCGGACGGAACTGGGGAAAGTGACTGGACAATTTGGATAGCTTTGGCTATTTCCTCAGTGGTTGGAGAAAGAACTTTTGGCCCAAACTAGCTGACCTTCTAGCCCTTTTAGTTGGAACCGGCTCCTCAGAGCTGGCTCTTCATTGCCGAGGAAGCATCGCCCTGGTCAGAGGGCACTCCCTCAGGTTCGGTTGGAACCAAACCGGGCTGGCCATCCGGGTCAGCGGACTTTTTGGCCTCCCTTTCCCTGAGCCTACCAACTCTTTTTTCCACGGTGGCAGCAGGAAAATTCTTACAAATCTGGCAGTCTGCATTGAGGTGGTCAAACCCCAGACAATATACACAAATGGTGTGTGGGTCAGCCTTGGCAAAGGCTTCCCCACAGAGGCCACAGTGCTGAAACCCAGTGGGTCCGGTTTTTCTTTTGGGTTTCTCAGACATGGTGCCAGCCTAACCAAAACTTGCCCGTTGTGGCAATCCACCAAGCAAGACTCTCTTATCGGTTCCCAACCGTGTCACGGGTCGTGGAAAAAAACATAATAAAATCCGTTTTTTTTAGAACCGATAAGAACCGGGAACCGCACTCTAAAGGGCTAGAAAGTAATTTTTAAACCCCTCTGATCGGTTCAAACTGAACCTAAAAAGCGTTTACAAGTTCCACACAGAAGAAAAATAATAAATAAGCCTATCTATTACTTACAATACCACAGACAGAGCTTGAACCTGACGATTACGGTTAAATTTCGCAAATAAACCGAGAATTACACTTTAAACCGACAAACAAACCGAGCAGCAGGAGGAATTCTGAGCGACTGTTCAGTGAGGCGGAGTAAAGAATCTGACAGTTTAAGTTTGAGCTTCAACAGACAGAGTGTTCAACCGAGCTCACGCTCAAGATTCCATGCTCTGCATGGAAGTTAACTCTTTCACCTCCGGAGCAGTTCTAACCTGGGGTTATACTGCATATGTCATAATATAGCAAGACTTCATGTTGTTTGAATATCCATATTTTTAAATAATTATCTGCAGTTTTTAAGTTTTTGTTTGCCTTTTTTTATGCACCTGCTCGTTTGTGCAAGGACATTGACTAAAACACATGCAATGTACAATGTCTCAAACTGTTACAGAGCCACTGCAATTTAGCTAATCATTTATTAGAAAAGTAATGAGAAGCTGGCCTGGTGGGGCTGAGGGCCGAGGTGCTGGATGCCTTACCTCACACTATGCCTGCGACCCGTGTTCGAATGAGCATGGGCCGGGTTGGTAGGGGAAGAGAAGGATGAGCATCTGAGGGACTGCTCTCCTTCTCCGGGAAGGGGGGGTGCCAGTGGTCGGTTCTAGACCAGCCCCTAGTAGAGGCTGGGGGCAGTGCGCCGACACTGTAAAGAAAGGGGTGGAGCGGGCAGACGCCTGGAGGGAGCATGTGCAGACGTGTGCATGCTCCCCCCATTGGCATCTTTGCACGCCTTCTCCAAGGGATCCAATTGCAAGCCAGGAAAAATGGTCCTTAGTTGTAGCACAGTGAACGGTGCACTCCCTGACCCCGAATGGCACTTCTCCAGACGCTGGATCCAGTTTGAGGTGAGTTGAGTTGGGGGTTCCTTGCCGCCCTGCCAGAGAGGGGAAGCCATGGGGGAAGACGGGGATTCTGCCTGATGTCGGGGTGTGGGACTGGGTGGGTAGCTGTAGATGTATAGCCGACTGGGACCAAGGACAGAAAAAGGAGTAACATAAAAAAAAGAAAAGTAATGAGATGGTCAGCCCTATAATGCAGCGGTGGGGCTGCTGCTTGTGACACTGGTGACCAAGATTTGGGAATAAACCTGGTCTGTCAATGGGCCAATGAGGTTGGAAGCTTGAGTGTCCCATAGGATGCTCGCCTCCTCCGGGTGGACTGGGTGTCTACAATCTACTGCACCAGCACCACCAGTGGTTTCACAGGCAGAGCAGCAGAGTAGGGAAAGCAAACTGAGGTAAGGATGCAGGCTGTGCTTTCATGCATGCCCAATCTCCATGTAGCTGGGAGCACACTGCATCGATATCATAGCAGGAGGAAGAAACTGGGAAAAAACCTTGTCCAGCAGGATAAAACAGGCACCCTTGAACCCTACTTCGCCAGACCAGCACTAGGAGCCCCTTGCCACCGAACATGTGGATGGCTGGAGGGGGGACGGGGTGCCCCCTAAAGGCTCTACTGTGAGAGGGTTCCCACAGAGCAGGCAAGGTGGCTCACCAGGTACTGGTTGGAGACAAGGCTGGGTAATGGCCTGACTGATTGGGGCCATGGCTCAGTATCTCAGAGGTTAAACAGTAATAAAAAAAAAGGCATGCATTGTGATGGGTCGTCTAATGGCCCAGCATCAGCTACTTGGGAATTTGGGAGTGGACCCAGGATGCAGACTATCAGATAATCAGTTGCAAAGGGTGCTGCCATGGGCAGCGGATCCCAGACTGTGGAGGGTTGGTGGTACATTCTGCCACCGCAACAACCCCAGCAGTCAGGGAGTTTACTCCTCTGTTGAGTAGGGGGGGAGGGGTCTGGGTACATGCAAGCCAGAGACTAATCTGCTTGCCACCATGAGGCGGGTCAACGGAACAAAAGCAGGAGGATAAATGGCAACCATCAAAATGATGGTACTGGGACTATTATGCCCACTGCTGGAACCCAATGCATCTGGGTGAAGGTAAAGGAGATATTAACGCTCGGAGGTGGCTGGTCCTGAAGCGGGAAGCCTGGCCTAGGAGTATCAACATTTCAATAAAGGTGGTTAGAGTACTGGTCCTCTAAAGTGTATCAGAACTTTCATGAATCGGTTAGCAGGCTTAAAGTCTTTACCAAACTTAGCAAGGGGGCTCCTCACCTTTGGGGGAGGGCAATTAGTCTGCTTTACCAACTGTAAAGTAGGGATCATTTCAGAAATGAGGGAATAGTATATAAAGCAAGGGACACTGAAGAAAAAAAGCTATTGCACCCTGCTATAAACTATTAGGACACATAAAACACAATCTTCCTTACACTGTGTATTTCTGTATTCCCCTCAAAAATGCAATTTGTAACATCTATAAAAAAAGTAATACTTATTAGGAAAGTTAATTATTAATGCAACATAAAATAGCTCTCAATCAAATTTACAATCTATAAAAATGTTATCAATTTATAGGCTCTTAAGTTTCTGAAATCTTTAAAAGATTTGTTAAGCAATAAATACTGTAGTTCCACATTTTCCCTTATATTTTACATTTAGAAAAATCAGTTAAAATGCTCTTCTGTATAATCACAATACAACTTCTTCAATTTCATCTTCCACCATATCTACAGCTTTTACTGCTGGTTTGGTTGCCGTAAGCTGTGACCTATGTCTTATAGAATTCATATTTCTCCCTTCACTGGAGAAAATGTCATCTCTTGTACCAGCTGTGTTATTTTTTTCCCAAGGGATAAGGCTACCAGTACTCGTTTTATTTGACTCAGGGGGACTTATCAAACCATTTCTAGAAGCCACGCTTGTGCTGGCACCTGAACCAAATAGCTGCTCCATTAGATTGGACTTTTTGTCTTTTTTGGTATCATTCCCCTTAGGTTTTTCTTCAAAAAGATCATCTTTTTGGTTTAAGAGGACTGTCCTTCCAGATCCTTTTCCAAAGGAAGGTGCATAACTACCAAATGCCAAGTCCTCATTGGACTGCATGGACTGGACACCTCTACGCCCTTGTCCCTCGGCTTTTGTTGTAACACTTGGTCTCCCATGCACTGGAAGCCCATTAAACAAATTTTCCACAGGTTCGGAGAACTTGTAGGCTTTCTGCATCCTGTCCGAAGGACCAGACAAGGAAGCTGAATCTGTGAAGCGTGACTGAGAGGGATTTGTTACTATGACGTCTGCAACAAGTGAGCTTTCCTTTTCCATGTCAATTTCCCCGCATCTTAGCCAGGAGGAGCTCTTTCTTACGCCTTTCCTCCTCCAAGTTTTCAAAGTGCCTTTCTTGTTCTCCATCACGGTCCCTCTTATTGTTCTCTTCCTTGCTGAGTTTTTCTTGCAAAAGTTGATTCTCTCTTCTTTTTCTCTCAAGCTCTTCTTTTTCCCATTCTGTGGAAAAACAAGACATTGAGAGAACTTTAACAAAAGATCTGAATTAAATAAATCTATAGATATGAGATTGATGAATTCTGAAACACCTACATCAACAAACTAAAAGAAAACAAGAACTTGCTGATCCCAGAACAAACTGGCACTGAACTGTAGAACCACATGTTAATACAGATTGTCATACCTCTGTCTCCAAGACTAATGCTGAGACTTGCTACTTTTATTTTATTTCATTATTATTTAATACAGGTTCATTTCTGTGCAGCCAAGATGGCTATCCAAAATCATTTTTTTATACTTTATTGAAGATACTGGTGACATGCCAGAAAACATCATCCATTACCAATATCACTTACATCACGTATACAGGCACAGAATTCTGCATGTACAAAAAAGCATACAGAACATTCTAGATTCAGTCTAGTACTGCTTTGTTTTTGTTTTTTGTCCAATCTAACAAGTTTAATAAATGAAAGCAGTAATTGTGGAACATAAATGGTTACCAAATGTCTGGAGGCTAGAAAACAATAGCACATTTTGGAGGTATTTGTCTACACAGTGGTAGTCCCTGGACAGGTGAAAGTCTCTAACTTCGACAGTCCTGAATATACAGTATACTGGTATAAGGACATAGATGTAAGTTCCCTAGCACCCCCCTCCCCCCCGGTTCTGGGAGAAGTTACATCTTCTATGTTAACAAAGGCCAAATTCTGTTGCTATGTTAGCAGGTGGGACACATTTCACCAACCAGGATATACAGTTAAATTGACCCATTTATCTGCCCCTATTCCCACTAGCTCCCAACATGTCCATCTGGCCATCTGAAATTAAAAAGTTTAACAAACTATTGAACTCAAAAGAAAACGGTCATGATGATCGTTATTTGTTGGACTCTTCATCTGCTTATGCTTCTTCTTTACATTTGATGTCACTCACTCTGAAATGGGAAGAAAAGCAACTGTGAAAGCTTACTGTCAAAACTAAATGGAGCTACCGGAATTAAAGATGGGAAGTCATTTCTAATTTGCAGAGGTTTGCAAAATTTGTACTTTCATACCCTGGGTTGCCATTTTGTATCAGGTTAAGCAATGGATGGTTCGGACTTCATATGATGCTACTGGAAATAATGAGTTAATACCACCAAATGACCAGTATGTAATTGCACCTGAATAAATGTTGAAGTGAAAAAGTGGTGTTTTAGATTTGTTTTCTCCTTACTTGGGATAGTGGGATTGTATAAGACAAAAGCAGGCTGAGTGCTCATCGGGACTGTCATCCACTCCACAGTGGGTGAACTTTTCCCTGTTTAAGTTCAGTAGGAAAAATTTACTCACCTTAATAATCTTGTTTCTTCCAATGTATTCTTCAATATTCTTAACTCTTGCAGTCAGCCTATAGAGTTGAAATGCCCAGATAATGGAAGGTATGTAAATGATGGAACGCATCATTGACTCATGCCACCATTCAAATGCTGCCCTTACCAACTGCTGCATTCTATAATGCTTCAGATTCACTGAAGCCTGCCAGGAAAGGCCCCTTCTAGACTAACCTATTAAACTTACACTAATAACATTAAAATAGGTGAATAATAAAAACTAATGATAACAGTAATAAACCTCTTTTAAAGATGACCCACCCCTGTGTTGTCAGATATGACCTGAAGAGGGGAAAACTATATCCAACGGGGTTTAAAAAGTATGCCATCAGTGGAATGAAATGCCCCCTTTCAAAAAGATATCCAGCTTAAGATGCATAGGCCACTGGTTCTGGAAGGGGAGACAGGGTGGGAGAGTTAAGAATATTGAAGAATACCTTGGAAGAAACAAGATCACTAAAGTGAGTAATTTTTTCTTCTAACCTCAGGAATTCTTCAATATTCTTAACTCTTGCAGACGACTAAGCAGTACCTTTGGAGGTGGACACAGAACCTATTTCGGAAACAGACTCTGCAGAACTGCTGTGCCAAATCTGGCATCACTTCTGGACTGGGTGTCCAGGCAGCAGTGTTTTGTGAAAGTGTGCACTGTTCTCCATGTAGCTGCTTTGCAGATTTCAAACAGTGGAATGTCCCTATCAGCTGCTATTGTAGCAGCTGTGCCCCTTGTGGAATGGGACCTGGGGCCTACTGGGGTCTCTTATCCACTTTTGAGTAACAGAACTGGATACATTGAACTATCCAGTATGAAACAGTTCTTTTTGATGCTGGTTTTCCTTTTTCCCACAGCCCCATAAATCAGGAACAGCTGCTGTCTGTCCTGTCTATGGTCCTTGGTGTGAGTCACGTATAAGCTCAAAGCTCTCTTGACATCCAAACTATGTAATCTGTGTTCACCTAAGCTAGAATGCTCAGTGAAAAAGACTAGTAAAGTGATGGACTGATTCAAATGAAAATCAGAAACTACTTAGGAAGGAACTTCCTATTAATCCTAAGCACCGCCTTATCCCTGTGAAAGGAAAAGTAGTTCTGTTCTATGCAAAGGGCCTGAAGCTCACTAATCCTTCTGGCCGATATAATAGCCACCAGGAAGACTACTTTCCAGGTCACATATTTCAGGTTAGCTGAGGTCATGGGCTCAAATGGAGGTTCCATGAACTTGGCAATACATATATTAAGATCCCAGCTGGCACTAGTTCTCTGTGAGGAGGGTGCAGGTGAGCTAGACCCTTGAAAAACTTCTTGAAAATGGGGTTGGATGCTATGGAAACACCCTTGCCAGCTGACATATAAGCTGAAACTGATGCCAGACGTACCTTCGGGGTAGTGGGCTGCAAACCCAATGCATGCAAATGGGTAAGATAATCCAACAAGGCTGGCACCCCTGCCTATGATGGGACTACATCCCTAGTTGAACACCATATAGAGAACCTTTTCCACTTGGAAACATAAGTCTTCTTAGTCAAACACTTCCTAGATCCCTTCAAGACATTCAGGACACTCTCAGAGAGTTGCAGTCCTGAATACTTTAAGTCTTCAAGAGCCATGCCTTGAGCCTGAGGGACCTGAAGTTCAGGTACAGAATCCTCCCCTGAGAGAAGGTCAGCAGGTTGTGGCCCTTTGGCAGGTGTATGAGAGGAGCCACGGACATGAAGAGAAGCAGAGAGTACCATGGCTGCCTGGCCCTATCAAAATCATTGATGCTGATTGGGATCTGAGCTTGACTAGGACCCTGATCAAGAAGGGAAATGAGGGGAATGCGTATAGCTTTTTCCCTGATCAGGCCAACACCAGGGCATCCAAAGGGACTGTGCCCCTTGATGGTGGTCTGCAACAAAACTCTGGCAGCTGGTGGTTGTCGTGGGTTGCAAAAAGACCTATCTCTGGGGTGCCCCATCTCCTGAACAGCACTTCCAGAACCTGCTTGTTGAGAGACCATTCATGATGATCCTGGTTGATTCAACTCAGAGCATCTGCCAGGGTGTTGTCCTTGCCTGGCAGATGAATGGCTACCAGTGAGGCTTGAAGTGAGTTGGCCAGACTCCACACCTTCATTGCCTCTGTGCACAAAGGGCTGGACCTTGTTCCTCCCTGCTTGTTTATGCAGTACAGTGGTAATCATGCAAAAAATTTACCGGTAACGTGGTATACTGAGCACTGAGCAAATGCAGTATCAACTGCATAACATGTACACATGACAAGGATTTTGCAAAGGGTACTGGTAAACTTTGTGTGACTACCACTGTACATAGTGGTGGTATTGTCTATCCTGACGGGGACCATCTTGCCCTGAATCATGGATGCAAAGGCCTGCAGGACTAGGAACGCTGCTCGGAGTTCCAGCAGATTTATGTGCTGGAGTGACTCTGCACTTGACCAAGTGCCGTGTACTATATGATCCCCCAGATGTGCTCCCCAACTGAAGAGGGATGCATCTGTTGTGAGTGTCACGAACCCACTCCTGAAGCCACATGGCTCAGGAGTTGCAGGAATTGCCTTGCTGGTTTTGGTTTGTTCAGCTTGAAAGAACCAGCAATCTGAAGGATGTTGCTTACCCTGTCTTGGGGCTGGTAAGCCCTCCCCTTCAATGTGTCCAGTTCTGCTTCTATGAAGTGCAGCACCTGCACGGGCTGAAGGATGGATTTCTTGAGGTTTATCAGAAACTCTAGGGATTCCAGAAGGTCCTGGATTGTTCTTAGGGAGTCTGCCACCTGTTGTGGTGATTTTCCCACCACTAACCAGTCGTCCAGGTAGGAGAACATGGTTATCCCTTGTCTCCTTAGGTGTGCCACCACCACTGCCAGGCACTTTGTGAATGCCCTTGGAGTTGAGGTTAGGCTGAATGGCAGTGCTAAGAACTGGTAATGACCTGATAGGAGTCTGAACCTGAGGTATTTTTTGTGAGATTCCCTTATGGGGATGTGGAAGTATGCATCTTTTAGATCCAGTGATGCCAACCAGTCTCCTTTCTGGACGGTTGGCAAAATCATAGCCAGTGTTACCATCTTGAATTTTGGTTTTGCCAAATGTCTGTTTAGTAACCTTAGGTTGAGAATAGGCTGCCACTCCCCATTTTTCTTTACAGTTAGGAAGTACCTTGAGTAAAATCCCTTTCCCCTTTGCTGTGGAGGAACTAGCTCTACTGCCTTTGACAGCAGCAGGTTTGCCACTTCCTTCTCCAACAGCTTCTTTTCTGAGTTTGAAGATGATCTGAAGGCTCTTATTCTCAAGGTGGGGAAGAATCTGAAGCTGATGGACAACCCCTGACTCTCTACTTACAGGACCCACTTGTCTGTGGTGATGTTTGTCCAAGCCTGAAAAGTAGTGAGCCAGTCTGCCCCCTACTGGTACAGGGGAGGTGACCTTGGAAATCAAGTCAGGGATTCTGTTTAGGCTGGTGCTGGGTCTGGCAAGTATGATTTACTCCACCTAGATGCCCTCCTGCCTCTATCTCTGAAGTACCCTGTCTGCTGGGGGTACTGCTGTCCAGCCTGTGCGTGGAAGAAAGGTCTGCCATAGTTAGTCCTGCTTCTGACCCCCTTCCATAAGGCCTATATGAAGTAGAGGCCTTTTCCTTAGCTGTGTTCCTCTTATAGGTGGTCTTGTACTCATCCATCTTTTTCCTGTATGCCTCTGCCTTGTCCCTGAACGGAGAGTTATTCTTGCAGGAGAAATCCATGGCTTTCATCTGAATGTGTCCTGTGAGAGGTTAGTGACTCTAAGCCAAGCAAATCTCCTGAGGGCCATGGTGAGAGCCATCTACCTGGCAGCAGTGTCACTGGCATCCACTGCCATCTGAAACTGGTATTTTGATGCTTCTAGGCCAAACCTTGCAGTTTCTGCTAGGTCAGCTGAGAGGCCGGGGGAGCCTTATCTGCCACGGCCATGACTGATTGCCACAGTGACTTCTGGTACTGGGCAGCGTAGGCCACATAATTGGCCTGCCTGATAGAAAGAGAAGCTGACAGGTAGCCCTTCTTGGCCATACTGTCAATCTTTCCTTGAGTCTTTCTCTGGAGGGTGTGAAGCCAAGGGCACCTTTGCCCTGTCACATGCAACAGTCTGCACCACACCCTCATGATCAGAGTGGAAGATTAAAAATTCAGCCCCTGTCCAGCTGGTACTTTCTGTCCGCCCTCTTGTCCAGGGGTGGCAGAGAATTAGGGGTCTGCAGGATTTTTACAATGTGCTTCTTTAAAAACTTGTTTATTGGAAACGAAAGTTTTTTCATTGGGGTTCAGTCCATCAAGTTGAGGAATTCCACTTCCTCTTCATCCTCCACCACCTCACTTGGAGTAATGTCCAAGGCATCCACCATCTTTTTACAAAAGTATAGTGAAATTAGAAATCCTCGGGCAATCTATGTGGGGATTTGAATTCTTGTTCAGGGGAGACCTCAAGTTCGATTGGTTCCCCCTCATCCTCATCGTATTCCTCAAACTCCTGAATCTCTTGAACCAATGCTTGCACTGGAGCAGCTGGTTGAGGAACCAGTTGAATCAAAGGAGTGACTGGAACCAAAGGAACCAGAACCATAAGTCCTTGGAAGGCCTGAATGACTTTCAGTGCCTGGGCTATAGCCTCTGGAGTAGGCATTTCAGTACTGTCACCAGAAGTCCCCTTGGGCTTTGCAGAAGGGGGTTCTAAGTGCTTTGTTTTCTTTCATTTCTTTGTTGGTCCCGATTTATCCACCGGTTCACCGGTTCATTTTATTTTGGTAGACTCCACTTTATTTGGGGTAGCTGGCTCTGTTTGAATGGTTTCACCCGTATTATTTATTGGAGTAGGCTGGTTAGAGCTGTTACCTCCCGAATCCTCAGAATGAGCCGTTTTCTTTTCAAACCTTTCCAGTCTGTTTCCTACAGTTCTGGCTGGAAAAGTCTTGCAAATATCGCAATTAGCTGTGAAGTGACCCTCACCAATACAGACAACACACTTCTCATGATTATCTGCCTTGGTGAAGATCTCTCCACACTGGATGCAGTTTTTAAACCCAGGAGGGCCAGTTTTCTTCTTAGGTTTCCCTGACATTTTAGTTAAATGCCAGACCTAAAAATATATAAACCACAAAGTTTTTTTTTTTTTGGTTGTTTGTGCTGTTTCAGTAAATCGCTGTCGGTTCCCAATGGGAAAAAATGAACCAAGTTTATCGGTTCACACAAGAAAGTATAAAGAAAAAAACTACAATATCTAAATAAGAAATAATAAAATAAACCTGATGGGACCTGTCGGTTCCTCGATGGTTAAAGAGAACCGGGAGGAACCGCTAAAATAACCTAAATAAACTAAAGTTCTAGCGCTAACTTGTAAAAATACAGAAAGTAAAGGCAGCAGTTGGAAAATATATAAAACGTTACTTGTTTTACGATAGAAAACAACAAAAACAACAATGAATGATCATGAATGTGAAGAGGGATCTCCGAGGCATCTTGACTAGCAGGTGGAGAATGAATCCGAAGCGTTATACAATGCAGCAGTTGGTGGCATGAGCCAATGATGTGTTCCATTCATTTACATACGTTCCATTATCTGGGCAGTTTAACGCGACAGGCTGACTGCAAGAGTTAAGAATATTGAAGAATTCCTGGGGTTAGAAGAAGTAATTATCCAACCCTTCCTTAAAACTAGTGAATGTTAAGTCTACCAGCTCCTGGGGTAGTTTATTCCAAGCCCTGGCCGCCCGTATAGTGAGATAATTGTTCCCTTTTTTTTGTGTTTACTTTAGGGATTAAGAGTTGTTTGTCATGGGACTTTAAGTTGACCATTCAGATACTGAAATCAAAACAATAGTGGGTAGCTAATACAGGATTGTTTAGAATTTTGAACAGCAGGAGTAAGTCCCCACTTTTTTTTCTCTCCTCCAGGATGAATAGTTCTGTTGTTAATTTTTCCATGTACGTCAGGTCTCTCAACTGAGATATTAGTTTGGTTGCCCTTCTCTGAACCCTTTCTATTAATTCAATATCACTTCTCAAATATGGGTTCCAAAATGGGGACCCATAGCTCAAGTAAGGTCTTATATAAGTTCGGTATAAAGGTAATATACAGTGTTTACTTCTAGAGACAAACAAACGATTTATAGTTTTCAGTATCCAATTGGATGTTTGTGTTATTTTTCTGCAGTGATCTGAAGCTGACAGTCTATTATTGATTATGATTCCCAGGTCGCATTCTTTATCCACTGCCTACATTGGTTTGTTTCTTAATGTGTAAGAGTGCAACAGATTATTCCTACCAAAGTGGAGGGTCGTACACTTGTCATGGTTAAAATTAATTTTATTTTTTGAGGTCCATGTTTCTATATTTTTTAGATCTTGCACTATAGATTGGTATTTAGTTTTAGTGTCTACATCAACACTCAGGGGCAACATTCTATACGGTTCTCTTCATGGAGTCAGTAGTTGGGAGTTTTGACTATGTCAAGGTTTGTGTAATGAACTCTTGAGGATTGCTCTGATACAGCAAGTTTGTGTTTGGTGTTCTGTAAATAAGCCATGTCAGAATCACAACTCCACATTACTGGTTCCATGGAGAGAACTGCACACAAACCTTGATTCAGGTGTGGTTTAACCATGCCTATAATTTTAAAGTTCTTCTGAATTCATCATTTCACCCTAAATTTCACTTTAAAATACTTACTCACAAATTGGTTTTAAAGTAGCAGTATTTGTTAGTAACCATATACATTTTTCAGTAATAAGGTTTGTCTGGCAAAAATATCCAGACACACAGTTTTTGTTTCATTTTCTTTCATTCCTGAACCAAGATATGGGGTCTTGAAGTTTTAAATGTTCCCATGCCCATACCACACCCACCATGAAAAAAAATTAAATATTTTGTGGGGTTTACTACCAGAAACATGCGGAAGAACCATCCTAATACAACAACAGCATGAATCTAGCATGTACATTTAACAAGAAACACCAGGGGAAGAGATTTTTAAACATGGCGAATGGTGGCCATCTTTAATTACATGAGTCATTAATTACAAAATCAGCTGTTAAAAAAGTTAACATCTGAGAAAACAAAAAATATACTCAGCATGAATCTTAGGTTATCAGAAATACATTTTTGCTAAAAAAAACTACATGATGAATTTTTTCGCCGACTAACGAATACTGCAAATTTGGACAAATTGAATCCACAGTCATCCAAAGGAACTGATGGTCTGCATTTCAAAATTATTAAAATGGCAAATGATAATACTGTTTTTCCCCCCTTACTAAATTGTGGAATTTCTCATTGTGTCAAGGAGCATATCCTATAAAATGGAAACAAGCAACTATACGTCCTATTAACAAATCAGGTTCGAAACAGATGGTATCTAACTATAGGCCCATCTCCTTGTTGGCTCCTATGTTGAAACTTTGTAAACAAACTGTCATGGATACAATGTTTGTATTTTTGTCAAAACATGATCTGTTGACTCATGTACAGCATGGTTTTTGAGCATTACATAACACTGAGACTGCCTTGGTGAGGTTCACAAACCATGTTCATCAGGCCACTGATATTGGAAATAAGGTGGCCTCTGTGTTTGTGGACCTCACCAAGGCATTTGACTTAGTTGATCATAGTCTGCTTCTCCAGTCTTCGTCTCACTGTCATTCTTCTGAGGAGGTTATCAACTGGTTTGGAGACTACTTCTCGGGCCTTGAACACAGAACCATAAACCAGACAAGTTGCTCTGGTTTTCTAAAGGTTAACTGTGGTGTCCTGCCGGGTTCCATATTGGGATTCATACTTTTTTCACTCTTTCTAAATTACCTACTATCAGCCTGTCCTTCTTCAGAAATGCTGTTATACACAGATGATATGGTCATTTTTAAGAGTGGGAAAGATGTTGGGCCATTAAATGATACTCTTCAAAAAGAGTTTACTAATGTACAAGCATTGGTTTAATGCCAGATAAATGGTCTTGAACATTAAGAAAACTAAAACCATAGTGTTTGGCAGAACTAAAAAGATTGGGAATAGTGAATTTTTGTTGAGAGCTCTTAATGGCAAAACTATTGAAACAGTTAACCAGTTCAGACATCTGGGAGTTATACTGGATAGTGCCTTACTCTTTAAACCCCATGTTGATGTTATGGTAAAAACAATACACCAACACTTTGGCTCCTTATATAGGGAATGAAACAATCTCTTACCAGAAACATGTGCCCTTATGGCAAACAGCCTTTTGTCGTCAGTCTTAAATTATGTCTTAATAATTTATTCCAGAGAAGGGATTGGGGTGTTAAATAGGGTAAGAGTAGTTTACAATACAATCTGTCACTTCATAACAGGCCTACCATTTAAAACTCATCATTGCCTTTTATATTAGACGGCACAGCTACCCTCACTGGATGACTGAGTAAAGATGAAAATTCTAGTTTTTTTTCCCATGAGGTCAGCTTGGGCAAAGGTTCCATATTCAATTGGAGAAGTAGTCCCATTACAGCACAAGCGTTACACTAGATCACAGGATTTAACTCTGTTTAGAAAATGTGTTTTTAATTTCCTGATCTCCGATTGGCTGGTACCCCTGACAGAGGGGTACACTGACTTACAATAGACCACCAGGAAATAAAAAGTGCCAATCTGCTATACTCGAGTGTCAAACTGGTATCCATGTTCCAGTTTGAATTTCAAAGTTCAGTAGGAGCCATGTTTTTCTGCTTGCTTAGCGAGAGAAGTGAGCGAGTCAGCCCCCCCCACCCTCGCAACTGAAATGTAGTATTAAAAAAAAGTTAGCCATTTTAATAAAAAGTACACTTGCTTTTTTCCAACCACATCTTTCTTTTAAAGCTCTTCTTTTTAAATGGTTGCATAGTCGGCATCACTCACACATTCAAGCTGCGCCTCTTGCCCCCCCCCGCTAGTCATACATAAAGAATCCTCAGCCACGATTGCTCACCTGCTCGTAGTACATGTTATCACCTGCAATGCCTGCTGCACTCACTCCTTGTCCAGTGGCTTCCAGATCAGGGACTCCGAGAACAAGACCACCATGTTTAAAAGTATGAAACATGTTTTTCCTTACTGGTAACAGAGCAACCGCCCATAACTCCCTCACCCGGCATGCCATCATGTTACAGCTGAACTGCGATCTTCACACGATCTTACTGCGCTGTGCTGAAAGTCATTCCATATTTAAAAAAAAGGAGAGCACTGGCCTTCAGCATGTGTGTTGGAGGGAGCAAAGCACAGAAGGATTGGGGGCAGTGGCGAAAGTTAAACAGTCAGTCCTCCAGGAAGATAAGTCTCAAGAGGGACACAACTGTAAAAGACTGCAGTGCCCTCTGTCACAATCCCACTCAGCAGGTCAGGCTCTCTGCTCCCACAGTGCCAACCTCCGAGTGCAGTATTGGGAACAGGGTAACAGAACAGGGTAACCCTCCTGTCTGTTTTGTGGGTCTGAATCACCTTTGGTCTCAACTTCTGGAGGGATTCAAACTGTGAACCTCTTGCTAGCGTACTCAACTGTATAGGCTCAGATAATCTGCTCTTCAGGGAATGCCAGATATCTTTCACCTACGGACACCTAACCAATTATACAAAATTACCCCTTAAAAACTCTAGAAAGACCTTAGATAAATTCTTACCTTTTCCCAGTTCGGTATACTATTAAGCTTATGAACAGTGTTGTCAAAATCTTAACCATCCATGCATTACAGGCAAAAAGGAAGGACTTGGAAGACACAGGCAGTCTCTTTGAAATAAGAGGTTTACTTAAAATGAATAAAATATGTAAAATGTAACCACAGAACAATATATCACAAAACATATAACCACATGAAAGAACAAGGTACAATACAAACATAAACACCTACCACAATACACTTAGACTTGTTTATCTAATGTATACCTTCTTACAGTGCTTTAGTTAGCTGTTGTTTCAAGAGAGTCCAAACAGGAATGTCTCTAAGTGGAACTACAAAATACAGTTAAACTGTCTCTAAACCTGCTCCTTCCATGATGTCACCTAGCTCCTCCCTGTAAAATATAAAAATCAATACACACAGGATGTCCCATCACTCAGGGGGTATATTAAATAAGGTGACATCTGCAAAAACTCGTTTCCCCATATGACCCTTTGATCTTGAGTCTTTCCTTTGATCTAGTGTATTTTCCTGCTTTTTCAAAGACATCACAGAACTTTTACAACTCTGCAGTTTTCTCACCTAGCTGCAACATAGTTTTTCAGCACCAGTTGAAATTAACTGCCCTTCCCAAGGACGTCATAAAATGGATATTTTAGTTCCTGGCTTCAAGCAACACAGATCCTAAACAAGGCTATAAAATGCGAGTTCTTGGAAGTTAACCACATACAGAGCTCTGCTGTTTAACATATCCTGTCCTTGAACCGAAACCTGGGGGGAGGGGGACGGGGTGATCATCCCAGGAGTACAGGATGTTTCATGAGAGACACTCAATAACACATTTTTATATTACAAAATCATAGAGCAATCAGAACCAGCTGTCCAAGTGTCACACCCTCTACTGGTAAATGTACCAGTGGAGGGACTACTTTACCAACAGAAACCTTTACAATATTTTTTACTCTTTTTTTGTACTGCTTTTTAGCATTTTTATTGTCACATAAAATACCACATGTAGCTCATTTTTTAAGCACAAAAATACCCTCTAAGGTGGGCAGTATTGGGCAATACCGGACCTTCCAGGGGCAATACCGGACCTCCACAATTATGTCTTGGGGCAATCCGATATTGCCCAATACTGCCCACCCTGACAGGTATTATTGCTTGCTTAATCTCCTTTTTTGAAAGACTTGTTTTGGGCAAAGAGCTTTTGATTATGTTGGTTTAAGCACTTACAATCGTTTGTCACAATCAGTCAAGTCTACTAGATCTAGTCCTGTTTTTAAGCAACATTTGTCTAGTATTTTAGTTTCACAGTCTACATGTTGTAAATAATGTGTTTACTTGTATTTAATCTTATGTTTTGTATGTTGTTTAGAAATGCTGGTTGTACTAGAAAAGGGAATATTGCTCAATGTGCTTTTCCAGGGTAAACAATAAAATGAAATGAAATGAAATAGGGATCATCTGGAGGTACACTCTAATCCACTTAAGTGAATAATTGGTTTAAGTGGATAACATTTCAATGTCCCAATTCCTTTCCTATATTGGCAATGTAATTTCACCATTACTTGAATACAGGCTCCTGTTTAAGTGAATATATTTTGGCTGTTTTTTGTCTTGTTTCAGTGGGATTTCAATGAATTGCCTAGCACCGTCTTTAAGTTCACTGCCTATCACTGACTGATGATTGTAACTACTTCAAGTGTGTGTGTGTGTGTGTGGAGCAATTAAAAGCCCATTTCTTGTTGGGCCCTGTAACGGCTTCAGCTGTGAATGGAGCTATCAAATGCTCATTCCTGTTGCTCCCTGAAGCAGTCTGAATCAGAAAACAATGGCAAGCCCTGTAAAATGTGGAAACCCATCAAGAAGAAACAAGCAGCTCACCCTTACTGAGAAGGCAGAAGCGCTCAAAATGCTTACAGAGCCCGAGATGACTCAGTCAGCAGTTGCTCATCACTGGTGTGTCCCGCAGCCTCAGATCTGCCAACTGCAAAAGAACCATGAGATAATCCTATCTGAATTTGAGGGCAATGTTAACTGGAGTTGAAAACACAAATGGGAGGGGAAGGACTCCTCAGTCGATAAAGCCCTCCTTCACTGGTTCGGGCACACCAGAGCCTCGGACATTCCTGTGTCTGGCCCCCTCCTACAACATACAGCAAAGAAGCTTGCTGAGGTGCTACAAACCCCAGAGTTTGAGGCAACAAACTGATGGCCTTCCCGGTTTAAAGCTCACCATAACATTGTTGACAAATTTGTCAGCTCAGACAATAATATTCCATTACTGTGAACTCACAGACAGTGACATTGCCGTACAAATTATGGGTTTACTGGCTTCGGAGGAGGAGGATGAGGGAGAACCACCAACCACTGCACTGGAAGCACAGCACTGCCTGACATGTCTAAGATTCTTAGAACTGAAGAAAAAATTACTCACCTTAGTAATTGCTTTTCTTCTCATGCAGTCTTGCTATATTATGACAATTAGCAGTTAGCCACAGCACTTGAACTGCCCCGGAGAGGAAGGAGTTAACTCCAGGCTGACTGGAGTTCCAAGCGCGAGCGCTTTGCTGAAAGCTCTATCTGGCTAGTTTCAAACTGAAACTGTCAGATCTTACAGAGCCAACACTAAGCAAAAGTCTGTGTGGAAAAAACCCTACACTAGCCAAATGGCTACCTACTAGCAGAACAACAATAACAGAAACAACAACAACAACAATATCACCCCTAACAAGCACTATTAGGCCCCAAAAGACAGAAGTCCAGGAGGGGCCAAACATAACAACCAAAAACAGAAATACCTAGTTTTCCTAATCCTAAAGAAAAGGGAAAAGGAAAAAGAGCTATAACGGCATGACACAGTGCTTGCACTAATTTGCCAACCCCTTACCCAAGTAGAAGTTCTGAGAGGGCAGGTTGTGGGGATGTAGATATAGCAAGACTCCATGAGAAGAAAAGCAATTACTAAGGTGAGTAATTTTTCTTCAAACACCATGAAGTCTTGCTATATTATGACAATTAGCAGATTACACAGCAGTACCTCCATGGAGGAGGGCCAGAACCTACTTAGGAAATAGGCTCTGAAGCACGGTTGTAAGCAACCTAGCATCTCTCCTGACTGGACATCCAGGAGTAATGCTGGTAAAGGTGTGAACTGTTTTCCAGGTAGCAGCTTGACAGATTTCCAGAATGGGAATATCTCTAGCAGCCGCTAGAGATGCAGCTGTACCCTGGTGGAATGGGCCCTCAGTCCTGAGGGGGTTCTCTACCTAGTTTTGTAGCAAAATTGGATACAAGAGACAATCCACCTGGCAATTGTCCTCTTAGTGGCAGGTTTCCTTTGCCAACCTCGCCATAGGTAAGGAAGAGTTGGAGGATTCAACCTGTGACCCTTGGTGCTGCCCCAAATAGTAGCTTAAAGCTCTTTGACATCCAAACTGTGCAATCTCCTCTCACCTGAGGAAGAATGCTCAGTGAAAATACTGGAAGGGAGATGGATTGGTTAAGATGGAAATCTGAAACCACTTTAGGTAAAACTTTCTGTTAGTCCTGAGGACTACCTTATCTCTGTGAAAAGAAATAAAATCCTTTCCACTGACAGGGCTTGTAACTCACTTATGTCTGGCAGAAGTGATGGCCACTAGGAAAACAGTTTTCCAAGTTAGGAACTTTAAGGTCTGCTGAAGACAGAGGTTCAAAGGGGGTTGCATTAACTGAGCAATGCAACATTAAGGTCCCAGGCAGGGCTGGGTCCCAAAAGGAGGGTTAGTGAAGTAACCCCTTAAAAACTTGGAAAACACAGGGTGAGAAGAAAGGGAGGCAGGCTTTCCTGCTGATATAAAAGCAGAGACAGCTGCCAGATGAACCTTTAAGGTAGCTGGCCTGAGGCCTAAGGAATTAAGATGGACCAAGTAGTCCAGCAAAATGGGCAAATCAGCAGATTCTGGGACAATTTGCTTCCCAGAACACCAGATGGAGAACCTCTTCCATTTGGAATTATAAGTGGCCTAGTGGAAGGCTTCCTGAGGCCTTTAAAATATCAAGGACACCTTGAGAAAGGTGTAAATCAGCAAATTCTAACCTCAAGAGCCAAGCCTTGAGGTGGAGGGATTTGAGGTCCGGATACCAAACTCTCCCCTGGGCACAAATCAGCAGGTTGTGGACCCTGGGAAGGTCCAGGGAGGGTGGACTGTCAGGACAGAAGCAGTGGGTACCAGGGTTGCCTGGCCCAGTCTGGTGCAATCAGAATCACTTTGCAGGGCTGGATCTGATTTTACTAACACCCTGAAGAGAAGGGGAATGGGGAAAGGCATACAGGAACTTCCTTCCCAATCCAACAGAAAGGCGTCCAGGGGACTGGAGCCCATTACTGGAGGCCTGCAACAGAACAGAGGAAGTTGGTGGTTGTCTGGGGCTGCGAAAAGATCTATCTGAGGGGTGCCCCATCTGGCAAAGCCTGACCCCAGCACTAGGGGATTCAAAGACCATTCGTGATGACCCTGAGAAATCCTGCTGAGGGCATCCGCTAGGACATTGTCCTTCCCTGGAAGGTGAACTGTTACTAGGGAGGTGTTCAGGGAGTAAGCCAGAGACCACAACTTCATTGCTTCGGTGCACAAGGCTGATGACCGAGTGCCCCCCTGCTTGTTGATGTACCACATTGTTGTGGTATTGTCTGTCCTGACCTGAACTACTTTGTTCTGGACAGATGCTGAGAAAACCTGAAGAGCTAAAAAAGACAGCTCTGAGTTCCAATAGGTTGATGTGGAGCAGAGATTCCTGGGGGGACCACACTCCCTGAGTGGAAAGGTCGCCCAAGTGCGCGCCCCACCCCAGCAAGGAGGCATCCGTGGTGAGGGTGAGGGAATGAGAAATGGGAATGAAGGGGACCCCTTGTCTTAGATTGCTCTGATCCTGCCACCACTGAAGAGCTAGAATCAGAGTTGGGGTCACTGGGACCAATTTGGTAAGGGGGTCCCTCCTTTGGGACCAATAGGCCCTCAAATGAAACTGAATGTCTCTCATCTGGAATCTTGCTCCTTGCACTACAGCTGTGGAGGCAGCCATGTGCCCTAGAAGTTGCAGAAAGTGCCTTGCTGGTCGAGAGACCCGCAGGGTGAAAGAGGATGCCAGGGCAATCAGCTTCTCTACCCTTTCCGAGGGGAGAAATGCCCTGGCCAACTTTGTGTCCAATTCCGCACCTATGAAAGTTAGTACCTGAACTGGTTCTAGAACTGACTTTGGTAAATTCAGCAGGAATCCCAGGGAAGTGAGAAGCTGCTGGGTGACTTGCAAGTGGGATTTTACCTGATCTGGGGACTGACCCACAATGAGCCAGTTGTCCAGGTAGGGAAACACAGCAACCCCTTGCCTTCTTAAATGAGCCACTACCACAGCTAGACATTTTGTGAATACCCTTGGAGCAGAGGTAAGACCGAAGGGCATTGCTCTGAACTGGTAGTGACCTGAGGGCAGTTCGAACCTGAGGTATTTTCGGTGAGAAGGCCTGATCAGGACATGAAAATAGGCATCCTTGAGGTCCAGGGAGGCTAGCCAGTCCCCTGGCCTGAGGGAGGGCAAAATCATTGCCAGAGTTAACATTTTGAACTTTGGTTTCAAAAGATGCTTGTTCAGGTACCTTAAGTCTAGAATGGGCCGCCATTCTCCTGTCTTTTTTGGGGTAAGAAAGTATCTGGAGTACAGCCCCTTGCCCTGGTGACAAGGAGGAACCCTTCCACTGCTTTGCAGTCTAGGAGGGAAGAGACCTATGCTTCCAAAGCAAGGGCCTCTAAAGGGCTTGCAGGTGGAAAATGTCTGGTTCTCATCTTTGGAAACTGTTTGAAGCTGAGAACCAGACCCTGGCTTACTACCTCCAGAACCCATTTGTCCGAAGTTAGGGACACCCAGTTCTGGCTGAAATAAGCCAACCTGCCTCAACTGGTACAGGGAGAATCCGGCCCTGGGCACCCCATCAGGGTGCCTGCTTGGCAACTGTAGGCTGGGGGTGGGGGCCAGTTTACCTGCGCCCCGCCTACTCTGCCTCTGAAAAAACCACTGTGCAAAAGCAGAGGAGGCTTGGGATTGATAAAAGGCCTGTGGAAAGGCCTGCCCCTACCTCTGGGAGTGTGCCTCTGTGGAGTGGCATGCCTCCTTGGCCTGGGCACTTTTGTAGGTAGTTCTGTATTCATCCATCTTTTCATATAATTTTCCGCTTGCTCTCCAAACAGAGAATTTCCCACCACAGGAAAATCCATAGCCTTTGACTGAGTATCCTGTGACAGATTAGTGCACCTGAGCCATGCCAACCTCACGGAAAGCTACAGAAGTGGCCATGACCCTAGAGGAAACATCATTAACGTCTACAGCAGTATGAAATTGAACTTTAGAGGCTTCAATGCCATCAGCAGCCACCTGTTCCAATTCACTAGCCAGCTGGCCATGGGCCTGCTTGGCTAACTGCAACACTGTATCCCATCTAGATTTCTGATATCTAGCCACAAAAGCCATATAATTTGCCTGCCTGAGTCCCAAAGAAGCTGCCATATACTGTTTTTTTCGCCATGGCATCAATCTTCCTGGAATCCTTATCAGGAGGATGTGAGGCCAGGGGATATTACCTGTCACAGGCTGCAGCTTGTACCACACCTACATGACTACACTGCTCAGTGAGGAAGTCTGTATCAGGGCCTGATAAGTATACCTTCTGTCCATTTTTATCTACAGGAGGGACAGAATGAGGATTTTTAAAATTTTGTTGTTTGCTTCCTAAATGACTTATGCAAAGGAATAGACAACCTCCTAGACTCTGGAATATCCATCATCTCAACATAATCAGGCTCCTCTTGCTCATCCACAGCCTCTTCCAAGGGAAGCTGGAGGTTTCTGCAACCTTTTGTAAAACATAAAATGAGAAGGGGACTCAGACAGCATAGGGGAGATTCTAATGGTCTGTCTGGAGAAATGTCCGGTTCAATGGGCACGCCCAGACCCTCCCAGCCACATACATAATGATCAAAATCTTCCTCCCCCTCCTGTGGTTCATAAAATTCCTCAACATCATACTCTTGAACCACTGGAACCTAATGAACCAACCTTTTGCCAGCTGTTGGTGGTTTGGCCGGTCCCTGAGACAGTGACTGGACAATCTGTATGGCTTTAGCTATCTCTGCAGCAGTTGGAGAGGCAATCTTGCACTCCAGACCTGCTGATTTCTTAGATTTTTTTACTGGGACTGGTTCCTCAGAACCAGCCTTCCTTTTGCCTGAGGAAGTCTCACCCTGGTCAGAGGGCACTCCCTCTGGTCCAGTGGGTGCTGGACCGGGCTGGCCATCCGGGTCAGCGGACTTTTTGGCCTCTCGTTCCCTGAGCTGGACCAATCTTTTCTCCAGGGTGGCTGCAGGGAAATTCTTACACACCTGGCAGTCTGACAGGAGGTGGTCAGCCCCCAGACAATAAACACATGTGGTGTGTGGGTCAGCCTTGGCAAAGGCTTCCCCACAAACATCACAGTGTTGAAACCAGTGGGCCGGTTTTCTTTTGGGTTTCTCAGACACAATGCCAGCCCTATCCAAAACTTGCCCTTTTTATGGCAGTGCCAGGCAAGACACCCTTTATCGGTTCCTAACCGTGTCACGGGTAATTGAAAAACAATTTAAGAGATAGGTTTTTAGAACCGATAAGAACCGGGAACCGCACTCTAAAAGCCCAAGCTATTATTTAAAATTGTTTTTTTTTAGCAAACCGATCGGTTCAAAACCGAACCGATAATTAATTTCCACACAGACTTTAAAATCCTGTACTTAAAGTTTACCAGATAGAGCTTTGAACCGAAATGCGGTAAAATAAATACTTATTGCTGGTTAAAATGAACCGAAAACACTCGTTTGAACCGAGAAATGAACCGAGCTGAAGGAGCAGATCTCCGGAGCGACTGTTCAGTGAAGCGGAGTAAAGAATCTGACAGTTTCAGTTTGAAACTAGCCAGATAGAGCTTTCAGCAAAGCGCTCGCGCTTGGAACTCCAGTCAGCCTGGAGTTAACTCCTTCCTCTCCGGGGCAGTTCAAGTGCTGTGGCTAACTGCTAATTGTCATAATATAGCAAGACTTCATGGTGTTTGAATGGTGCTGCAGAGGATTACTTCAAGCCATAATACAAACTTGTTTCAGTCCGTTTCTTGCATGACGCTAAGCTGAAGCACTGAACTCCATATTAGTAAATAGCCTGGTTAACTGAATATTTCTTGACGGCAATGAGCTATTCACTTAAGCGGGTTGCACTGTATATGTTCTATGAGCAAGAACATTATAAAAAGGTGCCAATCAGCACAAATGAGGAACCGATCAGAAATTGGGAACCGAAGTAAAAGTGAACTGAGGCTATCAGTTCAGGAACCAGTGGTTCTAAAAATAAGTTAAATTAATAAAATGAAACATAACTAATGGTCAGTTAGAAAACTCCAATAAATATAAAAAAAATCTCTGTTTACCCCTGGTTACACTGAACTGGGAGAAACTGACAAAACTTACAATTTAAACACGAACACTACAGCTTAACTTAAAATTACAAAAGTAAAAGGCAGCAAATGAAATGTAAAGAATATTTATATATATTTTATAAGCTTTTTCACATCAGAACAAGATGATAAGGAGAGGATCTCTGAGCGCGTAGTGTTGACAGGCAGATAGAAAAATCTGAGGGGTTTAGAACAGTGGTGTAAGTGGTGAACAAGAAGTACAGGAACCCGCGCACTGGCAATTGTGAAATGCAGAATGAAGAGCCTCAATCTAAACTAGGATAGCAGTGTCAAGACACATTTATCTAATTCGACACTAGTAGATTCAGTTAGAGATACTGAAGTATTTCTAGGAAAATAGCATTGTTGTACAAGTCAAATGTTGTTATAGAAACCCTGATTGCAGATCACAGGTTCAGAAACTGTCACTATGTTGCTGATTTAAGAATTTCAATGTCAGTGGGAGAAGTACAGGAACTCAGTTCCTGCTGCAAAAAAGGTACAGGAACTGAGTTCCTGTGCGTTCCTGCTCACTTTCATCACTGGTTTAGAACTAAGGCAGTTAGTAGAAGGCAGCATTTGAAAAAGTGGGAAGTGCAAAAGATTCCATCATTTGCATATGTTCCATCTCTCCGGGCAGTTCTATCTCAAAGGGTCACTGCAAGAGTTATGAATACCCAAGTATTACTGGGCTTAGAAGAATGCTGGCTCCTGACTGTCAAAGAGGTACTTTCAGCAGGGCCATTATCACAGCTGAAGGTAGCTTAACAAAAATATGTTTAAAAATACATCCAATTCACTAAAAAGGACCCATTCTATACTTTTAATAAGGCCCTTCAGGGGGTGCATTATTGTGGTCTAACAGCCCTTCTCCGGTATCAGAAGCACTCAGCTTAAATGCACCCCATCATCCCTTATTGTTTAAATCCTTTGTTTTTGATGATGTACGTTAGTACTGTTAAGTGGATGACTGCATCTATCGTATGTAAATTGCAATTCTCTGCTCTAGAGCAGTCATCTTGCAAGGTCACTTTTGTCAAAGAGTTCTTCCCTTCATAACATAGTAAATGAATTGTATCTGCAGGAAAGGGGTTCATTAAAACAAAGCACAGAATGCATCATGTTATTGCAAATACCATTTGCAAAAAAGGTGAGACAATGTGAAAGGTAGGTAGGTAACATTTTTATTCATACAAAAATGAATATGGATAACTCCACTGAGCTGAGGCTCGTTTACAGTGAGGTCCAAAGTTCAGATTCCAGTTACTCATGTATTAATCACACACTTAATACAGTATAAACATAATACAACAGCAGGTCTGATTCTCTGCTTCCCACACTGTGTGTGCATTCTACCTCCAGCTAGGCTAATTACTTACTCTTTGGCCCAGTGTACCCCTCAGGCTGAGTTAATTCATAGCAGAGTGCAATTACCCAATGAAGGCTATGGAAAAGCTTTTACCTGCTGTAAATCCAGGTATGTGCTATTGTTAGAGATAACAGAAAACAAGCAAAATGACCCTCCCTCCACCAAAAAAAAACAACAAAAAACACATGAAGCCATTGTCCTGGAACTTCATTTAACAGACGGTCAAACTGCTTTATATATACATTAATATTTAATTATTGGCTGCAGCACAAGCTTTCAGATGCTTGTATCTTAAACATGGCAAGAGAAAGTTTGCTGCTTCACCTCGAGTCCTCTCAATCAAAGAGCTCACAAAAAATGACACACTTGTACACCACAAGAGAAAAGGTAACCACACTTATTGTATGATCTGAAAAGGGCCACTGCAAAATTCTGATTTTGACTACATGACTGGTTCAAATGGTGGGCTAATTCAGACTATTATTTTTCAGCCTGGGGAGACAGTGGAACCAGCTACCCTCCTCCATTCATCTCTCCCACCATTCTGTCCATTAGACGCCAGCTAAAACTCCCCCCACCCCGCTCCTGTTAACACTCTGTCTGGATCCTTCCTCGACCTTGCCTGACTTTTGGCCACCCCTTACTTTCCCTCCTCTTTAATCTCATAGTTCTGACAACCTTGATGAAGTTTATCAACCTGTTCTGACTCTTGCTTTTAGCACCAGCTCAGCCTCCCTTCACTCTACCACTATGCACTCTGAGTTTGTCCAATTTGCACAGATGATCTGTATGCTAATTCAATATACTACTGTCAATGCTACCTGCTGATACTTTGTATACACTGTATTATTTTATCTCACTTTATTTGTATTATTACTATTTTCTTGTGTGTTGCATCCCATGTATATTGTCCCTTGTTCCTTGTTAACAAACCCAGGTCCACCTCAAAAAAGAGCTTGTTCAACAGTGATCGCCTGGTTAAATAAAGACTTTGATTGATTAATTGATTGAATTGTCTTCTACATGCAATATTTTGCCGTTTTGTCTGCACTGCTTTCAACGTATGCTCTTTACGTCATCCTCATTACAACCACATCACATGACTTGCTGTATTTTGTTTGTAATTGTGCTTCTCCCCTTCCCCGGGTAGCACCTGGAAATGAGCCTTGGCTCCGTGTGCCTTCCCTGGTTACCAATTTTAAAATAAATACATACTGGTTTATATCCCACGTTTCCAGTTTCAGACACTTTAAATAACAGAGCATGTGCAACACTGGTAACACACTAAGGCTGCTTTGTTTGATAACCATTTATCCTAACATTCCTTGTTGACAGGATGCCTGGACAAGTGTAAGATCAAAGCTCTAAGGGTCTTGCCAGTTACATACATAAGAACATACAAAACGGCCGGCAGAAAAAGGCTCACAGGTGTATCAAGTCTCACCAACTGGGCAGTTCTCAGTTTCATACCACTGCAGCTGCCCCACCCCCACCCATCCCTTCATCACCTTTCATGGTCCTTCCCCCCTTTGTGTTCTTGTCTGTACTAACCCTGCCCTTAACGCTATCCCAACCCCGCTTAAAGCTATCCACTGCCCTCAGTTCAATTAACTCCTCCAGCAGTGCGTTCCATCCTGCCATCACTCTTTGTGAAGCAGTGCCTCATCTCCCTCCTGAACCCGCCTTTCCAACTTCAGATGGTGCCCCCTAGTGACCCTACCCCCTTTAAGTGGAAAAATCTTCCCTCTCTGACTTTGTTTATGTCTTTCAAGTACTTAAAGGTCTCTATCATGTCCCCTCTTTCCCTTCTCTCCTCCAGCGAGTACATGTTGAGCTCCCTCAATCTTTCCTCATATGGCAACTCCCCATGATCATTTTTGCAGCCCTATGTTATGCTGCACCCCCTCCAGTAATCTCACATCCTTCTTGAGGTATGAGCACCAGTACTGTACACAGCACTCCAAGTGTGGCCTCACCAGTGATCTATACAAGGACAGGATGACCTCCTCCTTTCTAGAGGTGATCCCTCTGGCAATGCACCCAGCATCCTATTTGCCCTTGCACGTGCCCTCCTACACTGTGTTGATACCTTCGTATCTCCTGTGACTATTACCCCCATGTCCCTTTCCTCCTCTGAAGCTGTTATCTGCACTCCCCTCAGCTTGTAGCTGGTCCTGGGATTTCTGGCTCCGAGGTGTATGACCTGGCACTCCTTAGCGTTAAACCCCAGCTGCCACTCCCTAGACCAGTGTTCAAGTTTAGCTAGATCTTCCCTGAGTGCCTGCCTCCTTTCTCACTGTCCACTTCTGCACAAATCTTAGTGTCATCCACAAACAGGCTGATCTTACTCTCTTGACCCCCTCTGCAATGTCTCCAGTGAAGACATTAAGCAAAACAGGGCCCAGTACTGAACCCTGCAGTACCCCACTCATTACTGGCCTTGGCTTGGATGTTTCCCCCCTTACAACTGCCCTCTGTTGTCTGCCCTATAGCCAGCTCTCAACCCACCCCACCAGATTCTACCCCGCCTCCATGTCCATCAGCTTGCTCAGTAACCTCCCATGCAGCACCAAGTCAAAAGTCTTGCTGAAGTCCAGATACAGGACATCCACAATGTGGCTTTCATCAACTGCCCTAGTGACCCAGTCGAAGAAGTCAATCAGGTTAGTTTGGCACGATCTTCCCGAGACAAACCCATGTTGTCTCTCGTCCTGTAGACCATTACTATCAAAGAAAGGTCATCAACCACTCCTTCAGAATGGTCTCCATCAATTTCCCCACAACAGACATCAAGCTCATCGGTCTGTAGTAGCCCGGCTGGTCCTTGGGTCCACTCCTGTGAAGGGGCACCATGTGAATCATCCTCCAGTCCCTGGGTACATTCCCTGTCTCCAAGGAGGTGTTGAACAGGTCTGTCAGAGGGCCTGCCAACACCTCTGCCAGTTTCTTCAGGACCCTTGGGTGTACACTGTCCGATAATGGTGCCTTGTCCACCCGTAAGGCTTTGAGGCCCTTCAGAACTCTATTCTCTTGGATGACCCCATCTGTTATCTCTGTCCCCCCTCCACCCTTGCCCACTTTATCCTGCGGTATTGGGCCATCCCTTTCTTTCGTGAACACTAAGCAGAAGTACTCGAGTGCCTCTGCCTGGTCTTCCTCTTTTTGCGCCCATCCCCCCTCCCTTTGGATTCTAACAATGCCATCTCTACAACTCCTCTTCTCCCTTATGTATTTAAAGAACCCCTTTTCCCCCCATCTGATCCCCTGAGCCAATTTCAGCTCCTTTGCTGCCTTGGCTGCCCTGCTCACCTCCCTAGATGCCTTTGTGAACACCTCTCTGTCCTCCTCACGCACAGATTTTTTAAACTTAAAGAGCTGCTGACTCCTCAAAGAAAACTTTGAAAAACATTATATTTAGGTACAATTCAGCTATTCTATAGATTTCTCCTCCCCATTATTACTGAGGAAATTTGCATGAATACACGATCTTTATACCTTAGAGTTCATTTGCCTCTTTAGCTTACTGCCTATTTCAGTCATAATCCTGTGTTATGACATCATAATCTGTTGTCATGGGAGTAACTGTAATGTCACAAGCAGTGCATTATGACCTCAAGTATGGAGAAAGCAACAGGAATACATAAACTCTTCAGCAGCAAAGATCCTGTTTTCATGCAAATTACACCAGTAATAAATAATGGGGAGGCAGAATACAAAACTAATATGAAATACAAGCCAAACTGTGTCTAAATATTATGCTTTGTTAAAAGTTCTCCTGAAGATGTCAGCTTCTCTTTAATGAAGGCCAGTCTTTTTCCCCTCACCTTCCCCTCCACTTCCTTGCTGAGCCAGCTAGGTTTTTTTGACCTGGACTACTTACTCTGAGATTCGATACATGTGTTCGTGACCTCATTCAGCCCCTTCCTAATAACTGCCCACTTCTGTTCAGCATCCATCTCTGGGCTAATTTCAGCTAAATACCCCTATAGGATGCTGCCCATTCTGGCAAAATCTGCCGTCCTGAAGTCCAACACTCTTGTCCTGGTCTCGGCCAACTCCCTCTCTGGTTGAGGAGGAACCACACTGAGCAGTGGTTGCTTCCTGCTAGAGGGTCCTGTACTACCACATCCTGGACTTGGTCCTCATTTGTTAGCTCAATGTTCAGTATGTTCCCCTCCCTAGTAGGTTCTGCCACTCCTTGCACTAGGTAGCTGTCTTGGACAGCCTCCAGCAGTACCTGTTTCTTGGTGTTTGCTGTAGTTACTGTCTGCCAGTCAACCCCAGGTAGGCTGAAGTCTCCCACTATAACTGTATTCCCTTTGCCACTGACATTCCTGATTTGCACCCCCAGCTCCCTATCCACTTCCTCGCTCTGTAAGGGTGGCCTATACACCACCCCCATCCTGAGCTTCTTACCTTTGGGGCTTTGGAGCAATACCCATATGACTTCTGGCCTTCCCTCTTCCCCCTCCCTAACATAAATAGTCACCCCTACCCCTCTTCCCCCCACCTGATCCCTGTGGAACACCTTATATCCTGGAATCGGGAGATCCCAGTCATGGTATTGAGTGGCCCAAGTTTCTGACATGGTGGCAATATCTACCTCTCCTTCTGCCATCAATGCCAGGAACTCTGCAGTTCCGCTCAAGAACTCACATGCCACACTGGCAAATGAGGACAACCAAATAGAGGTACCCAGAGAAGTGGAAGGAAAGGATGTGGAGTTAGCCAAGGAGGTGACCTCAGCGGGGAAAGCAGTGGACCCCAGAGAAGGAGGAAGTGAATCCTGGTGGGGGACTCCATCATAAGAGGGATCCAGCTAGGAACACAGGAGGGGAGGACAGGAGGTGAGGTGCCCACCAGGTGCCACAGCATGGAGGGATGGAAGGAAGATCCTGGGGATCACTGGGAAGACAAGACGGGAGGGTGAGCTGGAGTCATTATCCACCTAGGTACTAATGACCTGGCAAATGGGGAGCCAAAGGAAGTTCAGGAAGAGTTTACTAAATTGGGAGGGTCTCAAGCAAGTAGCTACTTCTGTCACTTTCTCAGAAGTACTACCTACTAGAGGCAAGGGAGAGCATAGGAGTGCATGCACCAGGAACTTTAACTCATGGTTGAAGAACTGGTGCTGTGAGGAAGGGTTTGATTCATTGGTGACTGGGGACCCACCTGGAGGATGGAGGTTTGTTCAAGCCTGACGGCCTGCATCCATCCTGAGGGGAATCCAAGACTCAATGATAAGTTTAAATGCTACATTGACAAGCATTTAAACTAGCAAAGGGGTGGCAGGCCAGCAAGGAGGGTACCTACTTGCTCATCCCCACAGCTAGCAGTGGAACCAGTGAATCAGAGGAGTGGCTATTTCTGCAAAGCAGTGTGCAAAAGATGGAGATTAGTGCCCAAGAGGTGGATAGGCAGAAAAGGGCAAAATTCAGCAGAAAGGCAGACAGCAAGGAGAACCAGGGATAAAGGACAACCAAGGAAGGGGCTGGAGTAGAACAGTGAAACAGTCTAGGAAGGTCAAAACATGGAAAGCCATGTGTGCAAATGCCAGGAGCCTTAGCAACAAGATGGAAGATCTGGAGGCTGTCATGGTGCAGTCAGACCTGGACATTGTGGCCATCACTGAAACTTGGTGTAATGATAACCACGACTGGGAGATGGCCATACCTGGCTACAACATATTCAGAAGAGACAGAGCAGGCAGAAAGGGAGCAGGAGTGGCACTGTATGTGAAAAATGACATGAGGGCCACAGAGATCCAGGAGGAACAAAATGGGGGAGAGATACTGTGGGTTAAGCTGGAAAGGAAAATGGGAACAGCCATCCGACAGGTGTGGTCTATAGACCACCAGCCCAGGAGGAAGAAACAGATAGGGAGCTGATGCTAGCCATCCAAAGGATGGCAGACAAGGGTGAGGTAGTACTGGTTGGAGACTTCAATATTCCAGACGTGGACTGGAGCATCCCAGCAGCAGCATCAACTAGGAGCAGATTTATCCTGGACTCCCTTCAGGGTGCCTTCCTCAAGCAACTGGTCATGGAACCAACTCAGCAGAAGGCAATACTGGACCTTGTGCTCACAAACAGGGACAGTGTGATGGGGGTAACAGTGGGGGAGCACCTGGGGAACAGTGACCACCAGTCATTGTGGTTTGAAATCACAAAAGAGCAGAACCAAACCACACAAAAACATGTATCCTGGATTTTAGGGGGGCAGACTTTGGGAAAATGGGGAGATACTTGAAAGAGGCATTAAGGGGAATGGGACAGGAATCAGGGGTTGAGGAACAGTGGGCAGTATTTAAAATGGGGATTACAAGAACAACAGAATTATGCATTAAACAGGTTAGCAAAAGGAAAAGGAAGAGGAGACCATTATGGTTTTCCAAAGAGGTAGCAAAGAAAGTGAAAGCCAAAAAGATTGCATTCAGGCAATACAAAAAGACACAGGCAGAAGGGGATAGGGAGAAGTACCAGGAGAAGCAAAGGGAGGCAGGGAGGTCAGTAAGGGAAGCCAAAGCTCAGACAGAAGAACACATTGCAAAATCAGTGGGTAGAGGGGACAAAACCTTTACAGGTACATAAGTGAAAAAGAAAGACAAAGGAGGGATAGTGAGACTGAAGGGGAGGATGGGGGCGTGGAGGATGACAACAGTAAAGCTGACATATTGAACAGGTATTTCTGCTCAGTCTTTACTGAGGAAGAGGAGGGTAATGGGTCTGAAGGGACTACAAGGGGTGAGAATGGTGCAGAAATGGACACAAGTCCCTTTACACAAGAAAGAGTCCTGAAGGAACTGGAAGTAATAAGAGTTGATAATGCAATGGGGCCAGATGGGGTGCACCCCAGGGTCCTTAAAGAACTAAGAGAGGTGGTGGCTGAACCTCTGGCTATCCTGTTTAGCCGATCACTGGAAACAGGGAGGTACCCAAAGACTGGAGGATCATAGATGTAGTCCCCTTATACAAAAGCGGAACAAAGAGGAAGCAGGAACTACAGACCAGTCAGCCTCACCGGTAGTGGGAAGATCATTGAAGCACTACTGAAGGAGAGATTGGTGGAACATCTGGTTGTCAATGGACTACAGAACCCAAGGCAGCATGGTTTCACCAGGGGAGGTCATGTCAGACCAACCTTGTTGAATTTTTGACTGGGTGACTAGAGAGGTGGATCAGGGAGGGCAGTGGACATGGCCTATCTGGACTTCAGCAAGGCCTTTGACACTGCCCATAGAAGACTATTACACAAACTGGGGAATATGGGTGTGGGCAGGACGGTAGTGTGGTGGGTAGGTAACTGGCTGGGTGGCAGGACACAGAGGGTGGTGGTAAATGGCTGTCACTCCACAGAGGGAAGAGTGACCAGTGGGGTACCACAGGGATCAGTGCTGGGACCGTCCTATTCAACATCTTCATTGCACAGGACCTAGAAGGCAGAATTTCACTGTTCGCTGATGACACAAAGCTCTGTAACAGAGTAGACACACCAGAGGGTGTAGACAGAATGAGAAGGGACCTGCAGAAACTTGAAGAACGGTCAGGGGTTTGGGAGTTGAAATTCAATGCAAAGAAGTGCAAGATAATGCATATGGGGCACAAAAACCCTGGCACAATATATCAGTTGGGGTGAGGATATAGCATGCACCAAGCAGGAAAGGGATCTTGGGGTTATCATCTCTGATGACCTCAAGGCAGGGAAACAGTGTGACAAGGCAGCAGGTAAAGCAAATAGGATGCTGGGATGTATAGGCAGGGCATCACCAGCAGGAAAAGGGAGGTCATAATCAGCTATACAAGACACTAGTGAGGCCTCACCTGGAGTACAGTGTACAGTTCTGGAGACCATACCCACGTAAGGACATAGACAGGGTAGAGAAGGTTCAGAGGAGGGCAACAAAGATGGTGCATGGATTGCATCACATGTCCTATGAAGACAGGTTGAAGGAACTGAACATGTACTCCCTGGAGGAGAGGAGGGAGAGAGGGGATATGATAGAGACATACAAGTATCTCACAGGGAGGAACAGGGTGCAGGAATACACTATTTTTAAGCGAAAAAGATGTTCCAGGACTAGAGGGCAAGGGATGAAGCTGGAGGGAGGATGATTCAGAGGAAACATGAGGAAGAATTTCTTCACAGAACGGGTGGTGGACAAGTAGAACACCCTGCCAGAGGAAGTGGTGTGGGCTGAGACAATCACGGGATTTAAGAATGCATGGGATAGACATAAAGGAATTCTGGAGGTCAGGGGTAAGGGGCAAGAGACTTCTAGGAAAACATAAACTGAATTTACAAGCTCAAATGGGCAGACTGGGTGGGCCATAGGTCCTTATCTGCCGACACTGTCTATGTATCTATGTACCTTGTTTGCCAGGCACCTTGCATTCAAGGATACAACAGTCCACCTTGTGTTCTGACCCTCCTCTCCCCTTCCATCCCTCCCCCTACACTTTCACCTTGGTAACTTCCCCTCATTCTCCTCTTCCCTTTCTGGGGGGGGGGGGTGAGGTCTTCCTGTCTCCCTTGGAAGGTGACTCTTCCTTGCTGTCTGACTCAGCCCCCCCCCAGTTTAAAATGTATTCTGTTTTGAATGTACTTTTCCAGCCCTTGCCTCAACATTCTTGTACCCTCAGTGTTGAGATGCAGCCTATCCTTAGCATAAAGACCCTTACTGTTCCATTTCTTGCCTCACTCCGCTATTACCCCATGCCCCCTTTTTGCACACTACCCCTTCAGCCACCTATTAAACTCCTGTATTCTCAGCTTCCTAGTGGTGCTTGCCCTAGGTACCAGGAGTACTTCGGAACATCACTGAGCTTCCCATCCAATTGCAGATACTCCCAACCTCCCTGAACCTCTCCTGCACTTCATCCACTGTGCTGACTTCTAGGTCATTTGTTCCTAGGTACACAATGATAAGAGGCTTCCCTCCCAACTTCTCCACACATTTCTGAATGAACTGCCCTACTCTCCCCGCTGTCATACCTGGCATACACTCCACCCAGGTTCGGCTCTTCCTTGCTCCCTTACCTCCCCATCTCACCCCCCATAGCACAGAATCCCCTAGTACAAGTACTCAATCCCCCATCTCTTGTAATTCCCCCAAGGTTTGCCCTCCCACAAGCCCATTTTCCTCAGTGTCTTCTCTGCTAATAACCTGTCCTGTCCTGTCCCCCCTCCCTTCCCACCAACTGCACCTCCACCTGCTCTCTTCCTCCTCCGACCACCCAGAGGGAGGGGCTACACCCCTTAAAGCTCCGTGTAGAGCGCACAGCCTCAGAACGTCTACACTGCCATCAAACAGGACGCCAGGAGACGCAGTTGAGCAGGAGAGTCCGACACTGAATCTAGCTACAGAACCTAATTTCCATCTGCTGACAAACTGCCAGTATAAGAACTGTCCATAGCCTACCCAAGCACTGGTGAGCTAAAAGAACTAACCTGCAGTACTGCTGGGAGTAGGTCTCTTATTGCACCATAGGAGGGGACTCGGTGATGAGTCAGCAGCCATGTGGGACCACCCAGAGGGAGGGGCTACACACCTTAAAGCCCCGTGTTGTGCACACAGCACAAGCATGGGCACGAGCATGAGTGGCCGTGCGCCACTCGGCAGAGAAACAGCAAACGGGAAGGGAGTAAAATAAGTAAGCCCCCATACACATTTATCTAAGAGTTAAAATTGTTGTTGAAGGTAAATTATAGTTTAGGGATTATGTTTGTATGTACCTATATAATTTAAAGTGATTTTATATCAGAGGGAAGTAAATACTTCTGTAAGTATATTCAGGGTTAAACTGTTATTGATGGTAAACTGTAGTTAAGGGGCTATTTCTGTGTGTATTTATTAAACTAAAGGTTATTTTACACCAGAGAAGTAACCACTATTACTGATTACAACAAGTGTACTGTCTTGCTTAATACAAAGAGCAATTATAGAATACTGTTCAAAATGTTTAAACTACTAGTGCAATGCTTTTTGATAACTGTAACAATATGTAAATCACAATCTACTGAGAGTAATTATCTGGATGCAGACATTTCCAGAGATAGGCTACAGAATAGGATTGCATTGTGGATGTCAGTTTTTCCACCTGGCCCAATGATATTATCAAGGGCCAGGAGGAATGAATTTACTAATAATATAAAATTGTTAAACCAAGTGAAATGTCTGCACCCAGAAAAAAAGGGGTTAATTTGGAAACTTGGTTAACCAAACGTGTTACAGCTGAAGAAATATCTATGGTTGGATATGGCATTTTCAGGCAAGATAGGGGTAAACGGGGAGGGGGAGTTCTATTGTATATTAAAGACAAACTGGGAGTACCACTGACTGTTCATTCTGGAGTAACTGAAGAGATAGAATGCATTTTGTTGTGATTAAACAATTAAAACTCTTAATAGGTGAAGTTTACGCCCCTCCTAACGTAAGTGTTAGTAATTTTGAAGTGTTAGTTCAAAAGATAGCTCTTATGGCAGTGGATAGAGACATAATTTTAATTGGGGACTTTAATGCTGCCTGGGGTAAGCCCGGGGACAGGAAATTGGAAATGAGTTTTGAGATGTTGAATGTTAAGCAGGCGGTAGACCAGGCTACCAGGAGAAGTGGTATAGATAGCCAAGGCAGTATTTTAGATCTTATGTTCTTTTCTAAGGGACTTAATATATAAAGTTGTCAGGTGTTACCCCATAATTTAGGGCACCATAATCCTACAATATGTAAAATAACTGACAAATTCAACTGTAGGGATATAGGGAAAACTAGTACTAGAAGGGACTTTACTATCATTCAGATCACTTTGTAAGGGACTTGAGCTATGAAAGATGGGAAAGGTTAAAATTAATCCCAGATGGGCGGGCCCGGTGGTGCTGAGGGTTGAGGCACTGGATGCCGTGCCACACCGGTAACCCGAGTTCGGGGAGCGAGCTTGGCCACCGTGGGTTGGCCAGGAAGAAGGCTACATGTCCGACGACAGCTTCGCCTTTTTCTGGGGGAGGTGGGTCTCTAGACCAAGCGGTGACCCCTGGCAGAGGCTGGAGGCGCAACAGCTGCTGGAGTCACTGGGGCATGATTGGTCGGGGTAGGCCTTGGACCACTCAGCTTTGGGGATCGGTCCTTGGGGGGGGTCAGGGCACTCTGCGGGCATCGGCACCTACGCCTTGATGCCGGGGCATGCAAGTACATCCTAGGAAAAATGGAAAAGGCCCCTCCGGAGTCAGGCAGATGGAGTGCCGAGCCGGGTTCCAATCTACCGCCGCCTGCCCAGCTGAGCTGGGGACCTGACGAGATCCGAAGGTTCGGGGGTGGCCCACCCCGACCCCATGTGGGGGGCAAACCGCAGCAAGATGGAGAATCCCGATCAGTCAGCTAGGACGGGGTAGGGACAGGCTTAATTGGCATTGCCCGAAGAGGCGACTCCGGAGGGGAAGGGGGAGTAAAATAAATAAATAGATAATCCCAGATGTAAACGTGGGGGTTGCTGATTTAACTAGGACCCTTATGTAGGTTTGTGATCTACATGCACCCCCTTAAGACTAGTAAAGTAAGGAAGAAACATCTGCCTTGGGTAAATGAATCCCTAAGAAAAAATATACGTGTTAGGGCCAGATTATGGAAAAAAGCACATAAAACAAAAAATAGGGGTGATTGGGATCAGTACAAAAAGCAACGTAACAAATGTAAAAGGTTAATTAAACAAGTGAGAAAAACTTACTACAATAATAAAATTGAAAATACAACCCATCCAAAGCAGTACTGGAATATAATACGGGATATGGACAATCCCATAAGAGATCATCAAAGCATAAAAATGCTGAATGATAAAGGGGATTTAGTAGCTAGGAAAACTGTAGCACAAGTATTTTGTTAAAATAGGAGCAGAAGAAATAAATTCTCCCATTTTACTTTCGGAAAATAAGGGTAAATGAAGTAATAAATTTACAAAAACCCAGGGGAAGAGTACACAATGGGGGGTGAGATACAACAACAAAATGGAAAGGCACCTGGGGGTAGTCATATCAGATGACCTAAAGGTGGGCAAGCAATGTGAGAAGGCAGTAAGGAGGGCTGGGGGACACTGGGATGCATAGGGAGAGGATCACCAGTAGAAAACAGGAAGTTATTATCCCTCTGTACAGACAGCTGGTGAGACCCCATCTGGAGTACTGTGTGCAATTCTGGAGACCCAATCTCCGAAAGACAAAGACAGGATGGAAGCTGTCCAGAGGAGGGCAACTAAAATGGTGCAGGGTCTGCACCGGAAGACATAGGAAGACAGACTTAAGGAGCTTAATATGTATAGCCTCGAGGAAGGGGGGGACATGACAGAAACTTTCAAGTACCTCAAGGGAATCAACAAAGTCCAAAAGGTAGCATCTTTCAAAAAGAGATGTGCAAGAACAAGGGGCACAATTTGAAGATAGAGGGGGTGGCTCAGAGGTAACTTGGAAAGTATTTTTCACAGAGAGGGTTGTGGATGCATGGAACGGTCTTCCGGAGGAGGTTGTGAGTCAAAACAGTGGTGGAATTCAAGCATGCATGGGACAGTCATAAGGCAATTTAGGGGTGGGGGTAGGAAGAAGTAGGCTGCTGGTTAACTAGGATCTGCAGCTTATCCAGTAGGTAGGGAAATGGGCAGACTGGGTGGGCCAAGCGGTCCTTATCTGCCATCAAATTCTATGTTTCTATGTATTTATTTATTTAGCTTTTGTTTACCAGGTAAGCACGCTAGACAGTCAAGTGCTTATTTTTAGGTGCAACCCGGGAGAATTACAAAGGTATAGGCAGTAACAATTCAGAGACAGGGTAACAGCAATCAACAAGGTACAGTCAAGTACAGGCAGAGAACTCAGGCAATAACCAAATACAGAGACAAGGTAGCAGCAATCAACAAGGTACAGACAGGTATAGGCAGAGAACAAATACAATGCAAATACTGTACGGTGTTAAGGCATGGCAACCGCAGAAGGCAGTCAAGGAACAAACCAATATCAGCAGGACATAACTGAAGTGTGCACTATGGACATATGCACACACGCTGTCAAAAATGAGCACAGGCGCACCATGGAGGGTAGGACAGCTAAGAGCAAAGGCAGACAGAAGCTTGTTTTAAGTAGCCTCAGAGGGAAGACCTGAAGCAGCTGTGGGAGGGGCCAGCTCTTATATGAGCAGGGAGGAGGTTCCAGGCTCTGGGGGCAAGGGTCAAGAAGGCGCGATCCCCTGCGAGGGAGCGAATTTTAGGGACCATGAGAGCCTGGGAGTTGCTAGACCTCAGCCAATAGCCAGAGGGGGCAGGCTGGAGCAGATCGGCAAGTGCCGGAGGAGTGGACGATCAGATAATGTTGTCTGTAAAGTTGCCCATAACAAAGGATCAATGATTACTAGGGGAGAGCCACACCAGCGTGGAGCAGAGCTGGCAGTGATGGGTGAGATGGGGGGCTGATAGGGCGAAGTGACACACGTTGTTGTACGCAGTATCCCATTTCGTGAGCCAGCATTTTGGGGAGTTCCCGAAGGAGGCAAGTCCATAGCAGAGCGTGGGGAGAAAAACCCCTTTTGCAAGGGCAAGTTGGGCAGCTGGGGTGAGGCAGCTTTTGGCCCTGTATGCCAGACCCAGTTTACAGTTTGTGGCCTTGCAGGAGTTACGTATGTGCAGGGAGAAATCCAGCTGAGGGTCAAGAGTTACCCCCAGGCACTTAAAAGCGACTACCACCGACACAGGGACGCCATCGGTACCAATGACTGAGATCGACTGGGCGTGCACTAACCTTGGCAAGGGAGTCAAACAACATGGCCTGCATCTTCTGGAGGTTGATGACAAACTTATTGCCTTGAGCCAGGATTGGATGCGGTCAAAATCAGAATTTAGTCTAGTGTTTATGTCTCTGATATCCTGGGAGCTATCAAGAAGCAAAAGGTCATCAGCATATAGGGGTGACATGTCTGGAGGCAGGGATCGAGGGCAACTGATTGATGAAGAGGGAGAACAGTAAGGGGCTGAGGACAGACCCCGGAGGCATCCCACAAGTTACCGGTGGTAGCCCAGAGAGGGCTTTCTGGAACCTCGTGTACTATTGCCTACCCTTGAGGTACTTGGTAAACCAGGCTAGGACAAGAGGGAAAAGGCCGAGGGACTGGAGGGCAGAGCCCAGGAGAGTGTGATCAACCAGATCAAAGGCCTTAGACAGGTCAGTGAAGATGGCCCCCGTGAGTTTGCCTTGGTCAGTCGCAGTTCTGATTTCGGAGGTGACCTGTGCGAGGGCAGTGGAGGTGCTATGCCCTTTCCGGAACCCATGCTACACAGGGGAGAGGAGGCCGTGGGTTTGGAGGAAGAGAGCAAGCTGGGAGGCCACTACCTTTTCAAGCAGTTTGTTTACTGCAGATAGAATCGCTATGGGGCGATAGTTTTCAAGTATTTTGGCATCTCCACGCTTGAGGACTGGGATTACACGAGCCACCTTCCATACTGCTGGGATAGACCCAGATATGAGAGAGGAGTTGAGAATGTGGGAGACTGGCTGGGCCAAGTGGGGAGTCCCAGGTTGAGTAATTTGGGCTCAAGGTTGTCATGCCCAGCGCCAGAGTGAGGGGAGAGTCCAGTTAGGAGCTTCCATGTCTCTTTGCAAGAGACAGACTTAACGTAGAAGGGAGGGGAAGGAGGGTGGGACACAGCACCACTAGTGGGACCCAGATCATTTGTAACTGAAGGCGTGGAGGTGTAGTCAGGCAGGTCAGGGAACAGGGCATTAAAGGCATTGGCTATAGTTAGGGCATTGTTGCAGCTGACTCCATCAATTTGCATGTCGGAGACCTGGGGGTAGGCAGGACCATTAACAGTATGTTTGATGGTGCACCAGAAGCTCCTAGGGTTCTTGGCAGATGCTTCAAGGGAGGATTTGCAGAAATCAATCTTAGCCAAGTGGATCGCTCGCTTACACGAGTTCCTGAGCTGCCTGCAAACCTCAAAGTCTGATCTGTCCCCAGAGGCCTTACATTTTTTCCAGCTTTTGTCCCTAAGCATTCTCAGGGAAAACAGGTCCCCTTGCAACCATTTAGTGACAGTGCCCCTCACTCTCCTTTTTATGAGTGAAATTAATAAACTCAATCCAAGAAAATCATATGGTTTAGATAAAACAGAAAGAATCTTTTTTGAAGGATGCAAAAAATATATTGTCACCAGTCCTTACAGATTTATTCAATCAAAGTTTAATGGAGAATATATTTCCGGAAGTATGGAAGATAGCAAGGTGGGGACATGAATAACCCTACAAGCTATAGGCCAACTGCGGTCCTCTCCATCCTCTCAAAACTGATGGAGCGGATGGTATATAACCAACTCTACGAGCTAGCAAACTGGCTGCACAACAGGACACCGAAGGTAATAGTGAATGGTACACATTCCGAAGAAAGAGGGGTTACTAGTGGAGTACCTCAGGGCTCAGTACTGGGTCCAGTCCTCTTTAACATCTTTATAGATGACATTGCAGAGGGTCTGGAGGGAAAGGTATGCCTCTTTGCAGATGACACAAAGATCTGTAACAGAGTTGATACACAAGAGGGGATAGTAAAGATGAGAAGGGACTTGGCAAGGTTGGAGGAATGGTCAGACATATGGCAACTTAGATTCAATGCAAAGAAGTGCAAAGTAATGCTCCTGGGAAACAAAACCCAGGAGAAGAGCACACAATAGCAGGGGAGGTACTAACAACAACAAAAATGGAAAGGGACCTGGGGGTAGTCATATCAGATTACCTAAAGGTGGGTAAGCAACGTGAGAAGTCGGTAAGGAGAGCCAGGGGGATACTGGGATGCATAGGAAGAGGCATCACAAGTAGAAAAAGGGAAATGGTTATCCCTCTATACAGACAGTTGGTGAGACCCCATCTGGATTACTGTGTGCAGTTTTGGAGACCTCATCTACGCAAGGACATAGACAAGATGGAAGCAGTCCAGAGGAGGGTAACTAAAATGGTGCAGGGTCTGCAGCAGAAACCATATGAAGACAGACTGAGAGAGCTTAATATGTATACCCTTGATGAAAGGAGGGATGGGGGGACATGATAGAAACTTTCAAGTACCTCAAGGGAATTAAAGTCCAGGAAGGTAGCATCTTTCAGAAAAAGAGATGTGTAAGAACAAGGGGGCACAATTTAAAGATAGAGGGGGGACGGCTCAGGGGTAACTTGAGGAAATTTTTTTTCACAGAGAGAGTGGTGGATACATGGAACTGCCTTCCTGGGGAGGTTGTTGGGTCTAAAACAGTGGGGGAATTCAAACATGCATGGGACAGACATAAGGCAATTATAGTGGGGGGTTGCAGGAAGCAGGCTGTTGGTTAACTAGAATCTGCAGCTTATCCAGTAGGTAGGGAAATGGACAGACTGGGTGGGCCAAGTGGTCCTTATCTGCCGTCAAAGTCTATGTTTCTATGTTACATGTAAAAATACTCAAAATTCCAACATGGCTTTAGGGCAGAGTATTTAACAGGTACCGCACTCGTGGACCTCATGGACAAGGTGGCAGCTGCCTTGGATACAGGGGAGTCTGTGGGCACTGTGTTCATTGACCTGTCCAAAGCTTTTGATATAGTGGACCACCACATCCCTTTTTGAGAAGATGGAGAGGACTGAAATGGCATTAAGAACCATACAATAGTTGTTTTTTTGCTTGTTTTTTTACCATTCTCTTTATCTCCCTCGGACACTGGAACTCTCTCAGGCCTTGACTCATCCCCAGCTTCTACCGCCTGCTGTGGCCCCCACCAACCTCAAAGTCATAACAGTGCTTCCTGCAGAGCCCCCCTCTCAAGCCCAGCAGGAGATCGAAGCAGTGGTGGTATTGGTCCAGCTGCCATGGCTGGCGGACCCTTTGGGCCATCACCTACCCGGGCTGTGGGTTCCCCCCCTTGTAGTGTCCCTCACTTCCCGTTCTCCTTCCCCCCCTGCGTGGACACACCTGACACCATGGTGCACGGCAACCCTGCCAGCGTCAGCCACGCTAAGACGTGCAGTCCAGGTTTCTGCAGTGCCCCTGATCTCCACTGGGGGCTGCTGGAGTACCGCACAACTCCCAACCTTCCCCCCAGGAGAGGAGAGCAGCTCAGCTGGCGCCGATCCTCTCCCTCCTGCCAACCCCTGGTGCCCAAGCTCGCCTGACCGCGCGCGTGGCGCGAGGTGGCATCCAGCGCCTCAACCCTCAGCACCACTGGGCCGGCTATATACAATAGTTCAAATTCTATTTAGCTGAAAGGAAACAACAGGTAGCAATAGACAACAATTTATCAGATTTGGGTACCATAACAAGAGGTGTGCCTCAAGGGTCAGTCTTGGGTACACTGTTGTTTTTGATTTATGTTAACAAAATGCCAAATTATAGTTACAATACATGTATAAAGCTTTACGTAGATGATATAGTATTGTTAGCTACAGCAAAAACTCAGGATATAATGTTAAACTTCAGATGGATTTTGATATTTTTCAGGACTGGCTTCATTACTCAAAATTAGTGATGAGCGAGAAGAAAACACAAGTAATGATTTTTAATAGGAAAACAAATAAAAACAGCAACAACATCATATTGGACAAGAGGATTTCAACAAAAAGTGGGCAATATTTACCAAATACAAATCAATATAAATATTTAGGGGTAATCTTAGTTCATTAACATTCCATAAACATACAGAACACATTACAAAGAAAGTCAAATTCTAGAATGGGGCACTGCATAGATCCTCATCTATAGTGACTTACCAAATGAGGGAAACAATTGCAACACAGTTAATACTACCGGTATTAGAGTATGGTAGCCTGGTCTATGGCTTTGCTGAACAGAAATATCTAGACATGGTCGACAAATTATACAATCGATTGGCAAGATTTGTTCTTGGGTGCCCATTTTGGGACACTGTGGGTGTACGGTTGAAAAAAACAATTTTCAGTGTTCATTTTTAAGATTAATTAAGGGTAACCTAAACATCCAGTTTGGATGTGAGACACAGCAATCTGAGTTGAAGGAGATAGTTCATAGGGGAATAAACTTACCTAAAATAAATACAAGGTACGGTAGGATGACATTACAATTTCAAGCTGCAAAAATCTGGAACGAGATACCGCCCATAATGAGAAATCTAACTAGTATATTACCTTTTAAAACACAGCTGGAAAAATGTTTTATTTAGGAATGCACTTGTATGTAAGAAAGGGTTAACGTACATCTACAAAGTTTTGTAGTTTGTACTTAAGTGGGTGTAGTGTCAACTCAATTTAGATAATGGATGCCATGACGGTTAGTATATGATGAATGATTGTTGAAAATATATTATATTGTAACATATGAAACGCATTGTTAATGTTGTTGAAACTTTGTATGTTTTTATGTAACAGGATAACTCTGTAAATAAGTCCTCAGATCTAAAGTTACATCCTGTCTAAAAATAAAGTTTTAACTAAAAAATTCTAACCTAAAAAACACCTTTGTTTTGAAACGAAAACAAATAAGGAAAAACTCACAAGAATTTGAGCTGTGAGCCAAAACAACAGAAAATGCTTAATTCCACTAAGAACAGGCTGTTAGGAGGTAGGGAAGAGACTGCCAAGCACAGTGAAGGATCCCATGGGAAAAAATAACATTAATACAGCAAGTAATTTTTTTCTTCAAACTCCAGGAATCCCCCACTGTTGCTTTACAAGTGCATACTCCATAGCAGTACCATGGGAGGCTGGGTACTGAACCTTTTAAGGGAGAAGGTTCTGCAAGACAGCAGTGCAAAAACTGCCACTCATACCTCTCAACCTCTCAGCATTAAAAATCAGAGCACTGGCCCTCAAAATTCATAGCAAAGGGCCAGAATGTGTAGCACTTTCTTATTTTAAACAGTATTATGTCTACAGATAGTGGGCCCCACGTAGTTAGTGTTAAGAAATGTTTCTATCAACTTAGTTCAATGATTTAAAATGTTTGTGTGTCCAGAAATACCTCTAATATTACGAGGAACATCAGTAAACCTGTGAGGAGCAAGGGTAAATTTAAGTGTGAAAATCATAGCGCTATGCAGAATTCATAGCAGTTGAGACGTATGCTGTCACTCCTTCTGGACTGTATGTCCAGACAGTAGTGCACTGTAAAGGCGTGTACTGTTTTCCATGTAGCTGCTTTACAAATCTCCTAAATGGAGACACCTCTAGATGTTGCCCCAGAGGCAGAGGTGCCTCTTGTGGAGTAGGCCCTAAGGCATTTAGCTGTATGTTTGCCAGTGTTGCCGTAACAGAACTGTATGCATGCCACTATCCAGTAAGCAATGGTCCTCCTGGATGCTGATTTGCCTTGGCCTACATCATTTGTGCTTAGGTGGACCTGACATCCTTAGTGCGATCCAAGTAGTAGCTTAAAGCTCTGTTAACATCCAGGCAATGGAGCTTCTGCTTCCCTGGTGTGGATTTCATAGTGAAAAACACAGGAAGTGTGATAGATTAGTTGAGGTGAAACTCTGAAACCACTTTAGGGAGAAATTTCCTGTTGGGCCTCAAAACTACTTTATCATTGTGGAAGATAATGTAATTAGGATCTGTAACCCCCCCCCCCCACAAATGGGGGTTCAAAAAAAGTCTTCCTTGAGCTTGCCTAAATGCTCACTGCCAGGCTGGTGTCCTGTGTTTTAGCAGTTTAAATGTGATTACCAGATCTTGTATAGCCTCTGTGTACTGTCTCTTTAAGAGCTGCTTGACTGCAGCATAAGTAATCTGAGATGGAGCTCTGTTGAAAGATGTAACTATTTGCTGAAAACCATTTAGAATGATAATGATAATGTAGTTTGTCTAATCCGCTTTCTTTGTAGCAAGGACTGTTTTGTTTGTCTCCACTATCTTGGTCCTGGACTGCAAATTGGATCAATCAGTTCTGGTGGGACCTAAAATGTAGCCAGACTACAGGAGCTGTCTGAATTCAAAATCTATAGGAACTGTGGTTTGAGTTTTTGTGCCTTTTTTGCAACTGAAGGGGGAGCTCTTGCTTTGACTGACAGCCAAATCAACCAACTAAATCTTTTGGATCTTGGGGAAGTCCGGGGCTGCTTGCAGTTTTCAGTTTAGTCCTGAGCTGGAAGCTCAAGAAGAAGGAGCTGAAGTAATTTTGGGCAGAAATCCTGAGTGGATTCGCAAGGGAAAACTGTGAAAGGGATGAGTTTTTGGCTGCATGTCTGTTGCTGCTCCATGAGAAGGAGAGAAGAGAATTATTTTGGACTAAATCCAAGTTTGTGTGACTAAAGTAAGCTACTGAAGTGGACCAGGCTCAACCTGAAGAAGACCGAATATTTTTGCTGAAAGCAATCAGCCTGTCAGGAGTTCCAGCTACCCCTAAGCTCCCGGTGTGTGCAGAGACTTTGCGATTATGACCGGGGAGCACTTTGCCTGGTACAGTAGAATTCCCGTACATGTAAATGTGCTATGAGCTGCTAGTGCGTTGTGAGTTAGTTCCCCACTGTGTGAACTGTGTTCTGCTTGCTGGAAGCTATATCCAGCCCAAAATGGACTACATCCAAACTTGTTTCCATGCGGTCTGGTCTTTGCCAGACTGGCCCAGCCAGACTACCCACTGCACAGAGAAGCCATCGACGGGAGACCTGCCTGGGGATCAGACCCCCTGCTCCACACTTGAACAGGAACGACACCTCTGCAACTTGTGTGGGCCCTGCTTCTCCTGGCATTCCAGATCAATCACCTTCGGTCTCAATTTTCGTCCAGCCTTTGTCCAGTCTTGGGTATCGTGAGTAAATACCAGGGTAGCTCCCTGCACCAACAGCTTAATCTGAGTGTGTCATCTGATTTTCTTGTTGTTTTGTTTCCCTTAGGAACTGAGCCCTCTGGCTCCGGATTACAAATATTGTGTACTGTGCATGTTGTGTTTTCCATTACAGGGCCTCAACCAGCTGCAACCCCGGGCAACTGTCCTGGCTAGCCCATCTCTTCTCCACCTGGGTACCCAGAGGTGGACTGTGTTGGGGGGGACTCAAAACGCAAGCATAACTGCTTGATTGATCCAACCTTTAAGCTAATTAACCTGATTTTGCCCCTCCCTTGTTCAAGTCCCCTGAATAAATCAGATCTAACTTTTTCTGTATGTAATCTGACTGTAGTTCCAGTTTGTGCTCAAAGTACTGTACTGTAGCTATTTACTGTGCTTAACCTTGTTTCACAGGGGGTCCCCAGGGTTCAGCCAGAGGAACCAGCCCTGGTGGTAAGTGCAAACAGTGTGGGTACTTGTGTGGTGTACCAGGGGTATTGTGAAAGTGATTATTATACAGTGTTCAGGCCACTACAGGGGAAAGAGGGGGGGTTACAGTATCCCGGAGGGCTGTGCCCAGGTTAGTTTGACCACTACCAACCCTGACCTCTGGGTGGAGGCACCCGTTTCAGAACTCAGGCCCCTTAACCTGCTACTAGCCAAGCAGGCAGGGGTAGTAGCCCTTGGGATAGCGCCACCTAGGGGTTACAGATCTGTGCACAGAGCTTGGATCTAGCTCACTCTCCTGGCTGAGGTGAAGGCCACCAAGAAAACTGTTTTCCATGTAACATATTTCAAAGCAGCAGTTGCCACAGACTCGAAGGGCGCACCCATGAACTAGGCAATGCATAGATTTAAATCCCTGGGAGGGACTGGGTCTTTAAAAGGAGGGTTCAAGTGGGTCAGGCCCTTAAATAACCTTTTGAAGATAGCCAGGGAGGCTACTGACCTCTCCCTACCAGTCGAAGCATAGGCTAAGACTGCTGCAAGATGCACCTTAAGGGAAGAAGGGTGAAGACTCAAAGACTGCAGGTGTACCAGGTAGTCCAGTATGTAGGACAGGCTGGCCTGGAGGGAACTGATTTGCCTGGAAGAACATCACAGTTTGAGGCATACGTTTTCCCGGTGGCTGACTTTCTGGAAACCTAATATATATTCAAAACCTATTTCGAGAGTTTTAAACCAGAGTATTCTAACTCCTCAAGTACCGGACCCTAAAGAGCAGAGTGCTGGGGCCTGGAAATGTTATCCTGTCCTGAGGCAAAGTCAGCAGATTGTACCTCAGGGGAAGAGTGATGGGAGGTTTGCTGGACAGGGCTTTGTTACTTGAAAACTGGCTTCAATTTGTACCAAAAGCCAAAATAAAATCCAGAAAATAGCTTTTAAAATGATGATCCCTAGACCTCATGGAGCACGCACCTGTGCTGGTCCTATAATTACATCACAAAATGTTGGAGTATGGGGGCAGATCAGAGAGTCAGTAGGTGGAAGGGATCGAGCAGCTAGCCCCTCTGGGGCAAAATATGATCCCTTCCCTTCCTTAAGGGGCTAAACATAATGTTTTAAAACTGCAATGGAGGAAGTTCAGGTAACTGAAGCCTCCTGTTTGTTTTGTAGTGCACGAGAAAGGTGCTCTTTAACAGACAACTGGCCTAGAAGATGGACCCACTCTTATAACTAGTAACCACCGACAAAAGCATGGGTAAGGTCACTAGAGGGGTAGAAGGAAGAAATCAACCTCAGAGGGGGCAGTCCCTTCCTTCAGCAATCACCATAAGTATTCTTACTATGGATGCCTCACTCCTGGGGTGGGGCGCCCACCTACAGGACCTCACAGTGAGTGGCACGTGGAGCCCACAAGAGTTCCTGGAGCACATCAACCTCCTGGGGTTCAGGGCAGTGCTGCTAGCAATGCAATTGTTCTCCTCTCAGCTGCAGGATTAATCTGTCCAAATCAGAACAGATAACACCACAACAATGTATTACATAAACAAGCAGGGAGGGACAAGACCCTCAAAACTATGTACAGAAGCAATGAGATCTGAGACCTGGCATACTCCATAGGAACAAATGTTTCTGCGGTGCATTTGCCAAGCAAAGTCAATGTCCTGGCAGACTCCCCAAGCAAAATCAGCCAGGGAAATCACGAATGGGCTTTGAACCAGCAGGTTCTGGCCACTGTTTTCAGAAGGCAGGGTACTCCAAAAAAGATCTGTTCATCTCTTGGGAGAACAATCAGCTCCCACAGTTCTGCGCAGACCACCATCCAGAGACAGTTGCAGAGGAAACCCTGGTCTTGGATTGGATGGGGAGGTTTCTATATGCCTTCCCACCATTCCCACTCATTTAGATATTACTCCTGAAGTTCAGGAGGGGAACCTGCAACAGTGATCCTTATAGCCCCAGTCTGGAACAGACAGGCCTGGTACTCAATTCTCCTGGTCCTGTCCACAAGACTCTAATCAGCCTGCCATTAAGTGAAAGTTACATAATTACCATAACTGTTGATCTTCCTGACTATCTTCTCCATAGACTGTCACTAATGGGTCTGAGCAGAAGACAAGAGGACCCTGCGGGAGCCAGAGCTTTTCTGGTGTGGGCACTGGTGGAGTTACCTGCCTGCGCACAGAGGCTGGCACGTACCCGCTGGTATACAGCAGTACCAGCTCTGAACTGGATCAGCACCTTGTTTTTGCCAAGGAGGTAGTGGCATAAAACTGAACAAGTACACTATGTACTATGGGCATAAGACAGTCCATGTTGGCCCGTGTAAGAAGGGCCAACAATTCCAGCAACACAGTGTCTTTACAGCCCAAACCAACAGAAAAGAGTGGAAGACATACAACAATACTGGAGTGAGTCTGGGGATGTTGGGTGGGCATGGTAATCTAAGGAGAAGATCCAGAAAGATCAACAGTTATGGCAAGTAACTTTCATCCCTTCCAATAATCGGTCTTCTCTATGGATTCTCACCAATGGGTCAGAGTACTACACTCAGAGCAAGTCCACCGGATTAGGGAGGCTGGAGCTTCAGAGTCACTCGGGATAATCATTCAGAATGGTCCTGCCAAACTGTGTGGCTTGTTGCCTGGCAAAGACTTCCAGAGCCTAGTGCCTGGTAAAGGTGTGAACTGCACTCCATCATGTATTGTACTTTTACTTGGCACTGATTATTTCATTAATTGAACCTCCTCCCCCTTACAAATATAGCCTATAGCTATATTTAGCTATGGTACATATAGCACATTTACATAGAGCCCTGGCCATTTTTGATCCCCCCCTACATTATATCTTATTGGGGTAATTTCCCTTGGCCTATTGAATTTTTTTTTTTTTTTTTATGTACTGCATACTTTTAGTGTACTGTTTTTGTCTTGCAGTGTTTATGAATATGATTATGCTCCATTTAATATATACTGCCTATACAGACTATTCTTTTTGTAAATCTGTAAGTTACTTATTTTTTTCTTTTGTACTATTCCCCATACTCTTCACCCCCAAGATACTGTACATCTGGAAACAAGCTGTTATCTGCTCAGTATGTCTTTACAGGTAAAACTCTTGAAATCAATCAATCAACACTTTCTGACCCTCCATTGGGCTCATCTACTTTCAACACCTTCTTTACATCCTATGCCTCCTCACTCCTCTCCACCCTCCCCACATGTCCACCTACTGCCTCCCAACCCCCTACTCACTCCAAATCTCCCCTCCTCCTTTCTCATTCTCTCTCACTTCACCAAATGATGCTGTAAAAGCCCTCCATGCCTTGAACCCCTCCAAAGGGAAAAGCCCAGATGGTCTTGACCCCAATCTGCTCTCTCTCTCTCTGCCCCTGCTAGAGCGGCCCACATGGCCCCCCCCATTCTATCTTTTATTCTATCCTGACTTCCTTCTTCCTGGAAACACTTGTAACCCCCCCTACAAATGAGGTTCCTAAAAGGCCTTTCTCGGAGCTTGTCTAAGTGCTCCCTGCCTGAGGGGCGTTCGTCGTAATGCTGTTTAAAATAGGGCGCTGTGAGTGCTTCTAGAGCCTCTGGTACTGTCTCTTTAAGAGCTGCCTGCTCGCAGGTCTGGTTAGTTTGTAAAAGGGGGACGATGGGTTTACTGCTCGAATCCCACTCGAGCTGTTGTTTGAATCGCTCCGTTTCAGCCGTCCTAAGGCGAGCAGAGGGAGCCTTATTGAAGGGTGTAACTGTTTGCTGGAATATATGTAGCGTAGCAGTAAAATTGCCATTGTTTGACCTGCCTTTTATTGCAGCTGGACTCAGTATGTTTGGCCCCTCCATTTTGGACCTGGATTACTGAGAATGGGCCAATTGGGGAAATGGGGCCTTAAAATGGAGACCGCTTGAGCCAACCAGAATTTGGACTCCCATGGGAGCCTGTAAAAAGGGGGGATATATGGTAGGTGCTTCTGGGAAGTGTAGTCTGGACACTGGTGCCTTTTTTGCACCAATAGAGGGCGTGTGAAGTGACCGACAGAACAAAGCAGCCAACCGGAGCCCTGTGGAGCGAGAGGAAACTGCCCTGCAACTGTCCTGGAGGGGCAGAGTCATTGGTGATTGTGAAGAGAGAAGGAGCTCTGGCTCCTGCGCTGTGAAACTCTTCGCGCGGGAAGCGCGTGTGTTAGGCCAAGAAGTCGGGCGACCATATCGCTAGCAGAGAGCGGACAAGATCCGTGGAGCAGTGTAGGCAGAGGAGGCTGTACGTTTACAGCTACCTACCAGGCTTACCCTGTAGGGGACTGGAGAATCTGCTTCAATCACGCTCGGTCTGCCAGGACAAGTGAAGCTGCCGATTTCACCCAGTTTGTTGCAGTAAAAGTGATCAGGAAAAGAAAGCAGCTGCCTGGTATGGTACCCCTCTGTGTTACATGTAAATGTGTGGAGAAGTGTCTGGATCACAGGCCAAGTCCTACCAGTGACGTGAGAAGGATCTCTCTGCAGGAGTCGTGAGTACTAGATCAGGGTAGCTCCCTGTCGGATGCTCAGTGTGAGGGCAAGATTGGTCTGATTGCTCTGCTGGCTGCATGAACTGAGCCTGCTGGCTCTGTTTAATCCATTTAAGTATCAATTGCTCATTTTCTTCTGCAGGGCCCCGACCAGCTGCACCTAATAGGCTAGCCTTGTATTGCCTGGGTACCCAGAGACAGTGACTGTTAGGACTGGCCTGTGCACAGTGCCCTATATATATATATATATTAGAGTGTTAAGCTAATCAACTTGATTCCCCCCATCCTTGTTATTTTCCCCTTCAATAAATCAGATTTGTTGTTTGCAAGGTATACTGTCTGAACCGTGTGTTAGTACCACCCTCTTGTACATGGGCTATTGAGTCACCACATCTTATTTTGCAGGGGGTCCTCAGCACCTAGTGGGTCTTTTCAATCTGGGGGTAAGTGTAAGTCGCAACGACTGTGAGGGGAGTGTTTGTGGGCCGCTAGTAGAAGGAAAGGGGGGTTGCAGTAACCCAGAGGGCTGTGACCAAGTCGTGTTCGACTGTTCCAACCCCGACCTCTGGGTGGAGGCACCCCCCACTGGATCCAGGCCCCTTAACCTCCTAGGGGCAAAGCAGGCAGGGGTAGTAGCCCTTGGGATAGCGCCCCCGGGGGTTACACACTCTACTGTTATTCCTCTCCCCAAAGGTGGTGATCCTACTACCCGTGCTATAGCGGCCCCCCTGGCCTCCCTCCTCAACCTATCTTTTACTCTATCCTCAATTCCTTCATCCTGGAAACACTCTACTGTTATTCTTTTCCCCAAAGGTGGTGATTCTACTAACCCTGGGAACTATCGCCCTATTTCCTTACTTCCTATCCTAGCTAAGCTCCAAGAATGCACTGTCCTTGCCCAACTCACCCCTTACCTTGACTCCACTTCATTTTTCACCCCTTTTCAGTCTGACACTATTTCACGGAGAGGGTGGTAGCAAAATGGAATGCCCTACCAGAATGGGTGGTATCATGTAAATCTGTGAACAGTTTCAAAAGGGCATGGGACATAGAACAGGAGAGAGTGAGGGTGGGGGAGGTGGGGGGTGGCAGTGGGAGGGCAGCTGCAAACTAGAGGTGCTAGCTGCACACTCGAGCAGACTTAGATAGACCGGGTGGTCTGTTTCTGCTGGTACATTCATATGTTTGTATGGTTTCCATAAGTCCCACTCCACCACCACCTCCCTCTTACAGCTCACAGATTCCATACTTACTAATATGGATTTGGGACTCATTACCTCTGCTATATTCATTGATCTGGCAAAAGCCTTTGACATAGTATTCCACTCCCTCGTCCTCCAAAAACTTGCTGGTGCTGGGTTAACCTCCTCAGCCACAGCATGGTTTCAGTCCTACCTGTCAGGCAGATCCCAATCGGTCAAAATTGCTTCCTCCCTCTCCCCTCCCCATCATCACTGGCATCCCACAGTGCTCTGTACATGGCCCCATATTAGTTTCTATTTTTCTCAATGACCTCCCTTCTGCCTGCTCCTCTTCCCAAATCCACATGTATGCGGACAACACCATCCTATACACGTCTAGCACCTCACACAATGATGCTAAGGCAAGACTGCAACATGACTCCAACAAGGTCTAGCAATGGTTCCAATCCAACCAGCTGTTCCTGAACACCAAAAAGACAGTCTCCATGTCCTTTGGCACTAGACAGAGACTACCTAAACTTAAATCCCCCATGCCTTCTGCACTCTGGACAGCACCTCTATCGAAAATGTCACATCATTCAGATACCTTGGGATCTGGCTAGACCACCATCTGGCCTTTTCAGCACAAGTGGATGCAGTCCAAAAGAACTTGCACCCCAAGCTTAGTGCCTTATACAGAAACAGGGATAGCATTCCTCAGATTGGTTCACTAGCTGCCTTACTGATCACTCACAATTCATGTGTATTGGTCAAACCTGCTCCCCCACCCTGCCTGTCTCTGTGGGAATCCCTCAAGGCTCAATCCTGGGTCTCCTCCTTTTCTCCTTATTCGTTAATGCACTTCCGTTTGACTGCCTCAACTGTAACTCTCTCCTGTATGCCGACGACCTTGTCCTCTGCACAGTGAAAATTCCACGGCCACAATCTCCTCAGTTCTCTCATACAACTATGCTGCAGCCCACAGCTGGTTCTCAAAAAACCTCCTCTTAGTAAATGCCAAAAAAACTAAATCCATGCTGTTTGGATCTAAGCCCTTCCTGGCCAAAACTAAAAGCCACGCCCCCTTACGCATTCTCATCCCAGATGGTACAGCCCTGGAGGACGTCAACACCTACAAATACTTAGGAATACTGCTTGACCCCTCCCTCACCTTCACTGAGCATGCACATTTCCTTGTCAGAAGGTTCCATGAAAAGTTAAGTGCTGCCTATAGAGTCAGGCAATACCTTACCCCTAAAGCTAGACTAGTCATTGTCCAGGGTAAACTTCTCCCTATTCTTGACTACTGCTCCCCTATTTATGCCAGGATCTCAGCTACTGCCATGGCTAAACTCTCCACTGCCTATAACAGCACCTGTAGCTTTGCTTTATTGGCCCCGTTCTCCACCCACCACTGTACCCTCTATAATACCCTTGAATGGCTACCGCTGCAAGGTCGCTTTGACCTAGCCCTCTGCTGCATGGTGGACAATGTCATCCGCACAGCTCCAGAATCCCCCCTAACTGCCCTTCTGAAAACCCGAACACTCCTCCATAACCTCCGCTCAAATGGTACTCCCCCTCTAGCTGTTCCTAGGGTATCCACCAACATGGGTAGCAGAGCTTGGTCTGCAGCTGCCTCCTTGCAGTGGAACAAACTACTGTCTGAACTCCGTTCCATTGACACACAATCCCGTTTCAAGTCCGACCTAAAAGTCTGGTTCCTGGCAAACCCATCCTGCCGATGCTCCCAGGGGTCTCACACCAACCCACACTAGTCAACTCCCCAGCCCAGGGTTTACCCACCTACCCACACTAGTCAACTCTCTTGCCTACAACTATTATACTGTATTTTTCACAGTAATATTTGACTTCCTTGCCTGTCCGTATTGTATATATATTTTTTACTGAGTATTCTGTGTATTACTTGCTCACTGGACGATGCAGTCTCACATTGTACACTGTGCCTAAAGATTTGTTTGTTTGTACCAAGTCTCCTCATGTCCGATACTGAAATCTTGTATTCACTGTTCTCAAATGGACCCATGCATCAAACCTGTATAGTGTGTCTACTATTGTTGTTTGTATCAAATCTGTTTCAGGTGTATTACTGTTACCTTGTACTCCATAGTCACCCTACGCCATGTATTATGGCCCGGGTCATGCCTGTAAACAGTCCCTGGGATCAGTGCACTCACCTGGTTATCAAAGTCATAAATAAATAAATAAAACTGCCCGTTGTGCAATCGAGCAGAAAATTATCCTCCCCCTTTGACTATGCAGACATAGTCTACAGTGCCGCCCCCAAAACCACCATGGCCAGACTAAACACCCTTTTCAACTCCTTCTGTCACTTTGCGCTTTCCTGCCCACCTCGTACTCACCACTGCAACCTTTACAAAGCTCTGTCCCTCCCTTCCCTGGAGTTCAGTCGGCTGTCCCACACAGCTACCTTCATGGCCAAATTCTGGTCCGGTAATCTCTCCTTCTATCTTCCTCCTCTATTCCTGCCTCCTCCCAGAGCTCTTACTCCCTCCGTAACACTGACCATCGCTCCTTCTCAATCCTCTACCGCTTTACCACCACTGGCCAATCCACCTTCCTTTCCACTGCATTAAGCAGTGGAATGCCCTCCCCCACCTGAAATGCCATCTCACACAAATCATTCTCCTCCCTCCTACGTGATTACACAGCCCCCTCTTGCTCAAGTCAAAACTCATCGACCCCTCACCCTACATTGTCTCCCCCCGCCCTTAATCTTTAGCCCTTTGCTTTGCTCTCACTTAGTAATGGTTATTTAACTGGACTGCCCAACATAGCACTTTGCCGCCTTCCTCCCCTATTTCACTCTGATTGCCTACCCAGCTCATCTTAACTGAATGTTCCTCCCAAGAAATCCCTGTTGTATTTCTGTTTATTCTCACGTTGCAATAATGTACAAATATTTTTGGATGTACCCGCCATATTGTTCTTACTGTATCTGCTGTGTTACTTTGCCTAGTATGTATACTGTCCATTGTATTACTCTGTACATAACTGTATCCATGTATTAATTATTTCAACTCCACCTCTCTTTCCTCCCAGGATGCATCTGGAAATGAGCAACATTGCTCAGCGTGCCTTCCTGGTGAAACTCCTGAATAAATAAAAAAAACAATCACTCAATAAATAATTATTGTGACTGCTCAAATGTTAATGTATATTTACTCTAGCACCTACTGTACTGTCCTTGCCTCCCCCCCCTTCACTAGGATGCACCTAGAAACCAGCTGCTACCAGTTCTATATGTCTTTCCTGGTAAAACTTTTGAAATAAATAAATAGAAAGCTAGACAGATAGACAACCATTGCAGCTCTGCAGATTTCTGCAATCCGCACTGAGTGCATTTCTACTAAAGAAGTAGCTACTGCTCTGGTGGAGTGGGCATGGGCACTAGGTCAATATAGCAACAACCTGAAGAACGTGGTCCGAGAACCATGAAACCAAAATGGCGCTGGCACTAACAGTGCCCTTCCAAAAGAGCAACCTGCAAAACAGAGCCAATGGTAGTGGACCACAGAAACACCAACTGCTACCATGGCTAAACAGAAATTACATGTAGATTATGTTTTTTGCTCTGCTCCCCCAGCACCTCCCAAACCCTCACAACTATGGTGGGAGTCAACTCGGAGGGGGGGAGAAACTTTAGGGGGCAGGGATCCTTAAGAGGGAAGGTGAACTGATAGGTGAGGAAGGGGGAGAAACAAAAAAACAAAGTGCCAGGAGAAAAAAGCAAAACAAAAACACAAGCACAAGTTCTGGGACCAGGAATTAAACCCCGGTCTGCCACTGTTCTGCCACCCTTCACTGCCTGTGGCGCTACCCTCTGCGCCACGGCAGCTGCTCAGCAGCAAGCCCTCCAACAGACCCTGTATTCTCTTCGTTACTTTGGCAAACAGCTACAGGTATAGGGATAGTGCTAAGTCTATCTGCACTATACTATCCCTGTAGCGGTTTTGTATTTCGCTCTTTTGACAGCGCTATTGTTACTTCACTATTTTAACCAGGTATGGTGGGCATGTACCTTGCCTCTAGCTTCGCCCCTGCCAAAGTGTAGCAGTAGCAATGGCAATTCACAATCCAATAAGAAATTCATTTGATGGTGACAGGTGGTATCTTTTGACTAGGGTCAAAAAAGGCAAAAAGCTCCTTTGCCTTTCTTTTGTCCTTGGTTCTGTCCAGGTAAAACTTAAGGACCCTTTTTCATATTGAGGGAGTGCAGAGTTCTTTTTCCCTCATTCTGAAAATTGGCAAAACAGTTAAGCAAGATCAGGAAATGATTCAAGTAAAACTGACACCACCATAGGAAGGAAGTTGGGGTATGTACAGAGGACCACACTGTCCTTATGGAAAACAATATACGGAAGATCTGTGACCCAAGCATACATTTCAGACACACTCCATGCAGAGGTGATGGCCACTAGAAATGCTGCTTTCAAATCAGGTATTTTATGTCACAAGTCACAACAGGCTTCAAGGGGTTGTGAGTGAGCCTATACAGCACAATACTGAGGTTCCAAGGAGCCACCCGCTTCCTAATGGGGGGCCTTGTGTTTAAGATACCCCTGAGGAACCTTTTCAGCAGTGGCAGCTGCGTCAAAGGATACATACAGGCCCGTGGTACACTGAGACAGCAGACAGACCCTGACTGTGAAGCACTGCAGTATCAGAAAGGTTCAGTAGGTACTGTATTCCAAAATATTTTTAGGTGGACACTTAAAGGGGTCTGTGGGTGTTTCAGAGCACCACAGAAACATAGACAATGACAGCAGAAAAAGATTATTGGTCCATCCAGTCTGCCTGTTGTTCCCTGTCAAACCCTGGGACCTACTGTCCCTACTGGGTACTAGATGGAAAAGCATTTCCACTTGGCTGTGTATGTGTTACTGGTGGAAGGTTTACAAGCAGTCAGTCTGAGATACCTCAACATGTTCACTCCTTTTTCTTCAGGCACCTGGCCTGAGAAGGAGAGGAGCAGAGATTGGGGTAGACTAGATGGCCCTAGGCTTGGGACCACAAGTTCATCTGGTGTGGCAAAGTTCTCGGTTTGCTGACCGAAAGTCGATTCAACAGAGAAAACCATATCTGGGTCAGCATGGGGCCCCATAATCATCTTGCCCCCGTGTGCCTCCAGTTTGAACAGTACCCTCTAAATGAGGGGAATTGGGGGGCATGCATACAGAAGCAGATTGTACTACTGCAATCTGAATGCATCCTGACAGAAAACTCCAGGTTCCGAATTTCTGTAGCAGAATCAAAGCAGTTTTGCATTGAATATGGGGACACAAAAAGGTCCATATCCAGGATTTCTCCACGTGTCAAACAGCAATCTCACAATGTCTGCAGCTAACGACCTCTCATGAGGATTTGCTGCTGTTTGACTGAGTTTATCTGCCAGAGCAGTCTGGACTCCTGGCAGACAGATGGCACATAGCAGGATTTCTTGCCCCAGATGTTATTCTCACACTCTCACTACCTTCCATGAAGTGGGGGTAAGGGTGTGCTCCTCCCTGTCTATTGACCAGTAGATAAATTAGAAACGTTTAGGTGGGGGAACTCTCACATTTGGTAGTGGAACTCCACTATAGTAGTCACTAGAGGAAGATGACAGATGTGGTGGTACTGTCACACAATTTTTTAAGAGGTGGGGGAACCAAGTTCCTGTGGACTACGGCACAATTTAACCCCTGCTGTTGACATAGTACATGACAGATTTGTTGTCTGTCTGGGAGACTGTCTTCCAGCTAAGTTTGAAAGGACTTGCAGGCCACGACAAACTGCGTGCATGTCAGCGTATTTACAGTATGTGGAGATGCATCTCTGAAGTGTTTCAGATCCCTTCTGCCTGGAGATCCTGGCAGTGGGCTCCACCACCCTCAGCCTCCTAAGGAGGCAGACTTGGTGAGGGTCACCTCTGGCTCTGGAGGGAAGAAGGGGACCCACAGAGGAGGTTTTCCTCCACAGACCACTATAGCAGGGATCTCTCCAGTGGTTTCATCACCAAAACAGGGTAGTTTCAAGGGTGATACATGGGGCCACTGGGCATGGAGCATCCACTAAGTTGTTCTCACTTGCAGCCTTGCTAGGGGGGGACAGTAAACACATGCCAGAGTCCCAGCATGAGCTACATGGTATCAGCTGGCACCAACTTGTGTTCCATGATAAAGCAAGCCATCTGTATGATTTATTTTATAGATCGAGGGAGTGCTCCCAACCAATCGGAACGCTCCTTTCCCCTGCGCATGAGGTACTCTTATTCTGTGAAGAGTGTCTCACGCGCAGATGCCCTGGAAGCAGGCACGTTCTGGGAACAGTTTTAAAATATATATATATATATATATATTATTGATCGCTCTTGATCAATAATTTATTAATACGTTCCTGTCACCACTAGTTGCTGAATAGGAGTGGCTTCATTTGCCTTCAGCTTGAGCCAGAAAAGCTCAGCTTTGCTTCGCTGTTCTCGCTCAGCTGAAGGCATGTGAAACCACTCATTTTCAGCAATGAGGGGCTCCGGGGGACATATTAACACATAGCACTGTGCTGTCTGGAAAGAAGTGCCGGGTCATGTCCAGAACAGCCACTATGACTTGGAGTGACTGGGAGGGCTCCATGTGAAACTTGGATGGGTTCAGCAGAACTCTCATGGATGTTAAAAACTGTGAGGCAGTGGCAACTGCCTTCTCTGTCCCCTGCCTGGATGAGCTATTCAGGAGCCAATTGTCCAGATATGGGAAGACCTATAGTTCTAGCTTTCTGAGGTGCACTGTAAGTACTTCAAAGCACTTAGCAAAGACACATGGCACTGAGAAAGTCCAAAGGGAAGGACTCTAAACTGATAATGCCACCCCTCCACACACAACGGTAGGTGACTGTAGTGATCTGGATGCACCAGTATATGCTGGTAAGCATCCTGCATACCCAGAGAATCTAGCCAATCCTGTTGTTTCAGGTATGGTAGCAAGAAACCCAGAGAAACTATCTTCTACTTTTCTCAATCAAAATATTTGTTCAGATTTCTGAGATCGAGAATGGGGTGCATGCCCTCTGATTTCTTAGGTATGAGGGAAGTGGAAGTAGTGGTAGAAGAACCCCTTGTTCCATTCTGACTGTGGCACTATTTTCACTGCCCTGTTTTTTTTATTATTTTTTTTAGCAGGCCTGCAATCTTCTGTGCCAGAAGCTCTGACATGTGAGCTGATAAGAGAATTGCCTCTTGGGCAGCTTGTCCTTGGTGGGATTAACAATTCCAGGGAGTACACCACTCGGATGATCCTTAAGTCCCAGTTGTCAGTCATAATGGAGTGTCAAACAGCCCCCCATCCAGTTCTATGTCATTAGAGAAAAGCTTAAACAGCAACTTACCTAACAGCAAGTGCACATCGCCGAAAACCACAAAGGGCGATGTGCACTACTATCACCAGTGAAACAACAGCCCCGCACCACTCAAAATTAATATAACCAACTTTGGGGGGGGGGGAAGAGACACATTTCAAAGAGGGGAGAAACAACAGGGGGGATGCAACTTGGGGAGGGGGACAAATGTCAGGACGGGCAGAACAGTGTCGGGGGAACAAAGTTGTGCGGGACTGTCATTGAGGCACAGGTCAGGAAGCATAGAAAAACCAGGAGCAGATGTAGAATTCACCAAAAATATTTATGTGTACTAGCAGTAACATAAAAAAATAAAATTGTTCCATATAACTATTTACAAAGGCAAAATAAAATAGAGATCCATCAGAGTTTTCCTTCAGACTCTGTCCAACTTGCAAGCAACTGTAGCTCTATCTTATAAGTCTTTCCAACCCTCCATTCTTAACAAGCATTTTCCGAAGTGTTCTTGTATGTTTCAGGCAGGTGCTGGCAGGAACACATGCTGGCAGGAACACAGTGTGCCTGAGCTGAGGCCCCTTTTCCACAGATCTTCTGCAAAGGACTTAAAAATTGCACTCAGGTAACCCCTTGAGTTTCCAATAGCTTTTTGCAATAATCTCAGACTATAATTATATACATTTCAACAGTAACACTATATTTTCTAAACAAAGGGATCCCAATATCAGTTACATTTCGACATGATTTACATATATTTTTATATCAGCAGATATGTAAGGGAGAAAAAGATAAACAACAAGGAAAGACTGAGAGATAGCGAGAGGCAAATAATTGCAAGACTGTCGAAGTGATCAAGTCCTAGGTCTCACAGGAAAATTTGGTTCTGCAACCAGACAGAGAAGAGACAGAAAAGGGGAGAACAGAACAGATCCCTGCATTTAAACACTTTATCCATAACAACTGGGACAGAGTCCTATTCCATCCTGTCACAGGGAAAAGATGTCAAAAATAAAATACTTATTTCAAACTTAAACACCCCCCCACCACCAACAAAACCCACAATAATGCCACAGACCAAATACGAACCTGGGTCCTCCAGCATCAGTGGCAGTAGCTCTAGCCACCACATCCTGGGAGTGGCTCAGAACTGGCTTGCACAACAATGCCCCATGACCCTACAAATCTAACCCTCCCTCGCAATACACTGCTTGCTATTTGCTCTCTTTCACCATTCCCCTACCCACTCACTATTCGTTATAGGTCGCTCCTCTCACAGGCACTCAAACTGAGTCACTCAATTTGAGTCACCCACATAACGGGATACCCCCCCCCGGGATGAATGATCCACCTTGGGCAGCTGAAATGGACTTTGGGCCTGCACTTCAAATGATGGCACTGAGAGCTTCTGGCACCCATGCCTTTGTTTGTGCTTCCTTTTGGTGCTGAGGTGGCTGGGATCTGTTTTGGGAGCCCTCTCCACTCATGGAATGAAAGGACTGCTTCTTATTATAGCAGTCAAATCCTCTGTCCTCTGTGGGATACACTGACTTGTCGTGAAAGTCTTAAAAGTCATTCTAGTCTCACTAGACTCTTTAAGAGAGACCGCTCCACCTGCTGTTCCAACAGATAGGTGTCATCGAGGGGCACATTCATAATCTACTGTTGGATATATGGGTTGAAGCCCATAGTCTGCAAACAGAAATGCCTTCCGATGCAGATACCTACAGCTGCAGAGCAGGCTGTTACATCAAAGGAATCTATTGTCGCTTTGAGATGATGACTGTTAGATTCAAACTCCGGTTTCACAGTCAACAGTGTCTCTTGCTTGGCCTCTGTTTCTAGTAAACTCTGCCAGAGTTTTAAGTGTAGACCAGAGGGAATACTTGTACTTAGAGAAGTGCCCTTTGTAGCTAGCTATTCTCATGCCCATAAGCAGCTGAGGCATAGACCCACTTGCCCATGGTATCTACTTTACGTGACTCATTAGAGGGATGTGCTGTGATCTTCTTGGGCACTATGGCCTTGCCATTCTAAGCCCAATTAAATACAGCTATTGACTGAGTTTAATATGAGGATTTAGACTTAGTGGCCATGTATTTTCTGTCTATTTGGGGACAGCGGCAGGCTTCCTCCACATAGTCTATGAGATGGTCTATAAGGCAGCTGAATAGGAGGTATGAGAGAGACTGGGGTTTTAGCAATGCTTAGGAGCTTCAGCTGGAGGTGCCTAGACTGGTCAATAGCTACTGTCTCAAAACGTAAAGTTCTATGCATGTTTTTGAGTGGAGGCTGAAAGGATAAATCCTCTTGGGGCACTAAAACTGGAACCGAGTCAGGGTTCTTAATGCCATAGGCATTGTCATCATCATCTTCAGTTAAAACAAGGTCTGGATCTGAGCTGCCACCTTTTACCCAGGGATGGCTGATGGGTACCCTAACAGACAAAACTGCTGGCTGTGGCCTCAGCAACACAGGCATTACCAGACCCATTCCTATAAAAGGATTCGGGAACAGAACCAAGAAAGACCCTGGGGTCAACCCCAGCACCTAGGGCCCATGCAGCACTGACTACGGCATCGAGGTAGGCCCCTAAGGGCCTGACCCTGTAGCCAGACAGGGCACCAGCCTTGATGATCACGCTGGCCCCAAAAGGTTAGGCATCAGCAGCGTAGCTGTCAATGCTCCCGGAGGGGTCAACAATGACACCACAGGTGGAGTCAGTGCAAAGGGTGGGACCGACAAGAACTCAGTCTTTGGCACAGGAGTTGAAGTCACTGTGCCCAAGTGAGATGACACCTCAGATGGCACCAGAAGCCCCAAAAGTCCGGCACCATCAACAGTGTCATCATACTTATACGCTGAAACCACTGCTCCATAACAGGTGCCCAATAGCCAACCTGCTCATCAGAAGTCTCACAATGGGACAGGTGGAGACTCAGGACAGAAACATGAGTCTGCAGATGTCGGGGGCGCCCCCTCGAGTGTCACTGAAGACAAAGGTAGGGACCCCGACCTACAGATATAAAATGCCTTGTGGCAGAAATACCAGACAGTGACCTTGGCCAGTGCCTTTTCTTTTGCTTATGCTTTTTGCGGGAAGAGGTTCAGACCCTACAGTGCGCAGACCCTGACTCGGAGCATGTGCAGGATCTGGACCATTTCTTTTTGCAACTCTGGGAGGACTACCCTTCCCCTGGGTGCTGAACTCCTCATTGCCACTGCAATTGCTCAGAGAGGAGTGTTGGCCAGACACAGCCCCACTACCAGAGGAATAAGCCTGTTTGGACTCCTTACCTTCCATGGTGTCAACTGTTTGGGGGAGGTAGAGCTGAGAGTACATGGTTTCCTTGTGTATGTCAATTAACTAAGTGACACAAAAACTAAAACTCTAATATGTTCTGCAATAAAACTGAATGCTGTCGTCATACAGACAGTAAAGTTCTGGCCTTGATGAGGAAAGTAAAGGATATGCTGTACACTCGACAACAGGTAAAAAAGGAACTGAGGTGACTGGGAGCTGGTGGTGCTGTATCCCAGCAAGCACATGCCACTAGCCCACCCACGAGAAAAGTTCTGGTTCCTGCCCGCAGGGTCTTATCACCTCTGGCTCAGAACCATTACTGATAAACTGTGGCAATCTATGGAGAAGATTGATTTTTGGAATATTCCATGCTGTTGGAGCAGTTTTTTTTTAATGCAGACTACCTACTACTGGGAAAGTTCAGGTTTATTTGATCAAGAAAGTTCTATTGAGCAAGCTCATTTACAAGGAGGTCCTGGCACAGGTAGAGACAACACAGTAATACACAATACAAAACTGAAACCACGTAGTTCGGCATAAAAGGTCAAGGTATCAGGATAGGATATCCATTGACATAAGATGGCAAAACAATAAGATAATAGAAAAACAAACGACTAGTAGATAACAAAAATAACAAATATGATATAATGCAGTCATTAATAATCAACTTAACAGGGAGTGATAGAGAATAAGTCCTTAGTAATAAGAAGGAGGTGGGTACAGAGGTCACCACATTAAACAATACCGTGCTAAAAGCTCAGAGAGGTAGTGTGATAGACCCTAAGGACAAGCTAGAAAGTCAAGAGCAAGCTAGCTGACGTGACAGGTGCACTTTTCTTTGAGGGAAGTGATTTGGCAACATTCAGGGAGACATAACTGGAGAGCTTAAGGGTGGTTTGGAGTTTATTCCACGCAAATGGCAGGGCATAGCTGATAGTGGCTTTTCCAAAATGGGTGCGGAACTTGGGTATGTCTACTAGAATAAAGGAGTTTTTCCTGAGTGAGTAGCAGCTAAGGAAGCGGTGGAATAGGGACGAAATATATACGGGGAGTTTGTTTAGCATAGCTTTATATGCCTAAATACAGATATGTATCTTCCTTCTGATGGTAAGGGATATCCAGCCCATAAAAGGAAAGGAGGATATGAAAGTCAGACTGTTAAAAAATTGTGAATGAAACATAAAATTTATTGGCAGAAAAGGACCACTAGGTTCAGCTAGTCTGCCCAAATGGTCCCTGCCTTATCTGTCTCCGCACACCCTATCTGGTCACCAGCGATCCTCCCCCTTTCTTGCCTATTTACTATTATTCCTCTGTATCTATACCACAAATGCTTGCAGTCCCCTGTACTGTTTTCACCTCCACTACTTCTGCTGACAGTCTGTTCCAGGTGTTCACCACCCTTTCAGTGAAGAAGTACTTCCTCGCATCCCTCTTAAAGTCCCTCCCCCAAGCTTCATCGCATGCCCCCTGGTCCTGGTGCTCTTTCTCATTTGAAAGAGACTCCCCTCCTGCACCCTGTTCACCCCGTGAGGTACTTGTGAGTCTCTAGTATGTTCCTTCTTACTTTCCTCTCTTCAAGGGTGTACATATTCAGTTGCCTTCCTCTGGACTGCCTCCACTCTGTCTATGTCCTTTCTGAGGTGTGGCCTCCAGAGCTGAACACAGTGCTCCAGGTGGGGTCCCACCAATGAGTGATACAGTGGCACCACCTCCCTTCTACTGCTGGAGATATCCCTCCCTATGCACCCCTGCATCCCACTAGCCCCACCCACTGCTTTGTCACACTGCCCTACAATTTTGAGGTAATCAGATATGATAATCCCAAGATCTCTTTACTGTTTGGTGACTGTCAGTTCCCATCCATACCATCCTATACTCCCCTCCTGGGTTCCTATGCTCTAGGTGCATGATTCTGCATTTGTTGTCACTGAAACCCAACTGCCAAGCTCTTGACCAATCCTCAGGTTTCCCATCCTGAGTGTCCACCCTATTGCAGATGTTGGTATCATCACAAAAAAGGCATATCTTCCTTTCCAGATCTTCTGCCATGTTACTTATGAAGACAATGAAGAAGACTGGTCCCAGTATTGAACCCTGTGGTACACTGCTGGCCACTCTCCCATCATTGGCGTGAGTGCCATTAACCACAAACCTTTGTTGTCTATCCAGTAACCAGTTTCTAATCAAACTCACCAGTTTAGATCCCACTCCTAGGCTGCTCAATTTATCAGTCTCCTGTGTGGCACAGTTTAATTCCTTTTCTTTTATCTCTCCCTCCCTTAGACCAGCTGGAGATCTCCCGCCCCTAATTGAGCACCCCGGACTGCTCCTCGGGGGGCCGCGGCTTACTCTGGCTGCCCTCCGCTCTCCAAGGGATCTCCACCTTCCACCGTCAGGGGCCGTGGCTTTCTCCAGCAGTCTCCAGGACTGCAACTTCATGTACACTGCTTGGCCCCAGCTGAAACTTTCGGCTGCTAGCCTCTGGACTGCAGTGCTGCCCAATTGGTTAACTGTGACTGGTGCTTGCTGGCTATTGGCTGGCTGCTACAGCCTGCGCGCTTCCTTGGCTGCGCCCAAGAATCAAGCTATCACTGTTCTGTTTCGACACTGCTCGCTGCCTCAACTGCCTTTCCTCATTTGAAACTTTCTCGCACCCACCCTCCCCCGGCACTCTTTAAATAGACCTTCTCCAAAGTCTCCTCCCCATTCCTCTACTACTTCTCTGTGCCTTCTCTATTAAAAGGCACATTCCTCTATATCGACTCCCTATTAATTTTGCCACTAGCTCTTTCACTCGGTCTGTACTCTGCTCTGCTGTATACTCAGCACCTCTTCTTTTCAAAATAAAATCCCTGTTCTGTTCCTTGTGGTTCTCTCTCTCCTGGGCACCCTACTGTCAGCTGACCTTTATGCTACGATTTTATTCACGGACTAGGCTGCCCTCCTTCACTTCACTGACACATCCTACCAACCAATGCCCCCCCCCTTGCCTGACTTGGGTTGATATCTCGATCGGCTCCCTCACATTTGCTTTTCTCCCCAACATTGAATGTCATCTGCTTGGCCTCTTCCTGCACTACCTTTCTTTCTCCCCTTCTCTTATGAGAACATTGTGCCCATACCACCTCCTTTTTTCTGGTATGCTGACCACACATCGACACCGCTACCACGAAGACCATTCACAGTGACAGAATTCGTCGAAAAGCGTCGGGTCACTGTGATGGTCCCAGCAGACATCGCCGGTGCATCTCCCCGTGTTTCGCCCCCTCCCGAGACAACTCTGACTTGGAGTTGTATAATTAGAGACTGGGGGATGTGGGGGCAGAGCCCCCCTAAAGAAAACACACCAGCATCCCGGAAAGTACAATGCAGACACTCGGTATTGTGTCTGTCGCTGTCGGGGATGTCGGTCCAGTAGATGTTGCAGCGCTATACGTAAACCCTCTTTTCCATGCTACTCCTGAGTGGGGATGTTGAAACCAATCCAGGACCTGCAAACACCCCTCTCACCTCTACTTGTAGCATCTGGGCTAATGCTCCTGGTTTAAAAATCGTACATGTGAACATCTGCTGCCTCCCTGCAAAACTCACAGATCTCAAAGCCTGGGTTTCCCTATACAATCTCCAAATTCTCTGCCTCACAGAGACCTGGCTGAAGCCGCAGCATATGGATGTCTCATACCAACCTGTTGGTTACACTTTATTATGCAAAGACTGACCTGGCAAGAAGAAGGGTGGTGGCATAGCTATTTTTGTCAGGGAACCTCTCTCTGCCTCTGCTAGGGAGGTGGATCAGGGGAGGGCAGTGGACATGGCCTATCTGGACTTCAGCAAGGCCTTTGACACTGTGCCACATAGAAGACTACTACACAAACTGGGGAATATGGGTGTGGGCAGGACAGTAGTGTGGTGGGTAGGTAACTGGCTGGGTGGCAGGACACAGAGGGTGGTGGTAAATGGCTGTCACTCCACAGAGGGAAGAGTGACCAGTGAGGTACCACAGGGATCAGTGCTGGGACCGGTCCTATTCAACATCTTCATCAGTGACATTACTTGTGGACCTAGAAGGCAGAATTTCACTGTTCGCTGATGACACAAAGCTCTGTAACAGAGTGGACACACCAGAGGTGTAGACAGAATGAGAAGGACCTGCAGAAACTTGAAGAATGGTCAGGGGTTGGCAGTTGAAATTCAATGCAAAGAAGTGCAAGATAATGCATATGGGCACAAAACCCTGGCACACTATATCAGTTGGGGGGTGAGGATATAGCATGCACCAAACAGGAAAGGTATCTTGGGGTTATCATCTCTGATGACCTCAAGGTAGGGAAACAGTGTGACAAGGCAGCAGGTAAAGCAAATAGGATGCTAGGATGTATAGGCAGGGGCATCACCAGCAGGAAAAGGGAGGTCATAATTCCGATATACAAGACACTAGTAAGGCCCCACCTGGAGTACAGTGTACAGTTCTGGAGACCATACCTACGTAAGGACATAGGGTAGAGAAGGTTCAGAGGAGGGCAACAAAGATGGTGCATGGATTGCATCACAAGTCCTATGAAGACAGGTTGAAGGAACTGAACATGTACTCCCTGGAGAGAGGAGGGAGAGGGATATGATAGAGACATACAAGTATCTCACAGGGAGGAACAGGGTGCAGGAATACACTATTTTTAAGCGAAAAGATGTACCAGGACTAGAGGGCATGGGATGAAGTTGGAGGGAGGACGATTCAGAGGAAACATGAGGAAGAATTTCTTCACAGAGCGGTGGTGGACAAGTGGAACATCCTGCCAGAGGAAGTGGTGGGGGCTGAAACAATCAAGGGATTTAAGAATGCATGGGATAGACATAAAGGAATTCTGGAGGTCAGGGGTAAGGGGCAACAGACTTCTAGGAAAACATAAACTGAACTTACAAGCTCAAATGGGCAGACTGGGTGGGCCACAGGCCCTTATCTGCCGACACTGTCTATGTATCTATGTACCACCCTCTGCGCTAATAGTGAATCCCCCAGTGACTGGATTATTGCTGAAGTTACCTTAGGTGCATCCAAAAAACTATACCTGGGATGCTGCTATAACCCCCCCGACTGGGGGTGTTACTGGCCTCCAGATCCTGCTTACTGGGTTAGGATCCCCTCAGGAAAACTATCCTTCTTGGTAACTTCAACCTCAGCTGGCTGGGTGCCCAAGAGACTGACTATGTTTACATACTCAAGCAGCACAACCTGCTGCAAATCATCACCATCCCTACCAGGCTGAACCCTCGCACATCTACCCACTCCCTAACTGACAGGGTAATCACCAACAGCAGTGTCCGGATTACTCATGCTGGCAAACTATCCAACTCCTTGAGTGATCACTCCCCTACCTATGCTATCTGGTCCTCTAAGGCTCCCCCCTCCAAATACCTATGATCCCGCAATTTTAATCTCCCTGACACTTCCCTTCTTATAGAGGATGTTAGTGCCATAAGCTGGCAAGGCTTGTACGCTCTCTCTGATGTAACCCTGGCTGCCACCCACTTCACTAAGATTCTCCTGGATCTTCAGGACTGCTACTTCCCCATTACCACCCGGAGAGTTCATGGTGGTTGTACTCGGTGGATTACCAAAGAACTAATCTCCCTCATGAGGGAAAGGGACCGTAAGTGGTCCACCCATAAACTGACCCCAACCCTAACCTGTGGAATGAATATCGGCACCTTCGTAACAGATGTAAGCATCTGTCCCAAACGGTGAAGCAGAACTACTGCACTAGCCTGCAGAGAGTGAATCTTGGCAACCCCAATAAATTCTGGGACTCCATTAGCTCCCTTCTCTCTCCTCCTACTAAAAGCCCTAATATCCAGCTAAACTCCCTTTCTGGTACTCCTACTGACCCTGCTGAGGTAGCCTCAGCTTTCAACCATAAATTCTCTTATCTGTCTGCCCTCCTCAGTAAGCTTCCTCCAGGCCATTCCTCCAGCCAGTTGCCTCACGCTTCCTCCAAGCCCCCCTCCACCCCAATTCCAGCCACTACCCCTCACACCCCATTCTATTTCAATACCATATCACCTAACCATACCTACAAACTATTAAGGCGTCAACTTAACCAGCACAGCCCTGGCTCAGATGGCCTCTCCCTTGTTTTCCTCAAACTTGTTACATCAGTGACTGCTAAGCCTCTTACCTTCATTTTTAATCTTGCACTGTTCACCTCCACTATGCCTTCCCTCTGTAAATTGGCTAAAGTGGTCCTATCTTCAAAGCTGGTGAGCCCTTTCATCTGACAACTACCGGCCTATATCTATTCTCCCCCACCTTAGCAAGCTACTCGAAAAGGTAGTGCATCACCAGCTATCAGAATATCTCACTACATGTAACATCTTATGTAGCCAGCAGCATGGCTTCCGTAAACACCACAGTACCACTACTGCCTTGGCCCTATTCACTGACAACATCCTCTCGAACATGGACCAAGGGCGTGCTACTGGTGAGGTTTTGTGGATCTTTCTAAAGCCTTTGACTTCATAAACCATTCTATCCTTCACTCCAAACTGCGATTAATTGGTTGTTCCACTGAGACTACAACTTGGTTTCAGAGCTCCCTCTCTGACCACTCTGTCAGTGTGTAGAGGCTCTGCCACTTCTCCTGCCCTGTTGATCTCTACAGGGGTACCACAAGGTTCTATTCTGGGCCCCCTGCTCTTCATGATATTTGTAAACTTCCTCCCCTCTGACTGCCTCTCCTGCGAATCCCTCCTTTACGCCGATGACCTTTTTATATTCCACAGTGACAACCCCCTTCCTCATCTATCCTCTGTTCTTACCCAGAACTACTGTGTTGCACATAACTGGTTTACTGACAGCCTGATGTTGGTTAACGCCAAGAAGTCCAAGGCCATGCTTGTTGGGTCTAAGCCATTCCTTGCTAGGACTCTCCAAGATAATTCCTCTCTTATTATACACTCCCCTGATGGCCCTGCCCTCGATATTGTCCCTAATTTCAAATACTTAGGGGTTATCCTGGTCCCCTCCCCTCTCCTTCACCGAACATATTAACCTCATAGTCCGTAGGATCAATCAGAAGCTCGATGCTGCCTACCGCATCAAACCCTACCTAACTGATGAGGCCCACTTGGCTATTGCCAGAGGTAACCTTCTCCCTATCTTGGATTACTGTTCTCCAATTTACTCCCATGCCTTTACTGCCCTCCGATCTAGACTGTCATCTGTCTACAACAGTATTTGCCGCTTTGCGCTATCCGCCCCTTACTCCACTCATTACTGTGACCTCTATCGCTCTCTCGGCTGGCTCTCCTTGTAAGGTCGCTTTCAATTTTATACTGGGATGCATCATAGATTCCATCATTGGATGCAGCCCTCCCCCCACTGCAAGCACTGACCTACACTGTGGTGCCTTTGGTCCTCGGCTCTCCCTCCCTTTGATACTCCTAGAACCTATACAAAGATGGGTGGGAATGCTCTATCGGCAGATGCCCCCGTGCTCTGGTACAGGCTTCCAGCTACACTCGGATCCTCTAGCACGCACCTCTCCATTAAATGCAACTCAAATCCTGGCTCCTCTCCCACGACAATTGCAACTGTCTGTCTAGGTAGTCTCAACCACCCCCCCTTACTTTATCCCATGCTGCAGCCTGAACCTCCTCTTCCGTCCTGCTTCTCCTTGCTATTTCATTTAGATCAGGAATACTAATAAAGTGAGTGGGGTGGGGGGTGGATTTCATGCTCTTCCTTGTTCACTGGATTGTGTAATGTTACTTGCAAATGTTATTTCTTGAATTTGTTGTAATTGCTGTCTGTCTAATGTTCTTTCCTGTGTAATTATTAATTCTGATATTACCACTGCCTGTTTTAATGTATGTACCTCTTGCTCAATGTGTTGTTCATCACTCATGCCTAACAGTCAGGATTGTGCCTGAAAATGGTCCCTTGGATCAGTGCACCTACCCGATAAACAAAGTAATTAATAAATAGTGCCAAATGCCTTGCTAAAGTCCAGATAAGCTTCTTTCACTGCCCTCCCCGATCTATTTCCCTGTTTACCCAGTCAACTAAATCAGATTCATCTGGCATGACAAACCCCCCCTCACCTACCACCATGAATCCATGCTACCTGTGGTCTTGCAGCCCACTGTGTTCAAGATAATCTACCAGCCTTTCCTTATGCAGGATTTCCATTAATTTCCCCACCACTGAAGTGAGACTAACCAGCTTCCTCCCTGCTGCTGCTCTTATGTAAAGGGACTAAATCTGCTCTTCTCCAGTCCTCTGTAACATAGAAACATGGACTTTGACGGCAGATAAGGACCGCTTGGCCCACCTAGTCTGCCCATTTCCCTACTTAGAGGATAAGCTGCAGATCCTATTTAACCAACAGCCTATTTCTTCCTACCCCCCACAAAAATTGCCTTATGTCTGTCCCATGCATTCTTGAATTCTCCCACAGTTTTAGACCCCACAACCTCCTCAGGAAGGCTGTTCCATGCGTCCACCACCCTCTCTGTGAAAAAATACTTCCTCACATTGCCCCTGAGCCGTCCCCCTCTATCTTCAAATTGTGTCCCCTTGTTCTTGCACATCTCTTTTTCTGAAAGATGCTACCCTCTTGGACTTTGTTGATTCCACTGAGGTACTTAAATGTTTCTATCATGTCCCCCTCTCCCTCCTTTCCTCAAGGGTATACATATTAACCTCCTTTAGTCTCTCCTTCATATGGCTTCTCTTGCAGACCCTGCACCATTTGGTTGCCCTCCTCTGAACTGCCTCCATCCTGTCTATGTCCTTGCAGAGATGGGGTCTCCAGAACTGGACGCAGTACTCCAGATGGGGTCTCACCAACTGTCTGTACAGGGGGATAACAACTTCCTGTTTTCTGCTGGTGATACCTCTCCATATACATCCCAGTATCCCCCCAGCCCTCCCTACCGCCTTCTCGCATTGCTTGCCAACCTTAAGGTCATCTGATATGATTACCCCTAGGTCTCTTTCCATTTTTGTTGTTGTTACTACCTCCCCCATTGTGTAATCTTCCCCTGGGTTTTTGTTTCCCAGGTGCATTACTTTGCACTTCTTTGCATTGAATCCAAGCTGCCATACTTCTGACCATTCCTCTAACCTTGCCAAGTCCCTTCTCATCCTTTCCACGCCTCCTTGTGTATCAACCCTGTTGCAGGTCTTTGTGTCATCTGCAAAGAGGCATACTTTTCCTTCCAGTCCCTCTGCAATGTCACTTATAAAGACATTACAAAGGACTGGACCCAGTACTGAACCCTGCGGTACCCCACTAGTAACCCCTCTTTCTTCAGAGTGGACTCAATTACCTTCTGTGTCCTGTTGTTCAGCCAATGTTTTACCCAGGCTACCACCTTGGGACCCACTCCCAGGCTGGTTAATTTGACTACTAATCTTTTGTGTGGGACTGTGTCAAAAGCCTTGCTAAAGTCTAGGTAGGTCATGTCCACAGCCCCTCCCTGGTCTACTACTTTGGTCACCCAGTCAAAGAAATCAATTAGATTCGTCTGACGTGACCTTCCTGCTGTGAACCCATGCTGCCTTGGGTCCTGTGTCCCACTGGCCTCTAGGTAACAATTCTTTCCTTCAGAAGTGATTCCACCACTTTCCCTACCACAGAGGTCAAACTGACAGGTCTGTAGTTTTCTGCCTCTGTCTTGTTCCCACTTTTGTGAAGGGGAATCACATCCGCCTTCTTCCAGTCCTCAGGTACCACACCATCCTCCCATGATTTGTTAAAAAGCGTAGTCAGTGGTGTCACTAGTTCTCTGCTTAATTCTTTTAGAATTCTGGGGTGAATTCCATCTGGTCCCATTGCTTTGTCCACCTTCAGTTTTAGGAGTTCTTTCAGAACCCTTTCTTCTGTGAAAGGACTGGGATCAGCCCCCCTCTCCAGAGTGCTTCTGTTAATTGGATTATGCACCTCCCCCACTTCCTCTTTTGTGAATACTGAACAGAAGTATTCATTCGGTATCCCTGCTTTATCACTGTCACTCTCTGCCCACCCACCATACATTCTATTCAGCCTCACCATCCCTCCCTTTGTCTTTCTATGCTCCCTGATATACCTATAAAAGGTTTTATCCCCCTTCTTAACTGAGTTAGCTATCTTTTCCTCAATTTGTGCCTTTGCTATTCTGACTAGCCTCCCTGCTTCCTTCTGCCTTAACTGTTACAGTTCTCCGTCCTGCTCCTTCTGTGTTTCCTTATACTTCCTAAATGCTATCTTTTTCTCCCTAACCTTCACCGCCACCTCTTTTGAGAACCATAGTGGCTTTTTCTTTCATTTTGATTTGTTTATTTGCTTCACACAAAGGCTTGTTGCCTCTGTGATGGCAGTTTTGATATTTGCCCATTGTTGCTCCACCCCTCCTTCTAGCCTGTTTACTAGTGCTTTTCTAAGGCACTCTCCCATCTTGCCAAAGTCAGCCCTCCTGAAGTCCAGAACCTTCACTTTTGTATGGCTTGACTCTGTAGCAGAGTTTATCGTGAATCACACTGTTTGGTGGTCACTTGTTCCCAAATGGCTACCCACTTCTAGATCTGAGATCCTCTCATCATCCCCATTTGAGAGCACGAGGTCCAAGATTACTCCCCCATAAGTGGGTTCCAAAACTAGCTGTTTGAGGCATGCCACCTGAAGGGCATCAAGAACGGCCCTGCTTTTGGATGTGGCTGCCGCAAAGGTGCTCCAGTTAACATCTGGCATGTTAAGGTCCCCCATCAACAGTATCTCCCCTTTCTCTGCCATCCTAAGTATGCCTTCTATCATATCCTTGTCCATTCCTTCCCCCTGACATGGGGGTCTATATACAACTCCTGTGTGGATTGTGGTGCCATTTCCAGTCTCTAAGGTGACCCACTGTGCCTCCTCTCCTCCCTGTTTACTCTTTTGTTCAGTTGCTTTTATCCCTTCCCTTACATAGAGAGCTACCCCCCTTCTGCCCTCCCTGTCTCTCCTGTAGGTTGTGTACCCTGGTATGTTAACATCCCAGTCATGGTTCTCTGTGTACCATGTTTCTGTGACTGCTACAATATCCAGGCATCCCTCTTCCATCAAGGCCACCAGTTCAGGGAGCTTGTTGCCCAGACTACGGGCGCTGGTACTCATTACCCTCCATTTCTTGATGGCCTTACCCCTTTTTGCCCCATCCCTGTCCTTACTGCATTTGTCACTTTCTCCATTTACCCCTGCGCTTCTCCCTATTGACATCTCTATGTTGGTGTCCACGTCACTTAGTACCCTGATATTTTGGGGGGGGGGCACTAGATTTCCTGCTCCTTTCCAGTGTCTCCTTGGCTAGTTTAAATACTTGTCAATGAAGTATTTAAACCTATCACCTGGGATCCTGGTTCCCCTCCTGGACCGATGCAGACCATCATGCCAGTATAGGCCTGCATCCCTCCAGGTGGACCCCCAGTCTCCAATGAAGCCAAATCCCTGAGCTCTGCACCAGTTTTTCAACCACTGATTGAATCCCATGGTGTGGAGCACCCTAGCCTCACCGTGCATAGACAGACAGCACTTCCGGAAGGTTACGTGTGTGCTATTTGTCTAAGGCCCTCCCCATCTCTACAAACGCTTGCACTGCTCTGATCCCTTTCTTAGCCAGGTCATTTGTCCCCAGGTGGACAATGACATCCAGTCTCCTCCCAGTGCAGCTGCTCCTGCGATCCTGAGGATTCGCTCCCTGTCTCTCCAAGCCCTGGTGCCAGGCAGGCACCTTACCTCCCTCTCCCCTTCCTGCCCCAGTTCTACCTTCCTAACAATGGAGTCCCCCACAAGGAGTTGTTTCCTTCCCCTGTGGAGTCCCATGCCACCCTCCTTTGGGTCTCCTTTGTGGAGGTTCCCAGCATCCTCCTTGGTCTCCACTGTGGGTGCCTCCATAGAGGATCCACACTTTTCCAGAACGGCATAGAAATTGTGGAGAGGTACAACTGGAGGGATGAGCCTCTGTTCCACCACCCTCACCCTCTCTGAGCCCACTGTGGTCCAACCACTCCTCTTTCTTGGCAACCTCTGAGGCAACGGCAGTGACCCTGGTGGTCCCTGGGTGGGAGAGGAGGTCCCACAAATCCTGGCCAACTCAGCCTGGAGATGAGCAATTTCCTCCCTCAGCCCAGAGAGGTGTCTGCAGATGGGACAACACTGCATCCTCCAAAACATCTCCCGGAAGACTGCTGCTCCACAGCCACTGCACTGCACCACTCCCATCATGTCTTTTTTCTGGCCCCCTAACTGTTACTTGGAATACTTACTCTTTCCTCTGTTTGTTTATTTTTTTTTCTTCTCTCCCTACTTACTTGCTGCCTCTGCACCCTTTTATCTCCTGATCTTCCTGTTCTGAGACAAGAAGTTCCTATATTTCTCAGTAGTCTCCTTACTTGCTCAGAGTCAGACTGCCAGCAGCTGGGGGCGGGGGCATGGAGAGCTACTCTTGTCCTTCTAGGATGGTGAGTCTTTGGTGGCTCTGTGATCACTCACTTCCTGCTCCAAAACAGGAAGTTCCTGTTGTCAGTTAAATCCTGTGCCTATAAAAGTAGAACTGGTTTTGGGAGGGGGGCGGAGACAATATAGTCCCAGTAGAGAAGTATTAGTTATACCAGTAGCTCCTTCCTCCTGGAGTTCTGTCTGTCCTCTGGCAGAAGCTATCTAGGGCAGTATTTATATATGGTCTTAACCTGGCTCCTTCTAGCTAAGCCACTCCCCCTACATTGCAAATCTTTCTACACTTAGTTAATTTCACAGATAACAATTCCCTTCTGACACCTGTGACAGCACCTAGATAAGTACACAGATAACAGTATACTTCAACTACCTCTGACAAACACACCAACTCCTTTTTTTTTTACCCTTAATTGAAGGTCCCAGTACAAGAGATCTAGCTCTTAGTCCCAGTAGAGAAGTTTTAGTTATACCAGTAGCTCCTTCGTCCTGGAGTTCTGTCTGTCCTGTTGAATAAGGCTGTCAGTGGGGCAGTTAGCACCTTCCTGAGTTGCTTTAGTACCCTTGGATGTATCCCGTCCAGTCCCATTGCCTTGTCCACCTTCAGATCTGCAAGTCACTTCAGGACTAAGATGAATCTGTGTTCACCTTGGCCCCCTCTTGTTCCTGCTACTCCCTGGTGGTCCATCACCCCCTCCCCATGTAAGACTGAGCAGAAGTACCTGTTCTGGATGGCAGCTTTTTTCTTTGTCCTCTTATGTGCAGTCTTCCCCTGCCACTCTCCTAATCCTCATTATCGCTACCTTTGCTTTCCTCTTCTCACTTATGTATCTGAAGAAATTCTTATCCCCTTTAGCTACTCCTTCAGCTAGCATCTCCTCTGTCTGCACCTTTGCTCCCCTCACTGCCTTTTCTGCTTCCCCCAGATTTACTTGGTATACCTCCCTGTCCTCCTTCCTCTGTGTTTCCTTATACCTCCTGAATGCCACCCTTTTTCCCTTCACCACCTTTGTTACTTCTCTACAGAACCATAACAGTCTCTTTTTCCTTCTGCTTTTACTCACTTTCTTCATGCAGAGGCTGGTTGCCTTAATTATGAACTCCTTTTATTGTTCCCCATTGTGCCTCTACCCCTCCCTGGCAATACCCCCTATGAGGCAGTTTCTGAAGCAGTCTCCCATTTCTTTAAAATCCACCCTCCTAAATACAGGACCCTCATTCTCATATGGTTTGCCTCTGCTCCTGTTTTTATGTTAAACCACACTGTACGGTGACCACTGCTACCTAAGGGACTACCCACTCTGATGTCTGCAATGTTGCCCGGTTTCCAAGCACCAGGTCCCGCACAACCCTGTCCATAGTGGGTTCTCTGAATAGCTGCCGGAGAAAAGCCCCATGTAGGGAGTCAAGCAGTTAAGGAAGGCCCTGCTCCTTGCTGAAGCTACCGTTGGAAAGCTCCACTTCATGTATAGCGGACTGAAGTCACCAACTAGCTGTACCTCCCCCTTACTTGCCAATCTGATGATGGCTTTCTGAAGTGCCTTATCCAACTCTTCTCCCTGTCCTGGAGGTCTGTACACTGCCATGGTACAGATGGAAACCCCAAGCCTGTCTCCAGGATGGCCCACAGCACCTCCAGCCCTTCCCTTTCCTCCAGCTGACCCTATGCCTCTGTAGCCTTGATTCCATCCTTCACATATAATGTAACCCCTTCTCCTTTCCTTGTCTCTGCTGAACAAAGAGTAGCCAAGTAGAAAAAATTACTTACCGTAGTAATCTTGTTTCTTCCAAGGGAATCTTTACTATATTTGGACATATGCAGTTAGCTTTCACCATGCAACTGCCTTGGAGAGAAATGAGTTAATAGAACCTATGCTAATAGTGGAACGTTGATAGGCTCGAGCTCGGTTTTCAAACCACTGTTCCTGGTGCATTCTATGCAACTGTCAGATTCTTATGAAGCATGCATGAAAAATCCTAACTAGACTATCCTACAGAAAAACAAATTCACTCACCAAAAAAATAATCTTTTAACATGGTGGCATCCTAAAGGCTGAAGTCACAGATGCCCAAAACAACCAATTCAAACAGGTTTCATCAACAACATGGACAGTTGAAATGCAGTGCCCACTAGGTTCTAGTAGGGAAGATAGGGTGGGAGACCAGAATACAGTAAAGATTCCCTTGGAGGAAACAAGATTATTATGGTAAGTAATTTTTTCTTCAAACCCCGGGAAATCTTTACTGTATTCTGACATATGCAGACTACCCAAGCAGTGCCTTTGGAGGTGGGCATAGAACCTATTTAGAAAACAAGCTCTGCAGTACTGCTGCGCCAAACCTGGCATCACTTCTAGCCTGGGTGTCCAGGCAGTAGTCCTTGTAAAAGTGTGGAGAGTTTTCCAGGTAGCTGCTTTGCAGATTTCTAACAAGGGAATGTCTCTTGCAGCTGCTACAGAAGCAGCTGTACCCCTGGTGGAATGTGCCCTAAGGCCCACAGTGGGCTCCTTGCTGACTTTACTGTAGCAAAACTGAATACAGGCAACAATCCAGCATGCTATAGTCCTTTTTGCAGCTAGCTTTCTCTTCCCCACCTCTCCATAGGTCAGAAAGAGCTGAGTGTTATCCCGCTTTTGGCCTTTCATGTGATTCAAATAGTAACTGATAGACCTCTTGATATCAAGGCTATGCAGCCTACGTCCCCCTGAACTGGAATGGTACATGAAAAAAGACAGGTAGGGTAATAGACTGGTTGAGTTGGAAGTCTGATACCACTTTGGGGAGAAACTTCCTATTGGTCCAAAGGACCACCTTATCCCTATGGACTGAAATGTATTTAGGCTCTGTGGACAAGGCCTGAAGGTCACTAATCCTTCTGGCTGAAGTGACTGCCACCAGGAACACTGTTTTCCAGGTCACATACAGTACTTGAGCTCTGTTGAGGACATGGGCTCAAAAGGGGGTAGCATCAGCTGTGCAATGCATATATTCAGGTCCCACAAGGGAGTTGGTTCCCTGTGTGGGGGATGCAAATGCAGTAGGCCCTTAAAAAACTTTATGAAAATCAGATTAGAAGCTAGGGAAGAGCCCTTCCTAGCAGAAAGACAGACAGAAACAGCTGCCAAGTGTACCTTGAGGGTAAATGGCCTCAGATTCAGGGAATGGAGATGGGCCAAATAGTCCAACAGCACTGGCAGGCCAGCCTGGTGAGGAGCCATGCCCTTCTGCTGACACCAGATAGAGAACCTCTTCTACTTGGAAGTGTAAGTTTTCCTGGTGGAGGGTTTTCTTGAAACCCTAAGGACCTCAAAGACCCCTTCAGAGAGATGCAAGTTTGCATACTCTAGGTCCTCAAGAGCCATGCCCTGAGCCTGAGGAATTTGAGGTTGGGGTACAGGATCCTGCCCTGGGAGGATGTCAGTAGGTTCTGCATCCTCATCCTGGGGAGGCAAATAGGACTGGCTTTTGACAGACACATGAGCAGGGGAGTACCAGGTCTGCCTGGCCCAGTCTGGAGCTATGAGGACCATTGCTGCTGGCTGGGTCCTGAGCTTGTTCAGTACTGTGGGTAGCAGGGGGAATGGAGGGAAGGCGTACAGGAACTTCCCTGTCCAATCCAACAGTAGTGCATCCAGTGGCACTGTGCCCACTACAAAGGGTCTGCAACAAAACTGTGGCAACTGGTGAGTCTTTGGGGCTGCAAAGAGGTCCACCTCTGGAGTGCTCCACCTCCTGAAAACAGCTTGCAGGACCTGCCTGTTCAGGGACCACTCATGGTGGTTTTGGTTGATCCTGCTTAGTGATCTGCTAGGACATTGTCTTTTCCAGGAAGATGAACTGCTGAGAGAAAGAGAGAGAGTGAAATTCTGAGTGAGTAGGCCAGAGTACAGATTTTCATGGCCTCTGTGCATAACAAGGTGGACCTTGTGTCCCCTTGTTTGTTTAAGCAGTACATGGTAGTTGTATTGTCTGTTCTGACTTGAACCACCTTGCCCTGAAGCACTGTGGCAAAAGATTGCAGGCCCAGAACTGCCCTGAGTTCCAGCAAATTTATGTGCAGCAATGACTCCTGCTGGAGCCATGTACCATGAGCAGTGTGCTCCCCCAGATGGGCACCCCATCCTAGAAGGGAGGCATCGGTCATCAACACTACCACTGGGGACTACTGCAGGAATGGCACACCTTCTCTGAGGTGTCCTTTTCCTACCACCTCTGGAGTGCTTGAAGGAGAGTTCCTGTTACTGATACTAGTTTTGACAGTCATTTTTCTGGGATCAGTGAGACCTTAGGTAAAACTGGATCTCTCTGGCACTGTTCCTGTAGAGGTTGCCATGTGACCCAAGAGTTGCAGGAAATGTACTGCTTGTCTGGCGGTGTGCAGCTAGTAGGAGCTTGCCAGCTGTATTAGACTTTCCGCCCTTCCCTGAGGGAGGAATGCTTTTCCCCGCAGTGTGTCCAACTCTGCTTCTATGAACTCCAGGAGCTGAATTGACTGCAAGACTGACTTTTTTAGGTTTACCAGGAACCCCAGAGACTGTAGGGTCTCTTGTGTGCATACCTCTCAACTGTCCCTGATTTTCAGGGATGTCCCTGATTTTGCCTCAAAATTTCTGTCCCTAGTAAAATTTGTGATTTTGTGACAGAACAGTGGGGATTAAAAGCACAAAATAATATCAAACATTAAAGTAACATACTTGTTTTTCTTCAAAAAATGCATCTTAATACAAATCACTTTATTCTGTCAGCTTTCTGAGTGAATAGCACCAGTTTTTAAGATGTGTCCCTGATTTGGGGTCTTTGTCCCTGATTTTTTTTAAGCCTCGTCCCTGATTCATGAGGAAAGAGGTTGAGAAGTATGTTGTGTGACTTGCTGAGGGGACTGTCCCATGACTAGTCAGTCGTCTAGGTAAGGGAACACTGTCACCCCATGTCTTCTCAAATGTGCCAGTACTACTGCCAAGCACTTTGTGAACAACTCTTTTGGCAGTGGTCAAGCCGAAAGGTAGGGCTCTGAACTGGTAATGACCTGATGGCAATCTGAATCCAAGATACTTTCTGTGGGATTGCCTGATAAGAATGTGGATGCATGCATCCTTGAGGTCTAGTGATGCCAACCAGTCTCCCTGCCTGAGTGTGGGGAGAACTGTTGCCAGAGTGACCATCCTGAACTTTGGCTTTGTAAGGTTCAGGTATCTGAGATCTAGTATGGGTCACCACTCCCCAGTTTTCTTTAGTGTTAGGAAGTACCTTGAGCACAGACCTTTTCCCCTCTGGTCTAGGGGAACAAGCTCTACTGCGCTCTCTAATAGAAGGTTGGATACTTCTGATTCCAGTAATACCTTTTCTGTTTGGGTAGCAGGTTTGAATAGCCTTACCCTCAACCTCGGTACAACCTTGAAGCTGAGTGCAAGACCATGGCTTACTACTTCCAGGATCCACTTGTCTGTGGTGATGACTTGCTATGCCTGGAAGTAGTAAGCCAGCCTGTACCCTACTGGGACTGAGGAGGCGAACTTGACAAGCATATCAGGGGTTCTGTTTTGCTTGTGCACCGGGATGGGGACTGGGGCCAGCCCGACTGCTGCCCCTTCTACCCCTGCCTCTAAAGTACCCTCTCTGCCGCTGGTATGCTGGGAAAGCCTGGGTCTGGTAGAAAGGTCTGGAATGGGACCTTCCCCTACCTCCCCTACTCTGGTGCTTCTGGGATGCGGCTGCCTTTTCCTTGGCCGTAGCACTCTTGTAAGCTACCTTATATTCATCCATCTTCTTCATGTAAGCCTGTGTTTGTTCACCAGAGAGGCTGGCTCACAAGGGAAATCCAGTGCCTTAGACTGTGTGTCCTGAGTCAGGTTGGTGGCCCTGAGCCAGGCAAACCTCCTCGGGGAGAATGAGGTCACCATTACCCTGGGCACAGTGTCACTGAAACCCATTGCCATGTGATTGTTACTTGGAAGCCTCAATGCCACATTTTGCATTTTCCATAAGATCAGCTGCCAGAGGGGCAAGAGCTGACTAAGCCATCTCCATAACAGAGTTCCAGAGAGTCCGCTGATATCTGGAAACATAAGCCATGCAAGAGGCTTGCCTAATAGGCAAGGAAGACCCTAAACAGGCCTTCTTGGCCATGGAGTCCATCCCTCTTGGAGTCTTTATCAGGAGGGTGGGATGACAGGGGTATGCCTGCTTTATCCTAGGCAGCTGCCTGTACTACCCCCTCATGGCTGGGGTGACCAAGAAGGAACTCAGCTCCCACTCTGGCCACTATATATTTCCTTTCCATCTTCCTGTCCACAGGGAGGACAGAAGTGGGATTCTGTAGGATCTTGGTGGCTTGCCTCTTCAGAGACTTGTGGATGAGAAGAAGCAACCTTTTTGTTGCTTGCACATCCACCATCTGCATGTAATCTGGCTCCTCCTTCTCCTCCTCAGTGGTCTCTTGAGTGGGGAGGTCCAGAGCCTCTGCCACCTTTTTCATAAATGAAAAATGGGAGGAATAGTCTTCAGGACACTTAGGAGGAGAGTCAAACTCCTCTCTGTCTGCGGAAACCTCTGGCTCAATGGGTTCCCCAAACTCTTCTTCCCCCTCATAGTAGGGATCCTGTTGAAATGAACTGGGAACCGCTAAGATATCTGGTGCTTGAACTGGAGGCTGCTGTGGCACTTTCTGGGTAACCGGAACTAGGGCATTGGACTGCAGCAGCTGGATAATCCTGATCGTGTTTGTGATCTCCTCAGTGGTCAGAACCGAAGGACCTTTGGGTTGCATTCCTGTGTTGTACAGTATGCTTTTCCTTCTTGAGGCCAGTCGATTCTGAGCTCCTTTTTGTTCCCGAGGAAGTTTCACCCTTTTCAGAGGGCTTTCCCTCTGGTTCCTTCGGATTATCTTTTGTAGGAGGAGGAACTGTATGTCCAGGAGCCGGGTCAGCAGCTTTATTGGACATTTTTCCTCTCAGTCGGTTTAACTGCCTGTTAAGTATAGACTGAGGGAAGTTTATACAAAACTCACACTCTGTGTTCAGGTGGTCAAACCCTAAACTGAGGACACAAATTAAGTGTCGGTCGGCCTTTGCAAATGGTTCACCACAATCGGTGCAGGACGGGAGGGGCAGCTGCAAGATGAGGGGCTAGCTGCACACTCGATAGACCATGAGGCCTGTTTCTGCTGGCAATTTCATATGTTCGTATGGAAACCAGTAGGGCCGGTTCTCTTTTTAGGCTTCTGTGACATAACCTAAAAAAATCCTTAATATTGGGTTCTGAGAGGAAAGACACAAAGGTCCTGTCAAACTAATCTCATAGATTTCTTTGGGTAACCAGAGTGGTGGACCAAGGGGGAGCAGTTGATGTCGCCTACCTTGACTTCAGCAAAGCTTTCGATACTGTTCCACATAGAAGATTGATTAATAAGGTGGGTAGGCTCGGGCTGGGTCAGAAGTTGGTCAACTGGGTGGCAAACCGGTTGGCGGGCAGAAAACAGAGAGTGGTGGTAAACGGTATACAGACAGAAGAGATGCAAGTCACAAGTGGGGTACCTCAGGGATCAGACCTGGGGCCCGTCCTCTTCAATATCTTCATCAGTGACATTGAAGATGGCCTGGAGGGCAAGGTTTGCCTGTTTTCAGATGACACCAAGATCTGCAACAGAGTAGATGATCCAGATAGGGTGGGCAGAATGAGAAGAGATCAGGATAAACTAGCAAAATGGTCGGAAGAGTGGCAACTGGGGTTTAACGCAAAGAAGTGCAAGATCATGCACATAGGGAATAGAACCCCTGAAGCCACCTATAGGTTGGGAGGGGAGTTGCTGACAATCACAAGGGAAGAAAGAGACTTGGGCATCATCATCACAGATGACCTGAAATCATCCAAATAGACCACTAAAGCAGCAGGTAAGGCTAGAGGGATGTTGGGGTGTATTCGTAGGGGTATCACATGTCGGAAGAGGGAGGTAATAATCCCTCTTTACAAGACACTGGTTAGGCCCCATCTGGAGTACTGCATGCAATACTGGAGGCCGCACCTGCACAAGGACATTAACAAAATGGAGGCAGTCTAGAGAAGGGCAACCAAAATGATGCAGGGACTGCATCAGAAAACATGTGAGGACAGATTAATGGAGTTCAACATGTATACCCTTGAGCAAAGGTGGGAGAGAGGTGATATAATCGAAACATTCAAACATCTTAAGGGCATTAACAAGGTGAGTCTAATGTTTCAATACAAGAAAAATAGCAGGACAAGAAGACACAGCATGAGATTAGAGGGAGGCCAATTAAGGGGGAATGTGAGGAAGTTCTTTTTCACAGAAAGGGTGGTGGATGCAAGGAATGGCCTACCTCAGGAAGTGGTGGATACGAATACAGTGCAGGGCTTCAAACAAGCATGGGACAGGCATAAGGGAGCAATAAAGATGAGTACGAATAGATAGGCCATTAACACAGTACAGGCCTATGGCACATTCGTAAGGTAGAAAAATTGGGCAGACTGGATGGGTCCTGCGGTCCTTATCTGCCATCAACGTTTATGTTTCTATGTTTCTAAATAACAAACAAAAACAAAGTTCTCTCTTTTTTATTTCCGGTTGGTTCAGTGACCAATAAAATAACCAAGAAATTCCCAGTTTAGAACCACAGAACTGTGAGGAAATCTGGCCAACACAGAACTAAGTTAAATTTAGTCAAAAACCAATCCATTTTACCTCAGAAAAACAACGAAAGTCTGGTTCTTTCCCAGTTGCGAAGAACCTACAAGGAACCGCAAAACTTACCAAAATAACACTAAATCTAGACTAGTCTACCTGTAAACCAAGGACAGTGCTTCAAAAACTAAAAGAAATAAACTGGTAACTTCGAAAAATTGAGAAAAAAAATATCTTCAAGAAAGCTGAGGAGAAGTCTCTGAGGTTTCTTACTAGGCAGGCGGAGTAAAGAATCTGATGGTTGCATAGAATGCTCCAGGGACAGTGGTTTAAAAACTGTGCTCAAGCCTATCAACATTCCACTATTAGCATAGATTCTATTAACTTATTTCTTTCCGGGGCAGTTGAATGGTGAAGGCTAACCACATATGTCAGAATACAGTAAAGTTTTCTGGGGTTTGAATTGTCATTTCCTATTCTTGGAGTTCTGAGCACCACAACTTTGTAATGTACACCAGATTCAGGCTAGCATCCGCCATGATGGCGTGGAGGTTCAGAATTTTATCTGCTAGACTCCTTTCACTGGCACACATGCTCTCCAGACCTTACTCCCTTCCCTGCTTGTGCTGTCCCCTGAAGCTCCACCTGATCCATCTCTTTCCTTTTTTACCTTGTCCCTTCCCTGTCAATGTTAACATTTAAAAATGATTACGCAATAAGGCATAACCAAGGGTTATGCTAATGGCTTGTTATCACCCTCTAGAGGTGTAATGTGGCACACGGCATAGCTGAGTTCCACATATCCCAAGAAGGTGATTACCTGACCAATAAAATTACCCCTAGGAGTGCCTCATTGCTATCAGAATAAAAATAACATTATATAGCATTCAACCTTGTTCAGCATGTGATTTGCTCTACATGTATGATATTGAAAGATTAATATAAGGCTGATAGAATGCCAGCAGATTATCAGAAAGCTCAATTTCTCAGACCTTTTTATAATAAATGTTAAGATTTATCGGACACACGTCAAGCATAAAATCTCAACCCTCAGAATTTCAAAAAGGTTTGAAATGTAAAGTTATTAACTGATTTATCAAGACCTGCTGATATTGTAAAGTGTTCTGCTTTGCAGTTTGCACTAAGGCTGATGGCTGATGCCCAGCTGTTAAGAACAGCAACACACCAAGACTGGCCTTGAGCAGCAGCACCACCATTTGTTGCTGGAAACCAGGAGCTAAAGATTTGTTACGCAGTTCCAAGACACACTTCTTCAGCATGAAGAAATATAAGAACATACTGCATGTTTTTATCTTTAATGACATTACACTGAGCATCACCGTCTGTTTTAGGAACAATAGAGTCTCGTGCGTTACCATTTATGGTCATCAGCTGCTTAATTCAACCGTTTCCCCTTCAAGCTAATTGGCCTCGCTGTTCTCACAGGAAATTAAGGCAAAGGGAGATGCACACTTTCTGCATATTTTATATTCTATTTTTTATTAGTTTACATTTTAAACTCATTTACTCAACTAATTTCTTACTCCCCCCAAAAATAGTTTACTGCTGGATCCCTTGGATTACCAGTGAATTGGAAAGGAATGTTTTCAGCTTCTTATGTTAAAAACATACAGGAATAAAGAAGCTTTTTAAAGCAGTCTACAAAAAAAAGCTAGTGCGTCTAATACAAGGTCAATAGCTTCTTGCAACATCTCGTCTGTGACAAATGAACAGCGACAGGAAACAACTGAATGGGTGACTTGCATGTCAATTACAGCTGTAACCCAGCAACCACAAAATCCACCACCCCCATCCCCAGTCATAGCACATTACGTGGAGTGGAGATGATATCTCATTAGAAACAAAGACGCAGAAAATGGAATAGTCGTACAATTAGGGAAATCTCAGGAATGTTTGATCTGGAAGCATCTAAACTAGGTCCTGATTGATTCTGTAAATTCACAGCATTGTCACAGTGGCTGAAAGACTTTTATTAATCCAGCTGTCCTTTAGTCTACCAAGTTGTGGCAGAAAAAGGAAAATAGCAAGACCTCAGGCAAAATCTGCATTACAATCAAACTCAATTTATACTCCCATGCCTTGGGAGAAAGGCAGCAAATGAGTCCACACTTTTTAGGTATTACTTACATTTTTTTTAACCAGGGATAGCCCAGCTAAGGCACAATATGTCCCCTTTTTAGAGCCACCCATTAGCAGTGCACCCATAACTTGTGCACGTGAGATGGCACACGGCCGGCCTGTGAGACATATTCAGACAGGCAGCACGCTCAGACTGGTGCATGCTGCCAGTCTATATATGGGAGCTGTGGAAGCATAGCACAGTGACTATGCATTGTGCCAGCACAGTCCCCTGCAGGAAAGTGGCTCACAGGAGTAAAGTAAGATAACTCATCCCCAACAGGATAGGTCCTTTGCCCCTGGGAGCCATCTTCAGCTGCCGGCATGCTAATAATCACATATGGCATGAAAGGCACTAAGGAGTAATTTGCATATCATTATGTGTCATTAGCATGTCCACACAACACCACTGTGTACACCTGTGAGGAGGCGTTAAGTGGAGTTATGGTCACAACCCCCAATACCAGGTCTGATCTGTAAAGCTATGCCAATTCTCATATCCCTGGTAGTCCAGTATCCCCCCCATCCCTGATCACGGTCTGAGCATTATAATTCACAAAATTACTGTTCTCTGGTAGTCTAGTGGCCCCCTACCCTCAGATCACAGGTCTGGGCAGTGAATGTCATCCATTTCCCAGCACTGTGGTAGTCTTGTGCCCCCCCCCCACCACCACCCTATTGCTATTCTGAGGTGTTTAACAATCCCAGTGGTATGTGCCTCTTAATCCAATGGTATCCCCCGCCTCTGATCACCACTTCGAATTGTAATGATCCCAATGCCACTTCCCTGGTAGTCTAGTGCCCCCCAACACTCCTATCGCTAGTCTGAGGTATCTAAAAATCCTAATACCACTTCCCTAATAGTCTAGTGGACCATACATCCCCGATTTTTGGTCTGATGTGCCTAATGATCCATATCCCAATTCCATGGTAGTCTAGTGGATCTCCCTGATCACCAGTCAGAGTGCTCTAAAAACCCCAATCTCTAGCACATCACCCTCGTGGTCTAGGCAGATCCCCCCACTCGATCACCATACCTCACCCCATGCAATTCACCCAGCAGACTCCATGCACCTCCACCCCCCCTCCCCCGGTGGCACCTCCATCACCTTGCATAACAAGATTGGATATCTACCGCCACCCCAAGACAGTGACATGCACAGCCCCTTCACTCACCACCTTGACCAGCTGCCATCAGAGTGACAGGGAGCAAGGGCATGCCTACTGTAGAAATAGCTGTTTCTAGAGTAGGCACATGCATACTCACTCACTCCATCACTCTGATGGTGGCTGGCCTGGGTGGTGAGAAGAGGAGCTGTGCTGGTTGCTGTCTCCGAGTGGCAGCAAGAAACAATTACTCACAGTAATAATGTTGTTTCTTCTAATGGAGTCTTGCTGTAGTCTGACTATATGCAGTTATCCCCAGCACTTGAACTGCTCCAGAGAGGAAAGGGTTAACTCTATGCAGCAGCATAGAACGTTGAGCTCAAGCTCAGTTTTCAAACCTCTGTCTCTGGTACATCTCAGTGTAACCATCAGATTCTTACGAGCATATACTAACTAACTAATAGCTATAGAAATTGTTTAAAAACTTTAAGCCATAGGCCACAATGCTGGGGTCCAAAAGACTCAAGTCAAGAAACCAAGAAAACTTGTGTAGATAGTGAAAAGATATAAATGACAACAATAAAGAAAGACCCAGCCTAGAAAAGGAGGGGTACAAAGGTACACCTCTGGTGTGCAACACTGTAAACTGCCAACCCACATCTCAAAGACTAGGTTCTGAGAGGAGAGGCGGGAAGGGAGGTAAAAATACAGCAAGACTCCATTAGAAGAAACATCATTACTATGATGAGTAATTTTTTCTTCAAACAACATGAAGTCTTGCTGTATTCTGACTATATGCAGACTACCAAGCAGTTTCCCCCTGGAGGAGGGGATAAAGAGAACCTTACTTATTAGGGAGCAAAGAAAGACTAAGGCAGGGATACTGAGGCTGAACAAAGAGGAAGGTGGTTGGGCACAGAGCGACAGTGAAAAAGCAGGGATACTGAACGAATACTTCTGCTCAGTATTCACAATGGAAAAGCAGGGGAAAATACCTAATCCGGTCAATAGAAGCACTGTGGATAGGGGGTTGATATTAGTCCTTTCACAGAAGAAAGAGTTCTGAAAGAACTCCTAAAACTGAAGGTGGACAAAGCAATGGGGTCAGATGGAATTCACTCCAGAATTCTAAAAGAATTAAGGGGAGAACTAGTGACACCACTGACTACCCTTTTTAACAAATCATGGGAGGATGGTGTGGTACCTGAGAACTGGAGGAAGGCAGATGTGATTCCCCTTCACAAAAGTGGGACCAAGACAAAGGTAGGAAACTACAGACCTGTCAGTTTGACCTCTGAGGTAGGCAAAAGTGATGGAATCACTTCTGAAGGAAAGAACTGTTGAGTACTTAGAGGCCAGTGGGGCACAGAACCCAAGGCAGCATAGGTTCACAGTGGGAAGGTCATGTCATACGAATCTAATTGATTTCTTTGACTGGGTGACCAAAGTAGTAGACCAGGAAGGGGCTATGGACATGGCCTACCTAGACTTTAGCAAGGCAGTTGACACAGTCCCACACAAAAGATTAATAGTCAGATTAACCAGCCTGGGAATGGGTCCCAGTGGGGTAGCCTGGGTAAAACATTGGCTGGACAACAGGACACAGAAAGTAATTGTAAATGGAGTCCACTCTGAAGAAAGGAGGGTTACTAGTGGGGTACCGCAGGGTTCAGTACTGGGTCCAGTCCTTTTTAATGTCTTTATAAGTGACATTGCAAAGGGACTGGAAGGAAAAGTATGCCTCTTTGCAGAAAACACAAAGATCTGCAACAGGGTTGATACACAAGGAGGCGTGGAATGGATGAGAAGGGACTTGGCAAGGTTAGAGGAATGGTCAAATGTATGGCAGCTTGGACTCAATGCAAAGAAGTGCAAAATAATGCACCTGGGAAACAAAAACCCAGGGGAAGATTACACAATGGGGGGGGGAGGTAGTAACAACAACAAAAATGGAAAGGGACCTGGGTGTAATCATATCACATGACCTTAAGGTTGGCAAGCAATGTGAGAAGGCGGTAGGGAGGGCTGGGGGGATACTGGGATGCATAGGGAGAGGCATCACCAGCAGGAAACAGGAAGTTGTTATCCTCCTGTGCAGACAGTTGGTGAGACCCCATCTGGAGTACTGCGTCCAGTTCTGGAGACCCCATTTCTGCAAGGACATAGACAGGATGGAAGCAGTTCAGAGGAGGGCAACTAAAATGGTGCAGGGTCTGCAAGAGAAGCCATACGAGAAGAGACTAAAGGAACTTAATATGTACACCCTTGAGGAAAGGAGGAAGGGGGGGACATGATAGAAACATTTAAGTACCTCAGTGGAATCAACAAAGTCCAAGAGGGTAGCATCTTTCAGAAAAAGAGATGTGCAAGAACAAGGGGACACAATTTGAAGATAGAGGGGGAACGGCTCTGGGGCAATGTGAGGAAGTATTTTTTCACAGAGAGGGTGGTGGATGCATGGAACAGCCTTCCTGAGGAGGTTGTGGGGTCTAAAACTGTGGGAGAATTCAAAATGCATGGGACAGACATAGGGCAATTTTTGTGGGGGGTAGGAATAAATAGACTGTTGGTTAAGTAGGATCTGCAGCTTATCCTCTAGGTAGGGAAATGGGCAGACTAGGTGTGCCAAGCAGTCCTTACCTGCCGTCAAAGTCTATGTTTCTATGTAAGTTGCTAATGGCTCGAGAGTCAGCATGAGCCAGTCACCGGAGCTGTAGGAGGGGGCACGCGGAGAAGTGCAAGGGTGCTAGGCTGTGGGGAACCCTCTGACTCCAGTCCAGATCAACCTCCGAATTGTCTTGCTCCAAAGAGGAGATGATCAAGACGTGCTCCGGACCGGCGGCCCCACGAGTTCCCCCTGTCACGGCGCCACAACCCGACCCCCACTCCTCGCTGCGCCATCCCGATCACTGGCACCACAAATGGCTCTGGGATCCCAGACGGCGCCATCGAGCGGTGCCGAGAAATGCCCCACGCCGGGACCCACAGCCATGGGCCCCGACAACGAGGGAGCCTGCACCTCTGAAGAGGTGACTGCCAGAGCGGTGCTCCTGGCCCCGCCCCGAAAGGAGGTGGACCGGACATCTGGTGCTGCGGTAGGGACCCACTCTATGGCAAGGCATGAAGAAGAGGAGGCCCCCTCTTCATCGGACTGTGTAGGCCTGGGAATGGATCTGGAGGAAGGGCAGAATGTTCTACGCTTGGACTGAAGTAAGCAACGCCGCCCCCCGAAAGTCGGTAGAGCCCTGCCGACTTTCAACGCGCGGTGCTTCAGAACTCAGCAGTCCATAGAGAAGCAGGCATCGCAACAATCAATGTCATGTTGAGGTCCAAGGCAGGAAAGGCAAACGTCATGCTGGTCGGTAACAGAGATCTGTCGGCCACAGGTACACCGACGCATGGGAGGCCAACCCATTTTCTTCGACCGTTTCTTGTCCTGAGGACCAGGCATGATGCAAACAGTAACTTAAAAAGCAACCAGAAAAGACAACGCCGTATAAATAAAAAGGAAAGATCTTACCGGTCTGGAATGGCGTCGACTAGGCAGCAGAACCAAGGTGGGGTCGCAGCGGCAAATTAAAGAACAGCGTCGAAAGGCTTTCGAGGCGTCGATGACTACTAGGCCGCGCAGAGAACTCTCGAGCGAGGGTGCTATCTCTATGGTGGGAGAAGTAGAAGTGAGGTAGAGAAGGATCCAAGGGCTGTCTCTGGCCAACCCACGAGCGCCACGCAATGTGTCGGCCTCATGGGCGGCACGGACAGCGCCAGCTTCTCCCTCAAAAAAAAAAAAAAAAAAACTTTCACAGGGTGCCTGTCTCCAGCCAGACACCCAACAGTGATGAATGACGAAGACTAACACAGGTAAGATCATATCATTTGTCAGCAGAAAAAGTCCACTTGGCCCACCCAGCCTGCCCAGTTGTTCCCTGCCTATTCTGTCCCAGCAGACCCTAACTGGTCTCCGGTGACCCTGCATCCCCCTTTTATTTACTAGTATCCCCCTATGTCTGTCACATGCTTGTTTGAAACCCCCCACAGTTTTTGCCCCTACTACCTCTGGTGGCAGGCTATTACAAGCGTCCATCACTCTTTCACTGAAGTTGAACTTTCTCACATCCCTCCTAAATTCCCCCCCTTCCAGCTTTTTTACACACCCTCTTATTTATTTATTTTAATTTTGATGACCGGGTAGGCCCACTGAAACAAAACTATCCCTTTTTAAGGGGGCGACCCGGGGAACAGAAGCATTCCATAATTGATACATTACAATAACACAGGTAATGACAGATTAAAGTTCCAGTATACAGAAATATTGTTTAAGTATTGTAATATTAATACAGGTGAAAGACTGGTTTATGAGACATAGGATTATCACACATATTTGACTTTAATACATCTACAGGCTATTGTAATATACAAAGACTATTCTTCAGGAGTTAGTGATACAGAGGTAGTTGCAGCTTACAAGCCCACTCAGCATCATGTTAACAAAACAGTATTACTCAAGTATCGAGAGTAGGCCTTATGTATCTACATATTTACAAGTCAATGTGTTGAATGAAGTCATAAGAGGTGAAGCATTAGAGATGGTAGAGGGCTGGTAGCTATTAGGTCAGGAGGATGGGCGTAAGGTAGGGATAGAAAACCATCGATGAAAGTAGAGGTGATTTACTCACCAGTAACAGTAGTTTAAGAGTGGTACATGTTGTTCATCCACACTTGTTGGCATGTCCTTTCCCATTAAGAATCTTGCCGGAAGGTTTGTAAACTGGCTCCTCCCACCCACTCGGGTGGTATATCCCTCGGCTCCGCCCCTAGACACCAGATCTTGCCTGCTGGAAGCAGAGGTCGTGTGTCGAAGCCAGGGAGGTCGGGTGGGTTCATGTGGATGAACAACACATACCACTCCTAGAACTACTGTTACAGGTGAGTAACCTGTTTTTCTAGGATCGTGGATATGTTGTTCTATCCACACTTGTTGGTAGACTCTTAGCAGTTCTCCAGGAGGAGGGAGGCAAGGCGCACACCCCTTACTTAGGGAACAGAGATTGGAGAACTGAGGCCACAAAACCAGCATCTCGGCGAGACTCTAGGTCGTGGTAGTGGGTGATGAAGGTGTTTGCTGATTTCTAGGTAGCAGCCCTGCAGATTTCCTGGATAGGGATGTCCCTAGAAGCAGCCACCGATGCAGTGGTATGATGGGTGGAATAAGCCCTTAGCCCTAAGGGAGGCTCCCGACCTGCCAACCTATAGCAGAGATCGATGCATGATGTAATCCATCTGCCAATCATCCGCTTCACTGCTGGTCTGCCAGGTGTGGCTTCAGTGTAGGTGACAAACAACTGGCGAAACTCTCCTTGAACTTCAGCCGTCCACTCCTTATAATAAGAGAGTGCCCATCTCAGACTTGACAAAGAGCACCTGTAGCTCCCCAGTACTTCTGGCTGACATGACAGCCACCAGGAAGGCGGTCTTTCATGACAGGTGTGACATCTCACACCTGTGCATTGGTTCGAATGGCTTGCCCATGAGCTTTGCCAATACCAGCAGTAGATACCACAGTGGTGGTGGTTCCCACACCGGAGGGCAAATGTGGTCAAGGCCTTTAAAGAAGCACCAGACCACCTTCTCCTGGGCCACTGTCTGCTGACCGACCCACGCCCAATAAGCAGAGATGGCTGCCAGGTGCACCTTAGGGTCATAGACAGAAGACCTCCTTTAGAGAGAAACCAAAGGTAATCAAGCATGTTAGCAACCAGGCAGGACAAGGGGTCCAGGCCCTTGCCCTGACACCAAATGGAGAACCTCTTCCATTTGAAAGCATAGCACCTCCTGGTTGACTCCTTCTTAGATGCGTCCACTGCGGTGAGTACATCTTTGGACAGACCCAAAGCCTGGAACTCTAGCCACTCAGGAACCAGGCTGTCAGGTGCAGGGATTGAAGGTCTGGGTGGAATACCTTCCCCTGCTTGATCGAGAGCAGGTCTGAGCATTCTGGAAGATGCCTCAGGGGGCCTGGTGCTGAGGCTGAGGAGAGCTGGGTACCAGAACTGGTAATGCCAGTCTGGGGCTATAAGGGTCAACTGTGCCTTGTCCCTCCTGACTTTGAGGAGCGCCCTGTGAACCAAGGGAAGCAGAGGGAAGGCATAGAAGAGGCCTGGGGTCCGTGGCCTTGAGAAGGTATCCCCTGCAGCAAGCCCTGCTGAGGGAGGCGAGCATGAAACAGTCTCAGCTTGTGTTCTCCCCGGAGAACAGATCCACCTGAGGTTTGCCCCAATGGGAGAACAGTCCGTGAACTACCTCAGGATGGAGAGACCACTCATGGGACACCTCGCCCACACGGCTGAAGGTGTCCGCCAGTTGATTTGAGGCTCCCGCCACATGGATGGCTAGGAGATCTACGTCCTGCTGGCTTATGAGGGTCCAGATGCGGAGCGCTTTCCTGCACAGAGGCTGGTAGTGTGTGCTGCCCTGCTTGTTGAGATAGTAAGTGGTCGTGGTATTGTCCGTCTAGACCTACACAACTTGAACCCGAAGAAACGGAGCAAATGCAGTCAGTGCCAGCTGAACTGTTTGGAGCTCCAGCAGGTTGATATGACATCGGGATTCCTCAGGGGTCCAGAGCCCGTGGACTCTGTGATTCCCTATGTGGGCACCTCAGCCCATGAGGGAGGCATCAGTTGTCAGAATGACTATCAGCTGGGGATAGGCAACGGGATCCCCTCCTGCAGATGTTCAAGAATGGTCCACCATTGGAGAGAATTCCACATCTTCTGTGTCAAAGTGACCGTGTCGCTGAGTCCACTGGCTGGCCAGCTCCCATTGGAAGTGGTACATATACTACCGGGCCCATCAGACCATGGTGGTGCAGGCTGCCACGTACCGCAGAAGGTGCAGAAAGTCCCGGGCAGGGCGCAAGTGCCCAACCAGAAATGAGTGGGCAAAGGAGGAGAGAACCTATGCCCTGTCCATCGGGAGCCTGGCTCTGGCTTGGCAAGAGTTGAGCTCTTCACCGATGAAGCAGATCACCTGCAAAGGTATGAGTCGTGACCTGGCCTCGTTGACCAGGAGACCAAGTTTGATGCAGGTCTGGAGAGCCAGATCCCTGGATTTCTCCACTTCCTGTATAGAGGGACCCGCTATGAGCCAGTCGTCAAGGTAGGGGTATACTCTGACACCTCGACACTGAAGGTAGGCCGCCACCACTGCCATGCATTTGGTGAAGACCCAGGGGGCTGATGACAGGCTGAACGGCATGGTCTGGAACTCAAACAGGGCTCCCTCTGCTCGAAAGCGGAGGAACCTTCGGTGAGACAGATGGATCGGGACGTGAAAAAATGCGTCCTGAAGATCCAGTGAGCGGAACTACATGTTCTGCTCAAGAGATGAGATGATATGATCTGAGACAGAGTTACCATCCTAAAGGTGCGAGGCCTGAGAAATTGGTTCAGGTCATGCAGATCTAGAATGGGGTGCCAGACCCCTGTCCATTTTGGAACCTTGGGTTGACAGGGGGATCTGCGACTCTGGCCATTACCTCCTTGCAGAGGAGTTGGGCAATGTCATCTCGGAGAGCCGACTGAGTGTGCACGGACACCATATCCTCCTGTGGGGTGCGTGCTCAGCTTGGTGGGTACTATTTGAATTCCAGAGGCAGCCCCTGGCCAACCACTTCCAGAACCCACCTGTCCATTGTAACAGCGGACCAGACAGAAAGGAAGTGGTGGAGCCGGCCTCCCACGGGAGGACCCAGAGTTGGTGTGATGCATATGGGACTGGCAACCCCCATCCCGTCACTGTGCAGGCTTGGAGAAGAAGGAACCGGGTTGGGGACCGCTGAGACCCTTTCCTCTGGGCTGACGGGCCACCAGGGGCCCTGACTTGGGCCGAGGGCGCCAAGGTTGAGCCTGCTACTGTTGCTGCCCCGATTGGAAATGGGGCTGCTTGGCCGCAGGGGCAGAAGGCCGAAAAGGCTTTCTTTTCTACTTTTTGGAACCCTGGGATTCCTTCTAAGCAGAAGTCACAGAGTCCAAGGTGGCACTGGACTTCTCTGTGCGGTGGAGGTGACGATCCACTCCTGGACTAAAGTGGTTGGCACCCAGGAAGGGGACATCCGTCAACTTGTGCTGAATGTCCCCCGGGAAGGTGGAGACCCTCAGCCAGGCCCTGTGGCACATGGCAACTGCGGCCACCACCAAGCAGGTGCAGGAGTCCTCGATGTCCAGAGCCATCTGGAGTTGCTGCTTCGCAACTGCCCGGCCCTGGTCACGGACCTGCTTGACCATGGTCAGGAGGTCTGTGGGGAGGTGAGGGAGAACCTCATCCAGAGAGCCCAGAATGGCGTGGGAAAAACGTGCCATGATGACAGCCAAGCTTGCCTGATAAAGGTCAAGCGAAGAAGCAGCATAGACTTTCTGGGCCGAATGGCCCAATTTCTTGGACTCTTTGTTCGGTGGTCTATCGGTGACTCCTGAATTTCCCAAGCACCTGAACACAGATTCAGTCACCTACCCCTCAGCTGAAGGGTGCTCTGTGAATCCCGAAATGGAGCTGATGGGGACAGCATACTTGCGAGCCATATGGGATGAGGGCATAAGGCAGGAGGCAGGGTGCTGCTACAGCTCCAAGGCCGGGGAAACAATGGCCTTGGCCACTGGGAAGGCCTTTATTGGAGAATCCTCTTGTTTGAGGATATTCATGAGAGGGTATTCAGCCCATTTCTGGATGGGCTCCAAGGGCATCCCCCGTGGATTCAAAGATGAGACGGAGGATACCCATGAAGGAAGTGGGGACCTCCTCCATCAAAAGGCTCCCTACAGATTCGTCATCTAAGGGATGAGAATACAGGTCAGACTCCTCGGACTCTGAGGAGTCCAGGTATATCGGCCATCCACCAGAGTCGCCTTGCACTTGCCTAGGCTGATCGGGACTGAGGGTGACTAACAGCTTGTGCGGAAGGCCCGAAGCGGGCCTAGACTTCTTTGCAGGAGCCCCAGAGGTGGGCTGTTTTGGTGGTGGTTCCACCTGAATTGGTGGAGAGGCCTGTTTTGGCCGAGCCGGGAGGGTCTTGACCGACTCTGCAAGCGGAAGGACCGTGTGGACCGGTTCCTGAGGAGTCAGCGTCGACCTGGAGTGCGACAGCCAAGTAATGGTCAGTGTGGAAGCCATGGTCAACTCTGGCCGGACGTAATCAGCTGCTACCACATCAAATCCTCATAGCGTCAATGCAGCCTGTGTCAAAGCCTCTCCTCTTCAGAGGAGGACGAGGGAGAATGGCAGTGGTGCCTCTTTTTGGAGCACTTATGCGCCTTTTTTGGCCTATTGGTCAAACGGATCCGACACCTTGACTTGGACCACTGGGGGGGGCCAACAGGGTCGTTCGGATGGAGCTGGGGAAAACCGCAGCTCTTCCAGGTCAGGAACCGGGACCGTTAGGAGGTTTCCAGCTGGCTAGGTCTCTTCCTCAGTGGGTCCAGGCAGGACTGGGGTCCTGAATAAGGAGTTGTTGGCCTCATCCAGTGACAATGGGTTGACGGGGTCGATATTTATTTTGACTGGATTGTCATCCTGCGTCTTAGCCAGCTGGCCTGACAGGGGTACAGTGAAGCCAGCGGCCAAAGTTGCAACCTTGACCGAAGTCGAGACAGCAGATTCCTGGGACCGAGATCTCTCATGATCCCAAGAACGTCATTGGTGAAACAAACCTTCTTTCTCTTTTTTCACGGGACAGAGAGACATGCACGCCCGAGGGACCCTCTCCTTTGGTAGGGAGAGCCTGACACATCTCCATAAAGGAGCCTGAGAAGGTGGAGCCCAGATTGAGAGGAACGAAAACTGAGAGGGAAGAGGAACAATTAGCGGCCCGTGCCACCTCCTCTTCGAAGGCCTTCATCTACTCGAGCTGCTCAGCAGACCCCACAGCTGCGGAGATCGCCCAATGGGCTTCTTTGGATTTGACCGGCGGGTTCCATTTTTCTGGTCTGCCCAGGTGCAGTCGTGCCAGGCGATCGTCCAGAACACTGGGATGGAAAGTGCGAAACATTTCGCACGCCTGGGTGTCAAGATCGTAACCCAGGCAATAGACGCACGAGGCATGCGGGTCGGTCAGAGACATCTTTTTGCCCACACAGGCAGTGGCGGAAACTGGATGAGAATTTATCCTCCATCACGGTTGAGATCGCGAAGCAATTAGAAGAAACTTGTACGAGTTTTAGTTTTGGATATTTATATGCCAGGGCCTACAATAACGCATGAGCAACAAGGAGGAAACCCGAATCTTCCATCGGAAAGTAAGATCTGGCATCTAGGGGCGGAGCCGTGGGATATACCACCCAGGTGGACGGGAGAAGCCAGCTTAAAGACCTTCCAGCATGATTCTTAAAGGGAAAGGACATGCCAACAAGTGTGGACAGAACAACATATCCATGATCCCAGAAAGAATATCTCCTTGAAATGTTTTTTTAAATTGAGTTAGAGATGTATAGGACAGTAAGCCCTATGGGAGGCTATTTCATTTTTGGGGGCTACAAATGTGAAGAATCTCATACCAACTGCTAAATGAGTCTTAGGGAGGCTAAGCACTGGATAGTGGGAGGATCGAAGGGACCTAGTGAACAGTTTCAGAGTTAGAAGATTGGAAAGGCTGGGGGGAGTAGGGGAGGTGGATGAGTTTATATGTGGTGCATAGTAAGGGGAAATCCATTTTTGCTTTGAAGGAAGGCCAGCCTAGGGTGCTGAGCACATCACACAGGTGGGTTAGAGGTAGGGCAGAAGCAGCAAATCGGGCTATCCTGTGATATGTTTGTCGAAGTCTGTTTATGATTGAGGGCTTAGCCGTGATGATTAGCGGAGCTCCGTAAAGGAGGCTCGGGAATAGAGTTGCTGAGGCAATGGTCCTCCTGGAATGTGGTGTGAGGTAGAGGGCTGTATGGTATAATAGACCTAACTTTTGATGAGTGGATTTTATTACTGTATCTGTGTGTATTTTAAAAGTCAGGTGCTTGTCAAGCATTACGCCAAAATATTTAAAGGTGTTTACCCTTTCGAGTGCCTCACTGGTTGATGTCTTAACCACCAGTGGAGGATGGATAGACAGGTCAAAGGAGGTGTGGTGGAATAGCATGTTTTTTTTTTTTTATTATATTAAGTACCAGTAAGCTGACCTTGAACCAGGCCCCCAATGTCTGGAAGTCCCTCTGCAGAATGGAGTTGAGGGAGAAGATATCCTTAGAGGATCTGTATAGTATGGTATCATCCGCATAAAGCTGAACTGATGCCCCTCTGCAGGTTAGGGGGAGCTCGTTTACAAAAATGGAAAATAAGAGAGGACCCAATATGGATCCCTAGGGGACACCATCTGTAATCGGAGATAGGGATGACATGGCACCAGACTATTTGTCGCACTGTAACCTGTTGGTTAAGTAATTGGCTAGCCAAGAATGGGAAAGGCTGCCGAGCCCTAACTTGCAGTTTTGTTAGAAGAAGCTGATGACCGACGAGGTCAAGGCATTTTGTTAGGTCCTCGAAAGTCACCCCAGTTGCCTTGCTGCGATCCATGGCCTGAAAGATGTCGGTAGTTACTCTCAGGAGAGCAGACTCAGTGCCATGTAGTTTTTGGAAGCCGTGCAGATGGATGGTTTTGACATTAGTATGCTCTAGGTAAGAGTAAAGCTGGTTGTAGAGTATTCTTTCTTGAATGTTTGCTAGGGGACACAGTATAGAAATAGGTCTATACAGTAGTGCTTGACTAGGTTTGTTGGGTCACTTTTGTGCATACGGACAACTAGTTTTCCATTTGTCCGGTAGAGTCTGTGTGAGGAAGGATTTGTTGATTAAGAGCATTACTGGGTGCGCAATGGCAGGGACTCCTATCCTAAGGAATTTTGGCTTAAGGGAATCGAAACCTGAAGAGCTATCTGGGTTGAGACCATTTATCAGCTTTAGGACCTCTATCCTTGTTGCGAGCTTTAGATGGAAGGGGGAAGAGAGTTGTTGGGGTTGGAGACAATTGGGTCATTTGGGACAGCGGGTAGATCAGTTTTGTATTTGGCCAGGTCCATGAAGAAGAGATTTACAGGTGTTCCTTAGTTGTCCATAGGATAGCCAACTGGACGCTTTTCCAGAATTTCTGAAAGCTTTTCAGACTCTATCATGAGATTGCATTAGATGTTCTAGTTCCTGCGAAAGCCAGAGGGACTGGATTCCCATGGCTCTCCTTAACTTGAGAGGGGTAAGGGAGTCAAGAATGGAGAAGGTGTTAATGAAATAATCTAGTGCTTGTTGTGTTGCATGTCTCCATTTGAAACAGGCTCTACACCCATACCCCGTCAACTGGGCACTACCAGAATAGTGCCGCACTATATGGCGCAAGTCTGGTAAGCGCTCAGACGGACAGCGACTGGGTATTTGCAGCACATGCTGTAAGCGTTCCCCTGGTCACTGTCTGTGGTCCTGTGTTCAGGACAAAGGCACCAGGAAGTTGGCCGAGCTTCTCCCCGTGGTGTGGAGGGCTGGGGCATCAAGCAGCTCAGCCAGCAACGGTGGAGACCAGGGTTCTAATCCTGGTCTCCAACCGTTCTTACCGATGGGACTTTGTTCTTTTTTTCCATGGGGCCGTCATGGCCCTGAAATTTTAATTTTCCCAGTTAAGCTCCCATTGGAGTGAGAACCTAATGGACGGGGTCGCACCTTTCTCCCAAGATGCACCAAGTTTCCACGCTTATTGTTGTCGCATAGTTTGGACCCGGTACTCTACACCTGTACCTTGTTCTCTCACACAAGGTACTTGTAGGTCTCTATCATATCCTTCTCACCCTCCTGTCCTACAGGGTGTACATTTTGAGATCCCTCAGTCTCTCCACATACAGTTTCTCATGCAACCCATATACCATTTTATTTGCCCTCCTCTTGAATACCTCTACCTTATCTATGCCTTTTCTGAGATGTGGCCTCCAGAACTGTACACAATACTCCAGGTTTGGTCTCATCAATAATGTATACAGTGGTAATATCACCTCCCTCCTCCTGCCTGTGATACCTGTCCCTATGCACCCCTGCATTCCAATGGCCCTGCCCAATGCCTTGTCACACTGCCCTGCAACTCTGAGGTCATCAGATATTAGAACTCCAAGGTCCCTTTAATTACGACACGGGGTCATTATGTTGCAAGACATAATGCCGCATGGCACTATTGCGCTGTGCGATTTATGCCATGAGCATCATGTCTGTGTTCTGTGTGGGCACTGCCCCCACGCCCATTCACGGGAGGCTGTACCCCAGACCGCCCCACTAATGATTCTCAACTCCGGGGGTCCAACTCGAGGGGCCATAGAGTGCGGGTTTCGCCACCAATGCCGACGCTGTTAAGCGTGCAACATTATAACCCGCACGCTTAATTCTACTGACCGGAAAGTACTCCCCCTCCACCCACCCCCACACAAACACACATTTTACACTCAGTTCCTGGGTTTCTAAGTCTCAGGTGCATGATTCAGCACTTTTTGGCACTGAACCCCAGCTGCCATACCCCTGACCACTCCTTTTCTTTCACTTTTACATCTAGTTTTCTAAGACCCCTATTCATTTTGTCCACTCCCTCCTGAGTCTCCACCCTGTTAAAGATCTTGGTGTTGTCTGCAAAACGGTACATCTTCCCTTCAAGCTCTTCTGCAATGTCACTTCTGAAGACGTTGAAAAGGACCGGTCCCAGTACTGAACCCTGTGGCACCCCACTTATCACTTTCCCCTCATTAGAGTGAGTGCTGTTTATCATCACCCTCTGCTGCCTATCCATTCATAATTTTTTATACCCAGTTTACAACGTTAGCTTCTACCACAGGAATATCCAATTTATCAGCCTCCTGTGTAGTACAGTGTAGACGGCGTTTCTGAAATCCAAGTAAGCCACATCCACTACCCTTCCTCGATCTATATTGCTGATCACCCAGTCAAAGAAATCCATCAGATTTGTCTGACATGACCTTCCCCTCATGAATCCATGTTGTCTTTGGTCATGCACCTCTCGGATTCAAGGTATTCCAATACCCTTTCCTTTAACGGGGTTTCCATTGATTTCCCTACAACTGATGTGAGACTGACCGGTCTGTAGTTGCTAGCCTCATCACTGCTGTCGCTGTTATGCAGCAGAACTGCAACAGCTCTCTTCCTTCATTTATCAGGTCCATGGAGAAGTGATGGCTATTTCTACTTGCTGTTCACATTATGAGAACTCACACAACCCCAAAACCCTAAGTTATAGCTCTAACACATACCTATAATATAATCTGACTGTAATTTTCGCCACAATACTATAGAATAAAAGTAGTTAACAAAAATATAGTACTATTTTCTTCTGGTACACACATGGAAGGCACAAGGAGGGGATTGGGCCCATAAATACAGGGCAAAGGAGAGAAACTTGTGAGAGCCAAAGGTGACAGATGGGATGCTGGATGAATACAGAGCACCCTCTATTATCCACCACCCTCCTTATCTGCCAGCCTGTCCTCCTGTACTGTGGGAACGTGACAATTCACTCCAGACAACTCACTCCAAACATACTCGCTCCCGACAGTATGCTCCATCGTCAATTCGCTATTACGACATTACGCCCCATTATTATTCGCTCCCACTTGTATGGTTTTCTTCTGTGTTGCTTGCCAGTGCAGGCATTTTATGAGAGCAGACACAAAAGAAACAACAGTCCCCTGACATTACTAGATTCAGTGTACGAGCTTTCTCAGATATTTTTTAAAAGCGCTTTTGTAGCCAACTTTGTCAGTGACTCGAGTCATAAAAGATGACCACCACTTGCAACTTTTATTTATTTACCCCGTTTTCATCCCGTTTCTGTGTCCCTTGACGATCCGATGTGAGAAGCTGTAGAATCCAGAACTTAGAAAAAAAAATTAGCAACTATGGTAGAAAGTCTTCAGGCACTGGTGGAGAAAGAGGGCAAAACCAGTAAACTGGGGACAGCCTGCTGATGTCAAGTAATGTCCGATCCCTGAAACCAGGTATAGTGGGCTAGCTGCATAGTAATCAGTTCAAATTCAGCTCTGTGATGGAGTGTAACAGGGTAAATAAGGGGGAAGATTTTCAGTTTAATTCAACATGCTGAAGCTAGTGAGGGACCTCCTGAGACTGCAGAAGCGGGTTGTCTTCGGTCAGAGAAAAGGCAACAGTGGGTCCCAATGAAGAAGCGTCACTAAATAGACACCATTAAAAAACAATCACAACTTTTTTTTTTTTTACATATTTATTATCCTCTTAAGGGTTACCTGCTAAATGTTCACTCCAGATTCATAATGTAGGTATACCGGGGTGGCGCCATCGCATGTCTCTGATGGCAATCAGAACAGCGCTATACCAAGGCATTTAATGTTTTGATGGCAGGCATGGTATAGGAGTGAGAACTTTCAGAAACCCACAGAAATCTGTATTTTTTTTGTGGTGTGTTAATAAAGCATTCACTAGTGTGTAGCAAAATTCAGTCATTTCACTCTGTAAGTACTATCCTCACTGTAACCTCTTACAGATTCTGATTTGATTTATTGTTGGGTGGTGGAAATATAAAAATGAGGAAACTGGCTGGTACTTTATTCATCGGAAGCGTGTTTTCGGGAGCGGGTTAGGATAGGAGTGAGTTTACGTCGATGCATACTGTCTGGCACGAATTATCTGGGAGCAAATTGTCAGGAGTGTATTGTCATGTGCCCCTGTACCACTCTCCCTCCTCTCTCTCTCTCTCTCTCTCTCTGGAAATTACCTCTGTTATCCACTACCCTCTCTATCTGCCGTCCACCCGCACTTTCTGGTGTACAGGTCGTATCTTTCTTATGTTATTCTCCCTCTATTATCCACCACGTCACTGACGCAGTGCATTAGGGTCCCACTTTCTCGGTTATTGTAAAGTCTTTACAAATATTTTTCAGTGCACTACTGAGGACTATGTTACCTTTGAGAATGGCTGTGAGGTTTGTGAAAACTTCACTGATGAAAAGATTACTATGACTGACCGGGGTAAAGAAAAGGAACATTTCATATTAGAAGCAAGGGTTGATTTTAACATTGTTTTACTTGTCCAAGGAATAGTGCAAATTGATCTGGACTTGTGCAGCTAGCTCTCTACTTCTCCATCTTGACTAATGCAGGACTTCCATGGCTATCAATGAAGTTAAAAAAGTCACTACTTTAGCAGGCTCTAGTCCTCATGCTAATCTACCTCAGTGTTGCAGATGGCCTGGTGTAAATAAACAGCTCTTTATCAGCTGCAATTATCAGGCAGTGAAAGATGGGAACCTCACAAAATATGCAATGTGAGTCGTCACCCCACTGTTAGAATTTCCAACTAGTGTACCAGCTGTGATCGGGGTGGAATGCCAAGTCTCTAGCTCCCAGTGTTTTGAGTTTACATTTACGTGTGTGTTGATGTGTTCTATATTATTAAGGCCAGTGTCCCTCATTTTCCTACATTCTGAGCATCATGACCCAACACTTTAGTGGCAAAATGTTAAGAAGTATACAGTGTCTGCCATGCAAGTGGTGGACTTTATTTATCCCAGCCTCCCCATAGTCACTCCCTCCTCCCTCCCAACCCCCCAGCTCTGTACTTTTCCTTGATGTCACTGCAGACTGATGAGACAACCTTGATGCTAAAATGAAATTTATCTTGACAAATAAAGCCAAACAGATGTCCATCACTGATTACTTTAAAGTTGATTGATGATAAATGAGAAATTAACTAAACTAGATTTTAATAGTCGTACTGTGGCTTTGTAAGTATTTTTGTTACCAAACTGTACACAAATAAAGAAAAATGAATAGTTAATACCTAAATGCAGTCCAGTACAAATTTTTCCATATTTAGCAATGCAACTTAACACATCTCTGTTATCTGCCACCCTCTATTATTCACCAAAAAGCTGGTGTACCAAAGCTGGCAGATAATAAACGGTGCACTGTACTTCACTTCAGTGTTCACCAAACAGCACCCCTGGGGAGGGTGCTCATTGGGAGTGCTCATGGCATCAGGGGAAGCCACAAGGTAGCCTACTGCCATCATCCTTGTCCTGATAACTGACTATTTGGCCAAGATTACACAAAGTTAGTCCCAAATTGTGAATGGGATACACCCCAGGATCACAGTGGAGCTAAATGAATTTCTGGGGTCAGCTGCAATAAACTTGCATGAGTCCATACAGAAATGGTGCCCAAGGAATAGAAAGTGGGCAATATGAAACCCATCTTCAAGAAGTGGGCTTGCTTTAACATTGGCAATTACTGACCGTTCAAATTGACATGTTTACTGAGCCAGGTCATGGAAGCCATGAACAAGGACAGAATGAAAAAAATGACTCACCTTAGTAATCTTGTTTCTTCCGAGGTATTCTTCAATATTCTAAACTTTTGAAGTCAGCCTGTAGAGTTGAATTGCCCAGAGAATGGAACGTATGTAAATGATGGAACACAATACTGGCTTGTGCCACCATTCAAATGCTGCTCTTACCAACTGTTGCATTCTAAAATGCTTCAGATTCATTGGAGCCTGCAAGGAAAGGCCCCTCCTAATCTAACCAATCAAATCTGTACTAATAACCCTTAGGTAAAGGTAATAGGATAATAGAAATATTAGAAATAATAACAATAACAGTAACAATATCAAATCCCTTTTGGAGGTACCCCCCCCCCCCCAAAGCTGTCAGATATGACCTGAAGAGGGGAAAAACAACACCCAACGGGGTTCAAAAATATGACATAACTGGGTGAAATACACCCTCTATATAGATTGAGATGCAGAGATCACTGGTTCTGGAAGGGGAGGCAGGGTGGGAGAGTTAAGAATATTGAAGAATACCTTGGAAGAGACATGACTACTAAGGTGAGTAATTTGTTCTTCTAACCCCAGGAATTCAATATTCTTAACTCTTGCAGACTACGAAGCAGTACCTTTGGAGGTGGGTACAGAACCTATTTTGGAAATAGACTCTATAGAACTGCTGTGCCAATGCTGGCATCACTTCTGGACTGGGTGTCCAGGCAGTAGTGCTTTGTGAAAGTGTGTACAGTTCATGTAGCTGCTTTGCAGATTTCCAGTAGTGGGATGTCCCTGGCAACTGCTACGGTAGCAGCTGTGACCCTTGTGGAATGAGCCCCAAGGCCAACTGGGGGCTCCTTGCCCACTTTTGAATAATAGAATTGGATACATTGAGCTATCCAGTGAGATATAGTGCTTTTAGATGCTGATTTTCCTTTTCCCACATCCCCATAAGTCAGGAACAGCTGCTGTCTGTCCTGCCTGTGGGCTTGGAGTGAGTCATGTAGTGGCTTAAAGCCCTCTTGACATCCAAGCTATGAAGTCTATGTTCACTTGAGCTAGAGTGTTCAGTGAAAAAGACTGGCAAGGTTATGGACTGATTCAGATGAAAGTCAGAAACTACTTTAGGAAGGAACGTCCTGTTAGTTCTGAGCACTGCCTTATCTCTATGGAAGGAGATATAGTTCTGCTCTGTGCACAAGGCCTGAAGCTCACTAATCCTTCTGGCCGAGGTAATGGCCACCAGAAAAACTGTTTTCCAAGTTACATATTTCAGAAGAGCTGAAACCATAGGTTCAAATGGGGGTTCCATGAGCTTGGCAATGCATACATTAAGATCCCATGCTGGCACCTGCTCTCAGTGAGGAGGGTGCAGGTGAGCTAAACCTTTGAAAAACTTCCTGAAACTGGGATTGGATACCATGGAGACACCTTTGCCAGCTGAAATATAAGCTGAAACTGAAGCGAGATGAACCTTCAGGGTAGTGGATTGCAAACCCAGGGAATGCAGATGGGTAAGGTAGTGCAGTAAGGCTGGCACCCCTGCCTGTGATGGTACCACATCATTAGCAGAACACCATACAGAGAATCTCTTTCACTTAAAAGCATAGGTTTTCTTAGTTGAAGGTTTCCTGGACCTCCTCAGGACATTTAGGACACTCTCAGCGAGCTGCAAGCCTGCATACACTAGGTCCTCAAGAGCCATGCCTTGAGTCTGAGAGACCTGAAGTTTGGGTACAGGATCCTCCCCTAAGAGGAGGTTAACAGGTTGTGCCTCCATGGGAGGTGTATTGGTGGAGCCACAGACATGGAGAGCAGCAGAGAGTACCATGGCTGCCTGGCCCAGTCTGGAGCTATCAAGTTCATTGATGCTGGCTGGGATCTGAGTTTAATCAGGACCCTGAGAAGCAAGGGAAAAGGAGGGAATGCATAGAGCTTCTTCCCTGTCCAGTCTATTGCCAGGGCATCCAGGGGTACTGTGCCCCTTGCTGGTGGTCTGCAACAAAACTTTGGCAGCTGGTGGTTGTCTTGGGACACAAAGAGACCTATCTCTGGAGTGCTCCATATCCTGAACACCACCTCCAGCACCTGCCATGAGAGACCATTTGTGATGATCTTGGCTGATTCTGCTCAGTGCATTTGCCAGGGTGTTGTCTTTCTCTGGCAGATGAATGGCCACCAGTGAAGCCTGAAGTGAGTAAACCAGACTCCACACCTTCATTGCTTCTGTGCACAAAGGGTTGGACCTTGTTCCTCCCTGCTTGTTTATGTAGAACATTGTGGTGGTACTGTCTGTCCTGACATGAACCATCTTGCCTTGTATCACTGATGCGAAGGCTTGCAGAGCTAGAAACAGTGCTCTGAATTCCAGCAGATTTAAGTGCTGGAGTGACTCTGCACTTGACCAAGTGCCGTATGTGGTATGAGCACCCAGGTGAGCTCCCCAGCCTAGGAGGGAAGCATCTGTTGTGAGGACTACTGATGGGGACTCCTGCTGGAAAGGGACTCCTTCACAGAGGTTTTCCCCTTACCTGTCACCACTGAAGTGCTTGTAGTAATGTCTTTGTTACTGGAACCAGTTTTGACAGTAGGTCCCTTCTTTGGCACCAATGTACCCGGAGGTGGAACTGTATGTCCCTCATTTGGAACCTGATCCCTACGACTGTGCCTGTTGCTGCAGCCATATGACCCAGGAGTTGTAGGAACTGCATTGCTGGTTTTGATTTGCTTAGCTTGAAAGACCCAGCAATCTGGAGGATATTGCTTGCCCTGTCCTGAGGTATGTAAGCCCTTCCCCTTAGTGCATCTAGTTCTGCACCTATGAAGAATAGCACCTGCACTGGTTGCAGGACGGATTTCTTGAGATTTACCAGGAACCCCAGGGACTCCAGAAGGTCCCAGGTTGTCCTTAGATAGTCTCCTACCTGTTGTGGTGATTTTCCCACCACTAACCAGTCGTCCAGGTAAGGGAAAGTACAATTATGTAAGAACTTAACATAAGAATAGATCTTCGAGAGAGGTTCCCGCAGTAGGTTATAACATATAGGACTGCGCCCCCTGTCGTCAGAACTGCACAACAAACTTTTGCTAGCAATGTCTGGTGGGGGACTGCCCACCTGTCATCACATGATGGACGTCAGCATGACCCTATATAGTGGGCGGTCCCTGCGCCCACCTTCCAGTTCTCCCACTGGAGATCCAAAGAGGATGAGACAGGAGAAAGGATGAATATACTGCAGCCCAGTTCAGAATGATCTGTAAGAAATGCAGAGACTGGGGGAAGGAGGGAGGGAAAGTGTGACCTACTGCAGGAATGTCTCTCAAAGATCTACTGTTATGGTAAGTTCTTACGTAACTGTACTATCTTACTTTGAGAGGGTTCCTGCAGTAGGTCATAACATACAGGACTGAATCCCAAGCAGTCACTCTCAGAGAGACTAACAGAAGCAGAGAAGGATGAAAGTCTGAAAGGAACCAGAACAGGCCTAGGACAGTAGGCCCTGAAAAACGGCGAGGTTAAAATTGGCCCTGCGCCTAGAGGCAATGTCCAGACTGTAATGCTTCGTGAAGGTATGGATAGAACTCCAGGTTGCTGCCGTACAAATCTCTGCTGCAGAAACGTTTCTTAGGAAAGCTGCGGAAGCAACCATACCCCTGGTAGAGTGACCTCTGACCTCTCCCGGAAGAGATTTGTTGTACTTCTGGTAACAGAAGCGGGTACAGTTAGCCAGACATTTGGAGAGGCACTGCTTAGAAACTGCTAATCCCAAGGATTTGGGGGCAAAGGAAACAAAAAGCTGATCTGACTTGCATGTGTCCTTGGTACTGTGGACATAACGCAAAGCCCTATGTACATCCAATGAATGAAGGAGAGCCTCACACCTATTCGTGTGAACAGGGTAGTATACAGGGAGTTTAACAGTTGGGTTTAAGGTGAACTCAGAAACCACCTTGAGAAGAAACTTGGGATTTGTACGCAGGACCGTCCGGTTCCTGTGAAAAATCAAAAAAGGCTCTTCACACATAAGGTCCTGAAGCTCACAAATTCTTCCAGCAGAAGTAATAGCAATCAAAAAGAGTGCTTTCCAGGACAGGTAGCGCATATCACAGCTTACAGCCAGTTCAAAAGGAGGGAGTGTAAGCTTTTCTAAAATAAATTTTAGATCCTAAAGTGGGGTGGGGTTGCGGGTTTCAAATGGAGGATTCCTTTCAGAAAGTTTTTGGAGACCTCTAATTGAGCTACGGTTTTCCCATCCACTAGGATGTGGAAGGCCAAAATAGCCGACAAGTTGACTTTGAGAGAGGAATAGCTTAGACCAGCCAAACAGGTGCAACAGGAAATCCATGACCTGTGGTACAAAGCATGTGAAGGGGTCACAACCCTTAGCTGCCACCCAGATGGAAAATATTTTCCATTTCATTGCATAGGTGGACCTGGTAGAGGGCTTCCAAGCTTCCTCTAGGACCTGAGTGACCCTCTGGGAAACTCTAAAGCATGACACAATTACATCTGAAGGAGCCACGCATGAAGGTGTAGGGTCCTGAGACCTGGATGCACTAATCTGCCCTGATCCTGGCATCAACAGATCGTGCTGAAGAGGGAGGGGAATTGGGGGTTCCACAGCCAGCTGCTGCAGGACTGGAAACCAGATCTGCCTTGGCCAGAGGGGGGCTATTAGAAGCATCCGAGCCCCCTCTGCCTGAAGTTTCAGAAGAACACGCTGTAGAATGGGAAAGGAAGGGAAGGTGTACAAGTACTTCCCTGTCCATCAGAGAGACAATGCGTCTTGCGAAACAGCATCAGGTTCTGGAATAAGCGAGCAAAAACTAGGTCGTTTTGCACTGGATGGGGAGGCGAAGAGGTCTACTTCTGGTCATCCCCATTGAAGGAAGAGTAGCTCTTCCACGTCCTGATGCAGTTCCCATTCATGAGCCTGTATCGAGGTTCGACTGAGGCTGTCCACTAGGATGTTGTGGATGCCTGGGATGTGCACGGCCGTGAGAAAAAGGTCATGTTGGACTGCCCAGAACCACATCAGTATCGACTCCCTACACAGGGGGTACGATTGGGTGCCTCCCTGCTTGTTGATGTACTAGACCACTAACATGTTGTCCATCTGTACTAGCAGTGTTCCCACAGACAGGAGGGGTTGAAAAGCCTGAAGGGCATAAAGAACCGCCCTCTTCTCCAGGATGTTTATATGGAGAGATGCTTCCAGCTGGGACCATGTCCCTTGTGTCTGATGATCCCCCAGGTCGGCCACCCAACCCAGACCAGAGGCATCTGTAGTGAGGGCCCAGGAGGAGGGGGTACCCTGAAAGGTAACCCCCGAGACAGACTGTGAGGATCCTGCCACCATAAGAGGTCTTTCTTGAGTGCACTGGACACCAGTACCGGATGATCCAGGTCGTCCGAGCATTGATCCCATTGGACTCATAAGGTCCATTGGGTGACCTTCATGTGTAATCTGGCCAAGGGGACCATAGAAATGGTCGCTGCCATTAGGCCAAGAAGGCATAAGAACACCCTGGCAGGAATATGCCTGGAGGAGAGTAGTAGATTGACATGCTCCCTCAGAGTATCCGCTCAGTCCGGGGCAAGAAGGCTTTGCACTGGACCATGTCTAAGACCGCCCTAATGAACTGAAGTCGTTGGGACGGGGTCAGGGACGACTTGGGGAAGTTGACTGTGATCCCCAATCTGGAGAAAAGGTCCAGTGTGAAGGACAGTGACTCCTCCAGGTTGTCTGTGGACAGGGCCGCTAAGAGCCAATCGTCCAAGTAAGGGAACACTGCAATGCCTCGACAGTGAAGCACCGCTGCCACCACCGCTAGGCACTTGGTGAAAACCCTGGGTGCCAAAGAAAGTCCAAAGGGGAGAGCTTTGAATTGGAAATGCTTCCCCTGGAAAAGAAAACGCAGGAACCGGTGGTGGCCAGGGAACACTGGGATGTGCAAGTAAGCGTCCTGCATGTCCAGTGCACAAAGCCAGTGGTCTTGCTGCAGTAAGGGCAGAAGACCCTGCACAGTCAGCATGCAGAACCTTTTGTATTCTATAGAAAGATTCAGCTGGCTGAGGTCCAGGATGGGTATGAGGTCTCCTGTCTTTTTCGGGACCAGGAAGAAATGGGAGTAAAACCCTTTTCCACTCCGAGACCGGGGAACTGGCTCTATGGCTGATTTTAGCAGTAGGGCCAGAATCTCCTCTGCGACCAGAAATGCCTGGTTCAGGGAGTAACAGGAACGACCTCGGGGAGAGTCTGGAGGGATCTCCAGAAACTCTATGGTGTGGCCTCTTCAAATGTGTTGCAGGACCCATGCGTCTGATGTTATGTCCTTCAACTCTTGCAGGTGAAGTGAGAACCTTCCTCCCACTGGCTCCATGTAGTTTAGGGGTGGAGGAAGGGGAGGATCGTATGAGTCAGGAAGCAGAGGGACAGGAGGGGAGAGATCCTCTGGCTGCTCTCTGTGTTTTGGAGGCAGAAGGGGAGGAGACAGTTGGCCCCTGTGCTCTCCCTCTGTTCTGACGCCTGGAGAAGGGTTGTTTGTTTTATCTCTTCTGCTGGTGCCGAAACAGCTGCTTTTTCTGGAAGCCCAATCTATACATAGATTTCACGTATCTCAGGGTCTGGCCACTGTCCTGAAGGCCCGTGATGAGATCTTTGATATCCCCCCGAATAGGACCGACCCTCGAAAAGAGGTGTCCTGGATGGCTGCCTGAACACCTGCGGAAAGTCCGGAGATACATAGCCAAGCATGCCATCTTAGGCTAACTGCTGTGGTGAACGAGCCACTGCATCCACCGAATCATACGTGGCTCTGAGCGCGTGTGACGACAAAAAATTTTAGACAGGCGCAAGTCCTTGGTTAATTCCGTCTTGAGTTCCGAGTCCTCGACAGACTGGATGCGGGCCTCAAGTTTTGCCATAGTGACTTTCTGAAAGGAGACCATGTGTGCAACGTAATTAAGTGAATTAAGTGAACGCACAAGTGGAAGAGGTGAAAACCTTCTTTCCAAACTGGTCAAACTGTCTGGATTCCTTGTCTGGAGGAGAGGTGCTCATGTGTTTCAGTTTTACTGAATGGTCATGAACCACTGCTATGATAATAGAGTCTAACTTTGGATGTGACTCCAAGAAGGGAATGACCTCAGGTGTGTGGGAGATCCGGTCTGCCTTCTTAGGGACAGCCGGGATGGAATGAAGCAGCTGCCAAATGGTAGTGGTGAGGTCCTCATGGGGGGTTGTCCAAGGAGGAACAAGAATGGGGGATACCTTCTCCAAGTCTAGATGTTCAGCTACATGTTTTCATTTGGGGTCTTGTTCCTCCACATTCCAACCATTAGCCTGTTGGATAATGCAGAGTAGCTCGGTAAAGGAAGGGTCCTCAGGAGGTCATTTGGGCGATTCCTTGCCCTTGGCTGCAGTGGCTCCAGACTGCTCCCCAGATGAAGCACCAGAGGAATCTTCTTCAGAATCAGAAGAGTCCTCCCCTTCGAGGGTTCTTATTTCAGGTAAGGCGACCTGTTGAGTGGCACCTCCAGAAATGTGCACCATAGTGGACTGAATAGAGCTGACCGGTGAAATTGAGCGGGGGTGGGTGAAACCACCAGGGCTGGCAGTCTTCTCTCCAAATTAGACACCAGCTGTGGTCTGGCATCCAGCCACCAGGACTGAATCAAGGTTTGAAAGTCCTGTTGTGGCTGAGGAGGGGGGTGGTGGTGCAGGGGTGGGTGGAGGCTGGTAGACATGCATGCCCAACCCAGGATACTGAGGAGGAGGGTACCCTTGATAATAAGGGTAGCTAAGAGCCTGATACCCAGAATAGTAGGCCTGGGAAAAATGAGTCATCATCGGGCTTGATGAAGGACAGGCTGGCGTCTGAAACTTTGGATAAGGGCGATAGCCTGGCGGGTGACCCTGAACCGCTGGAGGTATTGATGGACCTGGAAAATTGTCTGGCATCGGGACAGCTGACATCAGGGGTTCTGGCACTGTCCTGACGGCTGATGTAAATTATCTGGCGAAGCACCATGCGATGGGTTGGGAACATCCGACGGAAGGAACTCTGACGGCGGAGTCAAGGTCGGACCTGTTGTACCAGAGATAGCTTCCCGGAGCCGGCAAAAGAGCCGGGTCTGGCGTCAACATCCTCGGGAGGATATCTGAGGGAATGACCGGGGATACAACCACTGGAGTGGGTGAGGGGAAGATCACTTTCAGGGGACCCTCTTCCTCCTCCGTCCCAGTCGGAATGTCTGGGTTTGGAGGTTCCACCGGGGGAGGTGGAGAGGGAGGCTCCTGACCAGGGGGGCCTGGGAGAAGGGCTGGCCGGAAGAGGTCAGCGAGCTCAATCAGGCTTCGGGTGAAATGGTGTCAGCCCCCGACAGGTGAGCTACATCCAGATAGTCATCAGTAGACCTGGCGATCGGCTTATCGGACGGGGAAGGGCTGGGCGGATGACATGGGCACCCTTGACCAACTTATCGGCCGGCGTTGTGCAGGTTCCCACCTGGCGGGATTCCATCTTAGCGACTACCAGGTGTGCTCTGGAAGAACCGGAGTCTGACTTATCGGTAAGAACTGGGCGTTTAACAGAGAGGCCAGGGGACAACTTACCGGCAGAAGAAGTCTGAGTGAAGCCCGTTTTAAGGGGCTTGAAAGAAGCAGAGGTACCTGGAGAGGTCACGGCCTGGACAACCATGAGGACAGGCGGTGGGGGAACAGCTTGCTTGTAGAGGCTTTGCTGGAGGAGACCCAGTCTCGGTCTTCCAAATGCTCCCGTTCCCTATGCTTCTTTTTATCTTTTTTCTTCTTTTTCGACTCTGAGGAAGGGGAAGAAGCAGAATCCCTCAGTTTCTCCATCTCTTTTTCCAGGGTGACCATTCTGGACTTGAGAAGATGGGCCTCCAAGGCTTACTGTCTACGTTTGCATGTGGCCTGATTGAAGGGCTTGCAATGAGGGCAGGCCGTGGAATCGTGGTTTGGGCCTAGGCAAAGGCAGCGCCGGTGGCCGTCTTCAATTCATGAGGGATCTATGCGCCATATTTCTCGCACTTCTTCTTGGCCTTCAATGTTGGAGGTGGAGAAGACATAAAAAGTGAAAAAAAACAGTAGTAGAAATTCAGAAAATAAGAATAAAACTGGCAAGATGGTGATCGACTGGAGCAATGTTCACTGTGGAGGTCCTTGTACAGGCCGATGATGAGAAAGAACTGGAAGGCGGGTACGGGGACCGCCCACTATATAGGGTCACACTGACATCCATCCGTTGGACACTGGGTGAAGGGTCCCTACCAGACATTGCTAGCAAAAGTCTGCCGTGCAGTCCTGATGCCAGGGGCAGTCCTACATGTTATGATCTACTGCAGGAACCCTCTCGAAGTAAGATCACAATAACTCCCTGCCTTCTTAGATGTGCCACCACCACTGCCAGGCACTTCGTGAATGCCCTTGGAGCTGAGGTGAGGCCGAATGGCAGTGCTGAGAACTGGTAGTGACCTGGTGGGAGTCTGAGATATTTTCTGTGAGGCTCCCTTAAGGAAATGTGGAAGTAAGCATCTTTCAGGTCCAGAGATGCCAACCAATCTCCTTTCTGGAGGGTTAGCAGAATCATGACTAAAGTTACTATTTTTGAATTTTGGCTTTGCCAGATGTCTGTTCAGTAACCTTAGGTCGAGGATAGGTTGCCACTCCCCATCTTTCTTCAAGCTCAGGAAGTACCTTGAGTAAAACTGGTTCTACTGCTCTTGACAGCAACAGATTTGCCACTTCCCCTTCCAACAGCTTCTTCTCTGAAGGTAAAGCTGGTCAGAAAATTCTTGTTCTTAGGGTTAGGAAGGATTTGAAACTGAGGGACAAGCCCTGACTCACTACTTCCAGGATCCATTTGTCTGTGGTTATGTTTTTCCATGCCTGAAAATAGTGAGCCAGTCTGTCTCCTACTGGTGCAGGGGAGGCAACCTTTGCAATAAAGTCAGGGATTCTGTTTAGGCTAGAGTTGGGCCTGGCCAGCCCGATTCCCCCCACCTAGATCCCCTTCTGCCCCTACCTCTGAAGTATCCTGTTTGGGGATACTGCTGTACGGTCTGTGTTTGAAAGAAAGGTCTGCTATAAGTAGACTTACCTCTGCCTCCCCTTCTGTAAGGCCTGTAGGAAGTTGAGGGCTTTTCCTTGGCTGTATTGCTCCTGTAGGTGGTTTTGTATTCATCCACCTTTTTCTTGTAGGCCTCAATTTTCTCCTTAAATAAGGAGTTATTCTCACAGGGGAAGTCCATGGCCTTCATCTGAGTATCTTGTAATAGATTAGTAGTTCTGAGCCATGCAAACCTCCTAAGAGCCACTGTAAGAGCAATCCACCTGGCAGCAGTGTCAATAGCATCTATTACCATTTGAAATTGATATTCTGATGCCTCCAAACTGAACATTGCAGTCTCTGCAAGGTCAGCTTCCAGACAAGGAGGAGCCTTGTCTGCCGTGGCCATCATTGACTGCCACAAGGACTTCTGGTACTGAGCAGCGTAGGCCATATAATTAGCCTGTCTGATTCATAGGGAAGATGACAGGTAGCCCTTCTTGGCCATGCTGTCTATCTTCCTTGAATCCTTTTCTGGAGGGTGAGATGCAACAGATGCTTGCAACAGACAGACCAGCACGAGAGGTAAGACCGTGCCCACTTCTATAGGCCAGGCCCAGCCTAAAATTTACAGCTTTACAAGTCTTCGATATGTGTAAATGAAAATCAAGGGAGGGATTCAAGGTAAAAACGAGGTAGTTAAAGGACTGTACCACCTCAAGCATAGTACCATCTACACAAGAGATCTGGATGGGGGTCTGGCAGTTTCTTAGTTTAGGAGGAGAGCCAAAGAGCATAGTTTGCATCTTTGTACTGCCTCCTTTGGCAGTCTGTTCCTCCTGTCCAATACACCTTCCATTTGTGCAACCCTCCTGAACATCCCCCAGCCACCTTCAGTGGATTACCCCTTGTGCTTGTGTTTGCACTTAAGGCGAACAATTCATTACAACTCAGCCTGTTTATCCCACAGGAATATTTATACCTGGACTTGGATACAGTGATCCCTTGCTATAACGATTAGTTTGGAAGCTGCAAATTGCATTTGTTATAGCAGCGTGTTCGTACCATGCGGGACGCATACTGAGGATGGTTAGTGAGAGTGACAGAGCAGGAGACAAGTTTAATTCAGTTTATTAACTAGTACATTTATTAACTCTACCTGTATTTGCAACAGGAGGGACAGAAAAGGCTTGTTTTTTTGAAGACAACATAGGTGGGGTAAGTTGTGGTGAAACTTGGTTGAACTAGTCTGTTTTTTATTGAGTGAAGGGTAAATCTGAGAGCAGCCAGAGTAGCCCACATTTAGAGGCCATATTATAAGGCCTGTGTCTAAGCAGCCCACTGGTGCAGTAGTAGAGCTACTGCTCATGACGCTGGCAACCCAGGTTCAGGAATGGACTGGGGTTGCTAGAGGGCTGGCTGGGGGGGTGGATTGAATGGCCTTTGCATGCTCTCCACCTTTGGGGGAGGGGGTTTGTGTCCACGGTACAGGGCTACTGGGTGACCACAAGACATCCTGCTACCAGCGACCCAGCTAGAGCTAGCAGCAGGGAGGCATGCTGGGTGCTTGGCATATTAATGCAGCAGGGCCACTGCATGTCATGCCTCCTGTAGTTCTGGAAAAAACCCTGCCAGGCAAGTTTGATGCCGCTCACCTCCCACTGTCACGTAGCTGGCCCGGGGCTGCCTGCCCAGACACCACACATGCCGTCTGAAGGGGTACGGGGAGCCCTGGAGGCCCTGCCCTGTGGGGGGGGGGTAAGCCAGGGAGGAACACTGGGTTGGGTGGACCCCAGTGTCACCAAGGACAGTGGCCGCATGCACGACAGCAAGGCTGATGTGGTGTCCGCGTGACTATAAAGCAAAAGTGAGTAAGAAAAAAAAAAAAAAAGACGTGTCTAGCCCTGTAGTTTGGGGAAGGGGTGCTAACTGTCTAGCCTGGGGCCTCACCTACTTGATAATTGACCTTCTACAGCCAAAAGCACACCACCAGGAAGGGAGAAAGTTCTGCATATAAGCAGCCACTTCCAATGTGTCCCACATGTTCACGTCCCAGTGAGTGAGTGGAACAGGTGACCGGTGTCGTAGGTGTCGGCAGGTGTCAGCACTGCACAAGGCCTTTGCCATCCTGAAGGGAGTAAGGAAATCAACAGCTCAACAACTCCTAATGCCAGTCTTGGAATATGGTAGTGTTGTATACCAAAACACTAGTACTACTCTACTCCAAAAACTCAATGTAATAGGACAGGTTGGCCAGATTCATGTTAGGCTGCTGATTTGACACCCACCACTACAGGATTTACAGAAGTTTAAATAGGGACTCACTAAAAATGAGAAGATTTTGAGATGAGAAATGGGCACACTGGATGGGCCAACCAGTCATTATCTGCCGTCAGATTCCATGTTTAAGAAAGAAAATGTTAACAATGATGGCCTTCAAAAGTCTTAAGAACAAAAGGAATGCCCTTCCCCCTTGGAAAAATCATGATTGCACAAGAGCATGGCACAACCTAAAGTCCATTAACATAGAGGTCCAACTGTACCATGAATTCAGAACTCTTACAGTAAACTCATCTCTAATTATTGCATTCCAAAGAGATGGCATGAATTGCCTCCAACAACTGAAAGTATAGACAAAAACACAACATCTACATCCACAGCGAAGAGACACCAAGATGATTTCAGACATCAGGACTCTGGAGTACAAAGAAAGGCTAAACAGACTGGGGGTCTATACCTTGGAATACCATAAACTGAGGGGTGACCTACAGTATGCCTGGTATTTGGGGCTTTTCAAAATGATGACTTGTGGGACTGCCCAGGGTTAGAGATGAATATTACAAAATGTGACACAAGATCCCATATATTACAACTTAATGGGAAGTCTGCCACTCGGGGGGAGCTATGTGGTTTTCCGAGAGGTAGTGCTGACTGGAATAGACTGCCTATTGATGTGGTAGGTAGTAAGGACATTGTGGAGCTCAATAATAAACTGGATAAATGTTGTGTGACAAATAAATTAAGTGCATATACCCTTTGAGAAACGGACGAGCAGTTCATGGGTAGATTGCTTCCAATGCTCAAACAAAACCTATGAAATCTAAGAATGCCTTATGTACTGAGCTAGTGGAAACCAGTATGTGTGGTTAACACACACTGGGTACACAAACACCAAACCAAACTTCATCTCTTTGCACTATCACAACCAAGGTATGCAAAAGAACAACATATCATCTCCCCTTCCACGCTTAAATCAAGACTAGTAACCTGCTTAATGAAGAGGTCTGTACAGACTCAACTATTATGTTGATACAGGTGTCTTTGTATAACGTTTTTAAGCTGGAATAACGTAAAGTCACAAATCTTCAGGATGAATGTACTTACTAAATAATCATGTTTTCTCTTTTAATTAATATATAATCTTCCACAGGGCAACTTTCTACAATAGGACTCAAGTCCCACAGTTATCTCCTGTTAAAAATACAGATTTCCTTCTCTCTGTCTATCTAACTGTATCTCTTTATCTTTTTACCCCTTCTGCAGTAGCCTCTGTGGCCTCCTTGACATAAAATAAAACTCTACTGCTTCTACTGTATGTTCCGCACTATGCCTCTTAAATAACCCATGTCATTTAAGATGGTATCTTACTGATTTTCCTCATTCCATCAAATCTCTGCAGTACTCAAGTAAGCAATAAGCCACAATACAACATGGTTCTACGGGTAGAACCATGCTGTGGAGATACTTAATGCACTTGTAACGTGGCAAGTGCAGACAAAGGTTTTACAGTGTATGAATAACAGACTGAGACAGTCAGGTTAAACAGCTGTACTGAAACTGAATACAGAGTTTTGAAAATGCTGATACAGACAATGTTGATCAGAACTGGTATGTCATGAGTACAAATGGAAATAATGTCAACGATTCATTCCATACATATTAGGTTTACATTTAGCAATATGGTATTTTTTTTAAACTAACGTGCTATGACCTCTGATTTTCTGGTGCATTTGCTGAAGGAAATGGGTTGCTGTGCATTATGGGACACGTTCCATGCATATATTTGCAGGAACACATCGGCAGAGAAGAAATGTCTATGCAGCTCATTGTTACTTCTACAAGATTACAGTATTGTGCAGGCTTTGTGTGACATGGAGAGAGAGAGAGAGAGAGACACACACACACACAGATCACTGCTGTCTTGTGTGTCTGTGCCTCTCTCTCTCTCTGCAGCTCACTGTAACGGGTGTGCCCAAAACACAGGTCGATCAGCACAGAAGAAATATTGTCTATGCAGCTCGATGTTACTTTTGCAGCATTACAGTATTGTGCTGACTTTCTGTGACACAGAGAGAGAAAGAGACACAGACACACACACACACACATATATACCTATCAGTGCTGTCTTGTGTCTCTCTCTCTCCCCCCTCTCTCTGCACTGTACAGTTGACTGTAATGGGTGTGCCTCTACTTCTGCAGGATTACAGTACTGGGCTGACTTTGTGTGACATGGACAGAGAGAGAGACACACACACACACACCTATCAGTGCTGTCTTGTGTGTCTGTGTGTCTCTCTCCCCTCTCTTTCCCTGCACTGTACAGTTGACTGTAACGGGTGCACCTCACTGCAATGCATTACTTGCCTTAGGGACGACTGCCCAAATTGTGTCCACTTTGTGTGGACACCCTCTTCCAGAGAGAGAGAGAGAGAGAGAGAAAGAATACTTGCTGTGATTTTTACTTAGCTGCTGACTCCCACTCCTACATCATGCACTGTGCAACTGTCTCGCCAAGTCATGAGCACGCTCAAACACACAGGTGCTACCGGGGACAGTGCACTCTGTCCCCGGAGGTCTGCAGGGCGGCAGGGTGGGAAGGATCACAGTGACGAGGGGAATGTAACATAGCAAAGAACACAGAGAGCAACTGTGCTGACTTTCTGTTGACACCGTGTTCATGACAAGGAGTGAATCTTCCGTGTGTGTGTGTCTCTCTCTCTCTCTCTCTGTCCCGGTCTGCTCATATTGCACTCTACAACTATCTCACCAGGTCGTGCGCATGTTCCCCCAAGACACAGGTGCACTCTAGAGGGCAACCATGGATTAGTTGAGACTTAATCCACAGTCAGGTGGTGTGTTCTGTCCAATGAGAACAGCATAATGTTCTTTGCCATGTTACAATACATAATATTCCCCATTATGAAATGGAAAAAAATCTTTAAATCTGATTGACTGAGACCTCATTCAGTCACGATGATGTCTCAGAACATAATTTCAGTCAAAGAGATAGCCCTGCCATCAGACTTTGGACTCATAAAAGGATCTCTGCCTACAGTTTGCCCACAAACATCATGGATACTCTGGCACTGGTGATGGCAAACTCATCAGAACCCCCCCACCCTATTACTGGTTCAGCAAGTTCTTAATATTTTAGGCTAACGTAACTTTTCAACCCTACCGCCACCACAGCAAAAAATTACCAACAACTGCATTCAACTGCAGCTTCAGATGTGCCACCAACCATGACTTCTTCAGTTATGTTGCTAACTGCGGCTTCTGTTAAAACAACTGCCGCTCACTGTGGCATTCCAAATGGATGCCCAATCCCAGGCTTCATTAAACCCCTTCCCGCTATTACGACTTCCTGCAGAGAAATAGGACCTAGTGGTCACGACATTGTAGAGCCTAAAAACAACAACACAATGTAACAGAGCTGTAAGCAAGGTAAACAGGATTCTGGGTTGCACTGGGAGGGAGATAAGAAGTTGGGAGGTGATCCTCCCATTGTACAGATCACTAGTGCAACCAAACATGGAATACAGCGTAAGGTAGTGGAGTAAGGGCTGATTTTAACATTATTTTACTTATCTGGGGCATAGTGCAAATTGACCAGGATTAGTGCAGCTAAACTTCTACTTGTCTATTTTGACTAGTGTAGGTTTTCCATGGCTGTCAATGAAGTTAAAGTCCCTACTTTAGTAGGCTCTATTCCTCATGCTAATCTCTCTCTGTGTTCCAGATGGACTGGTTTGATTAACAGCTCTTTCAGAGATGCAATTATCTGGGAATTGGGGACCTCACGAAATACTCAATGTGAGTCAGTATCACCTTATTGTTAGGGCTTTCAGCTAGTGTTCAGGCTGTGATCAGAGGTAGAGTGCTATTAAGTTACGAGCTTTTAGAGTTCTGAGCTTGTCTATGTGTCTGATGATTTATCCCAAATTATTACGACCAGCAACCCTCATTTTCCTACATTTTGAGTGTTTTTTTTTTTACCTGATTGTTTTTTTATAGACACCGAGTACCAAAGGAACAACACCCCCAACCCCATTTCCAAACCACCCCCGGGTGCTCTAACTTTATAGTAGTAGGCCAAGCCACACTTACTTACAGACACAGGAACAGTTAAGCAGCATAGCACAAGCAATTACCTAACTGGTATACAGGCAGAAGTACAGAAGTACAAAGGCAGTAGCTAACAACTAGGTCCATGAGGGCACATACAAGAGGAGGAGAGAGAAGCTGTAAGTCACTACAGAAGAAGAGAGACAGGGAGAGAAGAAGGGAAAAAAAAGGGTTAGCAGGCAGAAGAGTGAGGAGGGTTAGGAGATAGCAGATAGCAATTAGGATGCATAAGCAGGCAGAAGAGTGAGGAGGGTAACAGTCATGATGGAAGTGGTGCAGTGCAGTGCAATGCAGTGATTGTGGAGCAGCAGTATTCAGGTAGACGTTCTTGAGGCTGCGATGCTGCCCTATCTGCAGGCACCTCTCTGGGTTGAGGGAGGAGGTTGCCTGTCTCAGCGCAGAGTTGGCCAGGTTACAGACAGTGTCCATCCCCACCCAGAGACCACCGGGTCCACAACATGAACCTCATAGGATGCCCAGGAAGAAATGTGACTGGACCACCATGGTGGGCTCAGGGAGCGTGAGGGGGGGAGGGGAGTCAGAAGCACATTCCCCAACCGGTCCAGCTGAATAGCTCCTACACGTTTGGAAGAGCGAGTGTTCCACAGACCCCACAGCTGGGACCAGGAGGATGGTCAGGACCTCCAAACTGGAGCCTCTCAGGAGGAGACAAGGGACCCAGAGAAGGGAGCGTCTCTAGTGGGAACTCTATTGTCGGGGTGTGAAGTTAGGGACAATTAGTAGGGGGAGAGGGAAGTCAAGTGCATAGCAGGAAGTGCTGCATGGAGGGATGGGAAGTGAATCCATAGGACTGCCAGGGCGATAGCCAGAAGGGAGGAGGTGGATGTCATTGTCCACCTGGGGACCAATGACCTGGTGGGGAGAGAGCTGGATGTCACTGTCCACCTGGGGACCAATGACCTGGTGGGGAGAGAGCTGGATGTCATTGTCCACCTGGGGACCAATGACCTGGTGGGGAGAGAGCTGGATGTCATTGTCCACCTGGGGACCAAGACCCTGATGGGGAGAGAGCTGGATGTCATTGTCCACCTGGGGACCAATGACTTGGCGGGGAGAAGGGTGGAGTTAGCCAGAGTCCAGGAGGATTTCAAGAAGCTCGGCGGGTGGGGGCCGAAACAGGTAGCACGTTCTGTCTTATTCTCAGACGTGCTACCTGTCCAAGGCACAGGAGAGACTAGGGCACTCCACATCCAAGCCTTCAACACCGGGTGGAAGGACTGGTGTGGAAGGGAAGGATTTGGCTTCACAGGGGACTGGGGCCCCACTGGGTAGATGTGAGCTTGTATCAGGAGGATGGCCTGCATCTGTCCATGAAGGGGACCTCACTCCTTGGTAAGAAGTTGGAATGCTTCAGCAGAAAGCATCTAAACTGGCCAAGGTGGAGGGGGGGAGAGCCAGGAGGGACAGGTGGCTTAGGAACACTCCCCCATGGTAACATGCAAAAACACAAGTTGACAACAGGAACAACTGAAATGGGCAGTGAGGAGCAGGCAGGTGAAACGTGTATAAGGGGGGATGGGGGGCAGGAGCACATGAACAAGAAAACCGGGGTGGGAGAAACGGGCAAGAGAGATACATAGACACTATCGGCCTACCCAGTCTGCCCATTTAAGCTTGTAAGTTCACTTTATGTTTTTTCTAGAAGTCTGTTGCCCCTTACTCCTGACCTCCAGAATTCCTTTATGTCTATCCCATGCATTCTTAAATCCCATGACTGTTTCAGCTCCCACCATTTCCTCTGGGAGGGTGTTCCACTTGTCCACCATCCTTTCTGTGAAGAAATTCTTAAAAATAAATAATAAAATAAAACGTTATTTTTAAAGCGATTTTCTGCAATCAAGGCGCTGCACAACTCAGAACAGATAAAATCCAATAAAACGTACAATTACATACAGCATGTTAGTCAAATAAATAAATATTTAAAAATAATTAGTCTGGGTGGGCAACATGCCACACATGGGTCTTCAAGGCCCTTTTAAAACTCTCCACAGTTGTGCACTCACGTATCTGACAAGGTAGAGAATTCCACAGGGTCGGGGCCACATACGTAAAAGCACGGGCCCCTGATGTTTTAAGACGTACCCTAGAAATCTCTAACAACCCCTCATCAGCTGAGCGGAGTGGTCATCCAGAGCAGTAAAGCAACAGGAGCTCCTGCAGATAGTCCGGGACCAGTCTTTGCAGGGCCTTAAAGGTCAGAAGCCCAACCTTGAAGGTGATCCGCCACTGAATCGGCAGCCAGTGCAGTTCGCGCAGTACTAGTGTGATGTGACTCGAATGAGGAGTCCCCATCAGCAACTGTACTGCAGCATTCTGCACTAGCGCAGTAGTCAAGGCACAAGGTCACAAAGGTGTGGATCAACGTTGGAAAGTCTCCGGATGGAACAAGGTGCTTAATCCTGGTGATGTTCCTGAGATGGTAAAACGAGGAGCTGACGACTGCCAACACCTGTGAACGCAGTGCCAGCCTGTCAGCAAAAACCACCCGCAGGTTTCACACCCATTCAGAGGAAGGCAGCTGGACACCTCCAAGACAAAGTCCAGAGGGCTGTTCAGCCACCGACCCCTCTGTCCGGTGACCCAGATCCACCACCATCACCGCAGTATTTCCAGAGTTCAATTTCAACCAGCTGAATTTCATCCAGTCCTGGATTTCTGCGAGGCAGTTATGAAAAACCGAGCATGCACTATCCTGGTTGGGTGTAAAAGACAGGTAGAACTGGGTAGTATCATCAGCATAGCAGTGAAACCTCAGCCCATACCATCTTACAATGTCTCAGAGAGGCGGCACCGCAAACAACATGGGGAACAACACCGACCCCTGAGGGACACCACATGGCAGAGAGAATGGGCCACAGGAAAAAAATCCCCAACACCACCCTCTGAGATTTGCCAGTGTAGAAAGATTGAAACCATATGAGAACTGTACCAGAGAGGCCACAGATGAATCTCAGGCACCTGAGAAGCACCCCATGATCCACGGTTTTAAAGCTGAGGAGAGATCAAGGAAGTACAAAGACAGAGCGGCACTTCTGATCCCTCACCATCAGGAGATCATTGAGCACCCGAACCAGAGTGGTCTCGACACTATGCCTCTTACGAAAACCAGACTGGAGACATTCGTAGAAATTGTGAATGTTAAGGTGGTTCTCCAGTTGTAGCGCCACAACTTTCTCAATTACCTTCCTTTTAAAGGGAAGGTTTGAGATGGGTCTGTAGTTGGTGAAGCAGCTTGAGTCCAGAGCAGCTTTCTTCAGGAGCGTGTCACCATCGCCGCCTTCAGGAAGCTAGGAAACTCACTTGACTCTAAGGAGCACTAAACTGTCTTCGCAAGGACAGGGCCAATGATGTCAGAACACCCCATTATTAGGGGAGTTGGACCCAGATCCAAACTACAACACGTTGGGCACATACCCTGGCAATCCGCACGATATCCACAATTTCCAGCTGGTCGAAAGAACTCCAGGCAAACCGAGGAGGAGTAACCGAGCACCAACAACCATCAACTCCCAAAGAGTGAGCCGACAGTATCTCAGCCCTGATGCTGGCCACCTTATCCACAAAGAAGCGAGCAAGCTCAACACACTCACTTTGTGAAAAGGGTCTTTGAACCTGCAGACAGGTTGGGTTACACAGCCTGTCCACAGTTCAAAAGAGCTGAGCTGGTCAATTCTGAGCAGCAGCAATCTCCCCGGACAGGAACTCCGCCTTCTTACGTGTGATTGCTGATTGACAGATTGATAATGTTCCATCATTCTAAGGTGGTCAGCAGCCAGGGTGGATTTCCACCAGCAATGCTCTAACCTTCGTCCTACTTGTCACAATTCCCTCAAGGTCCCATCAAACCACGGGGACTGAGGGTGGGAGTGAACATGGACCGGAGCGATAGAGTCCAGAGCTCCAGTAACTGCCTTATAATCCGGGATTGGACTTGCACCTAAAAATCGCTGGCATCCGAGTGCAGTATTGGGGGGGTGCTGTACTGCTGGGGTGTGCCGTCCTTCGGATGAGACGTTAAACTGAGGTCCCTTCTGCCCATCCTAGTGTTGCCCTGGTGGGTGTCCAGGTGGAAGTAAAAGAACCCAGGGCACTCTTCACAAAGAGTAGGGAACATTCCCGGTGTCCTGGCCAACATTCCCCTTCCCATAAACCGGTTCATGCAATTATCCAGGCTGTGTGTGGGCGATGATGTGCGATATGGCCGCCACCACACATTCAGTCACTTCACTACCAGTCTTGCATTGCCTGTAAAGCGCTTTGGATGTATGAAAAGTGCTATATAAATGCTGATTATTATTATTATTATTATAGGCCTGAACTAGGCTCTCCGGGCTCCCATTTGCCTCCAGAACTCCCGACAGATCTAATACTGCCAATAGGCCATCAGGGCTCACATCCTGCAAAGGGTGGTATCTGACCATCTCCACAGGGGCAAGCCTATAAAGGGGGCCTGGAAACTGAACCTTATAGTGTGATGATCCGACCATCTGACTGGTTCCACCACCAGATCAGAGGTTTCAATCCCCAGGAGGAAAACCAGGTCAAGTGAGTGCCCAAACTTACGAGTTGCAGAGGCAACAACCTGTGTAAAGCCCAGTGATATCATCTGCTGGAGGAAGTCCTGACCAAATTGTGAGAGCTCATCATCAGCCCAGGCATTAAAGTTGACCAGGACCATCAACCTGGACGACCCAAATGCCATGTCGACCATGAAATCCGCTACTTCCTGTAGAAACCATTTCTCACCCCCGGGTGGACGGCAGATGAGAACGATCCTACAACTACACCTGCAACCACAGTACACTCAGATTAGCTGGGTTCCTCAACTAGTACACCTACAAGGTCTAGTTCTGTCTTGAAACAAATGGCAACACCCCGGCCCCTGTGATCTGATCTTGAGCAGTGTATCATTGAGAACCCGGCTGGAACAGCAGCCTCCAACATGGGGCCAGTATTTTTGTCCAGCCAGGTCTCAGTGATGCATGCCAAGTCTGCTGTTCCAACAAGATCAGCAATTACTGCCATCTTGTTCTAAATAGACCTGGCATTGCAGAACACCTCTCGAGTCAGATGAGATTCCGGTGCCGCCCAAGCTATCGGCCCAACAACACTGGAGCCCTTGGGTATGGAGACCAGGCACGGTGGACCACATTCTGGAATCCATTTTGCCCCAGGGCCCCCTGATACAAGCACCCTGCTCACTCCCCCTCTGACGTTCAGGACCCCCAGCCCAGTCCCGCCCTATGCAAGCAATTCCTAATGCTCTGCAACGCTGATATACTGCAGTCTGCAGTGGGTGGGGGTGGAGCATTAAAAGAGCGAAGGTCCCGGAGTTCAGAAGGCGAGTAGTGCACGACTTGGAGAGTAGCCTGCCAGCGCACCTAAAGACCAAAAATACACTCAAAAAACAACTAATCCACCAAGCAATAAATACAACGCATATAACAGTTATAAATCTAATAATTTAAATTTAAAAATACTAAATATTCCCCCCACAACATAAATAATCCAATCCTCCACTCTCTCTCACAGAGTGGGGGAAAGAGATCCAAAAAACAAAATCCCCACACACCATCCCTATCCAAGATACTTCCATCCTCCACTCTCTCTCTCTCACAGAATGAGGGAAAGAAGTCAACAAACAATAACCCCACACAGTCTCTCACACAGTGGAAATAGGTAAAACAAAACCCATTAACTCTAAATCCAAAATAAATATAAAACAAAAACAAAAAACAACAGAAACTTAAACATGCAATAAAATCTTAAGGCATCATACAAAGTAAACGAAAAAGCCACTTAAAGTTCTTAAGTCACTTTGTGAGTCCATAAAGCTCGAGACTTTATAAGTCCAACTGCTCACATTTAGCTTAGAGAGCAACAAAAATGCATCGCCAGCTCTATAAAGCACTCTTACTGCTTAATAAAGTGTCAAGAAGCACAAGCAAAGAAAAGTCTGACCGGTATATGGCTTCAAAGATGTTGCTCACAGGAGTCCTATTCTCGGCAGGGAGGGATCTTCCCAAAGTTCCGTAGATGAAACCGTTGTCTTCACCACAGGCAGGGGAACAATAAAGGGCACCAACTGAGGGAAGTATAAAAAAAGAGAGGCTCCCTCAATACCCAGTCCAGTCGGCAGTCACCCCATAACGCAGAGACCGACACTATGATGGCTGGGTCTAGACAGGTCCAACAGCCAGTCTCCCGGACTATCTAGAAGGAACCGTCGCTGTTAAGCCTGCCCTCCAGCAGACCTGATCCAGAATCTCCCGCATGGCCACGGCACCCCAGAATAAACCACACCACTGAGACAGGCAAGAAAAAGAGCCTCTCTGCACCAACCCTTGGAGCCCAAGTTCGAAAAAGACCTCTACCTCTGGGACTTATCATACAAGGGTTGACCAATTCAAAGAGCAAGGCAATGTTATTCCGGGCAAAGTCCTGGGCCTGGCGCCACAGCTCCTCATCGATGTTCCGGGTCAGCTACTCCCAGTCCAATAATTCCTCCGGAACTCCTCCCGCCCTATGGATATCCTCACTCCTCTCTTCCACAGTCAATTAATCATCACAGCCCAAGAAAAAACCCAAATGCTCAAAGGCAGGGAGCACAAAAACTGGGCAGGTAAGACACCACACTATAAAATATACTCCGACGCGATTAAACAGTCGCTGGAGCTGGAGCTCTTACAGTTTTTTAATGAGCTCAAAAGGTTGTTTACTAACTACAGGAAACACTACCTAAGCTAACTCACTTAAATTCCCTTTCTAAACTGCCGTAAACCTAAAACTAAAACAGATAAAAAACGAGCAGAAACAAACAGAAACGAATAAAATAACTAGTAAAATAAGCTTAAACTAACACTGCTGCTGCTGCTGATTGTGGCTAGCCCAGCATCTTCCTCACGTTTCCTCTGAATTGCCCTCCCTCTAACTTCATCCCATGCCCTCTAGTCCTGGAACATCTTTTTCACTGGAAAATAGTGTATTACTGCACCCTGTTCCTCCCTGTAAGGTACTTGTATGTCTCTATCATACCCCCCTCCAGGGAGTACATATTCAAGTCCTTCAGCCTGTCCTCACAGGACTTGTGATGCAATCCCTGTACCATCTTTGTTGCCCTCCTCTGAACCTTCTCTACCATATGTCCTTATGTAGGTAAGGTTTCCAGACTGTACACTGTACTCCAGGCGTGGCCTCACTAATGTCTTGTATAGTGGAATTATGACCTCCCTTTTCCTGCTGGTGATGCCCCTGCCTATGCATCCTAGCATCCTATTTGCTTTACCTGCTGCCTTGTCGCACTGTTTCCCTACTTTAAGGTCATCAGAGATGATAACCCCAAGGTCCCTTTCCTGCTTGGTGCATGCAATATCCTCATCCCCCAACTGATATGTTGTTCCAGGGTTTTTGTGCCCCATATGCATTATCTTGCACTTCTTTGCATTGAATTTGAACTGCCAAACCCTTGACCATTCTTCAAGCTTTTGCAGGTCCCTCCTCATTTTGTCTGCACCCTCTGGTGTGTCCACTCTGTTACAGAGCTTTGTATCATCAGCGAACAGGGAAATTCTGCCTTCTAGGTCCTGCACAATGTCACTGATGAAGATGTTGAATAGGACTGTTCCCAGCACAGATCCCTGTGGTACCCCACTGGTCACTCTTCCCTCTGTGGAGTGACAGCCATTTACCACCACCCTCTGTGTCCTGCCGCCCACCCAATTACCTACCCACCGCACTACTGTCCTGCCCACTCCCATATTCCCCAGTTTGTTTAATGGCCTTCTATGTGGCACAGTGTAAAAGGCCTTGCTGAAGTCCAGATAGACCACATCCACTGCCCTCCTCTGATCCACCTCCTTTGTCACCCAGCTGAAAAATTCAATGAGGTTGGTCTGGCATGACCTCCCCCCGGTGAAACCATGCTGCCTTGGGTCCTGTAGTCTGCTGGCAACCAGATGTTCCAACAATCTCTCCTTTAGTAGTGCTTCCATGATCTTCCCCACTACCGAGGTCAGGCTGACTGGTCTGTAGTTACCCACTTCCTCTTTGTTCCCACTTTTGTATAAGGGGCACTACATCTGCTGTCATCCAGTCTTTGGGTACCTCCCGTTTCCAGTGAGTGGCTAAACAGGCTTGCCAGAGGTTCAGCCACCACCTCTCTTAGTTCCTTTAGGACTCTGGGGTGCACCCCATCTGGCCCTATTGTTTTATCGACTCTTATTCAATAAACAAGAAAAGAGGGAGGGCAGGGTGTAAAACATGGAAGGTCATGCTCACAAATGCCCAGAGTCTGGGAAATAAGGTTCCAAACCTGGAAGCCTTGATGACGGATGCAGACCTTGACTTAGCAGCAATAACAGAGACATGGTACTCTGCTAATCACAGCTGGAACCTCAATGTACTGGGCTATACAATGTTCAGAAGGGACAGGGAAGGTAAAAAAGGAGGGGGGTAGCCCTGTACATCAGAGAAGGCGTAAAGGCTACGGAAATACAGGGAAGACAGGGGGAGGTTGAGGCAATGTGGGTCACCCTGAACCAGGGAATGGCGCAGCAATACGTACTGGGGTGATCTACAGACCTCCAGCACAGAGGAAGGAAGTGGATAGGGTACTAATGGAGGAAATTCATGACATGGCAGCTAAAGGTGAAATCCTGCTGATGGGGGATTTCAATATGATGGATGTAGAATGGACCACCCAGGCAGCTGCTTCAGCCAGAAGCATGCCCATCCTGGAACCCCTGCAGGGGGTTGGAGTCAGACAACTGGTGCATTTGAGGATAGAGTGGGGACGTCTCATGTGCAACGTGAGGAAGCATTTTTTCACAGAAAGGGTGGTGGATGCATGGAACAGCCTTTCTAAGGAGGTTGTGGAGTCAAAAACAGTGGGGGAATTCAAGAATGCATGGAAGAGACATAAGGCAATTCTTGTGGGGGTAGGAAGAATAGCCTGTTGGTTAAACTAGGATCTGCAGCTTATCCAGTAGGTGGGGAAATGGGCAGACTAAGTGGGCCAAGCGGTCCTTATCTGCCGCCAAAGTCTATGCTTCTGTGAGTCAACCAGAGGCAAACTGTTTCTGGACCTGGTATGGACCAATGGAAACAAGAGTCGAAGGAGTCCAGGTGGAAGGACAGCTGGGATCCAGCGACCACCACATGGTGTAGTTTGGCATGGAAACGGACTAAATTAAGCCACACAAGGGCAAAAGTATTAGATTTCAGGAGGGTGGATTTCAGTGAAATGGGCAGATGTTTAAGAGCAGCCCTGGAAAAGGCAGAAGAGGTAATGGAGGGAGTGGAGGAAGCTAAAAGGAGCCATAGTGGAGGTAACTAACCAATACGTTAGGATAGTGGCCAAAGGGAAAAGAAGAAGAAAACCACTATGGTTCTCTAAAAAGGTAGCAGACAAAGTAAGGGCTAAAAGAGCAAGTTTCAGGAAGTATAAGGGGACCCAAAGGGAGGAAGAAAGGGAAGTGTACCTTGAATGCACAGACAGAAGAGGGTTTAACACGGACTGTGAAAAAAGGGGACAAGACATTCTATAGGTACATCAGCAATAGAAGAAAAACTGGGGGGATGGGATTGTGAGGCTCAAAGGGGAGGAGGGAGAGTGTAAGGAGGGGGATCTAGACAAAGCAGAAATACTGAACAAATACTTCTGTTCAGTATTCACTAAGAAGGGAAAAGGTAAAGGACCACAGCTGAGGAGCAGAGGCAATGGGAGGGGGAGAAGTGGACACCAGTCCATTCACAGTGGAGAGAGTTGTAGAGGAACTCACAAAGCTGAAGGTGGATAAAGCCATGGGGCCAGACCACATACGCCCAAGGATATTAAGGGAGCTGAGAAGGGAACTAGCAGCGCCTCAAGCTGCCCTGTTCACAGCGTCACTCAACCCAGGCAAGGTTCCAGAGGACTGGAGGAGGGCGCATGTAGTCGCACTGCACAAAAGTGGCAGTAGGGAGGAAGCAGGGAACTACAGGTCAGTCAGCCTCACCTCAGTGGTGGGGAAGATCATGGAGACACTGCTGAAAGAAAGGATAGTGGCACACCTGGAATCCAATGGTGCCCAGGATCTGAGGCAACACGGATTCACAGCAGGAAGGTCTTGTCAAACAAATCTGACAGATTTTTTTGATTGGGTGACTACAGAAGCGAATCAGAGAGGGGCGGTAGACATCGCCTAACTAGATTTCAGCAAAGCCTTTGCTACTGTCCCACACAGAAGGCTGGTTAACAAGATGTGTAGTCTGGGCATGGGGCATAAGGTGATAACAGGGTTAGAAACTGGCTGACAGACAGAAGGCAGAGGGTGGTGTATATGGGATCCAATCCGCAGAGAGAGAGGTGACCAGCAGAGTACCACAGGGATCAGTACTGAGACCAGTCCTGTTCAATGCCTTCATTAGGGACATTGCAGAGGGGCTGGAAGGAAAGGCCTGCCTATCTGCAGATGACACCAAGATCTGCAACAGGGTGGATACTCCAGAAGGGGTGCAGAAAATGAAGAGGGACCTGGAGAAGCTTGAAAGATGGTCGGAGTTGTGGCAACTGAGGTTCAATGCAAAAAAGTGCAAGATAATGCACCTGGGTAGGGGGAACCCTGGGGAGAGCTACAGAATGGGGTGGGGGAGAGGTGCTGACTGTCACCAAAAAGGACAGGGACCTAGGGGTTATCATATCTGATGACCTTAAGGTATCAAAGCAGTGTGCAAAGGTTGCAGGGAGGGCCAGTGGCATGCTGGGGTGCAGAGACATTACTAGCAGGAGACGGGAGGTTGTGATGCCATTGTATAAAATACTGGTAAGGCCTCACCTGGAGTACTGCATGCAGTACTGGTGATCACACATGCGTAAGGACACAGACAAGGTGGAGGCTATCCAGAGAAAGGCGACAAAGATGGTGCATGACCTGCATCACAAAACATATGAGGAGAGACTAAGAGACCTCAATATGTACTAAATGGAGGAGATGAGAGAAAGGGGGGTCATGATAGAAACTTTCAAGTACCTCAAGGGCATAAATGTTGGGGTTGGCAGTGTAGCCTAGAGTTTAGAGTAACAAGCTGTGAATGAGCTTGGTACATCCAGCAGACAGACCTGGGTTTGATTCCCACAACCTCCACTTGCATACTGTGTGACTCTGAGCAAGTCACAACCTCCCCAGTGCTCCCGGGTCATCCCTGAAAACAGGCACCTGTGCCTAGTGGGCCTTACCCATTTTCCAAAGAATAAAATAAAAATAAATAAAAATAAAAATAAACAAGGTGCAGGTGGGGGATCTTTTCCAGTGTAGAAAAGATATCAGAACAAGGGGACACGATATGAAATTGGAGAGGGGCAGATTAAGAGGTAACATGAGGAAGTTTTTCTATACAGAGAGGGTGGTGGATGCTGGGAACAGTCTGCCACAAGAGGTGGTAAAAGCAAGCAGAGTGGAGGGGTTTAAACATGCCTGGGACAGGCACAAGGGAACACTGGGTGGGGAGGGAGTGATGAAAAGCCATTGATCACTTGGGGTCAGTGACTGCATACAAGTATAGGGCTTAAAGGCAGATTAGATGGGCCTAGCGGTCCTTCTCTGCAGACAATTTCTGTGTATCTATGTATCAATATTTTAGTGAGATGATGTTAAGAGGTATACAGAATCTACACTACAGGTGGTGGCTTTTATCCAGGGCAACTGGAAAATTGCTGGAAAAAAATTTCCAAAAATGCGGCAATTTTTTGCATAAATTGTAGAAGTTGTATAATGCATCCCTAGTATTCCACAATATAACTGTTAGTGTTTTCTTAACTACTGATTAGTCAGATTATAGCTATATTGCCTTTTTTTTTTTAAATTTAGTATGCTCTTCCCTCCTTTGCACACTGGCCCCCATCGGTCCACACACACACTTAGCTCAGCCTCAACACACACCCCAGGACTTACCTCACTCCTGAGGACCCCAGGCATACCCCACAGGGGTGGGGCTGCTGGGGTTCTCCCTTCCCCACAGGCTTACCCCACAGGGGTGGGGCTGCTGGGGTTCTCCCTTCCCCCCTGACAGAGACTGAACGGTGCAATGGGAGTAAGAGCCTGGTCAGTGATGTGGGGTCAGCGGCGTGGTGGCAGATGTTACTGTGCAGTGGTCGGACCTCCATTTTCTGGTTTTTCTTCCCCAAGGAGGTATGGCATGGAATGACATAAGGATGGCAAGCTGTACATCTGCCACGCTTGCTAGATGTACTCATTCCCAGTGATGATAACCAAGGGGCCGCTTAGACACTGGTGACTTCTCCATCCTCTCCCCCCGAGGAGAGTGGTCCATACGATGCTCAATCTTCCTTCCCCTGGCCGGCCCGCCAATGTCCTAGGCTTGTTCCCGAACTGAGGTCGTCAGCGTTGCGAATGGTAGCGCTACTGCTGTGCCGGCAGGCTAGCCTTTATATTGCCTTTTCTATATGCTTACAATCTGAATTTTTTTTTTTTTTTTTTCCCTAGGCCTCTGGATAGGACCCCTTCCAATACCCTCTGCCCATCCCTTGAGGCTCTGTCAACCAGATTCCCAGGACTCCACAACCCATCTGTGACACACAACACTGCTGCTCCCCAGCTTGCCTCTGGCATACTTACCCTACTTCATCTGGCCACCCACTGTGGAAGTGAAGACTGGGATTATCCCTGGGAGTTGGCAGCAAAACATAAGAACATAAGAAAAGTGTCGACAGATGGGAACAGTGCAATCCATCTAGTCTGCCATAGAAACTACCCCACTTCCTATGCAGTTTTTGTCCTAACTTGTCCTTTATGTCTGTCCCATGCGAGGTTAAACTCCCTGATTGTCTTTGATGATGCTACCACCTCCTGGGGCAGGCTGTTCCATGGGTCTATCACTCTCTCTGTGAAGAGGTACTTGCTGAGGTTGCTTTTGAACCTTCCTCCTACCGGTCTCATATCATGCCCTCTCGTGTGTGTAGCCGTGTTCTGTTGAAATAGATTGCCTGTCTGAGCTGCGTTAAATCCTCTCACGTACTTAAATGTTTCAATCATGTCTGCTCTGTTTCTTCTCTGCTCAAGGGAGTACAGGTTCAGCTCCCCGAGTCTTGCTTCCTATGACCTGTGATGTAGTCCATGCACCATCTTAGTAGCCCTTCTCAGCACCATTTCCAAACAATGTCCTTCTTGAGGTGAGGTCTCCAGAACTGAACAAAGTACTAAAAGTGTGGCCTCACCAAGGACCTGTAGAGGGGCATGATAACCTCCCTCTTTCTACTAGAAATACCTCTACTTATACATCCGAGGATGCCACCCACTTTCTGTGCTGCTTTCTCACATTGTTTTCCTACCTCTAATTTGTCAGTGTTGATTATGCCAAGATCACGCTCCGTTTGTGTCTCATCAAGTTGATGTCCTCCCAGTGTGTACTTTTTTCCAGGGTTTCTCTTTCCCAGGTGCATTACCTTACACTTTTTGGCATTAAATTGTAACTGCCAGTCCCTGGACCAATCCTCTAGCCTTCTAAGGTCAGCTTCCATGTTGTCTGCTCCTTCCCCTGTGTTCACTCTGTTGCAGAGTTTTGTATTATCTGCAAACAGGAAAACTTTCCCCGTTAGTCCATTCGCTTTGTCTGCTATAAATATGTTAAACAGGATTGGTCCCAGTACCAATCCCTGCGGGACGCCACTGGTCACCCTACCCTCCCTTGACAATGATCCATTGACTAGCACTCTCTGGGTCCTGTTGTTAAGCCAGTTACTGATCCAGCTGACTATTTTCTGACCAACTCCCATATATTCCAGCTTGTTGGTTAGCCTTCTGTGAGATACGGTGTCAAAGGCCTTGCTGAAAGTTAGGTATACAATGTCCACCGCCCCTCCCTGATCCAATGTTCTGATGACCCAGTCGAAGAAGTCAATCAAATTGGTTTGACAAGAGTGTCCTGCTGTGAAGCCATGTTGCTTTGGGTCCATTTTTCCAGTATCTGTTAGGTACACCACTGTCCTCTCTTTTAGTAGTGACTCCATCATTTTCTCCACAACTGAGGTCAAGCTGACAAGGCGGTAATTTCCTGTCTCTTCCTTGTTTCCGCTCTTGTGTAAGGGCACAACGGTTGCCTGTTTCCAGTTCTGAGGTATTGTCCCGCAGTCTAGTGACTTGTTGAAGAGCTCAACCAGCGGTGTGGCCAGTTCCTCTTACAGCTCCTTCAATATCCTAGGGTGTATGCCATCCGGTCCCATGGCTTTTTCCACTTTCAGTTTATTAAGCTCTTTTAGGACCCTCTCACTTGTGAAGGGGCTAGTATCTGCTCCCTGGGTATCTTCCTTTGTCCTGCTCAGTGTAGGATCCTTGCCACTGTCTTCTATGGTAAAGACAGAGCAAAAGAACTAGTTTAGCACTTCTGCCTTGTCCTTGTCGCTCTCTCCCATCTTACCTTCCTTGGTTGTTAGTCGGACTATCCCTCCCTTAGTTTTTCTTTTTTCTCTTGTGTGTCTATAGAAGGTTTTGTCTCCCTCCTTAACACCCTATGCTATTTTCTCTTCCATCTGTGCTTTTGCCACCTCCTTTAATTTGTTCTTGTATTCTCCCATGTCTGCTTCGTGTTTTGTTTGCTTGAGATGGATGGGGGGGGGCAGAGGTTTCATCCTCCCAGCAAGTGCCCATCTTTCCCACTTAAGGCCCTTCCCCTGGAGTGTGCTGAAATCATCTGATGCCAGCATGCCTGATGCACTCCATCGCCTCATCCATGAACAGCTCCCCTGCACCTCCAGCCGTGGCCACCCAGGTAACAGTATAGCAGCAGGATGTGGATACTCCCTCCTGGGAGGAGCATAGCATCCAATGGAATGTTCAATCATCCTCTTCCATGGCTGGCTCTCCGTCGGCCCTGGCTCATTCTCGAACCTGGGTCATCAGGGTCATGAGCAACAGCGCTATCGCTGCACTGGCGGGCTAGTTCTTGAACAAAGGTCTGTGATGGTGAAATTATGCAGCATATCTTCTAAAATCTAAAACTGATGCAGTGCTAATTAGATTTTATCTAGTGATCTACAGCTCGCCAACATTCAAAGACAACATATTTTCAAGTGCCGAGTTTTAAAATGTTTAACAAAAAATAAAGACATCATTTCACCGCATTATACAGTGGTTTGTAAAGCACTTTTGTTTTACTCTGGCTGCAATGATTTTTGTCAATTTGAAGAATTTTATCAAATTGTTTTTAGTCATGTAACTCTCCCCAGCTGTGCCTGGAAATAGGCATTTGCAAGCCTAGTGCACTTTCCTTGAATACAAAATCAAGTAAGTTTTTATTTCAATGCAGTCTTTGCATGTAATCATGTAAATGACAGACTGTTGAATGTAGGACCACTGTCATTTACTCTGTCAAAAACATATTCAAGTTTAGAATCACCAGGGCTATCCCTAAATCCTCAGCCATGTTAATTACAATCCATTCAGAATGAAATGCACACACAGATAACTACAATTAACTACCTTTCTACCAGCAAGCAGTGTTGTAGTTAGCATTCCATTGAAGTAAACTGTACAATTTTCACTATACTTGCTATCCACTGTTTCAGCTGCTGCAATACAGGGCACACATACTTAGCCTGTGCATTCTGAAACCAAACCAGGCAGTGAAAGCAGCATCAAACAGAACCCATTAGAAACCCCCTCCCCACCTCACATTGTGTTGTTCTGCCAAGCCCAATCTTAAGTACATTATCAGTGTATTTGTCAGTATGTTTGAAAGTTTTCTTTGAATATTTTTACACTTTTAATTAATTGGGAAAAACTACAAAAAATCATAGAAATATTGCAGAGAATGGTGAAATATGTGGATTTTGCAAAAAGCAAAACAAACAAAAAAAAACAAACTGCAGGTGCAATTTTCCAGTGGCTCTGGTTTATCCCAGCATCCCACAACTGCTCCCCTTCCTTCTCACTCTCCCAACTCTGTACACCACTGCAGATCAGACACTGAAATGACCATCCGTAGACCTATAGTTTTCATTACTGGCAGGTATGGGAGTCCCAGATTCTCCCCAATGGACCATGCCAGTCAATGCCATCCATGCTCTTCAAGGGTGATGGACTCCACATGACAAGAGAAGGGGCCAGCATGCTGGAGCAGAAGTTTGACATGCATCTTGCACATTTAAACTGACTACGGGGTAGGCTGGGACTGGGAGAACCACGGTGAAAGGAGAGAGGAAGCGGAACATAGCTAGTACTCCCCAACATCTATGGACTTGTAGCAGCAGAGCGGGTAAAAACAGAGCTGAAGTCCAATCTGGGCTAGGTGAAGGGACAACAGCGAGGTGCAGCACAAAGTATGCAAGCACCACAAAAAAAAAACCAAGAAGCTGAGAGGGGCCAGGGAAGAACAAGGGAGAAAGACAGGGAAGTAGCCAAAAGGCTTCAAGAGTTAGATGGAAGGGGGTCTGCCTTAATGCCAGGTGCCTGGGTAATAAAATCAGTAAGTTCCAGGCAATGATGGCAGACACTGAGATGGACTTTGTAGCCATCACAGAAACATGGGCCTCAGAAAATAATGACAGTCTCTGGGTAATTCACTGTACAGGAGGGATAGAGGAAAAGGTAGAGGGGGATGTGTAACCCTTTATGTCAAGGATAGCATTGAGGTTGTGTAAGATGGGAACATCACGGGTGGAAATGGGGAGAAAGAGTCACTGTGGGTGCAACTCACGGCAGCCTCAGGCAAGAAACTTCACTTGTGGGTGATCTATAGACCACAAGGGCAAGGAGAAGAGAGGGACAGAGAGCTTGGGGAACAACTAGAAAGGGGGGTGGGTAGTAAGGAGGGTGGCAAAGGCGGAAGTAGTGGTATGGGGTGATCTGAACATGTCAGACATCGCTACAGAATTCAGGCCTCCTTGGATACATGTTGTCAAGGCACAGGTCAGAAAGCATAGGAAAAACCAGCAGCATTTGTGGAATTCGCAAAAAGTGCTGATTAGTACTAGCAGTAACGTAAAGATATTTATTTATTTATTTTTTGTTTACCAGGTAAGGTGTCGTAGTCACAATATATGACTATTTTCAGACACGACCCAGGAGGTTACAATACAAAATTGGCAGACAAAATAAATAACAGGCATAGTTCAGAGGTAATCAACCATACAAGGAAAAATCTGACGTAAATAGTATTGCTACTATTACAGAGTCAATGGCAGGAAAATACACAATAGTATAAAACATAATAAGCATACATAAAATTGTTCAGAATAAGTATTTATAAAGGCAGAATAAACAGAGAAGATCCATCTGAGCTTTCCTTCAATCTCTGTGTGTCTCCCAAAACACTGCAGCTCTCTCTCTCTCTCTCTCTCTCTCTCATATCAGTCCTTGCAAACCCCCTCCTTAACAAGCATCCTGTTTTTTTTCTAAAATGCTCTTGTATGTTTCAGGCAGGTGCAGCAAGAACACAATGTCCCAGAACTGAGGCCCCTCCTCCATAGCTTCTGAAAAAGCTTAAAAACTACTCTCAGGTTAACCCCTTGAGTTCCCAATAGCTTTTTGCAATTATTTCAAACCATAATTGTATACATTTCAACAGTCACACTATATCATTCTAAACAAAGGGATCCCAATTCAGTTACATTTCCACATAAAGGTTTGCATATATTTTTATATCAGCAGATATGCAAGGGAGGAAAAGACAGAAACAGCAAGGGAAGACAGAGACAGTGAGAGGCAAAGAACTGCGAGACTGTCGGGTGATCAAATCCTAGGTCTCACAAAAAAATGTGGTTGCGCAACCAGACAGGCAAGAGACAGGGAAGGAAAGAACAGTGCAGATCCATGCATTCAAACTCTCCCTAACAACTGGGACAGGGTCCTATTCAACCCTGTCATATACACCCCCCCAAGAGGAACTGTTTCATTAAACAGGTTTCCAAAACTTAATTCTCTAATATATTAGCTTCTAACTTTTGGAAATTATGCACATGTGCAGTATCCTTTTTTCCATAATAGTACAGTAAACAGTAAAGTTTAAACTCATACATTTGTTTTTCACCCTTCAGAACCCTCAATTCCTGATCCATATCTTGACAGAAAAATCAGCATTGCTATTCTCTTTACCAGATTTGTGTATCACCTTGAATTTAAATGGCTGTCGTGTCAGGTACCACCTTGTGATTCTGGAATTTTTATCTTTCATTTGGTTAAGCCAACAGAGAGGATTGTGGTCTGTTATAAGTACAAAGTCAGCTCCTAGTAGGTAAAACTTAAGGGACTCCATGGCCTACTTTGCTGCTAAACATTCCTTTTCAATGATGGAGTACCTTTTCTCTCTGTCGTACAATTTCCTACTTATGTACAAAATAGAATGTTCTTTCCCATCTATATGCTGACTCAGTACTGCACCTAGGCCTACCTCTGATGCATCTGTTTGTAACAAAAATGGTTTCTCAAAATCTGGGCTTCTTAAAACAGGAACCAAACATAATGCAGCATTAATGGCTTGAAAAGCTTCATCACACCCTGGGGTCCATTTCACATTATTTGGGTACCATTTTTTTCATGAGTTCTGTGAGGGGAGTAGCTAACTCTGCAAAGTTCGGAACAAATCTCCGCTAATAACCAGCCAGCCCTAAAAATGACCCATGTTTCTTGGTTTTAGGGACAGGGCTGTTAGCTACACCTTCTATTTTAGAAACCTCTGGCTTGACTTCTCCATTTCCCAAACAATAGCCCAAATATCTGGTTTACTGCATGCCCAATGCACACTTGGTAGGATTAATTGTCAGACCTGTCTTTTTGATTGATTGGATAACTACTCGTAGGTGTTTCCAGGTGGCTTTTCCAGTCTGGACTATACACCACGACATCATCCAGGTATGCAGCACAATAACCAGTGTGAGGTGATAAAATTACATCCATGTACCGCTGGAATGTAGCTGGTGTACCATGTAAACCAAATGGCATGGTGGTGAACTGATAGAATCCTATAGGAGTGGCAAATGCAGTTTTGTCTCTTGATTCTTTAGCTAGGGAGATTTACCAGTAACCCTTGCTGAGATCGAGGGTACTGATCTATTTGGCACTCCCCAGTCTGTCCACCAAATCATCTATTCTGGGCACAGGATAACTGTCAAATTCTGACACTTGATTAAGTTTCCTAAAATCAAGGCAGATTCTTACACCCCCTTCTTTTTTGTTTACAATCACCACTGGTGATGTCCAAGGACTTCTCGACTCTTCTATGATACCCAATTCTTTCATTTTTTGTATTTCCTTAACCACATCAGCTCTTAAGTGCTCTAGTAATCTATCTCTCTTTTGCCTAATAGGGCGAGCATTCTTTGGCACTATTACATGCTCGATCCCTTTTGCTTGGCCTGGTACTGTGGTAAAAGTACTGTTAAATGTCTTCAGCAAGTTACGAATTTCTGCAGTTTGTTCGGGGGTTAAGGAAACATTCACCTTTACAGCATCAGCAGTTACAGTTTGTTCCAGTCTATCATAAGCTACATCAATGTCTTCATCAGTTTCTGGTAAAACTAGCAAAACAGCTTTTGGCATTTTTTCATCCCATTTCTTGAGGAGGTTAGCATAGTATATCTTAGCAGGACTTCTCCTATCGGGGGTCTTAATCTCGTAGTTAATGGTGCCAGTATATCTAAGCACTTTATAAGGCCCTTGCCACTTCATTAACAATTTATTTTCTGCAGTGGGTAACAGTAACAAGACCTTTTCACCCAGCTCAAAAACTTTTTCTTTACCGCATGGTCAAAATACACCTTCTGCTGGTTTTGGGCCTCTTCCTGATTACAATGGGCAATTTCAACATATTTTGCCAGCTTCTTTCTTAGGGTACACATATAAGATGTTATAGATTGTTTCTGAGTGGGGTTATCTTCCCACATTTCTTTTATCACATCCAGTGGCCCTCTTGGCTGCCTACCATACAGCATTTCAAATGGTGAAAACCCTGTTGATGCCTGTGGCACTTCTCTGTAAGCAAAAAGTAGGTAAGGCAAGTATTGGTCCCAATCTTTCCCTTCCCCTTTTACAAACCTTTTTAACATGCGTTTTCGGGTTTGATTAAAACACTTAACAAGACTGCCTGTCTGAGGGTGATAGGGGGACGTCTGTATAGTAGTGATACCTAGTCGTCTGTACAGCTCCTTAAGTAATTCAGCACCAAAATTACTACCCCAATCAGTAATAATTTCTTTAGGTATGCCCACTCTGCTGAAAATGTTTGCAAGCTCTGCTGCCACTTTTGAAGTTGTGACAGTACGCATTGAAACTGCTTCTGGGTATCGAGTAGCATAGTCGCATACTACCAGGATAAATCTATTACCCTTTTTACTTTTGTTTAAAGGGCCAACCACATCCATTGCAATTCTCTCAAAAGGCATATCTATCAAGGGTAGGTGCACCAGGGGCACCTTGTCTTTTTTAGTGACTGCGGGTACTTTCTGACACTCGGCACAAGAACTGCAATAGGTAGCAACATCTTCAGGAATTCCAGGCCAGTAAAATCTGTATAGCAATCTGGCAAGGGTGCGACTTCCCGACTGACCAGCCATAGGACTATCACGTGCTATCTGTAATAACTCAAATCTATACTTTTACGGTATAACCAGTTGTTCTATCTGGTCCTGTGTCTGAGGTTTAACCCAACTCTAAAGTAGCCCATTATATTTTTTAAACATAGGTTCACCCGGTTTTGATTTCACCCCCAGCTGCTTCAAATAGCCCTGGAGAGAAACATCGTTAGCATGATCAGAAAGAAAATCACAATCAGTGATCAGTTTAGTTTCAGCATTTTCATATGTTAACCCCTTATGTCCATCAGTCTATTGTTGCCACAGTTTCTGCAGGCATCATCTTTCTTTCCTGGATTTCTGGATCTTGGAGCTGTGCTCAAACAAGCCCGAATCAAAGTCACTGAAAGGAAAAGTGTCCCCACCGTTTGAGATTTTCCTTGCCTGAGCTCTTGTTACCACTGCTGCTGAAACTGCAGGGTTCAGTTCCTCTGAGATAAACTCAGTAAATCCTGGACAGTCAGTTCCAGTAATCATGGGTACAGGTAACTTAGGTACTATCCCCCACTTTCATTTGGTGCGACACACCGTTAATGGTCAGTCACTTGGGTGGTGGGATAGTATTGAGTGTCCCTGTGGATGCAGATAACACCAGCGCCTGGTCCTTTTGCACAGTGTTTTCCCAGCACTTCAACATGCACTAGGGTCTGCCTGCTTCCCGCATCAATGAGTCCCTTTACAGTCTTATCTCCCACCTTCACATCTGTTAAATACTTGCCCCAATTTGCCAAGGACGAATCTGCTCCAGTGTCACTCTTCTTACAGCAATTTCTTGCAACATGACCTGGCTTATTACAGTTATAGCAAATAACATCTTTTGTCACAGATTTGTTACCCCCACCAGAGTTTTTATCAGACTTGGAGTCTAAATGGGAAAAAGAGAGTCTTACCAGTGCTTAGTTGTTACCTTGCTGCTGTGGTGTCTGTCTGGCCATTTGGCAGTCTTCAGACAAAGAAACAGCCTTTTCCCAACTTTCTGGTCAGTGTTCCTTTACCCAAAGCTGCACATCTGTAGGCAGGATGTTGAAGAACTGCTCCATGGCAAATGTGTCGATGATCTGTGGGGCTGTTTTGCCCTCTGGTAGGAGCCACTTAATAAGGAGCTCTCTGAGTTGGGTGAAGGCTTCTCAAGGATTGCTGAATGCGTTATACTTCAGGGACCGGAATCTTTACCTGTAGGTCTCTCCTGAAATGTTGTATCTTTTCAGGATTTCTTTTTTCACAAGGTCATAGTTTTCTGACTGTGCAGTGTCCATACTGCTGTAGGCAAGTTGGGCTTTACCTGTCAGGTAGGGTACCAGTCTGATTGTCCACTGCTGCTTTGACCATTGGCAGGCTGTGGCAACTCTTTCAAAAGTTGTCAGGTATGCTTCGATATCATCCAAGGGACACAACTTTGTATGTTTAACGTCTTTTAAGTTGCTTGTACCTTGTTGATCTGCTGGACCAGTGCCAGATCCTTCTGCTTTGATAGCTTGCAAGGTATCCAGTCAGCACTGCTCCCGTTGCTGCATATCTTCTCTCACCTGCAGTTCGTGTCACTGCATCTCTTCTCTCCTCTGCTGCTCCTGTCGCTACATCTCTTCTCTCCTCTGTTGTTCGTGTTGTTGCATTTCTTCTTTTCTCTGTGCTTCTAAACGTTGAAGTTCTTTTTCTCTCTGCTTCTCCGTCTCTTTTTGTTGTATAGCCCACCATTTGAAAAAGGCAGTCAGGCTTTCAGGTTCTATCACTGCCTGTTCTTTTTCCATAACTGGTGCTAGATGTACAGTCTCATCTTGGACTTCTGTCTCTGCTAGTGTGGCTGCCATTCTCCTGGTAACCACTCCTGGGCTTGCTGCTGCAGAATCCATGCCTTTCTCTATGCTTCTCTGGTACTAAGTCCAGTACCCACGCACAAAACTCCTGGCTTAGAGTATGCATGGTGTAATCCCACTTAGGCTGACACCATCTGTCGTCGAGGCACAGGTCAGGAAGCATAGGAAAAAACAGGAGTAGTTGTAGAATTCACAAAAAGTGTTGATTAGTACTAGCAGTCACATAAAAAAAATAAAATTGTTCAGAATAACTATTTACAAAGGCAGAATAAACAGAGAAGAGCCATCTGAGTTTTCCTTCAATCTCTGTGTGGCTCCCAAAACACTGCAGCTCTCTCTTATCAGTTCTTGCAACCCCCCTCCTTAACAAGCATCCTGTTTTTTTTTTTCTAAAATGTTCCTGTATGTTTCAGGCAGGTGCAACAAGAACACAATGTCCCAGAACTGAGGCCCCTCCTCCATAGCTTCTGAAAAAGGGCTTAAAAACTGCTCTCAGGTTAACCCCTTGAGTCCCCAATAGCTTTCTGCAATCATCTCAAACTACAATTATATACATTTCAACAGTCACACTATATCATTTCTAAACAAAGGGATCCTAATATCAGTTACATTTCCACATAATGATTTGCATATATTTTTTATACCAGCAGATATGCAAGGGAGGAAAAGACAGAAACAGCAAGGGAAGACAGAGACAGTGAGAGGCAAAGAATTGCGAGATTGTTGGGGTGATCAAATCCTAGGTCTCATGAGAAAATTTGGTTGTGCAACCAGACAGACAAGCGACAGGAAATGAAAGTACAGAACAGATCCCTGCATTTAAACTCTCCATAACAACTAGGACAGGGTCCTATTGTACCCTGTCACAATACATTCCAGGACTGCCTATACTGGTACAGCTAGTTAAGGAAACCAGCAGGCAGGAGGCAATTCTCGGTGTGGTGCTCACCAACTCAGAGGTGGTAGGAGCAGTAACAGAAGGGGAGCCACTAGAGAACAACGACCACAACTCCATTTGCTTCTAATTGGCCCTTGGGACAGAAAACCCCCAATCGAGAGTTGAGTTAAGGTCCTTGATTTCAGGAGGGCAGGCTTCAAAAGGATGAGGGAGTTGGTCTGGGTAAGTTAGTAAGGGTAGACAGCATAGGAGGTGTGGAAGGGAGATGGTGGGCAATAAATGGGGCCATTCTTGAGGCATATGTTATGCATGGGAACAGTACCCAAATGGAATAAGGCAAGAGATCATTGTGGTTAGAAAAACAGAAACACAGACTCTGAAGGGAAATAAGGACTGCTTGTCCCACCCAGTCTGCCCATTTTCCCTACTTACATTATTACCACAGACCATACTTGATCTACAGCTCTTCTTGCCTCCGCCCTTTCCACTATCATTCCCTTGTGCTTACCCCATAAATTCCTGAATCCCATCACTGTTTTTGCCTCCATCACTTACGCTGGAAGGCTATCCCAGAAATCCATCACTCTCTCTGAAGAAGTACTTTCTCGCATCTCTCCTGAACCAACCACCTTCCAGCCTTATAGCATGTCCCCTTGTTTTTGAGCACCTTTTTTTCAGAAAAATACTTCTCTCCTGTACCTTATTTACCCCCGTGAGGTACTTAAAGGTCTCCACATATCCCCCCTTCCCTCTTCTCTTCTAGGGTATACACATAGAGGTCCTTTAGTCTCTCCTGAAAGGTCTTTTGATGCAGACCCTGCACCATTTTGGCTGCCCTCTTCTGGACTACCTCCAATCTATGTCCTTCCAGATAAGTGGTCTCCAGTACTGAACACAGTACTCTACATGGGGTCTTACCAGTGATCTATACAGAGTAATACCACCTCCCTCTTTCTGCTGGTGATACCCCTCTCTACGTGCCCCAGCATCCCACTAGCCCTCCTAACTGCCTTGTTGCATTGCTTGGCCACCTTTAGGTCATCAGATACAATTACCCCAGTTCTCTTTTCCTGCTTGGTAGTTGTCACTGCCATTTCACCCATTCTGTACTCCGCTCCTGGGTTTCTGTACCCTAAGTGCATTATTTTGCACTTTTTCACACTGAAACCCAGCTGCCATACCCTTGACCACTCCTCTAGTTTTCTCAGGTCTCTGTTCACGGTTTCCACCCCACTCCCCCGGAGTGTCCACCTTATTGCAGATTTTGGTGTGATCTGCAATGAGGCAGACCTTCCCTTCCAGCACCTCTGCAATGTCATTTATAGCAATTAAAGAGGACCATTCCCAGCATTGTACTCTGAGGCTCCCCGCTGGACACCCCTCCCTTTCCTCGGAGTGAACTCCTTTTACCACCACCCTCTGTCGCTTATCCCCTAACACATTTCTTATCCAGTTTATCACCTTTGGACCCACTCCTAAGCTATTTGATTTATTTATTTATTACTAGGATTACAAATACCTTTGAACCAAGGGTTCTTTTACAAAGGTTCCGTGTCAGCAATGGGTGCAAGCAAAACAGAGATAAGATACACTACAGGGTCAGGAGGTTAACACAGAAGTAAGCAGAGGTAAGATACAATACAGATCAGGAGGTTAACTTAGTAGCAAAAGACAGTACATGTGTACAGACTAGCACAGTAGCAAACTGTCAGTGGCAAATATCAATGCACAATTAACAATACCTTGCTTACTAGTCTCCTATGTGGAACAGTTTTGAAAGCCTTACTGAACTCTAGGCAGGCCACGTCCACCACTCCACCCTGATTTAACTGCTTTGTCACCCAGTCAAATAAGTCTATCACATTCATTTGACATGACCTTCTTCCTGTAAACCCATGCTGCCTTGGGTCTTGTAACCCACTGGATTCAAGATATTCCACAATCCTTTCAGCAGTGGTTCCATTAACTTTCCCACCACCGATGTTAGGCTAACTGGCCTATAACTGCCAGCCTCCTTTCTGTAGTGGTACTATATCTGCCCTCCTCCAGTCCTCCGGAACAACTCCTGTTTCCAGTGAGTTGTTAAACAGGACTGTCAGAGGTGCAGCCAGTATCCCCCTGAGCTCCATCAATACCCTTGGATGCACCCCGTTCAACCTCCAGATTAGCAAATTCCTTCACGACTCTCTCTTCTGAAAAAGGACTAGTGTCGACCTCCCTCCCTCCAAAGCTTCTGTTACTTTTTTGTCTCCTCTCCCCTTCTCCCTCCTCTGTGAACACTGAATGGAAGTATTTGTTCGGGATGTCTGCATTTCCTTGGCATCCTCTGCATGGTCCCACTCCCCTTTTTAACTTTATAATCCCACCCCTGGTCTTCCTCTGTTCACTTACTTGACTAAAAAAATGGCTTGTCTCTTTTCGTCACCATTACCTCCTGGGCAATTTTCTCTTCAGTTTGTGTCCTGCACTCCTTACTGCTTTCCCTGCTTCCCTCTCTTTCCCCCGATACACCTCCCTATCCTTCTCCCTCTGTGTCCCCTTATACCTTCTGAATGTTACCCTTTTAGTTTTCATCTTTTTCAGCCACCTCTTTCAAGAACCATAACAATTTATTTTTCCTCTTGCTTTTGCTCACTTGTTTTATGCAGAGGTTTATTGCCTTTACTATGATCTGTTTTAGCTTCACCCACATTTTTTTTTTTGAAATTGTATTTTATCCTCCTCCTCTGCCTTCTCCGACCCTTCGGCATTGTCCCGCAGACATCCCACTACCGCGACCCAGCTCACACAATCCACGGGCCCCCATGGGTAGCAGTTTACCCAGTGAGGCGAGGTAAGGGCCATCCCCGTAACTTACAGTTTAGATCGGCCCCGTGGACTTGCTAGGAGTGGCGCGCAAATCGCGGGCACGCCCAGGACCCCTTCCTCCCGGACAAGGCAGGCTCCATTTTCCTGTTTCCTCCCTCCCTTAGCAGGCGCAATCCCTGCGTCATGGCCCGTGCGGCCGATGTCTGCTCTGTTATTCAGTGGCTGTCCGACCAATCCTGAAAGGGCATCGCTTCCTCGAGCCTCCGCTCGGGGAGTCGCTGGGGCGAATATTGGCGAATCCCCTCCCGGGGTAGGCGAGCTGTCGCGGGACGCTCAAGCCTGACCCCCTGGCCAACCCACCGGCTACCCGAGTCCGCTCCCGAACCTGGGTCGCCGGCGTGGAGCGAGGTGTGGCGTTCAACGCCTCAGCCCTCTGCGCTACTGGGCCGGCCTTTCCACCCACATTTTTTCCACTCCACCTAGGCCAGGTTCTTGGCAAGGGTCAGGGAAGTGGTGAGGGCTAAGAAAAAGGCCTTGTCCAGGTATAAAGAAAAGCAGGGGGAGGAAGAATGGGGAGAATACTTACTGAGAAATAAGGAGGCAAAGAGGGTGATTAGAGAGGCAAAGGCAGACACAGAGCTGCATACTGCAGAGGGGGTCATGGAGGGAGGAAAAACATTTCTTCTGGTATATCAAGGAAAAAAGAAAGAAAGGAGGAGGAATGGTTAGGGGAGGAAGTGCAGAAGGCTACAGTCCTTAATGATTAGTTTTGCTCTGTCTTCTCTAGGGAGGACGACATGCCCTTGCCAGAGAGTGGCCTCAGAGTGACCACAAAGGGAGTCCCGTAGATGAAGTAGTCAGTATTAACTAGCAAATGGTCCCTAAAGGGCTAGCAGCTCTAAATGTAGTAAGGATAGATAAGGTCCCAGGAATGGAGGGGATGCACCAGAAGGTACTCAGGGAACTAGAAGTGGAACTGACTGAACACCGGCAAGACTCGTTTGTAGGTGGTCATGAGGGCCTTCTTGCTCCCTGCCATCCCCCAAGATGGGCCCCCGCTGAAAAGCCATCAGCGTTTGTAGGTGGTCATGAGGGCTTTCGTGCTCCCTGCCCTCCCCCAAGACGGACCCCGCCAAAAAGCCATCAGTGTTTGTAGGTGGTTGTGAGGGCCTCCATGCTCCCTGCCCTCCCCAAGACGGACCCCTGCCGAAAAGCCATCAGGTACGTTGCAGAGCCATTCAGGGAGACACAGGATTTATTTGAACTGCATGTGTGTGAGGACAAAGGACTGAGCTTCTTGGCGCCTTTTTTGCTCAGGATCCTTAAGACCAGTTGGTCGGCAGACCAATGCAGCTAGTTTTTATAAAAGTCCTTATTTACAAGTCTGCAGTACTTTTATCACCAACTGCTGGGAGCTTTAACAGTTCCTAGTGTTTTCTGCTCTGTTGCTTAAGTTTTTGTAAAAGTCCTTATTTAAAAGTCTGCAGTGCTTTTATCTCCAACTGCTGGGAGCTTTAACGGTTTCTAATGTTTTCTGCTCTGTTGCTAGCTACAATCACAAGGAGCCTACTACATGTAAATATGAAACCCTGTAAATGTGGGCTAGCATACACGAGGGTGCTCCGTAGCAAAAAAGGAAAAAAAAAATCTGAATCTGGTTTCCACCAATCCTAAAGAAAGTAACTTAAATCTGACACTTTGAATTAAGCACGTTTACAACTCCTCCTCCTGCCTACCTGATATTTAATGCTGCACCTTTCTCCTTTCCCCACAGCATTTGTAGGTGGTTGTGAGGGCCTCCGTTCTCCCTGCCCTCCTCTAAGACGGCCCCCCGCCGAAAAGCCATCAGGTACGCTGCAGAGCCATTCAGGGAGATGCAGGATTTATTTGATCTGCGTGTGTGTGAGGCCCCCACCACCCTCACCACCACCCTTGGTGAGCTGACTGTTATATAGGTTGTACTGAACCAATCAGCCCACTTTCCCATCTGCAGATTATCTGAGTTCGCTATTAGTGGCCGCCCTAGCGCTTTTCTCTACTACCATTTCCCTGCCAGCAATATGCTGCCCTGGTATCTATCAATATTATGCCTGCTAACACCACTAGCCTCCCTTCCACCTTCCATCTACCCCCTACCTTAGCCAAGCCCCCTGGCTCTCTACCCCAGAGCAGAGCCTCCACCACATCGCGTCACCTCCTCCTTTGGCTGCCGCTCTCATGTCCCCTGAACAATTAGGTTCTAGGAGCCTCCTTCCTACCTCCCTCCTCTCACGCAGGGCTGACGGTAAATTGGCCCCAACTATTCCTTGCCATTCATTCTCTCTGATCCCTTCCCATCCCGGTCTCGCTTTCCACTACCCCCACCAAGGGTACTGCCTCCAGACGTCATAGGCTTATCAGAGCTCCTCTCAGGCTGATAGCTCTACTCCTCCTTCTATCTGGTAATGTCCACCCCAACCCAGGCCCACTCACCAGCAAACAGCCTCATCCATCAACAACCTCAGGACTCAAAATTGCCTCCATTAACGTCTGCAGCCTGCTAAAGAAATTTGCAGGCCTGCAAGTATGGGTCACCCAGCACCAACCAGATGTGCTGGCACTAGTCGAAACATGGTTATCCAGGACAACGCCTGACTCGTTTATCTCCCTCCCGGGTTACTCGCTCTACAGAGAGGACAGAGTTGGGAAACGGGGGGCTGTGCTATCTACATACGGAACCCCCTCCTATGCCTTCCCCTTCAAAAACCACTGCTATTGCATGGTACCCAAGCTGTCTCTCTCTAAAAGACACCCTGGGCCCCTCAAGAGCCCTTCTCATCATCACAGCCACCTACACTCCCTGCGCAACCAGAACCGTGCCCTGCAATCCCTACTAGACTACATCACCCATCAACCCAGCAAGATGGAACAAATTATCATGGGTGACCTTAATATTAACTGGCTCGCCAATGCTGGGAACAGTGCCAAGGATGCCCTTGCTGCGCTCAATCTCACCCAACTCGTCTCCTCCCACACCCGTCCCCACCCAACTGCTGGTAGTGCCACTCTGCTGGACCTGGTACTCTCAAACAGGCCTCATAAGAACACCGATTTGATAGTATTACCAAATGCCCTCAGTGATCACTGCCCAGTCGTTTTCTCCTGGTCATGTAACCTTGAGAAACCTAAGCCCGTCCTCATCTCCAGGAGGTGCCTGCCTGCAGGTAACCTTGCCTTACTCCGTTGGCACCTTGCCAACTGCAACTGGTCCCCAGTAAAACTGGCCCCTGATACTGATGCTGCCCTCAACTACTTTATTTACTACTTTAACAGGGCCTGCGATGCATATGCACCCATCTCCAAAACCATACGAAGGAAACACAGCTCTCCCTGGATCACCCCTGCTCTCATAAAGCAAATGCATCTCAGGGATGATCTTTGGTACAAAGCCCTGGAGTTCAGGAAGCCTGCCGATAGACAAACCTATAGAACGGAGCACAACAAATGCACCTGGGCTATCCATAGTGCAAAGGTGGCATACTACAGGAATACCCTTGCATCCACCTGAGGCTCCTCACACAAGTTCTGGGACAACCTAAAGGAACTTAATGGAAAACCCAGTCCCCCCACCCTCCCAGCTCAATATCGTTGGGCGCTATCACCACTGACCCACACGGTATTACTAATGGGCTGAATGATGCCTTCTTGGATCTCAACACTACCCTACCTACCAACTTTATAGATCCAGACCCTGATTCTCCTACCAGCACTCTCCAACACTCACCCTTCTATTTCTGAGCTCTCTCTCCCAGTCTGCTGCCAAACCCTATCTGATCAAAGCCCTAAAGGGTGCCAGACACAGTAGTGACTCACTTGATCCCTGCCTTCTCTACTCTACCCTGGACATTGTTCTCACCCCCTCAATGACCTTCTCAACGTCTCCCTCTGACTTGGTCAAGTCCCCCCAAGCATCGAAAAGAGCTATTATCACCCCCATACACAAGGGTGCCGACAAAATGACCCCAGGCAACTACAGACTGATCTCCATCCTCCCCCCCTCCACAGCCCTAGAAAAGATTGTGCTGACCAGATAACAGAGTACCTTACTATGTATAACTTCCTCTGCAGGGAACAGCACAGCTTTCACCATGGTTTCAGCACCACAACTGCCCTCACTGAGTTCTCCACTTTCATTCATTCTGCCCTGGACAAAGAGCAAACTGCCGGGGTAGTCTTCATCGATTTGTCAAAGGACTTTGACATGGTCTGCTACCCTCTTCTCATTACCACACTCACCCAGCTTGGCTACCTCGCAGCTCGTACCCAGTGCATAAAAATCAACAATATCCTCTCTAACCCTCGTCAGGTCTGCTCCGGTGTTCCCCAAGGCTCTATCCTGGGGCCGCTACTCTTTAGTTTATACCTAAATACACTGCCCAATGTCTCATCAGAAAACATTCTGCTTTACACAGGTCCTCTTCACATCCCACCTTGACCGCACCCAACTCCAGCTGGCACTACAATCCGCTTTGCCCAGACTGAGCAGTGGTTCCTCGACCACAGGCTTGTGATCAACCTGAAAAAAAAAACCCACAATCAGAACAAACTCAAGGGCTCTGCTCTGTCCATTCACTCCCTCTCCCACCACCCTATTGAGCAGGTTACCTCATACAAATACCTAGGTATCATTCTCGACTCCTCCCTCACCTTCCATGAACACAACCACAGCCTCTGCTCTTCCATAAATTCCTGCATAGGCTTGCTATATCAGCACAGAGCCCGTCTCCCCCAGAAGCACTAAGACTCACCATTGACTCATCTGTCCTGTCCCTAGTGGACTATGGACTCTTAATATACGGCACAGCGGACTACAATGCCCTAGGCAAAATCAAGCTCTCAATCAACAAGGCCAGTCGGCTACTCAATGGGGCTGACAGGAAAACACACACCTGCACACTTCATGCCTTGTCTAACATTCTCTTCCTTGAAGAGCGGCTACTCTACCAGACCTGCCTGCTCACCCAAAATATCTGTGTTGGATTAACCCCCTCGGTCTGTCTAAACTAATCAGCACGGCCACCCCTCCTGTCCACACTTGTAGCTCCACTACGACCCTGCTAGTAGTCCCCAGGGTTAGGACGACCCTAGTGCAGAGATCCTTTCTGCACAGGGCACCCTCCTGGTTCAGCATCCTCCCTCCTGATATCTTATCTGAGCTCAGAATTGGACCATTCAAGTCATCCCTGCGTAGCCACTTTCTAAGGTCCCGTCACTGCAATTGTAAATAACTGCTCCACTACTGGTCCACATCCAACCCCCTAACCCACACCACCCACCCTGTTCATATACTGTACCAGTGTACATATCTCACGATTGCTGAGCTACAATCATGTATAAGCCTACACCTGCAATGTTGAGCTCAGCATCACACCCCTGCCGTCTACCACTACTGTTCTCAAAGTATATATGCCCAAAGATCACTCCTTCTTGCTTAGCCACCATCATGTGTAGGCCTGTCTCCTGCAAGAAGGGGCCTTTCTCTTGCTGATATAGACCACTCCACCTGTATTCAATTGTACAAACTGTAATTGTATATATTCTGCCATGCTACTGCTCCTACACTATTGTCTGTTCACCACTCACTGTAGGTTTCTCCTACCCTGTCCTCTTCTGTGTTATGACGATGAGCCTTTGTAAATGAGACCTTGACTCAAAGGGTTGTAATTCTGATACTTTAATAAATAAATGAATAAAAGACTATCAATAGCCGATTACAGATGGGGTAGTTCTGAAGGGTTTGGGGATGGGGAATGTAGTTCCACTCCATTGGGGGGGGGGGGATCAAGCAGGGAACTACAGACCTGTCAGTCTTACCTCTGTTGTAAGGGAGCAGATGGAGTTACTAGTCAAACAGGACCTCATGACTACCTGGAGAGAAATGGTCTCCAGGATAGGAAACAGCACGGGTTTGTGGCAGGGAGGTCTTGTCAGACTAATCTGATGGCTTTCTTTGACTGTGTGACAAGAGAACTGGCTAGGGGCCACACTGTGGACTTACTCTATTTTGACTTCATCAAGGCTTTCAACTTGGTGTCTCACAGACACTTGGTGAAGAAGATGGAGTATCTGGTGTGGCTAGGGACATAGTAAGATGAGTACGTAACTGGTTAAAAGGGAGGCAGCAGAGGGTTGTGGTAAATATGGTCAAATCTGAAGAGAGGGAAGTCACAAGCGGGGTACCACCTGGGCCCAGTTCTCTTCAACATGTTCATCAGCGACATTGGAGAAGGAAGCCGGGGCAAGGTGTGCCTCTTTGCAGATGACACTAAGATCTGAGGGAGGGTGGATAGTGACGAGTGAGTCAGGGAAATGCACAGTGATCTGAAAAGTCCAGAGAGGTGATCTAAGGTTTGATAGCTGAAATTCAATGCCAAAAAGTGCAAGGTGATGCACCTAGGGAACAGGAACCCCAGGAGAGTAATGGAAGAGTGGGGAAAGACTTAGAACTACAGCTGATGAACGGGGACCTAGGAGTTAACATCAGCGACACAATCAAGTCAGTGCAACAAGTCCTACAGTAAGGCAAATAGGCTGCTGGAGTGTATCAACAGGGGTACTGACAGCAGAAGGAATGAGGTAATACTACCCCCTCTAAAGATCTTTGGTGAGACCGCATCTGGTGTACTGTGCCCAGTTCTGGAGCCCTCTCCTCAGGAAAGCTAAGGACAGGCTGGAGATGGTGCAGCAAAGGGGGACAAAGACGATTTCAGGAACAACAGAGCAGGTCTTACAAGAAACGCCTCAAGGTATTGAACATGTACTCACTGGAGAGAGGAAGATATGACAGAGACCTTCAAGCTTCCAAAAGGAATAAACAAGGTGAACTGCCAGGAAATAGTCAACCTGGCAATGGGACCAGATGGCATACATCCTAGGATACTGAAGGAACTACTGGCAGTGCAGGCAGCACCATTGGCAGACCTGTTTAGTGAGTCCCTCGATACAGGAGTGGTTCCAGAGGACTGAAGAAGGGCACATATAGCTCTTCTTCACAAATGTGGGAGTAGAGAGGAGGATGGTAACTACAGACCAGTCAGCCTCACCTCTGCAATGGGGAAGATTATGGAAGTGGTGATAAAGGAAAGGATAGTGGAACACTTGGAATCCAGCAGAGCACAGGATCCGAGGAAGCATGGATTCACTGCAGGAAGGTCAGGTCAAACAAATCTGATAGATTTATTTGACTGGGTGACAAAGGAGGTGGATGGGTGCGGCAGTGGACATCACCTACAGTGGTGTCCCCCAAGATGAAATGCAATTCAAGCATTTTGCAGCACTCTGCAGAATGCTGCAGAAGACCTACTGAATACAACAATGACATTTCAATGGTAATTAGTCCCCTTTGTCATTCAGGAAAATGTGACACTGCCAGGATGATGTAAATGCCACAGTTTCCTGCATGACAAAGGGTATTAATTGCCATTGAAATTACATTGCTTTTTTCAGTAGGTATACTGCAGAGTGCGTTAAAAGTGCATTTCATCCTGGGGACCGCCACTGTACCTCGATTTCAGCAAGGCGTTCAACAGCGTTCCACATAAAAGACTGGTCAACAAGCTGGGTAGCCTGGGTGTGGGTCACAAGGTAGTTAATTGGGTTAGAAATTGGTTGAGGGACAGAAAGCAGGAGGTGGTGGTGAACAGGGTTCAATCCGAAGAAAGGGGGGGGTGACAAGTGGGGTATCACAAGCTTCAGTCCTGGGGCCAGTCCTTTTCAATGTCTTTATTAGTGACATAGCTAAAGGACTGGAAGGGAAGGTTTACCTCTTTGCAGATGACACCAAGATCAGCAAAAGGACAGACACTTCAGCGGGGGTGTAGAGAAAGAGAAGGGACCTAGAAAAAACAGAAAAATGTTCGAAGGTGGAAGCTAAGATTCAATGTGAAGAAGTGCAAAGTCATGCACGTGAGGTGCAGAAACCCGGTGGAGGGTAACAGGATGGGAGTGAGTTCATGACGGTCACCAAGGAAGAAAGGGATTTGGAAATAATCTTTTCAGATGATCTAAAGGTGGCCAGGCAGTGTGCTAAGGCAGTGGGGAGGGCCAGTGGCATGCTGGGGTGCATAGGAAGAGGTATCACTAGCAGAAGAAGGGGGGCGGTAATGCCACTGTACAAAACATTGGTGAGACCTCATCTGAAGTACTGAGTACAGTTCTGGAGGCCGCATCTCTGTAGGGACACAGACAGGGTGGAGAAGGTTCAGAGAAGAGCAACTAAAATGGTGCAGGGCGTGCACCAGAAGATGTATGAGGAGAGATTAAAGGACCTCAATATGTATATGTTGGAAGAGAGGAAAGAACGAGGAGATATGATAGAAACCTTCAAGTATCTTAAGGGCATTAACAAGGTGCAGGTGGGCGACATCTTTTAGTTTAGGAGATGTACAAGAATGAGGGGGGCACGATATGAGATTAGAGAGGTGCAGGCTAAGGGGCAATGTGAGGAAGTTTATCTTCACAGAAAGGGTGGTGGATGCATGGAATAACCTACCCGGGCAGGTAGTGGAAGCAAACATGGTGGGGGAATTCAAGAATGCATGGGAGAGGCACAAGGGTACCCTAGAGGGGAGAAGAGAGGCTCAGGACCAAGTACAGTCATCGGCTGCTGATAGAGGTAGGAAAATGGGCAGACTCAATTGGCCTTGTGGTCCTTATCTGCTGGCAAGTTCTATGTTTCTATGTGTACCAGTTTGAGGTCACGAAGGCATGAATGGAAACTGACAGGAGGAAGGTTTAGGATGGACATGAGGAAGTATTTTACAGAAAGGGTGGCAGAAACATGGAACAGTCTACCAGACAAGGTGGTGGGCACTAAAACCATTAATGGTTTCAAGCACAGTTGGGACAGGGTGAAGGGTATAGTGATTAGTTAAGATGACAGAAACTGAGAGGGGAAGGATGGGGAGGGCTAGGACCTGGAGGGACATTAGGTACCAAGGTTAGGCAGGGAACCATGGGCAGACTGGATGGACCATTGGTCTTTTTCTGCCATCACTGTCTATGTTTCTATGTTTGTATACACTCCCACCTTTATCCTACCCAGCATGTCCTTTCATTCTAAAAACAATGCTTTGGTGCATAGACAGCACAAAAATAAACATAACATCATATATAATTTGAAAGGTTAGAACAGGCATTCCTGGGGTGCATAGATTTTCCTAGATAGAAACAGCGATGGCAGAGTCTCATGCCTGGAAAGGAGCAGAAAATCCCAGGCCCCAACAAAACAGGGTAGTTAGGGAGGTAAACACTAAAATAAAGAAGTCGATAGGGAGAAGGACAGGGATAAATGGAGAAAAAGGCAAAGGCAGTAAGGACAGGGATGGGGCTAAAAGGGGTAAGGCCATCAAAAAATGGAGGGCAATGAGTACCAACACCCATAGTCTGGGTAACAAGCTCCCTGAATTAGTAGCCTTGATGGAAGAGGGAAGCCTGGGTATCATGGCAGTCACAGAAACATGGTACACAAGGAACCATGACTGGGGTGTCTACATACCAGGGTACACAATGTACAGGAGGGACAGGGAGGGTAGAAGAAGAGGAGGAGCAGCTCTCTACATAAGGGAAGGGATCAAAGCAATGGAACTAGAAGGTAAACAGGGAGGAGAGGAGGCACTGTGGGTCACCCTGGAGACAGGAAATGGCACCACAATCCACATGGGGGCTGTATACAGACTCCCGTCTCAGAGGGAGGAAATGGACAAGGAAATGATAGAAGGCATGCTTAGGATGGCAGAAAAAGGGGAGATAATGTTGATGGGCGACCTGAATATGCCAGATATTAACTGGAGCGCCTCTGCTGCAGCCACATCCAAGAGCAGGGTCATTTGTGATGCCCTGCAGGGGGCATGCCTCCGACAGCTAGTGCTGGAACCCACTCAGGAGGGAGCAATCTTAGACCTGGTACTCAACGGGGACAGAGAGAGGATCTCAGATTTAGACGTAGGTAGCCATCTGGGAACAAGTGACCACCAAACAGTGAGGTTCACGATATACACAGCTGTAGTCAAGCCATACAAATGTGAGGGTGCTGGACTTTAGAAGGGCTGACTTTGGCAAAAAGGGAAAGTGCCTCAGAAAAGCACTAGCAAATGGGCAAGAAGGAGGGGTGGAGGAACAATGGGGAAACATCAAAACTGCCATCACAGAGGCAACAAGCCTTTGTGTAAAGCAAATAAACAAATCAAAACGAAGGAAAAAACCACCATGGTTCTCAAAACAGGTGGCGGGGAAGATCAGGGAGAAAAAGATAGCATTCAGGAAGTATATGGAAACATGGAAGGAGCAAGACACCGAACTGTACCAGTTAAAGCAGAAGGAAGTGGGGAAGGCAGTCAGAATAGCAAAGGCCCAAACTGAGGAAAAGATAGCCAACTCGGTTAAGAAGGGGGATAAAACCTTTTATAGGTACATTAGGGAGCGAAGAAAGACCAAGGGAGGGATAGTGAGGCTTAATAAAGGGAGGGTGGGTGGGCAGAGGGTGACAGTGAAAAGCAGGGGTAGTGAGCGAATACTTCTGCTCAGTATTCACAAAAGTAGAGGAGGGGAAGGTACCTAATTCAATCAATAGAAGCACTGTGAACAAGGGGGTTGATGCAAGTCCATTCACAGAAGAAAAGATTCTGAAAGAACTCCTAAAACTGAAGGTGGGCAAAGCAATGGGACCTGATGGGATTCATCCTAGAATTCGAAAAGAACTAAGGGGAGAACTAGTGACACCATTGACTACGCTTTTTAACAAATCATGGGAGGATGGTGTGGTACCTGAGGACCGGAGGAGGGCGGATGTGATTCCCCTTCACAAAAGTGGGAGCAAAGCAGAGGCAGGAAACTACAGACCTGTTAGTTTGACCTCAGTGGTAGGGAAAATGATTTAATCACTTCTGAAAGAAAGAACTGTTGAGTACCTAGAGGCCAGCAGGGCACAGGACCCAAGGCAGCATGGATTCACAGCGGGAAGATCATGTCAGACAAATCCAATAGATTTATTTGACTGGGTGACCAAAGTAGTAGACCAAGGAGGGGCTGTGGACATGATCTACCTAGACTTTAGCAAGACATTTGACACAGTCCCACACAAAAGATTAATAAACAAGTTAGTCAGCCTGGGGTCACTAGTGGGGTACTGCAGAGTTCAGTACTGGGACTGGTCCTTTTTAATGTCTTTATAAGTGACATTACAGAGGGAATGGAAGGAAAGGTATGCCTCTTTGCAGATGACACAAAGATCTGCAACAGGGTTAATACACAAGAGGGGTGGAAAGGATGAGAAGGGACTTGGCAAGGTTGGAGGAAAGGTCAAAAGTATGGCAGCTTAAATTCAATGCAAAGAAGTGCAAAGTAATGCACCCGGGAAACAAAAATCCAGGGGAAGAGTACGCAATGGGGGGTGAGATACTAACAACAACAAAGGAATCAACAAAGTCCAAGAGGGTAGCATCTTTCAAAAAAAGAGGTGTGCAAGAACAAGGGGGCACAATTTGAAGATGGGGGGGGCGGCTCAGAGGTAATTTAAGGAAGTATTTTTTCACAGAGAGGGTTGTGGATGCTTGGAACGGCCTTCCAGGAGGTTGTGGAGTCAAAAACAGTGGTGGAATTCAAGCATGCATGAGACAGTCATAAGGCAATTCTAGGGGGTGGGAGTAGGAAGAAGTAGGCTGCTGGTTAACTAGGATCTGCAGCTTATCCATTAGGTAGGAAAATGGGCAGACTGGGTGGGCCAAGCGGTCCTTATCTGCCGTAAAATTCTATATTTCTAAAAATGGAAAGGGACCTGGGGGTAGTCATATCAGATGACCTAAATGTGGGAAAGCAATGTGAGAAGGCAGTAAGGAGGGTTGGGGGATACTGGGATGCATAAGGAGAGGTATCACCAGTTGAAAACTGGAAGTTGTTATCCCTCTGTACAGACAGTTGGTGAGACCCCATCTGGAGTACTGCATGCAGTTCTGGAGACCCCATCTCTGCAAAGACATAAACAGGGTGGAGACTGTCCAGAGGAGGGAAACTAAAATGGTACAGGGTCTGCACCAGAAGCCATATGAAGAGAGACTAAAGGAGCTTAATATGTATACTCTCGAGGAAAGGAGGGAGGGGAAGGGACATGATACAAACTTTCAAGTACCTCAAGGGAATTGACAAAGTCCAAGAGGGTAGCATCTTTCAGAAAAAGAGATATGCAAGAACAAGGGACACAATTTGAAGATAGGGGACGGCTCAGGAGCAATGTGAGGAAGTATTTTTCATGAAGAGAGTGGTGGACGCATGGAATGGCCTTCGAGGAGGTTGTGGGGTCAAAAACAGTGGGAGAATTCAAGAATGCATGAGACAGATATAAGGCAATTCTGGCGGGGGTTAGGAAGAAATAGGCTGTTGGTTAACTAGGATCTGCAGCTTATCCAATAGGTAGGGAAATGGGCAGACTGGGTGGGCCAAGCGATCCTTATCTTCCATCAAAGTCTATGTTTCTATGGGTAATGCTTCACCTGGACTGATGAAAGTGCAGTTTTAAAAATGCTGTTATTGTTAGGGCACAGCATGTTACAGTCAATATTTTGTGCCGGTGTCTATTAATAAAAATGTTGTAAAACATTTTCCAAGTCCTCAAGCTACCATGCCCCCTTTCAGGGGTGTACATCTCAATAGGTACACGGGGGTGGGGAATAGGAGAGACATGATAGAGACCTGTAAGTACCTCATAGGTGTGAATAAGCTACAAGGAGGGAAGTATTTTTCAGAAGAGAAGATGCATGGGAACAAGGTGGCATGCAATGAAGCTGGAAGGAAGAATTTTGGAGGGATGTGAGGAAGTATTTCTTCACTAAAAGAGTGGTGGAAACCTGCAACAGTCTTCCAGCAGAGGTGGTGGAGGCAAAAACAATGGTAGGCTTCAAGCAAGCATGGGATAGGCACAAAGGAATCCTGGTAGGAAAGTGGGATGGGGGGGGTAGCCAGAGATCAGTTAGGGTCTGTGGTGGCAGTATAGGGAGGCACAAAAGGGGCAGACTGGGTGGGCCAAGTGGTCCTTCTAACCTTAGGAATCCCTCACTATAATTTAAGCAAGCATCATCCTCCAGCCAGAGTATGATGCCCAGAGATAGAACCTCATGCTAATCATGGAACATAGAATACAAACTCTGCAGTATGGTCTCACGCCCCTGATTTCCTAACATCAGACAGACAGGCAGGCAGTATATCCCTGAGATTAGAGTAACAAGCTGTGAGCTTGCTACACCCAGCAGACCAGGGTTCGATTACCACAAGTTCCATTTGCATACTGTGTTACCCTGAGCAAGCCACTTAACTTCCCCATTGCTCCCGGGTCAGCTCTGCAAATAGCTTTGGGATTAGTGGACCTTACCTAGTTACCAAAGAACAGAAAAAAAAAAATCTCAGCTGAAGACAGCTGTTGCTCCAAAATATAGCTCTGATCTTGTGGTCTCCAGAGGTGCTTATTTTTAAATTACAGTTCAGCTAAGACTTACTTTTTTAATAACTGCATTACAATGTTTACTATTTATTCTGTGTAATTTACTAGTGGTTCTCCAGTTCCCAACTGGATCCCAGGAATCAGGGAAGGCTGCAGCTAGCAAAGTTCCTGCCTTTAGGGAACCACACGGTTTCTCATTTTGCTGCAAAAATTACTGTACTGAGTCAAAAAATGCTGTCTTTATAATGCTAACAGTTTTTACTCAGCTGAGAGGGAACTGGACCACTTTCCACTCCAATTTTTTTTTTTTTTTAAGTGGGTGAAAACTTTATTCTTTTGCTATCTATATATATCGCAATCCCTTGCATCAGGGACACAAATTTGGTCCTTTTTCACCCCCGTCAGAACCGTTTTTAATACTCAGGATTCTGTGGAAACTACTATAACTGTGTGTGAGAAATGAGCATTTTTTCTTTAGGGTCTTCAGTCTTTGGTATGACTGACAGACCTAAGAAAAAGAAAATAGGACAAGTAGACTTTAAAAAACTGTACAAATTGTTTTAAGCTCCAGACAAAGGCAAACTGCCACAAGCTCTGTTGAAAGTGCCTGGGTCCAGATCATGATTTTATCAGTTGTGAGCTCCGTAAAAAGTCTTGCCTTAAAACCCAACAGAAAAGGGCTTTAAAAAAACAAACAAACCAGGGGTCGCCAATGAGCAGCTGAATGGAGCAGACGCAATCCTCCGGAGCTCTGCATCATGAGGATTTAAAATAGATTTTTTTGTGTGTTATCACCAAATATTTAATAATATTCCAGTGCTCAGAGCCTATAGAAGATAGACGAGTTTGTAGTGTCGGCCAAACTGGTTCACCATAGAAACATAGACTTTGATGGCAGATAAGGACCACTTGGCCCACCCAGTCTGCCCATTTCCCTACCTATTGGATAAGCTGCAGATTCTAGTTAACCAACAGCCTACTTCCTGCAACCCCCCACTATAATTGCCTTATGTCTGTCCCATGCATGTTTGAATTCCCTCACTGTTTTAGACCCCACAACCTCTCCAGGAAAGCAGTTTCATCGTCCACCACTCTCTCCGTGAAAAGAATTTCCTCACATTACCAGCCGTCCCCTCTAACTTTAAATTGTGCCCCTTGTTCTTACACATCTCTTTTCTGAAAGATGCTACCCCTGGACTTTGTTGATTCCTTGAGGTACTTAAAGTTTCTATCATGTCCCCCGTCCTCCCTTTCATCAAGGGTATACATATTAAGCTCCTCTGTCTCTTCATATGGTTTCTGATGGGACCTGCACCATTTTAGTTGCCTCCTCTGGACTGCTTCCATCCTGTCTATGTCCTTGCGAGATGAGGTCTCCAAACTGTAATGCAGTACTCCAGATGGGGTCTCCACCAACTGTCTGTACAGAGGGATAACCACTTCCCTTTTCTACTTGTGATGCCCCTCCCATGCATCCCAGTATCCCCTTGGCTCTCCTTATTGACTTCTCACATTGCTTACCCACCTTTAGGTAATCTGATATGACTACACCCAGATCCCTTTTCATTATTGCTGTTGTTAGTACCTCCCCTCCTATTGTGTACTCTTCTCCTGGATTTTTATTTCCCAGGTGCATTACTTTGCACTTCTTTGCATTGAATCTAAGTTGCCATATGTCTGACCATGCCTCCAACCTTGCCAAGTCCCTTCTCATCCTTTCTACCCCACCCTTGTGTATCAACTTTGTTACAGATCTTTGTGTCATCTGCAAAGAGGTATACCTTTCCTTCCAGACCCTCTGCAATGTCACCTATAAAGACGTTAAAGAGGACTGGACCCAGTACTGAGCCCTGAGGTACTCCACTAGTAACCCCCCTTTCTTCAGAATGTGTTCCATTCACTATTATCTTCTGTGTCCTGTTGTGCAGCCAGTTTGCTACCCAGGCTACCACCCTGGGACCCACTCCCAGGCTGGCTAACTTGATTATTAATCTTTTGTGTGGGACTGTGTCAACTGCCTTGCTAAAGTCTAGGTAGGCTATATCCACAGCCCCTCCCTGGTCTATCACTTTGGTCACCCAATCAAAGAAATCGATTAGATTCGTCTGACATGACCTTCCTGCTGTGAATCCATGCTGCTTTGGGTCCTGTACACGGCTGGCCTCTAGGTACTGAACAATTCTTTCTTTCAGAAGTGATTCCATCATTTTCCCCACCACTGAGGTCAAACTAACAGGTCTGTAGTTTTCTGCTTCTGCCTTGCTCCCACTTTTGTGAAGGGGAATCACATCTGCCCTCCTCCAGTCCTCAGGTACCACCCCATCCTCCCATGATTTGTTAAAAAGTGTGGTCAGTGGTGTCCCTAGGTCCTCCCTTAGTTCTTTTAGGATTCTAGGGTGAATCCCATCAGGCCCCATTGCTTTGTCCACCTTGAGTTTTAGGAGTTCTTTCAGGACTCTTTCTTCTGTAAATGGACTGGCGTCAACCCCACTACCCAGAGTGCTTTTATTGTTTGGTTTAGGTAACTCCTCCTCTTCTTCTCTAGTGAATACTGAGCAAAAGTATTCATTCAGTATCTCTGCCTTTTCACTGTCTCCCTCTGCCCATCTCCCCTCTCCTTTATTAATCTTCACTATCCCCCCCCTTAACCTTTCTATGCTCCCTAATGTACCTATAAAAGGTTTTATCCTTTCTTAACTGAGTTGGCTATCTTTTCCTTAGTTTGGGCCTTTGCTTTCTGACTGCCTTCCCACTTCTTTCTGCTTTAATTGATACAGTTCCTGTTGTGCTCCTTCTGTGATTCCTTATACTTTTTGAATGCAGCCTTTTTCTCCTTAACCTTCCCTGACACCTCTTTTGAGAACCATAGTGTTTTTTTATTCCACTTTGTTTTCTTTATTTGTTTCACACAAAGGCTTGTTGCCTCCATGATGGCAGTTTTGATTTTTCTCCATTGTTCTTCCACCCCTCCTTTCTGGCCATTTGCTAATTGACAAAAAGTATTAAGAAAGCCGCAATGCAACACATCGCAGCGGTTGGTGGCATGGGCCCGATCTCCCTCTTGGCCGCAGAAATAGCACTCATCAGTAAAGTGGTCACCGAGCAGGTTCTAGAAGGGATTAACCTGAGATGGAATCAATTTCAGGAATCCTTTGCGGAGCTCATGGCTGAACTCAAGCAGCATAATTCTCGGTTGGAAGAGCTGGAACAGAGGGTTTCAGATTTGGAGGATGCCACTAAGATGGTCCCTGATAAGATGACACAGTTCTCTAAGGAGCTGGAGGAAATTAAAGCAGCCCTGGATTACCAGGAAAATTATGGATGCAAGAACAACCTTCATATTGGGGCTTCCCTGAAGATGTTGAAGAAAGCAAACTGATGGAATTTTGCGCAGTTACGCTCCCGAAGCTAATGGGGCTGGAGGTGAAAAATGGTTGGCTCAAAATTGAACGCACCTATAGGGCCTCGACACCTCACTTGCTGAGCGATTAACCTCCAAGGCAAGTGATTTTTTCACTTGCATAATTTTCCAGATCAGCAGGCCCTCATGGCAGCCCATAGGAAAAAGAAAGAAATAACTTATGAGGGCCATAAAATCACACTATACCAGGATTTATCGGCCTGAGTTTAAAGAAAACGTCAGCAATTTAACATGGCCATGAACATGCTCCGTGACTGGGGGTTGGAGTTCTATATGGCATATCCAGCAACAGTGAGAGTGCGGTCAGAGGATCCACATTCTCATTTTGGGAGCCAGCTAAACTGAAGAAATTCATCGAGGACCGGGATCGCAAGAATAAAGAAGGCTGAACATACTTTTTTGGGACCCAATTACATCTTTAATCTCTCTTGTTAGGATGCACTTCCTGATGGACATGACTTGTCTTGGTGTGGGGCCAACCTTCCAAAACCCCTGCAACAGGTGCCGCAGGATTACCCTGAGATTAATATAGACATTAATCTTTGATGTGACTGCTCCCATCTGGAGTAATGGACTTTAATATGTGGCGGCCTGGACATCTCAGTGGCGGTTTGTCTCCGGACTGGTTTTCTCCCCCCTGGAGCTGATGTATAGGGTGCCTCTATTGTCACTGGTTATGGTCTGCTGATCCTATTGGACCAATATATCCAATATATTAAATGCCTGGAGAGTATACAGGGTACTAGTGTACCGATGGAAGCTCCAGTTCGAAGAATAACTACAGGGCTATTTTTTTTTTTTTTTTAAGAGGACCTGGGAAAGTGTAATTGGAATACTGGCACCCACGACTGAAGTTCAACTGAACAAGATCCAGACCAAGGACTGTGCTGCTGTGAAACCAGGTCAGCAGGAATGAGGTGGGGGGGTCCTCACACGTAAGATCGAGGCACTGTCCTCTACCCCTCTTTGGCTCTGAATCGGGGGTATTTCCTGTGCAGGGTTGAACATGGCTGTGGGGGCTGGTCCAGAGCACGTGTTGGGGGTCGGGTCGCTGCTGGGTTTGTCACTCTGTGTGAGAGGAAACTGTAGTAATATCTGCTGGGTTTGGCAAGAGCTTATCTTCTGACAGGGGTGGTCTGATGTGGGTGGTGGGGGTACTGGGGGCCCATGGGGTTGGACGAGGCCTGTCCAGAGGGAGGAGGGGGTCAGGGGGCATGTGTGGTTACCCATCCTCATGGGGAGTTTGCCCCGAGGTCGTGTGGGATGAGTTGGGCTTTGAATTTGTTCTACATGCTGTAATGCTTGTTATTGTTATAATACTGTTACATTACACTGGGATACATATATGGCTGATTGTGCAGGTACTTTCGATACACGCAATGTTTAACATACGGTTATATAATGGTGGTGCAGGGGAGGCCGTGTGGGTATCTTGTGTTGAATGTGTTTTTGGGAGAGGTGGTGGTGTTCCATACTCTAGGTGCGGCCTTACCAGTGACCTATACAAGGGCAGTATAACCTCCTCTCTCCTACTACTTAACCCCCTAGATATGCACCCCAGCATCTTGTTTGTCTTTGCTGCTGCTTTCTTGCACTGTGTGGAGTGCTTCAGGTCACTAGTGATCATCACTCCCAAGCCCTTCTCCTCCTCTGATGCAGATACTCGGACTCCACTCAGGTAGTACTCTGTCCTGGGATTCTTGGCTCCAATATGCGTAACTTTGCATTTCTTGGCATTGAAGCTAAGCTGCCAGATCCGGGACCACCTCCCCAGCTTTTCCAGATCTTCCTGTAGGTCCTGTATCCCATCAGCTGTGTCCTTTCTCTCGCAGAGCTTGGTATCATCCATGAATAGGCAAATTTTGCCCTTAATGCCATCCCCAATGTCACTGATGAAGACACTGAACAACAACCACCCAGCACTGAGCCCTGTGGGACCCCACTGGTTACCTCTCTGGTGCCAGATAACTCTCTCCCCCACAACCACCCTCTGGGTTCTGTCTCTCAGCCAGTCTTCCACCCATCTGGCCATCTTTTCCCCAGCCCCAAGATCCAACAACTTCCTGATCAACCTTTTGTGGGGCACAGAAGAAGAGATGATATATGAGGTAGATAAAATAGGGTTAAAAGCAATGCCAGGGTTTATGTGTTAGATTTTCAATAATCCTTTTGAAAGCGCTTACAGGGATTAATTCCTGTAGTTTCAGTGTTAGCTGGAGTTTATTCCTAAAAAATTGATTGAATCCATTCCATACAGTCAGTATCTCACACTTAAAAGGAACTGCACTGATGATTCTGATTTGTACAACAAGAGAATGAGATGACAGAGATTTAGACAAAAGGATTATAATCAATAATAGCTTCAAAATACACTCCAAAGGGCACAAAATATTGACAGGAACACTTTACTTACACCTAAAAGTAGAAATCAAAACTAACAACAAACTTGTGGCCTTTTCTACACAGTACAATCATTTAGTAGGCAGGGTGGGCAATATTATATGTAACCAGTGGCCCATATTAACCGATAGTGCCTTGCAGGATGAATTAGGTGAATATCCTTGAATGCCAGGTCCAATGCACCTCCTGGTGGGATGCGTAGAGGTAATCGTACTGGTCCTGGTTGAGATTGTTGGGTGTTTGTTAGAAACTGGGGTGTTTCCGGACACCCTGATGGAGGCATTGGTACGCCCCCTTTTGAAAAAAATTATCTTGACACCCAACTGTCTCGCCAACTACAGACCTGTCTCTAACCTGCCTTTTGTGGGCAATGTTATTGAGAAGGCAGTCGTGTTGCATCTTGAGGAGCTTCTTACCACCCATGGTATCTACAGTCCTCTCCAGTCTGGTTTCAGGAAGAGGCATAGTACTGAGACGGTGTTGGTTTGGGTACTTAATGATCTCCTGACAGCGAGAGCTCGGAGGAGACATTCCATCTTAGTCCTCCTTGATCTCTCTGCTGCATTTGACACCGTGGACCATGAGGTGTTCAGGAACCTGTAATTACTCTGTTGACTGTCTGGTACAGTCTTTTTTTCCTCAGCCACTCATGCTCTGCCATGTGGAGTACTGCAGGGTTCTGCGCTTTCACCCATGTTGCTTGCAGTGTATATGCTGCCGTTGGGAGACATTATAAGGCAGTACAGGCTGAGTTTTCACTGCTATGCAGATGATACTCAGCTGTACATGTCCTTTGTATCCGAACAAAATGACATTGTCTCAGTCTTTAATAACTGACTCTCTGAGATTCAAGAGAGGATGAGTGCCAATTGGCTCAGGTTAAACCCGGATAAAACTGAGGTGTTGGTTATAGACCCAGGTCATTGGGTAAACGGGTCGCTGGCTGGGCAACCCTCCGGGCTCTGGCTTGAAGGGAACCAGATGTTGACCTCTGACCGGGTGCGGAATCTGGGTGTTGTACTTGATGATGAACTGCCACTTAAGTCCCAGGTGTCGGCCGTCATCAAGACTTCATTCTAACATCTGAGGAACATCGCCCGGATAAAACACCTAGTCCCACCCGACGATCTTCCAACTTTGGTCCACGCCTTCGTGACCTCAAGCCTTGATTACTGTAATGCCCTATACCTAGGGCTGCTGGGGGTGGACCTTCGCTGCCTGCAGTTGGTGCAGAATGCGGCTGCCAGGTTGCTGACTGGCTTGTCGAGATCTTGCCATGTCACACCTGTGCTCCGCAAACTGAACTAGCTGCCGATGCAGTGGAGGATCACCTTCAAGGTTGGTTTGTTGACCTATAATGCCATACACGGTCAGTGACCTTGGTATTTGCAAGATCTCCTCTGCCCCTACCGCCTCCTTCACCCACTCCGTTCTGCTGATGAGGGACTGCTAGAAATTCCCAGGGTCTGCTTGACTACAGTATGTCTGGAACTAGGTCTTTTGCTTTTGTAGCACCAACTCTGTGGAATTCTCTACCTCGTCGGATTAGAGCGTGCCCGTTCGTTGAGGCCTTTAAATCTGCCTTAAAGACCTATCTTTTCAACTTTGCTTTTTCTGAGGTTTAATTCCTGCTGTTTTATTAACTGATTTTAAGTATATGCTTTATGGTAATTGTGTTTTTTTATGTTTATGTACAATGCCATGGTCTTTTGGAATGGCGTTTTAGAAACAAAATTTGCTTGCTTGCTTGCTATCCAAGAGTTACTTTTAAGATAGCCAACAATGTAGGGAACTTATTGACTTCTTGCCACTTTCAACCAACTGGAAAACAGAACGCACACAACTGGCTTACCCCTAAACCTCTTGGTTTATTTATTTATTTTATTTATTTGAAAAGGTTTCACCAGGAAAGACAACATGAGCTGTAAGAAAAAATTACTCACCTTAGTAATGTTGTTTCTTCTAATGGAGTCTTGCTGTATTCTGACTATTGCAGTTAGGTCCTGCCTTTCAACTGCCCCGGAGAACAAAGAATTAACTTTCCTTAGCCAGCATGGAACATTCAGCACAAGCTCGGTTGAAGCCCCTGTCTGCTGTTGTTTAAACTCCAACCGTCAGATCTTTACGAGTAATAATCACTAGAAATTCTGTGTGGAAACTGTAAAACTCACACTAGCCAACTGGCAACTATATTTATTAAAAAGGGTTTTTTGGTTTCAAAGCAAACACTCAAGTCAGGAAACCCAAAAAACAAAACACCACACACACTCAAAGTAAAGGAGGGTGAAAAGGGCACCCCTAGGGTGCCAACACTGCTCCTGCCCACCCACATCCCAAAAACCAGGTTCTGAGAGGGAAGGCGGGGAGGTCAGAATACAGCAAGACTCCATTAGATGAAACAACATTACTAAGGTGAGCAATTTTTTCTTCAAACAACATGAAGTCTTGCTGTATTCTGACTATTGCAGACTTCCAAGCAGTACCTCCATGGAGGAGGACAGAACCTACTTTGGGAATAGGCTCTGAAGTACTGCTGTGCCAAACCGAGCATCACTCCTAGCCTGGATATCCAGAGAGTAATGCTTGGTGAATGTATGGACTGTTTTCCAGGTGGCTGCTTGACAAATTTCTAAGATAGGAATATCCCTGGCAGCAGCCAGGGAAGCAGGTATACCTCTAGTAGAGTGAGCCCTCAGGCCTGTGGGTGGGGTTCTACCTAGTTTTTCATAGTAGAATTGTATACAAGAGACAATCCACCTGGCAATAGACCTCTTAGTGGCAGGTTTGCCCTTACTGACCTCTCCATATGTGAGGAACTACTGGAGGAACTCAAACCTGTGACCCTTGGTGCGCTCTATGTAGTAGCTGAGGGCCCTTTTAACAGCCAAGCTGTGCAGCCTCCTCTCTCCAGAGGAGGAATGGTCAGTGAAGAAAACAGGGAGAGACATGGACTGATTAAGGTGGAAATCTGAAACCACCTTAGGCAAAAACTTCCTGTTAGTTCTTAGGACCACTTTATCTCTGTGGAAAGAGATGAAATCAGGCTCCACTGACAGGCTTGCAATTCACTGATACACCTGGCAGAGGTAATGGCTACCAAAAACACAGTTTTCCAAGTCAAGTACTTAAGCTCTGCAGAGGACAAAGGCTCAAAGGGAGGTTGCATAAGCTGAGCAATGCAAACATTAAGGTCCCAAGCAGGAGCAGGGTCCCTAAAGGGGGGATTGATGTGCAGCAATCCCTTGAAGAACTTACAAAACACAGGATGAGCTGACAGAGGAGAGGGCTTGCCTACTGACAAGAAGGCAGAAACAGCTGCCAAATGCACTTTAAGTGTAGCAGGCCTAAGTCCTAAGCCGTTAAGATGGGCCATATAGTCCAGAACTGTAGGCAACCCGGCAGATTCTGGAGAAATATGCTTATTTAAGCACCAAATAGTGAACCTTTTCCATTTGGAGTTGTAAGCCTTTCTGGTGGAAGGCTTTCGAGAGGCCTTAAGGATATCCAGAACCCCTTGAGAAAGGTGCAGATCAGCAAACTCTAACTCTTCAAGAGCCATGCCTTGAGATTGAGAGACTTGAGGTTCGGATATCAAATCCTCCCCTGCGAGGATATCAACAGGTTGTAATTCCTGGGAAGAGACAGGGAAGGTGGACTGCTAGGACAGCAACAGAGGGTACCAGGGCTGTCTGGCCCAGTCTGGAGCAATCAGAATCACTTTGCATGGTTGTGACCTGATCTTGACTAACACTTTGAACAGGAGAGGGAAGGGGAAGCATATAGAAATTTCCTTCCCAATCCAGAATCAGAGCATCCAGGGGGACTGAGCCCAAGACTGGGGGTCTGCAACAAAAGACAGGAAGTTGGTGATTGTCTGGGGCTGCAAAAAGATCTATCTGTGGAGTGCCCCATCTCGAGAAAATCACTTTCAAAACTAGGGGATCTAGGGTCCATTCGTGATGGCCCTGGGATATCCTGCTAAGAGCATCTGCTAGGACATTGTTCTTCCCTGGGAGGTGAACTGCTTTCAAAGAGGTTTGCAGGGAACAGGCCAGGGACCACAACTTCATTGCTTCTGTGCACAAGGGCCGTAGACCGAGTGCCTCCTTGCTTGTTGATGTACCACATTGTGGTGGTATTGTCTGTTCTGATCTGGACCACCTTGTTCTGTACAGATTTGGAAAAGGCTTGCAGTGCCAGAAACACTGCTCTGAGTTTCAAGAGATTGATCTGAAGCAGAGATTCTTGAGGTGACCACAGCCCTTGGGTGGTAAGATCCCCCAGGTGGGCTCCCCAGCCCAGCAGGGAGGCATCTGTGGTGAGTATCACTGAATGAGACTGAGTGACAAAAGGAACTCCTTGCCTCAAATTGTCCTGATCCTGCCACCATTGCAAAGCCTGGATCAGGGTTCGAGTCACTGGGACTAGCTTGGTAAGGGAATCCTTTCTTTGGGACCAGAAGGCTCTTAAGTGGAACTGAATGTCCCTCATCTGAAATCTTGCTCCCTGGACCACTGCTGTAGAGGCTGCCATGTGGCCCAGAAGCTGCAGGAAATGCCTTGCTGGTCGAGACACCTGAAGGGTGAATGAAGAGGCCAGTTCCATAAGGGTCCTTACCCTGTCCAGGGAAAGGAAGGCTCTTGCCCTTATTGTATCCAGCTCCGCCCCTATGAAGGTGAGGAGCTGTACTGGCTCGAGAACTGACTTTGGAAGGTTGAGGAGGAATCCTAAGGAAGTGAGCACTTGCTGAGTTATTTGCAGATGTGACTTGACTTGTTCTGGAGACTGACCCACTATAAGCCCGTTGTCCAAGTATGGAAAGATGGACATCTTTTTTCTCCTTAGGAAAGCAACCACTACTGCCAGGCACTTTGTGAACACCCTTGGGGCTGATGTTAGACCAAAGGGCATTGCTCTGAATTGATAGTGGCCTGAGGGCAACTCGAACCTGAGGTACTTTCTGTGGGAGCACCTGATGAGAATGTGAAAATAGGCATCTTTGAGGTCCAGGGAGGCTGGCCAGTCCCCTGGCCTTAGAGAGGGTAGAATTATTCCCAGAGTCACCATTTTGAACTTTGGTTTTAAAAGGTGCTTGTTCAGATATCTTAGATCAAGGATGGGCCGCCATTCTCCTGTTTTTATGGGGGGTTAGGAAGTACCTGGAGTATAATCCTTTGCCCTTGTGTAGGGTAGGAACCCTCTCTATGGCTCTGAGAGCCAGGAGGGAAGAAACCTCTGCCTCTAGGGCAAGGGTCTCTGATGGATTTGCAGGTGGAAAGGATCTGGCTCTCATTTTGGGAAATATTTTGAAGCTGAGAACCAGTCCCTGGCTTACTGCTTCCAGGACCCACTTGTCTGATGTCAGAGACTTCCAGTCCTGGACAAAGTAAGCCAGCCTGCCCCCTACAGGTATTGGAGAATCGACCCGGGCAGACCCATCAGGGTGTCTGCTTGGCAGGGGCTTTAGGCTGAGGGGTGGAAGCAGGCCTGCTCATTCCCCGTCTGCCTCTCCCTCTGAAGAACCCCCTCTGAGCATACGAAGAAGAAGAGGAGGCCTGGGCTTCGTAAAAAGGCCTTTGAAAAGCCTGCCCCTGCCCCTGGACTGCTGCCTTTGAGGAGTGGCTTGCCTTTCTTTGGTCTGAGCACTCCTGTAGGTGGTCCTGTACTCGTCCATCTTTTTCATGTAGTTCTCTGTCTGCTCCCCAAACAGAGAATTACCAATGACAGGGAAATCCATGGCCTTAGCCTGGGTATCCTGTGATAGGCTAGTACATCTGAGCCAAGCCATCCTTCGAAGGGCCACAGATGTAGCCATGACTCTAGATGAAACATCACTGGAGTCCACAGCAGCATGAAATTGCACCTTGGATGCCTCAATCCCATCTGCAGCCACCTGCTCCAGTTCCTTGGCAAGCTGGTCAGGGGCCTGTTTAGCCAGAGCCAGAACAGTGTCCCATCTGGACTTCTGGTATCTAGCTGTGTAGGCCATATAGTTAGCCTGCCTGAGTCCCAAAGATGCTGCCATGTACTGCTTCTTTGCCATGGCATCAATCCTCCTGGAGTCCTTATCTGGGGGTGTGATGCCAAGGGAATATTTGCCTTATCACAGGCAGCAGCCTGCACTACCCCAACATGGCTGTATTGCTGAGATAGGAACTCCATGTCAGAGCCTGAAAGGGTGTACCTCTTGTCCATTCATCTGTCCACAGGAGGTATGGAGTTAGGAGTCTTTAGAATTTTAATTGTCTGTTTCCCAAAAGATTTATGGAGGGGAATAGACAGTTTCCTGGACTCTGGGATGTCCATCATTTCAACAAAGTCAGGCTCCTCCTGATCCTCTACTGCTTCTTCCACTGGAAGCTGGAGAGTTTCAGCCACTTTTTTGTAAAACATAAAGTGGGAGGGGGACTCAGAAAGCCTAGGAGGAGAAACACCTGAAGGTCTGTCTGGGGAGATGTCCGGGTCAATAGGCACATCCAGACTTTCATAATCACCATCATCCTCCTCATACTCTCCCTCCTCCTCCTCCTCCTCCAGTTCATAAAATTCTTCTGAAGTGTAATCCGGAACTGGGGGAACCGACCGAACCGAGCCCCTGCCAGATTGTGCCGGTTCGGCCGGAACCGGAGTTAGCGATTGCACTATCCTTATCGCTTTGGCTATCTCATCAGTGGTCGGAGTATGAATTTCTGGATCCGAACCGGATGATTCTTCTTCCTTTTTAACGAACCGACTCTCGAATCGGCTCTCCTTTTGCCGAAGAAGTTTAGCCCTGGTCAGAGGGCACTCTTTCCTGTTCGGTCAGAACCGTACCGGGCTGGCCATCCGGGTCAGTGGACTTCTCTGCCTCCCCTTCCCTCAGTCTACCTATTCTCTTATCCAGGGTAGCTTTGGGAAAATTCTTTCAAATTTGGCAGTCTGAATCGAGGTGGTCAAACCCAGACAATAAACACAGGTGGTGTCGGGATCAGCCTTAGCAAAGGCTTCCCCACACACACTGCAGTGTTGAAACCCAGTGGGCCACGTTTTTTTCTTGGGTTTCTCAGACATGGCCAATCCTATCCAAACGCACCTTTTTTGGCAATCCGCCAGGCAAGACTTCTCTCGGCTCCTGGACCGCTGTTACGGGTCTTGGAAAAAAAATGTAATTAAATCCGTTTTTTTTAGAACCGATACGGATCGGTTACCACACTCTAAGTAAATTCACAAACTTTTTAAGATTAAACTGATCGGTTCAGCTGAACCGATCCGAAATTTACAAGTTCCGCACAGAAACTAAATGTAAAACCTATCTAGTACTCACGGTACCACAGACAGAGACTTAAACTGACATTCGATAGCAGAAATTCGGTAGAAACCGAGCGGAAAAAAACTTTTTTGAACTGAGCAAAGGAGAAATCTCCGGAGCGACTGTTCAGTGAGACAGAGTAAAGAATCTGACGGTTGGAGTTTAAACAACAGCAGACAGGGTCTTCAACTGAGCTCGCACTGAACGTTCCATGCTGGCCATGGAAAGTTAACTCTTTGCTCTCCGGGACAGTTGAAAGGCAGGACCTAACTGCAATAGTCAGAATACAGCACGACTTCATGTTGTTTGAAACAGCTCGTTTCCAGAAGCATCCTGGGAAGGGGGAACATAAATGGGAGGATCAAGCAAAGTCAAAACAATCAAATACATACAGTGCAAAACAATACATACAGTGCTGTACTAGTCCTATGGAATACAAATACTGAACAATCAACTATATAAGTGCAATTCAGATACATACAGTGTTGGGCTAATACAATGCAGTACTAATCAGTATGAGACAACAGAAGTTAATGTAAACGTGGAGTGGTATATAACAGAGTGAGACCAAGACATAGGGGGAGAGAAGAAGTCATAGTCATTGGGGGGAGGGTAGTAAAGGACAATAAGCAGATGGGTAGCATTATGCAGTCGCAGTTGTAGCACAGATACGGGGTAGGTAAGGGGCCAAGGTAGGGGAAAGGAGGGTAGGAGAGTATGGTATGCGTGGTTGGGGGAGGATTGTTTGGGAGAAAGAGGTGTTAGGTGCAGATACAGGGTAGAGGAAAGGGTTGTGGCAACGCGGTGGTGAGTAAGTGCAGGTTCAGATCCGAAAAGCCAGTATTTGAGAGTAGATAAGCGCTCAATGAATTTTAGGAAGGGGAGTAAACACACAAGGGATAGGGGAGGAGGGATGGATGAGAGAAAGGAGTTACTGCATGAGCAGCAGGTAGGGAGGGTGGGTGGGAGGAGAAGTAGAATGACCCTCCAGGATGCTGAAAGCACTGTGGGGGGATGGTGAAAGGAGTGGAGAGAGGGGGGAAGGGGCGGACAGGCCAGGAACTGCTCCCAGGAACTGAATCCCTTCAGGATGCTGAGAATCCTGCAAGGGGACAGGGCCTGGTGGAAAGGGAGAAGGGGGTGGTGGGGGAGATGTGAGGTGGGGGGCAGAAGGAGGGGTAGATAGGGTCAGGGAGGTGCCAGTTAGAGGTAGCAGGGGAGGCAGTGGGGAGGAGTGGTGGAGAAGGAAGGAGGAGAGTGTGATCCCCAGGAGCTGCATCCACTTCAGGATGCTGAGAACCCTGCAAGGGGACAGGGACCAGAGAAGAGGGAGAAGGGAGGAGGAAAGGGAGAGAGGGGTAGTGGGGGAGATGTGAGGTGGGGGCAGAGGGAGGGGTAGACAGGGTAGGGAGGCATCAGTTAGAGGTAGCAGGGGAGGCAGTGGAGAGGAGTGGGTGGAGAGGGGAAGAGGAGAGTATGAGCCCCAGGAGCTGAATCCCCTTCAGGATGCTGAGAACCCTGCAAGGAGACAGGGCCCGGAGGAGAGGTAGAAAAGAAGGGGGTGTAGTGGGGGAAATGTGAGGTGGGGGGCAGAAGGAGGGGTAGATAGGGTCAGGGAGGCACCAGTGAGAGGTAGCAGGGGAGGCAGTGAGGAGGAATGGGTGGAGAGGGGAGGAGGAGAGTATGGTGGGCATGGTAGAGGGGCCTTTTTGGGAGAGAGAGGTGTTAGGTGCAGATACAGGAATGAACAGAGTGCTTACGTGTTCTTGGTTTCCACAAATATGAAAACTTGAAATGTTTGTAAATATGCACAAGGGGATATTTACATACATTGTCACAACAATGGGAAAGTAAAATTAAAAAATGTCCTGCAGGACAACTTTTATTTACATTGCCTGGTGCCCATGTAATAAACATTACGTAGACAGAACAGTGTGCCCACTGAAAACTCATATACAGAAACACATGAGGGCAATCATTAATGCAAATGATAGAAGAGCCCTGGGCACACACTTTGCCTCTACACATAACTCCGATCCATCAGGTCTGAAATTTACAGCTTTAGAAATGCTGAATGGATTCCCAAGTGTATTTATCATTTGGTGGGAGTACCTCAGTTTTACCCCAGCTGACCTTGAGGCCTGAGAGAGATGAGAAGGTTTTGAGAGTATCTAGGATGGGGGCAAGAATGATCTCGGGTTCGTAAGCACATAATGTCATCTGCATATGCCAAGGTTTAGAAGAAAGGAGCTATTCCATTTGGATGTCCTTAATCTCCCGAAAGTGCCTTAGTTTTTGTGGGAGTGGCTCCATTGCTATGAGACAGAGTGGGGGGGAGGGCAGCCTTGTCTCATACCTCAGTGGAGTGAGAATCCAGGGGAGATAAGACCACTGGTTTATACGGATACCAGTGGAGATGCATACAGAAGCTTTACTAGTTTTGTTTAGCTGGAACCCAGTCCCATAGCCTCCATAACTTGATACAGATACTCCCACTAAACTGAGTTGAAAGCTTTTTCCGTGTCTGTGCTCATAAGTAAGGACGGATTCTACTGGGCAGCTGCTGCCTGTATTGCAGTTATCAGTGGAGGTCCAGATGGACCTGTGCACAGCACTGCAGGTGGCAGGGGCTACTGAGGGGTTGCAGGCCTCAAACAACCAAAACCAGATCCGTACTGGTCCAGATGCATAATGCAACTGGTACTGGCAGGTTAAGCGTGAAAATGCCCAGCTGCAGAATAATAATTAACAAAGTGCCAGCATTCAGACGTCCCCTGCGGTTAAGCCAGTCGGTCATGTTATCAGAGGGCTGGCCACAGGAGATTCTGGTATAGTTAAGTTTGACATTATGGTGGGTGGGTGGGGGTGATGGACATATGGGCACAGGATCAACCAGATATAAAGTAAGCGATCTAACTTGATAATGAGTGAAAAAAATCTTTTACAATTTGCTTAGTTGGGATCTCTAGGTACTGCAACATTAAGACAGGGGAGCTGAGGATTCTCCTATAATCTCTTTGGCTAATTTCTCCTGAAAGTTTTGTTCAGATAAGAAGAAGCTGTCTACATATGAACATACGAAGTTGCCAGCAGATACAGGCCTTACAGCCTATCTAGTCTGCTCGAGTGTGAGCACTTCAGTCCATTAGACTGCAGCTGTCCCCCCTCACTTTTTCTCTCTCACCACCCACCGCTTATATATATATATATATATATATATATATATATATATATGTGTGTGTGTGTGTGTGTGTGTGTGTGGTTAACACCTGCTTCCAGTGCGAGCTGCGCACACGCATGATCCAAAATGATAATGGGTTCTATGGCTGAGCCTTGGAGATATTTCATCATACGTAAAAGCATAAGGGAAAAAATCCAGCCAACTGCTATTACTGTTGGGAGCTGAACAAAATGCGAAGTCCTTGCCCATTGGGTGTCGGGTTCTCCACCGATCTGCTATCCCAAGTTTCTTAGCCATGAAATGCAGGGCCATTCAGGACTTTGTAGTGGAGACGCTAGGGCAGTACAGTTTTTCAAGGACTGGGTCCCAGATCTCATTAAAGTCTCCTCCTATGAGGAGATTTTCCCCTGGCGCATACATGGCTGACACTTCCTGACCTACATCTGGAAAGAAGGTACTGGAATCCAGTTATGGGCAGTAGATGTTCACAAGAATCTATACTCTATAGAAAATAAGCACCTTATTTATTACTTACCTGCCCTCTTTGCAGTGCACTGTGGGCAACATCTGGACTGGCAGTTTTCTGTGGAACAGTATGGCCACCTCTCTTGCTTTTGAGGAAAACGAGCTCCCTATTACCTGTCCCACCCATTACACTTTTGTGTTCTCACAGTGAGGAGGTGAGTCTCCTGCTGGAAGGCTATATCACATTGCTCCTTTTTCAGATGATGTAGGCCTTGTTTCCTTTTAATGGTCGAATGGAGGTCTTGCGCATTCCATGTGATATATTTCAGAAGTGGCTTCTCAGTTTGATTGGGGGACCCATTATAAAGCATCTCCCCCGGGCGAGGGGTTGGGGGATGAGGACTGGTGGTGGGCCAGAGGTGCTAGTGGATAAGCAGTTCCTGCCCCTCTCTGTTCCCTGTATTGGTGGAGTAAAAATATGGCAGGTTATGTGGCCAAACCCAAAAATTCCATTTACATATCCCCCAATAAGGAAATGCTGCGACAATAAAGCGTATTTGGTAGTACTGACTGTTTCCTAGAAATAGGGAGGAGTTAATGACTAGACAGAACATTTCAAACTTCCTCATACCTGGAATCCTACGTATAAATAACCCCCAAGTAACCCGCATTCCAAGGGTCAGACCCACAAATTGACATTAAAACCCACAGACCTGCGACAGTCTTGTACAACCCACAAATCGTTTGATCAATCTTGGCTGAGGGTTGTGGCACGCAGTTAAGGGCACTGTCTTTTTAAGAATTAGGCTCCAGGACTGCAGCAGTGCATTGTGCTTACCAAAAGAGTAGAAGCTCAGAGAGAGGGAGGGAGGGAGCTGCAGTGAAGCTCAGCTAGCTGAGATGGTGAGCAGCAGGTCCTGGTTTCTTCTTCCTGTTTAAAAAAAGACTTCTGGTGGTGACCCTGCGAGAGGAGACGTCACATCACAAAACACAGTTTGTCTGTTTGTGTGGTTGTGATGGCATGGTGGTGATGGTGCTTACGGTTAAGAGATGTTGTGTCTGGCTTGTGTTGAACAGCACTAGAGGATCAGAGAGCTCAGTTTTCTGTTCAGCATAAATACAGCGATCTCAGCACTGATGCAGAGGGAACAGCTGGGGTATGGGTATTGATCCTTCTGGAGAGTGGTGGGTTTACAAAGCGGAGGGAAGGGGGGCTGCACAGTGAGTCCTCATTTTCTCATACATGCCAGGAGGCTGGCAACTGTTTGTTGCCCTTAGCCACATGTGCTCAGGGTTTGATGCAGGATCGGCACACCTCAACTTTTACTTCCTGTAGTGCTGCATGGTGTGTGTGTGCGTGCGCTGCATGTGGTCTTCTTGACCTGTTGTTGCAGGTAGGCATACCTTCCAAGTCTCCCTGTTTTTGCCATTTTTTTACATTCCCCTTGCTTTTGATAGCACCAGTCCATGTCGCTAAAATCATCAGAATTAAGGAACAAATTGTTCCCTCTGTATTTAAACGACTTTAGGAGTGCATTTCTAGCTGCTGCTGTTTTCTTTTTCTGTTACTGATTCGAAATGTAATTTTAATAATTTAGGTCAGATTAATCATTTTCCAAACATTTCTCGAGGCCCCACTCAGCTGGAGAAAAGGACTTATGTATAACATTCAACACTGTAAGGTGCTGACTCTGTGACAAAACTGCACACACATAACTGTAACACAATACATTTTAACTACCTATTAAGGAGAAGACTGATAGCACCCTCAAAACCACTGACTGAGCTACCAAGCGAGGTTCGTTAACAGATACCATCAGTTCCTAAAAACCTGCTCTCTGATCTCCAAAGTGCAGACTCCTACCCTGGTGGGACTAGGAATTTAAAATTCTCTAAAGCTACACTAACTACCTTGCAGAATTCCTATATCAGAAAACATGAGTACTAAAAATGCATAGGAGCTCCAGAAGGAGAGTCAGATTTCATCTGAGCTCCTTCGAATTTACTAAAGGGACACACAAGTGCTGTCGCGTGGTCTCCATGCCCCAGGTCAGTGATCACTATCTGCCTCTCGCAGCAGGGAGAGCCTAGCAGTATATACCTGTCTGGTCTGTTAAGCCTTGCCACACCAGCTATCTCAAAACAGAAGAGAAAATATCTGCTAGCAGGACACAGGCTGCATACTCCACCAGGAAGCACCTCTTGCCATCCTGGGAGCCACCAAGGGATAACTCCATTCTCCAACAGGGGGTGGAAGTGAATTCTACCATGGGAGTTAGTTTTTAAGAAAGAAACTAGTAAGACACATCTGGGGGACCCGCAGTTTTTTTTGTTTTTTTTAATGCTCCTCCCTCAGAGCACCAGCACCTACCCTACCGCCCTCCGAACCCTGCCACCACTACCTGCCCCAATTGCAGCCTTACCTGGATACCCCGGCATATCCCTCTACCAGTAGAATCCCTCTCTTCTGATGGGGAAGGGCCTGACGGCCAGCGGTACACAATCAAGGAGCTGCGGGGCTGGTTCCAGGCTGACTGCGGGGCTTCGGGTGGCAGAAGCCGGGCACTCGTCATCTGGTCGGGGCGTACTTTTTCCATATTTCTGTGCCCTGCCCACACAGTTCTTGGCTTTGTATGAGGCAGCCTGGGGCGGAGTCAGACGGGGGCATGTCGAGGCATCACGTCCCCTAAGTATGCCACCAATCCGCCCGCAAGGCCTCAGGCGAAACCCCCCCTCCCACGAGGGAAGCGTCCAATGGACACTTACGATACCCCTCCCTGCTGGTCTCTGCTCCTGGTACCTGGGCTCGGGGTGTGAACCCGGGGTCGCCAGCATGCTGAGCAAAACCCTTTGTTCAGTGTCATGGAACTGGCTGTGGACCCACAGTGTTTAAGTGTAAGTGCACCACTTCCTGTATGCCACATGTATGTTACAGACAGCAATTTGCTAACAGCAACAGAATAGATGCTGTGAGAGGCCTGACATTCAATGGAAGGGAATGAGCTGCACAGCACACATGCCTTGGGTCATGGTTTCTTTACTGCACCCCCCCAAAAGTCATATTAAAGGCTGGAGATGGATTTTTCCTTTCTGTCACACTCTCTCTCATTTTTTTTTTTTTCAGTTTTATTTTTTCCCCCTCTTCCTTTGTTTCTTATCCAGGTGAGCATTATCTACCTTCCTGTTAGGGTGTACTCAGCTGGGCTGAATGATGTCTCCAGAGTTAACCTGCTATGCCTGTGGAGGAGGATATGCTGTACTAATCACTACTTCCTCTTCCCCCATCAGCCAACTGGATAAGATGCAGGTAAACAACTTTTAACTGTTCACTAGGGAGGATGATGGAGGACTAAGGAGAGGGATACCTGTTTTGTGTGTGTGTGTATGTGTGCAACTGTCACCATATGAGGGAGACTGTGACGAACATGGACACCTCCAGACCGCATCTGCCACCATACGAGGGAGAATGCACACAGCCCAAACGTACCGCTCCACTACTGAGGACTCCCCCCTCAGGTATGCTCTCAGACAAAAGTGACAATTTGTATAATTTCAAAAAGGTGGGCTTTATGGTTGACACTGACAGTTTTGAGAGATGTGTGCCTTGTGTGTGGGCTGCAGTCCAGGGTACTACCTCAGGATTCAGCTTCCCATCCGGTTTTGATGGCATGACTGAGTTCACCAGCTATACACTCTGAGGCTATTTTGTTCCGTTTAGTAAAAGAAACACCTCGATAAATGAATAAATATCTGGTGCCATTCCCCAGAATGACAGAAAGAGCTCCCCCTCAGCTACTTTACATTACAACAGTCAATACCAGAAGAAATCAGCATTTTGGCTCCAACCAGAAGTCACATATTTAGTGCTTAGTATACTGCCCATTTGGAACAGACACAGCAGTCATACTGATTAGAGGGGCTCAGTACGGAATCATTCTGCTGCACAATCTCTGCCCATGTTTGCCCTGCTCGAGCAGGGACAGTCTCTTCTTCTTCTTCTTGTTGTACCAGCAGTGCTGGTCTTTCAGTATGGGTAATGAGTTTGGAGTGTCTGGAGTGCCACTCCATGAGCTGGAGTTTTGCGGTGATGCTTCAAAGCCCTTACTCTGGCTTCAGTGTTGCTACTTAGGGAGTTCTAAGAGAGGGGGAATTACCCTTCTCAACCCTAGATTTGCCATTCCTCAATCGTCTCTTCTGCCACTGTTCAGGTGATGCCACATTCATGGAGGGTGCTGGAAAACAGGGGGAGGTTTCTTTTTCTTGAGGGTTATTGTGTGCACCCTAACTCTCAGTGTTTGTAGGTTGCAGTCCTTTTTCTGTAGAGTGTTAACTTTCCAGGCTGCAGTACAAATGTGGCTGCCTCCTGTACTGTGGAAAAGTCAGGAGGAAAAAATTACTCACCTTAGTAATCTTGTTTCTTCTAAGGGAATCTTACTGTATTCTGACTTATGCAGTATGATCTCACCATAGGACTGCCCCGGAGCCGAAATGGTTAACAGAACCTATGCAAATGATGGAATGCTAGACTCTAGCACAGTTTTCAAATCACTGTCCCTGGCAAACAGCTTCTAAACCATCAGATTCTTAACGAAGCATGCACTAAGAAGTTTCTTACTACTCTAATAATAATATTAATAATAACAATAACAACCCTCCCAGACAATAGTAAGGAAACATTTATGGGAACTACCCCTTCTTTAGAAAAAAGCTTCCAAAGTGGCATTACTAAGACTCAAGTCACAGATGCCCAAAAACAAGAACTTCAGATACCGGCAGGTTTGCAATGGTTATAACACAGCTGTAGTGCAGTGACCAAAGATTATTGCAGGGGAGGAAGGAAGGGAGCTCAGAATACAGTAAGATTCCCTTAGAAGAAACACGATTACTAAGGTGAGTAATTTTTTCTTCAAACCCTATGAAATCTTACTGTATTCTGACTTATGCAGATTACCAAGCAGTGCCTTTGGAGGTGGGCCTATATAACCTATTTAGGAAACAGGCTCTGCAGGACTGCTGTGCCAAACCTGGCATCACCTCTGGCCTGAACAGCCAAACAATAATGTTTGGTTAATGTGTGAACTGTCTTCCAGGTTGCAGCTTTGCAAATGTCCACTAGGGGGATATCTCTGGCAGCTGCTAGAGAGGCTGTAGTACTCCTAGTCAAATGGTCCTTGAGGCCTACAGGTGGTTGCTTACCACCTTGCTATAGCAAAACTGAATACAGGCCACAATCCATTGTGCATTGGATCGTTTTGTGGCAGGTTTTCCTTTTCCCACCTCTCCATAAGTGAGGAAAAACTGGGTTTGATCCAATCTGTGACCCTTTGTGTGGTCAAGATAGTAGCTGACTGCCCTTTTTACATCCAGGCTGTGCAGCCTATGCTCACCTGAGGTGGAATGGTCTGTGAAGAAGACTGGCAAAGTAATAGACTGGTTGAGGTGGAACTGATACCATCATGGGCAAACAATTTCTATTAGTTCTCAAAACTACTTTTTCACTATGGACATAAATATAGCCAGGCTCTGTAGATAGTGCCTGATCCTCACTGATTCTTCTGGCAGAGGTAATGGCTAACAAAAACACTGTTTTCCAAGTAACATATTTGAAGTCTGCTGTGGACATGGGCTCAAAAGGGGACTGCATAAGCTAAGCAATGCAAACATTCAGATCTCACATGGAAGTAGGTTCCCTGTGTGGCCGATGCAAATGTAGTAACCCCTTAAAAAATTCTTTAACACTGGCTTTGAGGCCAAGGAAGATGCCTTACCTGCTGATAAGTAAGCTGAGACAGCTGCCAGGTGCACTCTCATGGTGAAAATACTTAAACCTGTTGAATGCAAATGGGCCATATAGTCCAGGACTATAGAGAGACTAGCTTGGGTATGGTCCAAGCCCATACCCTGACACCAAAAGGAAAATATTTTCCATTTGAAGGCATAGGTTTTCTTGGTAGAAGGCTTTCTGGAAACTCAGTATATCCATGACTCCTTCTGAGACATGCAAGTCTGCGTACTTTAAGTCTTCAAGAGCCATGCCTCGAGTCTGAGTGATAGCAGGCTGGGATACATGATCCTGCCCTGTGATGATGACAGTAGATTGTACCTCCTGGGGAGACTAATTGGCTTAGCTACTGACAATGATAGGAGCATGGAGTACCAAGGCTGTCTGGCCCAATCTGGAGCAATGAGGATCATTGAGGCTGGCTGAAGCCTGAGTTTGTTTAGTACTTTCACTAACAGAGGAAAAGGAGGAAAAGCATACAGGAACCTCCCTTTCCACTCCAGCAGAAGTGCATCCAGAGGAACTGTGCCCTTGGTGGGGGACCTACAACAATATTGTGGGAGCTGGTGACTGTCTGAAGCTGCAAACAGATCCACCTCTGGGGTACCCCATCTCCTAATAATGGTCTGCAAGACCGGTTTGTTCAGTGACCACTCATGGTGGTTCTGGTTTATTCTGCTGAGGGCATCCGCCAAGATATTGTCCTTATCTGGAAGGTGGACAGCTGAGAGGGAAACATTCAGGGAGTATGCCAAGGCCCAGATTCTCATTGCCTCTGTGCAGAGGGGAGTTGACTTCGTTCCCCCTTGCTTGTTTATGTAGTACATGGTGGTTGTGTTGTCTGTTCTGACCTGGACTACCTTTCGTTTGACCTGACTGACAAATGACCGAAGAGCCCGAAGAACTGCTCCAAGTTCTAAAAGGTTGATATGTAGGAGAGATTCCTGCTTTTTCCATATGCCATGTGCAGTGTAGTCACCCAGATGTGCTCCCCACCCTAGGAGGGATGCATCTGTCATGAGTACCAGACAGTGGATCTGTTGCAGGAAGGGCACTCCTTGTCTGAGATTGTTTCTCTCCTGCCATCACTGCAAGGCTTGGAGAAACGTGACTGTGACAGGACCAATTTTGAAAGAGGGTCCTTTCTTTGGGACCAGTATTCCCTTAAGTGAAACTGAATGTCTCTCATCTGGAAACTAGCCCCTGGCACAGTTGCTGTGGAGGCTGCCATGTGGCCTAACAACTGTAGGAAGTGCCTTGCTGGCCTGGAGGCATGCAGTTTGAAGGAATCAGCTATCTGGATGAGGTTGTCCACCCTGTCTTGTGGAAGGTAAGCCATCCCTTTTTATGTATCCAGTTCTGCCCCTATGAATCTGAGCAGTTGGACTGGTTCTAGGACAGACTTTTTGTGGTTCACCAAGAACTCCAGGGATGAGAGAGTGTCTTGTGTTAATAACAAAGCCTCCCTTACATGCTGGCATGACAGGCCCACTGTGAGCCAGTCATCTAGGTAGGGGAACACTGACACCCCTTGTCGTCTTAGGTGTGCCACTACCACTGCTAGACATTTTGTGAACACCCTTGGAGCAGATGTCAGTCCAAAGGGCATTGCCCTGAATTGGTAATGACCTGATGGCAACCTGAATCTGAGGTACTTTCTGTGTGACCTTCTGATTGGGATGTGAAAGTAAGCATCCTTCAGATCCAAGGATGCTAGCCAGTCTCCTTGTCTTAGGGTCGGTAGTATGGTAGCCAGGGTTACCATCTTGAATTTTGGTTTTGTCAGATGCTTGTTTAAGTATCTGAGATCCAAAATGGGTCCCCACTCCCATTTTCTTTATTGTGAGGAAGTACCTTGAATACAGTCCTTTTCCTATCTGGGTGGAAGGGACTGGTTCCACGGCTTTCAGCAGCAGAAGGCTTGAAATGTCCTTTTCCAGCAGAGCTGTTTCTGATGGGGAAGAGGGTTTGAAGGCCCCTGACCTCAGCTTTGGCATAGCTTCGGAAACTGAGGACAAGTCCTTGGCCCACTACTTCCAGGACCCATTTGTCTGTGGTGACATTTTCCCACTCCTGGAAGTAGTGGTCCAACCTGCCCCCTACTGGAAGTGGGGAGGCGACCTGAACAATCCCCTCAGGGAGTCTGTTTGGACTGTGCTACTGGCTGGACACTGGGGCTAGTGCGGCCACTGCCCCGTCTACCCCTGAGGTATCCCCTAGGCTGGTACTGGGGAAAAACTTAAGGATGGAAAAAGGGCCTATAAGGAGTCTTACCTCTGCCACTCCTTGCATGGTGCTTCTGGGGGTTGGCAGCCCTTTCTTTAGCTGCTGTACTTTTTATAGGAAGCCTTGTACTCATCCATTTTTTTCATGTATGCCTATGTTTGTTCCCCAAACAGAGACACAGGGTCACAAGGAAAATCCATGGCTTTGTTCTGAGTATCCTGTGTCAGGTTGGTAGTCCTGAGCCAGACAAACCTCCTCAGTGATGCAGAAGATGCCATTTGTCTGGATGCAGTGTCATTAGCATCCACTGTCATTCTAAACTATGTTTTAGAGGCTTCAATGCTTCTTTTTGCAGTTCCCTCCAGATCAGCAGCCATGGGACGAGGGGCTGCCTTGGCAATCTCTAAAACTGTAGACCACGTATTTTTTTGATACCTGGCTATATAGGCCATGTAAGATTCTTGCCTAATAGCCAGGGAGGATCCTAAATAAATTTTGTTTGCAGTGGAATCCACCCTCCTAGAATCTTTTTCTGGAGGGTGGGAGGCCAGAGGGATGTCAGCTTTGTCACAAGCTGCAGCCTGTACTACACCTTCATGGCTAGGATGCCCAAAAAGAAAGTCAGCCCCAGCCTTGACTACCCAATACTTTCAGTCTGCCTTCCTGTCTGTGGGTGGGACAGAAGTAGGGGTTTGCAGCACCTTCATGGTCTGCTTCTTTAATGATTTGTGAAGAGGGAGGAGAACCTTTTTGATGGTGGGACATCCATCATTTCTTTATAATCCTCTTCCTCCTCATCCTCTATATCTTCTTGGGATGGGAGGTCGAGGGACTGAGCCACTTGCTTCATAAAAGCAAAGTATGAGGTAAAATCTTCTGTTCCCTTGTCAGGGGAATCTGGTCTGTGAGAAGCAGGGGAGATGTCTGGGTCAATAGGCTCCCCAGAGTCCTCATCTTTGTCTTCCTCATCAGGTTCAATGCCAAACTCAGTGTCTCCAAAAGGATCCCTACTAGGGTCTGCTAAACCGGAGATATCCTGTGAACCGGGAGTATGGGAAACCGGTTACTTCCCAACCGGAACCGAGGATTGGAGAGACTGAATAATTTTAATCGCACTAGCGAGCTCCTCAGCAGAAGAAACCATGGTTTGCTTCGGTTGCGGTTCCTGGTGCTTCTCCTTTCTCTTCTTTTTAACCGAGATGACCAGTTCAGCAGCCTTATCTGCGGTAAGTTTCTTTGTAGAGCTTTCGCCCCTGTCACAGAGCAGTCCCTCCGGTTCATCCAGTTGCTCCATGGCCAGGTTAGCAGCCTTTTCAGTCATTTTCTCCTTCAGTCTTTTTAATGTCCTGTCTAAAGGAGACTGAGGAAAATTAGCACAGATCTCACAGTCTGTCTGTAAGTGGTCAGACCCCAGACAGAACAAGCAAGTAAAATGAGGATCTGCTTTTGCAAACAGTTCCCTGCACTCAGTACAGTGCTGTAAACCAGTGGGTCCTGTTCTCTTTTTTGGTTTCTGTGACATAACCCAGATACCACACAAAGTAAAGTAAATGTAATATATATATATATATATATATATATATATATATATATATATATATACACACACACACATATATATCTTTTTTTTTTGGTTGTCACACTGGAATAAGAAAAAAACAGGAGTTACCCTGGAGTTTTTCAAACAATAATAACAGCTCAGGAGTTACCCCAGTTGAAAAAAAAGAGACCCAATGACCAGGAGTTAACCCAGTAAAATTCACTAAAACAACCAACTATACTGAATCGAAACAGAATTTAAACTAAAATACTAAAAGACAAGAAAAATAATTAGGGAGACTGTCGGTTTCCTCTCGGTTAAGAAACTGGGGAGGAAAACGACTACTTACCCCTCTAAAACTAAAATCTAAACAGTTACTACCTGAAAACCAAGGACAGTGAAAAGAATACCAAACAAAATCAATTTACTGATGAAATAACAGAGAAATAACAGTTTCTTCACGTGATGAAGGAGTTCTCTCTGCAGATGTCTGAGGCAAACGGAGTAAAGAATCTGATGGTTTAGAAGCTGTTTACCAGGGACAGTGATTTGAAAACCAAGTTCGAGCCTAGCATTCCATCATTTGCATAGGTTCTATTAACCTTTTCGGCTATAGGGCAGTCATATGGTGAGGCCATACTGTATTTGCCAGAATACAGTGAGATTTCCTGGGGTTTGAAATGAGTCATTCCTTTCAATTATGAGGGTAGTAGGACAACATTTTGTACCTTACCCCATTTGCTGTATGAAGTGCTGTACAGGGGGTGAAGGTGGCTCTCTTTTTGTTCACGTTACCAGAAAAATCTTGGTAGACAGAAATTCTGTGTCAATGCCTGAACAAGGGCCCCTTCTTTCTGGCCCTTTGAAGCAATGAGTCTTTAGTGGCATACCGCAAGAAGAGGGCCAAAATGGGCTGAGATTTCTCTCCAGCTTTCGTGAGGGGGCGATGGAGCAATGGGACCCTTGGATGTCCAGCTGTGCCCCTGTAGACCAAAAAATCTGTTAAAAGGTGCTACTCTCAGCCCCCTCTGGCACCCCGATGATTCAGAGGTTGCTGCACCTCCTAGTGCACTCCAAACTGCTCACTTTATCCCACAGGAGTGGCAGTTAATGTTTAAGACAAGAAATCTCAGTGTCCCCTGGAGTCTGCTTGTCCGACCATTCCCAAAGCATCATCTCAGTGTCAAAGACTCTCAAGTTTAGTTGCGCTGGTCGATTTTCAATTGATAAAACTGAAGCCTTCACACTGTTGACCCCCTCCAATATTTGTTGGCACATTTTGTGTATGGCCCTGATATCACCACCTGCCGGGTTCTGTCCACCGCTCACAATGTCACCATGCTCCACATGAAATTTCGCATGAAAATACTGACAAGAAAACTAGCAAAAAAAAACAACATTGCATATAACATTTGTTTCAGGGGAACAAATAAGAATGAATTCTGTTGCTTTTCATGAAAAAGAAAGCCTTTGCCAATCAGGATATTTTTAGATAGTGAGCCTGAGGTATAGAGTAATCACGCTACATGGCCATCTTGGTCGGCGGCCTGACTGGTTAAAGGAAACCTAAACCCATATATTTAGCATATGTATTTTCTAAGACCAGGCTTCAATGTCCTTTACAAGAAAGGCTCTTTACATGAATGCTGAAACTGCATGTATTAAAGGAATTTCCTAATACAAGGTATTGGGCTTCACGCCTTCACAGCCCAATACCTTATGCCAGCATTAGCCGACAGCTGTTATAAGTAACATTTCTAATTGTGTCAATTTGGTTTGACTAAGATTTATTCTGCTGAATCATGAGCAGCCGATCCTTTCCATCTTCTCAGTTTGCCTGCCCCTCGAGGTTTGAATATCAGCAGGGCGAGCGCAGGCACGCCCCATATGTGGGCTTGGAAGTTTTTCAATTATTCTCATATCTTTGCTAATCCAGGGAAATGAAAGCCACCACTTAACTAATAGGCCCCTTTAGCTGAGTGGTGGCTTTCATTTCTCTAGGATTACTTAAAGTTATAAAAACACGGCATTGAAAAACTGCCCCCATAGATTTGTATGGGGTGCGCCCCCATGCTCTCCCTGCAGAAATGTCACAAAACCTCTGCACACGGGTTCGGGGCAGGCAAACCGGGAAGCTGGAAAGGATCGGCTGGCTGTGGGTTCAGCAGCAGGTATGATCCCTTCCCAAATTAAATGAACACAGTTAGAAATATTACTTTTAGCAGCATTCAGCTGACACCACTATAAGGTATTGGTCTATGAAGCCCAATACCTTTTGACATTAGGTTGGAACACCACTTTAAGATAGGATAAATGCAGTTTCATAGCATTTAAAAAATGTAAACAGTAGCCTCTCCAGATTTAAATCTCCCACCTTCAGCTTCGCTAAAATGGCTGCCAATGTGCTGCGTTATGATGTCCAAGAGGAGAGAGCTCAAGCAGCATAAACATATCTTGTGTAGGTTTCATTTTGTTCATAGACAGGCAGTTTGTTTGAGATTGTTGTGGGGCTGTTGTCACCAGGATTAGCTGGCTTGTTGCTGGGTGGTGGCATGTTGTTTAGGTGGTATTGTGACTTTGTCACTGTTTCATGGGATTTCTGGGCTGATGATTTAAAGGGCATTTATTAAAAATATTTTTTTGAGCTAGAATCAGCTGATTGCTAAGAAACAGTTTCCTTGGCATAGTGTTCTAGTTTTGATAGAACACTGAAAGCAGAAGCCTACGGAGTTCTAGATTATTAAGCTTGTTGCTACATTTTGATGGTAAAGTGAGATAGAAATTTATTGTTTGAGTTTTATAGTTATGTATAACTGGAGGCTAGGAGAAGCTGGGCTGGGGGGATGTGGGGAAATAGGTATATGTATGGGAAGCAGGAAAGTGGTAAACTGCACTAGCTGTGGGGCAGCAGCCTTCTGGGGGTGATATGGAGTAAAGGGGGGGATGTCCTGTGTGTAAGAGCCTGGAGCAGCTAAGGGCTGAAATAAGGCTGCTCAGATGGGAGCTGGGGAGGATGGTGTGGAAGTCAGAGCAGCAGAGCAGTGAATGTAGAGGCAGAGGGGTGATGCCCAGGGGAGTGAGGGCATCAGGCAGGGATGGAGTGAGGGGGGAGACACCCAGTTTACAGGACTATCTCTTCTTCAGAGGATTAGGGAGCCCATGGTGGAGGAGTGGTAAGGGGGGATGGGAATATCTGAGTAGCATCAAGGGGTCAAATTCTGAAGGTGCCGTTACTGAATAGATTTGCAACACTGTCTGGAATGAGGGGAGGCGGGGGGTGGGATAGGAGGCAAGGTTCAGCCAGGGCTGGGAGTAGGAGTCAGAGGGGAGGGAACTAATCAGGGTGTGACAGGGAGAGCAGGCAGACAAAGCGGAGTGAGCATGGTGGGGAAAAGGTAAGGAAGAGGGAGGAAGGCTGAAAGCAGTTACAGATGGTCAGAAGGGAGGGGCAGAGTGGGAGATGGAAAAACAGTTGGGATAAATTGTGGATGTGGAAATAAGTTCACCAGGGTATAGAGGGAGCAGATAGGTGGAGAACCAGCTAGTACTGAAGGTAAGAAAGGAAGGACGGGGAGCACGGGTACAGGGGATGGAACAGTAGCAATCATAGGGGCTCCATAGTTAGGGGTATTCACTGGGGAAGGAAAGGGGACCCAAATGCAAGCAGGAGGGTGGTTTGTGTGCCAGGGATGACAACGGGGAAGGTGGACCCAAGAAAAAGGGAAATAGTAAGGGAGGTTGGAGGAAAATCTAATTTAGTTATACATTTGGGAACCAACAACCTAGCTGGGGAGGAGGTTTAGGTAGTGCAAAGTAGGTTCAGGGAGTTAGGGAAGATCTGCAGGGAGGAAGGAAGTTTGCTGGCCTTCTCAGAGGTAATACTAGTACCAAGGGCCAGCACAGCCAGGAAAAGAAGAATAGAGGATTTTAGTGACTGGCTGAGGAAATGGTGCAGGGAGGAGATGTTCATCTGTATTGGGGAATGGGAGGAGACCTGGTCAAACAAAGCACTCTTTTCACCAGATAGGCTACACCTTAGTAGGGAGGGTTTGAGGGTATTCAGGGACAAACTGGAGGAATACATAACCACTACACTTAATTTAAACTACTGAGGGGGGGCTCAGTGAGCGTGCAGGCCCACAGACTCTGAGGAGGAGGAGGAGGAGGTCAGTGAACCCTTCCCCCCCACAGTGATGGAAGAGTTCTGGAGGGAGGAGGTGGAAGGGGCGAGAACATATTTAGCAAAGGGTGGAGGGGGTGAGGAACACATAACAAGGGTACGTGGAGGAGTGCACACAGAGGAAATAAATGTGAATAGAGGGAAGAGAAGGAAAGTTAGAGTCTAGGTGGAGTGTGGTGTCTCTGAATGCGTGGAGTCCTGGAAACAAGATGGATGACCTGCAGGCACTATTAGCTGACAGGAGGGTGGACACAGCTGCAGTAACTAAGACTTGGGCAACATCACACCATGACTGGGACCTTGCAATCCCTGGATATAAACTATACAGGAGGGACAGGGTAGTTGGGAAGGGGGGAGGGGTGGCAGTTTATATCATTAAGGGAACAACTTGCATGAGGGAAGAGTCAGAGGAAGGGGAGGGAGAGACATTATGGGTTCAGTTAAGGTCCAATAGAAGGAGAAAGGTGAGGTTGGGGTTAGTTTCCAGACCAACCAATCAGGATAAGGAGAGGGATAGGGAACTGAGCTCACAACTATTGGAAGCTGCGGGAAAGGAGAGGTGGTAATTGTGGGGGACTTCAACCTGCCAAGGTGGACTGGAGCATACCATCCACAACATGTGCTAGGAGTCAGGTGATCCTGGAAGGACTGAAATGTGGGTTCCTGACTCAGGGCATCACTGAACCAACAAAAGCTGAGGCAATTCTTGATCTGGTGCAAATGGGGAGCATGTACAGGAAATAATGGTCAGGGAGCCACTGGGTGGAAATGACCATTACACAGTGTGGTTCCAGTTGGATATGGGCAGGGAAAGCATCCCGACTAAGACCAAAATCTTGGATTTCAGGAGGGTGGACTTCAGAAAAATGGGCGAAGTGCTAAGGAGGTCATCTGGAGGCATCAGAACAGATATGGGGTGGACCAAAGGTGGTCCATCATTAAGGAAGGAATACTGGTTGCCACAGATGAGTGCATTAGGCTCAGGGGAAGAACATAAGGGCCAAAGCACCCAGCTAGTTCAGTTCTGGGGTTGCCCAGGCAGTAAGAGAAAAGAGGTTGGCCTATAGAAAATTCAGAAAGACCAAGAGAGACGTGGATAGAGAAAATTGCCTAAGGCTGGCTGATGAGGTAAGTATGTAAGTCCAGTGAGCAAAGACACAGAAGGATCTGCAGCTAGCTGAAGGAAATAAGAAGGGGGAGAAGGCTTTCTTTCACTATATAAGTGAGAAAAGGGACAAGAAGGAAGGGATTGTTAGGCTGAAGAAAGGGGTGGAGGATAATGGGGAAAAGCAGAGCTACTAAATGAATAATTCTGTTCTGTCTTCACCCCAGGGAGAAGGACAAACCAGTGCCTTCATGTGGGAAAAGAGGAGCGGGGGGACACAGATGTAGTGACAGAGGAGGATAGAGTGAGAGAGGGGCTGCTGGCACTGAAGGTGGACAAATCACCAGGTCCAGACAGAGAACATGCAAGGGTACTAAAGGAACTGGCTGAGGAGTTGGAAGGGCCACTGGCAGACCTATTTAATAGTTCTACTAGAGTCAGGCATGGACAAGCAGGACTGGAGAACAGCACATGTAGTGCCCCTCCACAAAAGTGGTCCCAAGGATGACCCAGGAATTACAGACTGAAGTCCAGTCCATTCCATTGTGAGCAAGCCACGAGACTATACTAAAGGAAAGGTTGGTGAATATCTATAGGAGCATGATCTCAGGATGCGAGGCAGCATGTGTTCATGGGGTGGGGAAGAGATCATGTAAAATGAATCTGATTGACTTCTTGACTGTGTCACTAAGACAGTAGATGGGTCAAGCGATAGACATCCTCTATCTTGATTTCAGCAAGGCCTTTGACTCTGTGCCCACAAAAGGTTGATCAAGAAGTTATCAGATGGGTGGAAAACTGGCTGAGGGACAGTACCCAGAGGGTGGTTGTGGGGAAGAGCTATCTGGCACCAGAGGTAACCAGTGGGATCCCCAGGGTTCGTGCTGGAGCCGGTGTTGTTCAGTGTCTTCGCCAATGACATTGGGGGATGGCATTATGGGTAAAATGTGCCTACTGTGGATGACACCAAGCTTTGTGGAGAGTGGACACAGCTGAAGGGATACAGGACCTACAGGAAGATCTGGAAAAGCTGGGAAGTGGTCCAGGATCTGGCAGCTTGGCTTCAATGCCAAGAAATGTAAAGTTATGCATATTGGAGCCAAGAATCCCAGGACAGAGTACTACCTGGGTGGAGTCCGAGTATCTGCATCAGTGGAGGAAAAGGACCTGGGAGTGATGATCACTAGTGACCTGAAGCATTCCACACAGTTCAAGAAAGCAGCAGCAAAGGCAAACATGATGCTGGGATGCATATCTAGGGGCATTAGTAGTAAGAGAGAGGATGTTATATTGCCCTTGTACAGGTCACTGGTAAGGCCGCATCTAGAGTATGGAGTTCAGTACTGGTGCCCACACCTCAAAGGACATTAAACTCACTGGAGAAGGTCCAGAGGAGGGCTACAAAGATGATAGCGGGTCAGCAGGGTAAGACATATGAGGAGAGGCTGAGGGCACTGAACATGGGCTCCTGGAAGACGGGGGACAATTGGGACCTTCAAGTAATTGAATGGGTTAAATAAGGTTGATATGGAGAGTTTCTATAAGCTGAGTGGCAACCATAACAAGAGTAGGCACAGTCCAACTGGAGGGTGGGAGGTTTAGGAGGGAGGTCAGGAAGCACTTCTTCACAGAAAGGGTGGTGGACACTTGGAATGCGCTGCTGGAAGAGGTCATCTCATTTAAGACAGTGGGCAGCTTTAAGAGAGGCTGGGATAGGCACTGGGATGGGGTTGTGTGAATACGGGTGTGAAAACTGCATTTGTTCCAATGTATAATGAGCTGCAAACATTAAACATCATTATATAACTTATGTGTTTCTTCCAGGGGATCCCTCATTATGCTTAACATATGCAATGAGCCTGGCTGGTGAAGTAGCCCCAGAGCATGTGGAATGGAATTTAGAATGCAGTTCAAATCTCTGCCCTCTGGGTGGTGCTGCATTCTACAGCAGAAATAGCAATTACATAAGAACTTACCGTAACAGTAGATCTTCGAGAGAGATTCCTCCAGTAGGTCTTCACATATAGGACTGCACCCCCTGGCATCAGGTCCGCACAGCAGAATTGTAGCTAGCAATCCTCAGCAGGGACTACCCGCCCGTCGTCAGGTGACGCAACGCTCAGCCCGACTACAAAAGGGCTGTCCCTGCCCGCCTCTCCAGTTCTTTCCATGTGAGACCCAAGAAAGGGAGCAGAAAAATGGAAGTAACAACTCCTGGGACCCTGTGCCCTAGCTGAGCCAGAGAGCTAGACAGGAGAAAAGGAAATAAACTTCCAGGATCTGGGGAAGGTGGAAATTGATGACCTACTGCAGGAACCTCTCTCAAAGATCTACTGTTGTGGTAAGATCTTACGTAACTGCTATATCTTACTTCGAGAGATTTCCTGCAGTAGGTCTTCACATATAGGACTGAATACCAAGCAGTCTAACATAAAGAAGGAGTTGGAGACAAGGTTCAAGGGAGGAGGAAAATGTCTGCCAACAAAGGGCCTGTCTTAAGACAGAAGACCTTGCAAAACTGCAAGGCTGAAACCAGCTTGATGCCTAGAGGCAATGTCCAGACTGTAATGCTTAGTGAAGGTGTGGACGGAAGACAGTGGTCACTCGTGAAATATCCGCAGTGGACACATTCTGAAAAAAGGCGGTAAAGTGGCCACACTCCTGGTGGAGGGGTTTGACAGCCCCGGAAGGGGTTTCGAACTCTGGTAAGTGTATTGAATACATTTAGCCAGCCACCTAGACAGAGTCTGTTTAGTGATGGCCTTGCCCGGCAAAGGAGGCGCAAAGGCCACAAGGAGCTGAGTCGACTTTCAACCTCTTTAGTCCAAAAGGTATAATACCAGGATCCTGTGCACATCGAGGGTGTGCAGAAGATATTCCCCTGTTGGAACGCTGTGGAAAAATACTGGTAACTCGACACTCTGATTGAGAGTCATCTCCAAACAACTTCGGAAGAAAGGAAGGATTAGTCCGCAGGACCACCCGTCCCTATGGAAAATTAAATAAAGCTCTCACAGACTACAGCCTGAAGCTCTGAAACCCTTCAAACTGAAGTGACTGTAACCAAAACAGTGTCTTCCAAGCCAGGAAACGATATCACAACTTGCTGCCAGTTCAAAAGGGGGAAAGTAAGTTTTCCAACATAAAATTGATATCCCAGGGGACAAGGGTTCTGGACTGGAGGTTTGATGAGAAGGATCCCCTTCAAGAAAGTCTTGAAAACCTCTAGCTGGGCTAGGGTTTTGCTCCACTGGATGGTGGTAGGCCGACACCACACAGAGATGGATCTTTAGTGAGGAATAACTGAGGCCCAACTCTGAAAGATGTAAGAGGTACTCTAACACTTGGGAGGCCGAGCAAGAAAAGGGTTCAAGTGTGTAGCTATGGTCCAAACAGAAAACCGCTCCATTTCATGGCACAGGTGGATCTGGTGGAGGGCTTCTTGGCCTCCAGCAAGACCTGAGCTACCTGAGAAGAGACTTTATAGCGAGAAATCACTATGTCCACAGGTGCCACGCATGAAGATGGACAGACTTGAGACTGGATGTACCAGGGTGCCCTGCCCTGAGACAGAAGGTCGAGGGATAGAGGCAGAGGGACTGGTGGTTCTAGAACTAGTTGTTGCAACAACAGGAACCATATCTTCTGGGGCCACAGAGAAGCAATCAAAATCGCTGAGCCCCTCTGCCTGCAGTTTCAAAAGAACCTTCTGAATGAGAGGTGTAACCCCCTGTTACCTGGGGTTACTAGAATCCCAGTAAGACCTAGTGGTAGGCAGGGAAGGCAGCTTATGAAACTCCAGTTAAATGGATTTCACACTGTCTCACTCTGTTCTCAGTCTCAGCTGAGACTAAGGGATGACATCACCATATAACTCTCGCAGCTGCATGAGCCACAATGGAATGCTGCAGTTGGAAGTTAGGATAGAATGTTGGGGATTTTTGAACAGAGTCTGTGTGCAGTCTAGGAGAGAGGAGCAGCACAGCAGTCTGGTTGCAGGCTCTCAGAGCCTTAAGCTCTGTTTTAGAGCTACTGTAAGGGAGGTGTGTGTTTACACCGAAAGAGGAACACAGTAAGCTGATTGTGAAGTGGTGGAGACCGCTGTTACTGGTCCATGTGCTCCATCCCTGAGGGGATGGGGGTGGAAAGGTTTGCCTGTCTTCCAGGGGCAACCCTCCTGGTTCTGGCTAAGGAAGAAGCTGCCTTATTTCAAGTTGTGCTGCGGCACCAGAAGCTGTGGGAGAGAAATTCCTGTGAGGAATCGCCTGTGGGGCACCTGCAACCAAAGGGTGAGTTCGCTCTGACACAGGGCCTATGTTTTCATCTGAACTGTTGAACGCGGGGGATTGGACTACTTAATTTGTAGGAGGTCTAGTGTAATAGACATTGCCGAGTAATCTGCAGGTTCAAGTCCAGCACAAAGCATCACTGAACCAACAAAAGCTGAGGCAATTCTTGATCTGGTGCAAATGGGGAGCATGTACAGGAAATAATGGTCAGGGAGCCACTGGGTGGAAATGACCATTACACAGTGTGGTTCCAGTTGGATATGGGCAGGGAAAGCATCCCGACTAAGACCAAAATCTTGGATTTCAGGAGGGTGGACTTCAGAAAAATGGGCGAAGTGCTAAGGAGTCATCTGGAGGGCATCAGAACAGATATGGGGTGGACCAAAGGTGGTCCATCATTAAGGAAGGAATACTGGTTGCCACAGATGAGTGCATTAGGCTCAGGGGGAAGAACATAAGGGCCAAAGCACCCAGCTAGTTCAGTTCTGGGGTTGCCCAGGCAGTAAGAGAAAAGAGGTTGGCCTATAGAAAATTCAGAAAGACCAAGAGAGACGTGGATAGAGAAAATTGCCTAAGGCTGGCTGATGAGGTAAGTATGTAAGTCCAGTGAGCAAAGACACAGAAGGATCTGCAGCTAGCTGAAGGAAATAAGAAGGGGGAGAAGGCTTTCTTTCACTATATAAGTGAGAAAAGGGACAAGAAGGAAGGGATTGTTGGCTGAAGAAAGGGTGGAGGATAATGGGAAAAGCAGAGCTACTAAATGAATAATTCTGTTCTGTCTTCACCCCAGGGAGAAGGACAAACCAGTGCCTTCATGGGGAAAAGAGGAGCGGGGGGACACAAGATGTAGTGACAGAGGAGGATAGAGTGAGAGAGGGGCTGCTGGCACTGAAGGTGGACAAATCACCAGGTCCAGACAGAGAACATGCAAGGGTACTAAAGGAACTGGCTGAGGAGTTGGAAGGGCCACTGGCAGACCTATTTAATAGTTCACTAGAGTCAGGCATGGTACCGCAGGACTGGAGAACAGCACATGTAGTGCCCCTCCACAAAAGTGGTCCCAAGGATGACCCAGGGAATTACAGACCAGTCAGTCTAACCTCCATTGTGAGCAAGCTCACGGAGACCATACTAAAGGAAAGGTTGGTGGAATATCTATAGGAGCATGATCTTCAGGATGCGAGGCAGCATGTGTTCATGGGGGTTGGGAAGAGATCATGTAAAATGAATCTGATTGACTTCTTTGACTGTGTCACTAAGACAGTAGATGGGTCAAGCGATAGACATCCTCTATCTTGATTTCAGCAAGGCCTTTGACTCTGTGCCCCACAAAAGGTTGATCAAGAAGTTATCAGATGGGTGGAAAACTGGCTGAGGGACAGTACCCAGAGGGTGGTTGTGGGGGAAGAGCTATCTGGCACCAGAGAGGTAACCAGTGGGATCCCCAGGGTTCGGTGCTGGAGCCGGTGTTGTTCAGTGTCTTCGCCAATGACATTGGGGGATGGCATTAAGGGTAAAATGTGCCTACTCGTGGATGACACCAAGCTTTGCGGGAGAGTGGACACAGCTGAAGGGATACAGGACCTACAGGAAGATCTGGAAAAGCTGGGGAAGTGGTCCAGGATCTGGCAGCTTGGCTTCAATGCCAAGAAATGTAAAGTTATGCATATTGGAGCCAAGAATCCCAGGACAGAGTACTACCTGGGTGGAGTCCGAGTATCTGCATCAGTGGAGAAAAGGACCTGGGAGTGATGATCACTAGTGACCTGAAGCATTCCACACAGTTCAAGAAAGCAGCAGCAAAGGCAAACATGATGCTGGGATGCATATCTAGGGGCATTAGTAGTAAGAGAGAGGATGTTATATTGCCCTTGTACAGGTCACTGGTAAGGCCGCATCTAGAGTATGGAGTTCAGTACTGGTGCCCACACCTCAAAAAGGACATTAACCTACTGGAGAAGGTCCAGAGGAGGGCTACAAAGATGATAGCGGGTCAGCAGGGTAAGACATATGAGGAGAGGCTGAGGGCACTGAACATGGGCTCCCTGGAAGACGGGAGGGGGGGGACAATTGGGACCTTCAAGTAATTGAATGGGTTAAACAAGGTTGATATGGAGAGTTTCTATAAGCTGAGTGGCAACCATAACAAGAGTAGGCACAGTCCAACTGGAGGGTGGGAGGTTTAGGAGGGAGGTCAGGAAGCACTTCTTCACAGAAAGGGTGGTGGACACTTGGAATGCGCTGCTGGAAGAGGTCATCTCATTTAAGACAGTGGGCAGCTTTAAGAGAGGCTGGGATAGGCACTGGGATGGGGTTGTGTGAATACGGGTGTGAAAACTGCATTTGTTCCAATGTATAATGAGCTGCAAACATTAAACATCATTATATAACTTATGTGTTCTTCCAGGGATCCTCATTATGCTTAACATATGCAATGAGCCTGGCTGGTGAAGTAGCCCCAGAGCATGTGGAATGGAATTTAGAATGCAGTTCAAATCTCTGCCCTCTGGGTGGTGCTGCATTCTACAGCAGAAATAGCAATTACATAAGAACTTACCGTAACAGTAGATCTTCGAGAGAGATTCCTGCAGTAGGTCTTCACATATAGGACTGCACCCCCTGGCATCAGGTCCGCACAGCAGAATTGTAGCTAGCAATCCTCAGCAGGGACTACCCGCCCGTCGTCAGGTGACGCAACGTCAGCTCGACTACAAAAGGGGCTGTCCCGTGCCCGCTCTCCAGTTCTTTTCCATTGGAGACCTAAGAAAGGGAGCAGAAAAAATGGAAGTAACAACTCCTGGGACCCTGTGCCCTAGCTGAGCCAGAGAGCTAGACAGGAGAAAAGGAAATAAACTTCAGGATCTGGGGGAAGGTGGGAAACTATGACCTACTGCAGGAACCTCTCTCAAAGATCTACTGTTGTGGTAAGATCTTACGTAACTGCTATATCTTACTTCGAGAGATTTCCTGCAGTAGGTCTTCACATATAGGACTGAATACCAAGCAGTCTAACATAAAGAAGGAGTTGGAGACAAGGTTCAAGGGAGGAGGAAAATGTCTGCCAACAAAGGGCCTGTCTTAAGACAGAAGACCTTGCAAAACTGCAAGGCTGAAACCAGCTTGATGCCTAGAGGCAATGTCCAGACTGTAATGCTTAGTGAAGGTGTGGACGGAAGACCAAGTGGTCACTGCGGAAATATCCGCAGTGGACACATTTCTGAAAAAGGCGGTAAAAGTGGCCACACTCCTGGTGGAGGGGTTTTGACAGCCCCCGGAAGGGGTTTCTCGTACTTCTGGTAAGTGTATTGAATACATTTAGCCAGCCACCTAGACAGAGTCTGTTTAGTGATGGCCTTGCCCCGGCAAAGGGAGGCAAAGGCCACAAGGAGCTGAGTCGACTTTCGAACCTCTTTAGTCCAAAAGGTATAATACCTCAGGATCCTGTGCACATCGAGGGTGTGCAGAAGATATTCCCCCCTGTTGGAACGCTGTGGGAAAAATACTGGTAACTCGACACTCTGATTGAGAGTCATCTCCGAAACAACTTTCGGAAGAAAGGAAGGATTAGTCCGCAGGACCACCCGGTCCCTATGGAAAATTAAATAAAGCTCTCTACAGACTACAGCCTGAAGCTCTGAAACCCTTCAAACTGAAGTGACTGTAACCAAAAACAGTGTCTTCCAAGCCAGGAAACGCATATCACAACTTGCTGCCAGTTCAAAAGGGGGGAAAGTAAGTTTTTCCAACATAAAATTGATATCCCAGGGGGACAAGGGTTCTGGACTGGAGGTTTGATGAGAAGGATCCCCTTCAAGAAAGTCTTGAAAACCTCTAGCTGGGCTAGGGTTTTGCTCTCCACTGGATGGTGGTAGGCCGACACCACACAGAGATGGATCTTTAGTGAGGAATAACTGAGGCCCAACTCTGAAAGATGTAAGAGGTACTCTAACACTTGGGAGGCCGAGCAAGAAAAGGGGTTCAAGTGTGTAGCTATGGTCCAAACAGAAAACCGCTTCCATTTCATGGCACAGGTGGATCTGGTGGAGGGCTTCTTGGCCTCCAGCAAGACCTGAGCTACCTGAGAAGAGACTTTATAGCGAGAAATCACTATGTCCACAGGTGCCACGCATGAAGATGGACAGACTTGAGACTCGGATGTACCAGGGTGCCCTGCTCCTGAGACAGAAGGTCGAGGGATAGAGGCAGAGGGACTGGTGGTTCTAGAACTAGTTGTTGCAACAACAGGAACCATATCTTCTGGGGCCACAGAGAAGCAATCAAAATCGTGCGAGCCCCCTCTGCCTGCAGTTTCAAAAGAACCTTCTGAATGAGAGGTGTAACCCCCCTGTTACCTGGGGTTACTAGAATCCCAGTAAGACCTAGTGGTAGGCAGGGAAGGCAGCTTGAGAAACTCCAGTTAAATGGATTTCACACTGTCTCACTCTGTTCTCAGTCTCAGCTGAGACTAAGGGATGACATCACCATATAACTCTCGCAGCTGCATGAGCCACAATGGAATGCTGCAGTTGGAAGTTAGGATAGAATGTTGGGGATTTTTGAACAGAGTCTGTGTGCAGTCTAGGAGAGAGGAGCAGCACAGCAGTCTGGTTGCAGGCTCTCAGAGCCTTAAGCTCTGTTTTAGAGCTACTGTAAGGGAGGTGTGTGTTTACACCGAAAGAGGAACACAGTAAGCTGATTGTGAAGTGGTGGAGACCGCTGTTACTGGTCCATGTGCTCCATCCCTGAGGGGATGGGTGTGGAAAGGTTTGCCTGTCTTCCAGGGGCAACCCTCCTGGTTCTGGCTAAGGAAGAAGCTGCCTTATTTCAAGTTGTGCTGCGGCACCAGAAGCTGTGGGAGAGAAATTCCTGTGAGGAATCGCCTGTGGGGCACCTGCAACCAAAGGGTGAGTTCGCTCTGACACAGGGCCTATGTTTTCATCTGAACTGTTGGAACGTGGGGATTGGACTACTTAATTTGTAGGAGGTCTAGTGTAATAGACATTGCCGGTTAATTCAAGTAGGTTCAAGTCCAGCACAAAGAGTAAAGTAAAGTGGGGATTGGACTGCTTAATCAGTGGGGGGCCTAGAGCAATGGGCTATGCCAAGTAAAAGTTATGTTCAAGTCCAGCACAATGGGAAAGCAAGACAAGTAGAGGAAATGTGACATACATTTAGCCTTAATCTACATTGCCAAGCTTTACAGAATGAGATGTTTAATGTCCAGTGAAATGGCCGGGTATGAATTGTGGAAGCGAGAGGTGGGAGACCCCCCATCAGTAGTAACCAAATTCACCTCTATGGATTTGCTCTGTTGCACCTTTACTTTCTCTCAGGTACTTGGCCAGTGCCTGAGGAAAGTACCCAGACGTGGGATTAAAAGGAGAACTCCCTGATAGAGCTGAGGTGCTCTTAGGCGGTTTAGGGAGCCACCAGAAAAGGTTTCCATGACATATGGAAGGTGTCCGAGTGGCCGGCAAGGGAGCCGAGCCTGGGAATCCCAGATAGTGTACAAGTTCGGGCTGTGTACCCAAAGCAACATGCAAGTCCAGGCTGTGTGCCCAGTGGGTTCAGAGCCTGAGGGCTGAAGTGTTGATGAAGGGTTCTTGATTCTTTTTATCTGCATTACCAGGAGTGTAGCCCCGTGGGGGTCCGTCTATGCTTTGTTTGTTCTGCTTGGATGTGAATAAAAGCCACACTTTAGAATCCCATTCCTGGTATTGGACATTACAGTTATTGCTTCCTGTGTTTGGAATTACTTGGGTGCCCCTGCGCAGAGTAGCCAACCTAGCCTTGTGCCGAGTAACCTATTACCCCTCAACCCAGTCCCACCTGGTAATGCTGTCAGATTCAAACAGCATACCACCTGTAGTTTGTAAAAAGGCAGGGGGGTGGGGGTTACAAAATGGAGGCACCGCTTTGGATTTTAAACTTAGGGAGGAAAAGTGCTCGGGCAAGGGGCTAGCGTTTTGGTTATCTGGCAGAGGGTAGCCCAAAAAGCTGAAGCAAGGTTAACCAGTGTGTCACTGTCTGCTGTTGTCCATATGCTGCTGTTAGATGCCAACTGTTTACCAAGGAGCAGTAAAGCCTGAGAGAGTATGACCTTGTCCTGCATCAAAAACTTACAGCGTTTTGCCAGCTGTTAAAAAAACTGTGCGACAAAGAAAAGTGTGGAAGACTAGAGGTAGCAACAGGAAAACTGTGCCCTGGACATTGGAAATGCTTTCTAGTGAATGGAGAGACTTGCTGTGTTAATGGCCATGACAAATGGTTGAAATGGGCTCCTGCCATGGAGTCAGTTCGGAAAAAAAAAGTGGTTTTGCAGTTTAAATTTGCCTGCTCAACGATCGCCATGAGGAGAAGAGCACTCGCAAGGGAAAGAGGCTCATTTGTATGGCATCATGTGATTGGTGAGACTGCAATCAGTCCCGCCCCAAGCCAGCTCTACAGCGACTGCCCAGCATTTGAGAGGGACTGTGAGTGGAGTGCGTGTACTGGCTTATCGGAAGAGCGTCGCGGTGACTGAAAGTGCTGTAAAAGTTTAAAAACTTGACTTTTCTGTCTAAAATCGGGCTCAACCTGCATCTCGATCGACTGGACTGTGAGTGTGGTGTTCGGAGGGACGATCGGCAGGACTGCCAACCCGCTTCTATCCAGAGGCCTCCAAGACTGGCTGCAGGCCGTTTTCTATTGCAGCAAACAGCTACTGATAACAGTGAGTACCAACAGAAATAATTGCTCAAACCAGTGGTTTTTTGCCAAAAGCCAGCTGAATCTGTGTGCAGAAGTGTAATTGCGTTGCAGTCAAAGACTGTGTCAAGTTTACCAGCAAAAGCAAGCCTTTTAAGCCATCGACTGTGAGCATAGTTATGGATTCAGTGTCAGAGTAAAGTTTCAAAGCCATGAGAGAGACTGTGAGTTGTATCACGATATGCAGCAAGAGTTACAGGCAATCCTGTGCTTGAAATACTGAGGCTTTAAGGGACTGTGAGCTAGAGCAATGTCTTCAGCAAGTGAAAAGTCCGTGGTAAATCATATAAATGTGCTAGGAAAAAGAACAGTGCAAGTTTGTGCAGTTTGAGCAAAGTTATCAGTAGAGTGTGTAAATTGGATGCGCAGTGGCTTGACCCAATTTCAGAAAGTTGATGCACAGGAGTGCTGCCGCTGCCATTACAGGGTGGGATAGTAATGTAAACACAGCAGCACAAGAGTCATTTTGAAAGTGAAAGAAAGTGTTCAGTGATGTGGGACTTTCAATAACAGTGAGCGTTTGTTTGATTTTCTCTGAAGTCATGGCCTCAGGACCAGCCCGCTACCCGGATCATGCCCAGGCTGTGGTAGCAGCAGAAGTAAACAAGTTAAGGGACATTGAGAGGTGTTACTATGGAGGACAACTGCCTCCTCATGTGATGATTCCTGGATACCCAGTGCAAGTGTGTATATGCTTAAATGCTGGAAGGGACGTCTTCATGGTACCTCACTGTTCGGGTGCTTAGAGAAATACGACTTGTTTAAAGCGCCCAAGATTCGTTTGGCTCCCACATGGACAAAAGTTCAAGAATCTGCAGTTGGCAGCACACAGCACCAGGCAGAGCCTGTTGGAGAAGGCCCCTCGGGCGAGTGTGGCACAAAGCTAAAGGGTGCAGACTTACAGACAGAACAATGTGCTGATGTTTTGGATGCTGGATCGCAGAAAGACAATTCAGGCAGAGCATCAGTAGACCCTTGGAGAGGGGGGCCTAGCCCAAGTCTCATAGGAGAAGACGAGATGAGGGAGGCTTCTGAATGGGAGGTATTGACCTCCGTGCCCAGCGAAGAGTGGATAGTCTCAGAAGTGAGGACGACTGCTCACTCCTGGGCACAGACTCTCAGTGAGGAAGAAGAAGAGGGGGAACCTATGTGGCCTTGTGAAAAAGGAACGGGTGCACAGCCTCAAGCTCTTGCCTTAGAGAAATGCATGGAAGAGAGTGGTGATGCCACTGCCCTGGCTGTGCAAGAAGAAGAAGACAGGGATCCATTTTATGTCTTGTTGAGAATGCGTAGCTGGCAGAACCAGGACTGGCCGCCCCCAAGCCAGGCCAGAGGTCTCAGGTTGACCAAAGCTAGTAAAGAGGAGAGACTGGTTCGTAGGAAGGCGAATGAAATCTATGGGATGTCCTTTCCTACCTTTCCTCGGAGAGTCTGGGAGGAGATTGAGAACAAAACAGGAAGTCCTGGATTTGGGCAGAAGCAATGAAATGTGTGCATCCTGGTGCAAACAAGCATGTCAGGAACAGAATATTTCATGAAAAATATAGCCAGTGGAAAAGAGGCAGGACACTGTTAATGGACACTGTTCGAATAGTGGATGGAGAGGAACGTGAAACCTTTCACAGTGTGAATTGTGTGCGCCCAGACGGGATAATAATTCAAGCGCCTGACCCGTTGTGCTATTGGCCACAATGCAAAGACCTCCCTGCAAATGTGCCCATGCCTACCAAATGGAAAGCAGAGCAGTGGTAGCCAGTGCTGCCACTCCAGCCACTGCAGTGCCTTTGTTGTTCCACCAGTATGGACATCCATGACTCAGGTGCCCCACATTCATCAGTTCTACAGTGTACTGACTTTCCAGAGTCCATCGACTGGCCCACCAGATGACTTCAGATCCAGAGAGGACACCAGCCCAGCTGTATCCTGATTCATCGCCTGGTAACCGGATCACGTCAGACCAGCTGTTTTCCTTTTTGTTCCTGTTCCTAGGTTCCATCTCCAGAGATGACATCTTCCCAGCAGTTTCCAGATGTGCCTCCTGTTGTTCCCAGAAGATGTCCGCCCAGCTGTATCGGAAGAATGCTGCCAGGGAGAGTTTTCAGCTGAGGACCAGGTCGATGTTTTGTTCGTTCTACAAGGGACTGGTAAGTCCAAACTTTTCTATTCTTATGACATTGCAGTACACATCCTACACTAGCAGACTCCAGATGTTTGAACTGTCCTCAAAGACTCTCCCCTTCGGGACTTTGGCCTACTAGAACTGTGCTTCACTGGGCTCCGGCCCAGGAGAGACTCTTTAATGGACTTGCCTTCCGGCACTGTGGTCACTAGATGGGACTTTTAGGGCACTCCATCCCCCAAATGTGTATTGTAAATAATGTCATTGTTTTTCTACTGTTTTTATGTTTATACTGTTTTTCTACTTTTCAAAAAAAAAAAAAAAGATTTTTGGGATTCTCCAGTGTTTTGATGGTAGGGGTTTAGATAGACTGTGTATGCACATGAGGAGTGTGTGTTGTCTTTCTTTTTCTTGAAGAAGATAAAAGAGAAGACGAGAAGAGGAGGAGGGACTCATTGGAGTTTCTCACTAGTACTTTAGTGTGTAGTATTTAAAGTACTCTTGTTGTTGTTACTGTGTAGTAACCCTTTTCTTCCACAGGTATGGTTGTGGGGGAGTGAGGGAGTAATGTAATGGTATGGTATTAGCTCCTGGTGTGTGGTTGCATGGTGCCCAAGGTTGGGGAGGTCCCCTGTTTGTTTATTTTGGGGTTTGAGTTAAAGGCAGATAGGTTTTCCCTAGAGGGCTAGTGGGGATAGACAGGCTGTGGCCCTGACCTGCAGTAGGGGTTGCAGTGCTGATCTATTAGGGCTATGCTCTGGGCAGTTCTACCAGAGCGACTAAGTACCCATAGTCAGCGGGCAGAGTAGAGGCCGATGCGTCAGCCAACGGCCTCTGTGCCCTTAGTGTTGTCTGCCTGCGCTGGCACATGGTAGGGGAGAAGATAGCGCTACCTCCCTGTAGTCAACACATAGGGCAAGATGGCCTAAGCCGGGTAAATAATGACTGAGGACAGTCATTTTCCTGGCCCAGGGTGAGTGTAACCTCCCTGCTACCCAGGGTTACTAGAATCCCAGTAAGACCTAGTGGTAGCCAGGGAAGGCAGCTTGTGAAACTCCAGTTAAATGGATTAAACACTATCTCACTCTGTTCTCAGTCTCAGCTGAGACTGAGGGATGACATCACCATAGAACTCTCAAAGCTGCATGAGCCACACTGGACTGCTGCAGTTGGAAGTTAGGATAGAATGTTGGGGATTTTTGCACAGAGTCTGTGTGCGGTCTTGGAGAGAGAAGCAGCACAGCAGTCTGGTTGCAGGCTCTCAGAGCGTTAAGCTCTGTTTTAGAGCTACTGTAAGGGAGGTGTGTGTTTCCACTGAAAGAGGAACACAGTAAGCTGACTGTGAAGTGGTGGAGACTGCTGTTACTGGTCCATGTGCCCTATCCCTGAGGGGATGGGAGTGGAAAGGTTTGCCTGTCTTCCAGGGGCAACCCTCCTGGTTCCGGCTAAGGAAGATGCTGCCTATTTCAAGTTGTGCTGCAGCACCAAAAGCTGTGGGAGAGAAATTCCTGTGAGGAATCGCCTGTGGGGCACCTGCAACCAAAGGGTGAGTTTGCTCCGACATAGGGCCTATGTTTTCATCTGAACTGTTGGAACGTGGGGATTGGACTACTTAATTTGTAGGAGGTCTAGTGTAATAGACATTGCCGGTTAATTCAAGTAGGTTCAAGTCCAGCACAGAGAGTAAAGTAAAGTGGGGACTGGACTGCTTAATCAATTGGGGGCCTAGAGCAATGGGCTATGCCAAGTAAAAGTATGTTCAAGTCTAGCACAATGGGAAAGCAAGACAAGTAGAGGAAATGTGACATACATTTAGCCTTAATCTACATTGCCAAGCTTTACAGAATGAGATGTTTAATGTCCAGAGAAATGGCCGGGTATGAATTGTGGAAGCGAGATGTGGGAGACCCCCCATCAGTAGTAACCAAATTCACCTCTACGGATTTGCTCTGTGGCACCTTTACTTTCTCTCACGTACTTGGCCAGTGCCTAAGGAAAGTACCCAGACATGGGATTAAAAGGAGAACTCCCTGATAGAGCTGAGGTGCTCTTAGGTGGTTTAAGGAGCCACCAGAAAAGGTTTCCTTGACATATGGAAGGTGTCCGAGTGGCTGACAAGGGAGCCGAGCCAGGGAAAACCCAGAACATTGTACAAGTTCGGGCTGTGTACCCAAAGCAGCAGGCAAGTCCGGGCTGTGTGCCCAGTGGGTTCAGAGCCTGAGGGCTGAAGTGTTGAAGAAGGGTTCTTGATTCTTTTTATCTGCATTACTAGAAGTGTAGCCCCATGGGGGTCCGTCTATGCTTTGTTTGTTCTGCTTGGATGTGAATAAAAGCCACACTTTAGAATCCCATTCCTGGTATTGAACATTACAGTTATTGCTTCTTGTGTTTGGAATTACTTGGGTGCCCCTGCGCAGAGTAGCCAAACCTAGCCCTTGTGCTGAGTAACCTATTCCTCCCCGAACCCTGTCCCCACCTGGTACTGCTGTCAGATTCAAACAGCATACCACCTGTCGTTTGCAAAAAGGCAGGGAGGTGGGGGTTACAGAGGAAATGGAGGAAAGGCATACAGAAGCCTCCCTGTCCAGGATAGAGACAGTGCATCTTGCCAAAAAGCACCATGCCGGGGAACGAGCGAGCAAAAGCTGGGCAGATTTGCATTGCATGGGGATGTGAACAGATCTAGGTGTGGTCGACCCCACAGATGAAACAAGTCTTCTACTACCTCCTACTTGAGATCCCACTCGTGAGCACTGGCGACTGATCAGCTGAGACTGTCCGCCAGGATGTTGTGAACTCCTGGCACGTGGACTTCTGTCAAGGTTAGGCCATGCTGAATCACCTAATACCATACCCGCATCGCTTCTCTGCAGAGAGGATATGATCGGGTACCACCCTGTTTGTTCAGACACCAGAGAGTGACCATGTTGTCTGTCTGGACGAGAAGTGTCCCCGGGCGAAGTAACGACTGGAAGGCCTGGAGAGCATACAGGACTGCTCTTGTCTCCAGGATGTTGATGTGTAGATTCTCCTCCATGGGAGAACAAGAACCTTGCATTCTGTGATCCTCTAGATGAGCTCTCCAACCAGTATTTGAAGCATCCGAGGTAAGGGTTTTGGAAGGAGCTTGGAAGTGGAAGGGGGCCCCCACCAACAAGTTGGTGAGATCCTGCCACCAGAGGAGATCTTTCTGAAGACTGTTGGAGATCATGACCTCCTGGTCCATGTCATCCAATTGTTGATCCCACTGGACTCGAAGAGACCACTGGGTTACCCTCATGTGCAGCCTGGCCAAGAGTACTGTTGGAATGGCAGCTGCCATAACACCCAGAAAGTGAAGGACTGAACGAGACAGAATCTGCCACAAAGGTGGCTTGAGAGACAAGCGTCTCCGCTCGGTCGAGCTGTAGGAAGGCCTTGCTCTGGACTGTATCCAGCACTGCTCCAATGAATTGGAGGTGCTGGGAGGGTACTAGCTGGGATTTGGACAGGTTGACTGAAATTCCCAGGTTGGAAAACAGGTCCAGAGTGAAAGAGAGGGACTCTTTCAGGCTGTCCGGTGAAGGGGCTGAAGAGACAGTCGTCCAGGTATGGGAACATGTATATGCCCTTACGGCAGAGGAATGCTGCTACCACTGCTAAGCACTTGGTGAAAACCCAAGGCGCTGAAGACAGGCCAAAGGAAAGAGTTTTGAACTGGAAATAGTTCTCCAGAAGGAGAGCCTGAGGAAGCGGTGTGGACCGGGAGGATAGGGATATGTAGGTATGCATCCTGCATATCCAGGTAGCACAGCCAAGAGTTTGGCAGGAGCAGGGACAGGAGTCCCTAGAGAGTCAGCATGCGGAACCTCTTGTACTCCATGAAGAGGTTGAGCATGCTGACATCCAGGATAGGTCTTAGATCCCCCATCTTCTTTGGAACTAGGAAGAAATGGGAGTAGAACACCTTTCCTACTTGTTCTGGTAGGATGGGCTGTATGGCTGCTTTTCTCAGCGGAGCCTGAATTTCTTAGTTGACGATGGGGATCTAATCCAACAGGTAGAAAGACCTTCCTGGAGCGTTTGCTGGAGGTTTCTCCAGGAGCTCGATTGAATGATCTCTTTGCAAGACCCATACTGCAGTGACGGCCTTCCACCCTTCCAGGTGGAGGCCGAATATCCCTCCTACTGCTTTCTCTGAGGGAGATGGAGGGAGCAGGAGGAGGGGAAATGAGTCAGGACGTGGAGGGGAGCCTTAGTTCCTGAGGTGGCTTTTGCAAACGTGGCCTGAGGAGTTTGGGCTCCTGAACCCATGGCCCGTCGTTTATTTTGACATTTGCCCTGGTTCCTGTTCCACTTCCTTTGGCGGTGAAAAGGCTGCTTCTTCTGGCCAGTATGATACATACAGTGTATGTCTCTAAGGGACCTACCGCTCTCCTGCAGCCCCATAATTATATCTTTCGCAACACTGCCAAAGAGAACTGGACTCCTAAACGGTGTGTCCAGCAGGGACGAATAAACATCCTGTGCCAAACCCACCAGGTGTAGCCAGGCTAAGCACCCAAGGCAGATTAATGAGGCCACAGCCTGAGCCACAGAATCCACAGAATCATAAGTGGCTTGGAGTGCATGACGGCATGATGATTTGTTCATCCGCAGTTTTTCCAGGAGTTTAGCCCTGAGCTGTTCATCAGGGATCTCCTGGAGATCCTTCTCAAGGTCCGAGAGCAAGGACTTCTGAAAGGCCACCATGTGCAAAACATAGTTTAAGGACCTGATGGCACAGGTGGATGAGGCGTAGACTTTTCTGCCATACTGATCCAGCTGTTTGAAGTCCTTGTCCGGAGGAGAAGAAATTAAGTGCTTGGGTTGTGCCGATCTGTCATGGGTGGCAGTGATGACCATGGAGTCGGCCTTAGCTTGGGTGGTAAAGTGACAGACCCCTTCCACGGGGAAGTAGGTTCTGTCTGTTGCCATATGGTGGATGCAAGCTCCTCATGTGGACCCATCCAAGGGGGGATAGGGAAGAGATCCACGTTTGCAAGATCCAAATGCTCAGTAAGCCTCTTACGCTGAGGGTCTAACTCTTTGAACGGCCAGCCACATGCCTTTTGAATGGTCCACAATAGCTCCCCAAAGGAAGGGTCCTCAGGGGGTGATTTAAGCGACTCCTTAGGTAAGGGTTTAACTGGTGACCAGGGTTCAGACTGGTCGATATCTGATTTTTCATCAGAATCTGAAGACTCCGGCCTGCTAGGCAGGGAAGGGTCTACGCTGGTATCCCCAGCATGAAGAGTATCAGAGGCTTGGCAAGAGGGCACTGGACTAGGGGGAGGTGCCCTAGGGAGAGGGGTGCCCACTACCAGCTGGGTTTGTTTCAGTTCAGAAAGGAGTTGTATCCTGGCATCCTGCCACCATGCCGGGATGGACTCACGGTCGGGTGGAGGAGGTGGGGGCAGAGGCTGGTACCCAGAATACCCCGAGAAGGAGGGGTAACTGGGTGTGTGATGCCAGTATGGGTACTGGTGCAGGCTCTGCCCAGAGAAACCCGGGGTAGGGTATTCTAGTGTTGGATAGCCTGGTGTCAGGTAGCCTGGTGTAGGGTAGCCCAGTGTTGGCGGGTAACTCGGTGCATGTAAGTACCCCGGCATCGGCGGAACAAAGCCCGGTGTCGGAGGAATATTGTTCAGCGGTGGTCCTCCTGGCAGTGGAAAGTGGGGGTCTGGCCCTGGAAAACCACCTGCAGGGCCTGCAGGAGGAGCCGACGGCCCTGACGGGGGGAGGTGCAGAAGGGCTGCTGGGTAGCAGAAGCAGGTCAGGCGTAGGGCCCGTGGGAGGAGGTCCATGCCTGAATCACCTAAGTCTAGTGGCAGGCTTCCTGGAGACCTTAAGGGCCCTGAGGATCTGGTCTGAGAAGTGAAAATTAGAATACTCTAACTCCTCAAGAACCAGGCTTTGAGGTGCAGATTTGAAGTTTGGATGGGTCACTCTGCCCTGAGACATGGTCAGCAGGTTGTGTTACAGGGGAGCCAAATGGGCTGTCTGATGGACAGGGTCAGGAGCAGGGAGTACCAAAGCTGCCTGGCCCAGTCTGGAGCTACCAGGATCATGGCTGCAGGCTGACCCCTCAGCTTCAGGAGAACTTGAAAGAGAAGATGGAAAGGAGGGAAGGCATACTGAAACTTTCCTTTTCAGTCGAGGAACAGAGCCTCCATGGGGACTGTACCCATTGTCGGAGGCCTGCAACAGTAGAGTGGAAGCTAAAAATTGTCCTTTGCTGCAAACAGGTCTATCTCTGGTGTGCCCCACCTCCTGAAGACTGTGGCCAACACCTGCTTGTTGAGGGTCCACTCATGGTGACTATGACAGATCCTACTCAGGAAACCAGCCTGGACACTGTCCTTCCCTGGGAGGTGGACTGCTGAGAGGTGGGCCTCTAGTGAGTAAGCCAGACTCCAGAGTTTCACGGCTTCTGTATACAGCTTTGCAGACTTTAAGTTGTGCCCCCCCTTGCTTGTTGATGTAATACATAGTGGTGGTGGTGTCTGTTCTGACCTGGACAGACTGACCCTTGATATGTGGTGCAAATGCCTGGAGAGCTAGGAGCACTGCTCTTAGCTCCAGGTTTATATGTTCTCTGGACTCCCGAGGAGACCAGACACCACTGACTGTTAGGTCCCTCAGGTGGACACCCCAGCCCAGTGTAGCGGCATCTGTTCTGAGGACAGCTGTGGGAGCTTGAACCTGGAATGGTACACCCTCCATGAGGTTGGTTGTTTCCATCTACTAATCTAGGGCCTGTAGCAGTGTTTTTGTGACATGAGCCAGCCTGGACAGAGGGTGTCGCTTTTGTGACCAATGAGACCTTAAGTGGAACTAAATGTCCCCAATTTGAAACCTTGCACCTGGGACTACTGCTGTGGTTGGGGCCATGTGTCCCAGAATCTGGAGGAAGTGTCTAGCTGACTTGGGATGACCTATGACAAAGGAATTTTCCAGCCCCAGAAGGTTCACTACCTTTTCCTGGGGCAGGAATGCTTTGCCGTTCCAGGCATCCAGTTCTTTGCCTATGAACTCCAGTAGTTGTACTAGTTCTGTCTGTGACTTTTGTACATTGATGAGGAACCCTAGTCCCTGTAGAGTGCTCTGCATGAGGTGGATGGAGTCTTTGACCTGCTGATGGGACTTCCCGATGACTAGCTAAACATCTAGGTAAGGAAAAGCCATTACCCCTGTCTTCTGAGATGTGCTGCCACATGGCTAGGTGCTTTGTGAATACCCTAGGGATGGAAGAGAGGCCAAAGGGGAAGGTTGTGAACTGGTAATGACCAGATAGCAGTCTGAAACACAGGCACTTTCTGTGACAGTCAAGCAGCTGTCTGAGTAGTTTCGAGTGGGAGAACTGTGGAAAGGCGTGAGTTGTGGCCTACATGTCTGCCTGCTGCCCCTGAGAGGGAGAGAAGAGAATTATTTCGGACTAAATGCAAGTTTGTGAGAATGAAGTAAGCCACTGATTTTTTACCAGGCTCATACCTGAAGAAGACCAAAGATTTTGCTGACTGTGATCGGCCTGTCAGGATTTCTAGCTGCTTTTGAATCCCCGGTTTGAGCAGAGAATTTGCGATCATGACCGGAGAGCGGTTTGCCTGGTACAGCAGAATTTCCTTACATGTAAATGTGCTGTGTATTGAAAGTGGGTCGTGATTTGGTTCCCCACTGTGTGAACTGTGTTCTGCTTGCTGGAAGCTTTATCCACCCTAATCGGACTGAATCCGCGTTCATCTCCATTCAGCCTGGGCCATTCCACGATGGCCCTGTCAGACTACACAGAGAAAGCCACCGATGAGAGAGCTGCCTGGGGATCAGCCCCCTGCTCCATGCTTGAACAGGAATGATGCCTCGGCAAATTGTGTGGGCCCTGCTTCTCCTAGCACTCCAGATTAGCCACCTGCTGTCTCGATTTTCATCCTGCCTGTGTTCAGTCTTGGGTATCGTGAGTAATCATCAGGGTAGCTCCCTACAACAACAGCCTAATCTAAAAGTGTGTCATCTGATTGTCTTGTTGTTTTCTTTTCACGAATTGAGCCCTCCGGCTCCGGATTATAATGTGTGTTGTGCATGTTGTTTTCTTCCATCACAGGGCCCCAACCAGCTGCAACGTTCCTGGCTAGCCCACCATTCTCCATCTGGGTACCCAGAGTGTGTGACTGTTTATGGACCCTGAAGTGCATGCATAACTGTTTGACTGATAGAGCCTTTAAGCAAATTAACCTGATTATGCCCCTCCCTTGTTCAAGTCCCTTAAATCCTGGGTCGTGCCTGAAAATAGCCATCTCTATGGCTAGTGTGCTTACCCGGTAAACAAAAACTAAATAAATAAAAATAAATAAATCAGATCTAACTCTTTTTTGCATTTACCCTGACTATGGTTCCAGTTTGTGCAAGCTTACTGTACTGCTGCTATTTGCTGTGTATAACCTTGTTTTATAGGGGGTCCCCAGGGCAGAGCCAGAGGAAAGCCCTGGTGGTAATTACAAACAGTGTGGGTACATGTGTGGTGTATCAAGGGTATTGTGAAAGTGATTATTGTATATTGTTCCGGTCACTAATAAGGAAAGAAGGGGGTTACAGTGTCCCGGAGGGCTGTGCTCAGGTTAGCTTGACCACTACCAACCCTGACCTCCAGGTGGAGGCACCCATTTCAGAACTCAGGCCCCTTAACCTGCTACTAGCCAAGCAGACAAGGGTAGTAGCCCTTGAGATAGCGCCACCTAGGGGTTACATTTTGGAGGCTCACCGCTGGGATTTTGTGCCTCCTAGTGGCCAAAAATTTTGAATTATTGTTAAAGATTAATGGTTACCCAGTAGAAATGGCTGTACACCAGTTGGTGGGTGGTGTACTGGGCAGGAGGTCGACTCAAAATGCTCTTCTACTTATACTGATATTCCCTGGATACCAGTAAAGACACTGTAGAGGAGCATTCTCCAAAGTTGAATGTTTAAAAACCTGTGGTGGTGGGTCAACAGGCTGATTTGATCGCCCAAACTTTCATAGCCTTGGTAGAGTGTAGTGATCTCGTGGACAGCTCTAAAGTGCCACAGACTATTGCCCCAGAAGGGTTCCAGCTGCCTGGAGAGATAACAAAAGACAGTAAAGACCCCGGGAGGATGAGCTCCCACCATTATCTGAGACTTTGAGGAGAAATTTGTTAAGTTGTTGCTGGAGGAAGGGAAACCGTGAGAGGACTTTAAGAAACTATTCTGCCACCTGGGGTGTTCCTTCCCAACACCCTCCCACTCCAGCACCTGTTACTACCGCCTTCTGTGCCTGTGCCAATGCTGGCCCCTATATCTGTACCTGCCATTACTCCTTGACTCTGCTCGAGGCTGAGAATCTTCTCGGGCACCCTCCTCACCCCCCCAGAGGGAGGATGACTGGGAGACCTGGATAGACTATGCTGCCCCTCTAGTACTTGAATGGCAATGCTCAGAAGCAGAGAAACGAAAGATGTTGAGTGAGAGCCTCCGAGGTCCTGCCCTGGCTACCATCCATGCCAAGCGGGCCAATAACTCCGAAGCAACTGCACAGGACTATCTTAATACATTGGAAAATGTGTATGGGAGCCTGGATTCAGATGAGGATCTGTGGTGGAGAGTAAGAAACGCTCAGCAGTACTCAGGGGAGGCATTGTCTGTGTATCTACCTCGGCTTTAAAAGTTGCTACAAGAGTGCCTCAGAAAGGGTAGTTTGCCATCAAATGAATTAGATCGAACTAGGCTGGACCGGATCCTTAAGTCTGCTCTGTTTTCAGAATTGTTACTGCTTCAAATGTGCCTTGCCCCCTGACTGGAATTGCCCCCTCCCATGACGAGCTAATGAAAGAAATTTGGGGGGTTGAGCAAAGGTGACCCCATGGGGGAACTGCACCCATATCTGCTGCTGCTGCGTAAGTGATCGAGAGCGATCAGCCAAGTGAGACACAGGGGCCAAAGTCGGCACTTAACAAGCGCTCTGAGAATGCAAAGGACTTCCTGCCCTGGGCCCGGCATTGGAAAGACAAGCTACTAAAGGAAGTCAGAGAGTTGAAGACAGGTGCCTCTGCAAGGGTTTCCCCCATGGAACAAGATTCTGGCTCCTTTCAGGATGCGACTGCCATGGGGGTGGGGTGCACCCTCAGGTATCCACTACCGAGGGTGGCTCCAAGGCTGAGATCACCGGATTGACTGCCACTCTATAGAAACTGTTAAGACACGCTGCACCACTCGCACCGCTGCAAGCAGATACTAGACCCCAATCTCTTACTACTGCTTCAGTTCCTCATATAATGTTCTCTCCCAGGAGTCTATCATTTGTCACAACTGTGGAAAGGATGGCCATATGAAAAGAGAATGCCAGTCTCAGAAGGACTTAGAAAGAGTAGTAAACAGACTCCAAGGGGAGCTCCGAAAAGCAAATCAATGGCTAAGTGGTGCCCGAAATGACCGCAGTGAGGGTTCAAGAAACCCTAACTCAAATTTCTTTGTGGCTAAATTGTCTGTCCAGGCCTCTGCTACTGCCTCTCCAGACTGGTCCAAAATAGTGAGCCCTTCAATAGAAACTACAGTGACTGTGAATGGTATTCATACTCAGGGTGTGCTTAACAGTGGGTCGCAAAGTGACCACTGTATTCCAGGACTGGTATGACAAACACTTATCTGATGTGCCTTTGCAATCCCTGGAAGGCCTACATGTGTGGGGCCTGAGAGACAAGTCTTAGCCCTACCTAGGGTATGTCAGCCTCTGGTTGTCTTTTCTTGTAACTGTAACTGGTGTAGAGAAGCAAGTAGAGACATTGGCCCTAGTGCCCCCCCCCCCCACCAGACTATATGATGGGGTCCCTCTGTTAATTGGGACAAACACCCATATGTTTGGGAGACTGGCACAACTCTGTCACGAGAAACAAGGGTGACGGACTGGGAGGGCCCCCGAGAATTCTGGTTCTGATCAAGAGGGCCAATGATTTGCAACAGAAACCAGAGGAAATAGACCAGGATGAACCAGTGGGGATAGTGTGTAAGAAGATTTCCGATTCAATGGTACTGGCCCCTAACACCCAGTGTACCATTCAAGGGGGGAGGTCTACCTCCAGAAAAATGTCAAGAACAAAATACTGATGTTGGATGTGCAAGGCGATGGAAAATTGCCAGAAGGATTATTGATCAAGCCCAGCATCTTGCCTGCTCATGCTCATGCCTATGCACGACGAGTGATGGTCCAGATTCACAATGTGTCAGATAGGGAGATCCGGGTGAACAGAGGGTGCACCCTAGCTATGGTACACTGTGCAGACACTGCAGTATTGCCAGCAACGAGCACCCTGGTGAGAAGGAGAGAGTGACCCCAGACTTGTTTGACTTTGGTGACTCCCCATTGCCAGCTGAATGGAAGGCTAGAATTAGCAAGAGACTTGCCCAGAGACACCAAGTGTATTCGTTGAAGGAATGGGATGTGGGATGTGTCCAGGCTGCGGAGCATCACATACGTCTGCACAATGAACGGTCATTTCGAGAGAGGTCCCAACACCTAGCCCCAGCAGACATAGATGATGTGAGAAGACACCTGCAGGAAATACTCACTGCTGGCGTGATACAAGAATCTAGGAGCCCATACGCCTCTCCCATTGTGGTTGTGTGTGTGTAAGAAGAATGGGTCTGTGAGGATGTGTGTTGAATATCGAACCCTGAGCCAGAGGACCATCCCAGACCAATACACTATGCCTTGTATACAAGATGCCCTGGACTGCTTGAATGGGAGCAAATGGTTCTCGGTGTTGGATCTTTGCAGTGGATACTACCAGATCCCGATGGCCCCGGAAGACCATGAGAAAACAGCCTTCATCTGTCCATTGGGGTTCTACGAGTTTCTGAGGATGCCACAGGGGATATCAGGCGCCCCAGCCACCTTTCAGCGACTGATGGAACATGCTGTGGGAGATATGAATTTACTGGAATGCCTGGTGTACTTGGACGATGTCATTGTGTTTGGGAGCACCTTAGAGGAGCATGAGAACTGACTGTTTAAAGTCCTAGACCAACTGGAAGACTTCGGCCTCAAGCTGTCCACTGACAAATGCCAGTTTTTCCAAACCTCTGTGAAGTATGTGGGGCACACAGTATCTACAAAAGGGATAGAGACTGATCCCAGTAAGGTTGAAGCACTGACTACTTGGCCCCAGCCCCATAATCTGAAAGAACTACAATGTTTCCTGGGGTTCTGTGGCTACTACCGCAGGTTCATAAAAGACTATTCCAAGGTGATTCGCCCACTCTTGAACCTTACGCAGGGTTACCCTTCTATGAATCGTAAATACAAAAAAGGGGCCATTAAAGAACCAGAAAAAGTATACTGCCGCCCAGGTGAACTCTTCGGGCCCTGCTGGATGCCCGACTGTGAAGCAGTCTTCCATGAGATCATATGCCAGCTCACCCACGCTCCCATCCTCGCCTATGCTGACCCCCACCAAACCCTATGTGCTGCATACGGACGCTAGTCTGCAGGGTCTATGAGCGGTGCTGTATCAAGACCATGAGGATGGCCTGAGATCAGTAGCTTTCACCAGTAGGAGCTTGTCCCCGTCGAACGAAACTACCCTGTGCATAAGTTGGAGTTCTTTGCGCTAAAATGGGCCATCGTTGACCAGTTTCATGAATACCTCTATGGGGCAAAGATATTGATGAAGACTGACAATAACCCGATGACCTATGTACAGACTTCAGCTAAGTCAGACGCTACTGGACACTGGTGACTTTCTGCATTATTAACCTATGATTATGCTGTCGAATACAGACCAGGCGTGAACCATATTGATGCTGACACACTAACATGAAGGCCCACTTCCAAGAGTGATTGGGTCAGGCTGTCTGAACCTGACATTCGAGCATTGTGCCAAAAGTTTGATAAAGATGAACAGATGCCTGTGGACACAGTGGACTATTTAGTAGATTGCTTGGGCCCTTCTGACACCTGCATACCAGCTGCTTATTGCCACTTCTCTGCTCTAGATATTAGTGCACTACCTCAGTTTGACAATGACAGCATTCAGTGGGCTCAATCCCAAGATCCTATGATTCAGCCAGCACTTGATGCCCTGCGTGTGGGGAAAGATGTGTCTAAGTTATGTTCCACTGACTTGCGAACTGCTTTATTGTTTAAAGAAGGCCCCAGATTGAAGTTGCTCAGTCGTATAGAGACAGTAGAGCGTAGTGGCAAAGTAGACAACCAACAATTGGTCCTGCGCACACCATGGCCTTTAAAGATTTAGTACTGAGGTCCCTCCACAATCACATGGAGCACCTCGGTATTAACAGAACCCTTGACCTGGTACAATCTTGCGTCTACTGGCCCAAAATGGAGGCCGATGTTGAGCACCATGTAAAGACTTGTAGTCGCTGCCTGCAGAGAAAAGCCCTGCCCTCCTTAACACAGAAACATAGACTTTGACGGCAGATAAGGACAACTTGGCCCACCTAGTCTGCCCATTTCCCTACCTACAGGATAAGCTGCAGATCCTATTTAATCAACAGCCTATTTCTTCCTACCCCCACAAAAATTGCCTTATGTCTGTCCCATGCATTCTTGAATTCCTCCCACAGTTTTAGACCCCACAACCTCCTCAGGAAGGCTGTTCCATGAGTCCACCACCCTCTCTGTGAAAAAATACTTCCTCACATTGCCCCTGAACCGCCCCCCACAAATCTGCAAATTGTGTCCCCTTGTTCTTGCACATTTCTTTTTCTGAAAGATGCTACCCTCTTGGACTTTGTTGATTCCACTGAGGTACTTAAACTTTTCTATCATGTCCGCCATCTCCCTCCTTTCCTCAAGGGTATACATATTAAGCTCCTTTAGTCTCTCCTCGTATGTCTTCTCTTGCAGATCCTGCACCATTTTAGTTGCCCTCCTCTGGACTGCCTCTATCCTGTCTATGTCCTTGTGGATATAGGGTCTCCAGAACTAGATGCAGTACTCCAGATGGGGTCTCACCAACTGTCTGTACAGAGCGATAACAACTTCCTGTTTTCTGCTGGTGATGCCTCTCCCTATACATCCCAGTGTCCCCCCAGCCCTCCTAACTGCCTTCTCACATTGTATGCCAACCTTCAGGTCATCAGATATGATTACCCCAGGTCCCTTTCCATTTTTGTTGTTGTTACTACCTCCTACTGTGTAATCTTCCCCTGGGTTTTTGTTTCCCAGGTGCATTATTTTGCACTTCTTTGCACTGAATCCAAGCTGCCATACTTCTGACCATTCCTCCAACCTTGCCAAGTCCCTTCTCATCCTTTCCACACTTCTTTGTGCATCAACCCTGCTGCAGATCTTTGTGTCATCTGCAAAGAGGCATACATTTCTTTCCAGTCCCTCTGCAATGTCACTTATAAAGACATTAAAAAAGAGTGGACCCAGTACTGAACCGTACGGTACCCCACTAGTAACCCCTCTTTCTTCAGAGTGGACTCCATTTACAGTTACCTTCTGTGACCTGTTGTCCAGCCAATGTTTTACCTAGGCCACCACCCTGGGACCCACTCCCAGGCTGGTTAATCTGACTATTAATCTTTTGTGTGGGACTGTGTCAAAGGCCTTGCTAAAGTCTAGGTAGGTCATATCTATAGCCCCTTCCTGGTCTACTACTTTGGTCACCCAATCAAAGAAATCAATTAGATTCGCCTGACATGACCTTCCCACTGTGAACCCATGGTGCCTTGGGTCCTGTGCCACACTGGCCTCTAGGTACTCAACAATTCTTTCCTTCAGAAGTGATTCCATCTCTTTCCCTACCATAGAGGTCAAACTGACAGGTCTGTAGTTTCCTGCCTCTGTCTTGCTCCCACTTTTGTGAAGAGGAATCACATCCGCCTTCCTCCAGTCCTCAGGTACCACATCATCCTCCCATGATTTGTTAAAAAGGGTAGTCAGTTTTTCACTAAACAAGTTCTCTACTTAATTCTTTTAGAATTCTGGGATGATTTCCATCAGGCCCCATTGCTTTTTCCACCTTCAGTTTTAGGAGTTCTTTCAGAACCCTTTCTTCTGTGAAAGGACTGGGATCGACCCCCCTATCCAGACTGCTTCTGTTAATTGGATTAAGCACCTCCCCCTCCTCCTTTTTTGTGAATACTGAGCAGAAATATTCGTTCAGTATCCCTGCTTTTTCACTGTCCCTCTCTGCCCACCCACCATCCATTCTATTCAGCCTCACTATCCCTCCTTTTGTCTTTCTACGCTCCCTAATATACCTATAAAAGGTTTTATCCCTCTTCTTAACTGAGTTGGCTATCTTTTCCTCAGTTTGGGCCTTTGCTATTCTGACTACCCTCCCTGCTTCCTTCTGCCTTAACTGGTACAGTTCTCTGTCCTGCTCCTTCTGTGTTTCCTTATACTTGTAAATATTACTACCAGCACCCCCATGGAACTAGTCTGCATAGACTTCTTGTGTTTAGAACCTGACCAGTGGAACATTGGCAATGTGTTAGTAGTTACGGATCATTTCACACGTTATGCACAAGCTTTTCCCACCAAAGATCAAAAGGCATCTACCGTGGCCAAGGTGCTAGTGGAAAATTTCTTCGTCCACTAGGGTGCCCCCAGTGGATCCACTCTGACCAGGGCAGATACTTTGAGAGTAGACTAATCAAAGAAATGCTCTCTCTATGGGGGGTGCGAAAGTCAAGAACTACCCCTATCACCCGCAGGGAGACCCTCAAACAGAACGTTTTAACCGCACCCTTCTAGACATGCTGAGCACCCTCCACCCAAAAGACATGCATAAATGGAGCCAGCAGATTAGCACCTTGGCACACGCATACAGTTGCATGAAAAATTATGCTACTGGGTTCTCCCACTACTGCCTCATGTTCGGGAGAGAGGCCTGGCTGCCAGTTGATGTCTGTTTTGGGGTCTCTCCAGATGGGGTCCAAGCCAAAAACTACTTGCAATATGTACAAAAACTGAAAGCTCAATTGAACCATGCCTATCAACTGGCCCAGACAATTGCCGCCAACAAAGAGAGGCATGATAAAAAAGTAAAGACTCAAGATGTTCGACCTGGAGACAGTGTGTTGTTATGCAATGTGGGACTGCATGGTAAACACAAAATTGCTGATCGGTGCCACCATCTTCCCCATGTAGTAGTTGGAAAGTTGGATGATTTACCTGTGTACAAGGTGCGCCCAGGGAACAACTCCAAAGCTGTCAAGACCATGTACCATAACCACTTGCTACCTATTGGCCAAGTCATGATTGAGGCTGAAGCCTCAGAAATTGAGCCCCCTGGGCTGGTGACTCGTGCTGCTGCAAGAAAGAGACAGAGTCAACCTACTCCAGTGGTCACAGATTTAAGGTTTCCTCCGCAGCAGGCCCAGAATGATAGTGACTGTCAGTCTACTTCTGATGAAAGTCAGTGCGACTATGCCTATCACCCCTCTTAAGAACTGAGTCAGCTGTTTCGACGTAACCCCATGAATAATTATGGGGATGAAGCTGGGCCTTCTGGACTGCCTAGCCCCCCGGCTTTGTCCTTGGAGCCAATGCTTCCTGAAATTTAAGTGCAAAGTATCACATCTGAAGATGCTGAGTCTCTGCGTATTGTGGAACTGTATGATTTGCCTGAGGGAGGGAGGGACTAATGGAATGAGTCTTTCTGGTGACATACCAGAATGTGAAGAACACCATGAGAGTGCTGACAACCCCCCCCTTCAGTCCCTCAAAGTTTGATTGTGCCTTCGCCTTCGCAAAATGAGTCAAGTGTTATAGAAACAGAGCCTGCAGAGCAAGGAGCTGACAGTGCCCCAAGTTTGGACGTTCCCATCCAGGCAGAGGCACCCCTCACAAGTGATGAAAGCCCCAAGACTGTTGCTGAAAGTACAGAGATTGTGGTTGTTCCCCCCAAGAAAGACTGGCCGAGCTGTCAAGCCAGTATTGCGTTTCAGCTATGATTGTCCAGGGAGGCCTGTGTACTTGCCTCTCCATGTAGTTCACAAAGGTGCTTATGTCTCACCAAGCTCACTACCCAAATTGAGCTTGACAGCCAATTCCAGGTTATTTATTTTTCCCTCTCACCATGGTGCCCCCGCCCACTCTAGCCCCAAGTTAGCTGATAGGGAAGGGCCCCCTCTTGCATTGTTAAAGGTACAAGAGGTTATTACCTGAGTCAGTATAGTAATGTTTAATTTACCTGTGTGGAATATCAATCAATCAATCAAAATCTTTATTTATTCAGGCGGACATCATTGAGCAAAGCTCATTTACAAGATGGACCTGATAAGTCGAGGAACAACTTGAAGGTACAAAAGCAGACATATACAAAACACATCTATATAAACAGATACAATAATATAAACATATATACAAACAGGGTAGCCGGAGATTACAGGCTCCAAGGCAAGCTAAACCAGACAGTTATGATTGATGACTACTAGAATGTTGAAAATACTGAATATGCACAATGTATTGTCAGAATGGATATGGTATCATGAAGTATAGTGAATATGTATAGTAAAGTAATAAGTTTATGTTAACTGATGCATGATGGTACAGACTTGACGCAGCCGCCAAGTTTTCTCCAGGCAGGGAAGGGTGTAAACCCCCCTACAAATGGGGGTTCCCAAAAAGTCTTCCTTGAGCTTGCCTAAATGCTCACTGCCAGGCTGGTGTCCTGCGTTTTAGCAGTTTAAATGTGATTGCCAGAGAGTGCCTGTATAGCCTCTGTGCACTGTCTCTTTAAGAGCTGCCTGGATTGCAGTCATAAGTAATCTGAGAGGGAGCTCTGTTGAAAGATGTAACTATTTGCTGAAAATCATTTAGAGTGGTAATGATAATGTAGTTTGTCTAACATGCCTTCTTTGCAGCAAGGACTGTCTTGTTTATCCCCACCATTTGGCCCGGGACTGCGAATTGGACCAATAAGTTCTGGTGGGACCTAAAATGGAGCCGGACTACAGGAGCTGTCTGGAGTCAAAATCTGTAGGAATTGTAGCTTTGGGCTTTTGGCGCCTTTTTGCACCTGAAGGGGGAGCCTTTGTTGTGACTGACAGACAGATCAGCCAACCAAACCTTTTGGATTCTGGGGAAAGTCCCAGGCTTGCTGGCAGTTGAATCAGATCTCAGCTGGGAGCTGCAGAAGCAACAGCTCGAGACAGTCAAGCAGCCATCTGAGTAGTTTCGCGTGGGAGAACTGTGGAAAGGCCTGAGTTGTAGCCTGCATGTCTGCCTGCTGCCCCTGAGAGGGAGAGAAGAGAATTATTTTGGACTAAATCCAAGTCTGTGAGAACAAACTAAGCCACTGATTTTTTACCAGGCTCATACCTGAATGTGATCGGCCTGTCAGGATTTCCAGCTGCTTTTGAATCCCCAGTTTGTGCAGAGACTTTGCGATCGTGACCAGAGAGCGGTTTGCCTGGTACAGTAGAATTTCCTTACATGTAAATGTGCTGTGTATTTAAAGTGGGTCATGATTTGGTTTCCCACTGTGTGAACTGTGTTCTGCTTGCTGGAAGCTTTATCCAGCGTAATCAGACTGAATCCGCATTTATCTGCATTCAGCCTGGGCCATGCCACGCCGGCCCTGTCAGACTACCCCACTGCACAGAGAAAGCCACTAACGATAGACCTGCCTGGGGATCAGTCCCCTGCTCCACGCTTGAACAGGAACGACGACCCGGTGAATTGTGTGGGCCCTGCTTCTCCTGGCACTCCAGATTAACCACCTGCTGTCTCGATTTCCGTCCAGCCTGTGTCCAGTCTTGGGTATTGTGAGTAATCATCAGGGTAGCTACCTGCAACAATAGCCTAATCTAAAAGTGTATCATGTGATTGTGTTGCAGTTTTCTTTTCATGAACTGAGCCCTCCGGCTCCGGATTACAAATAGTGCGTGTTGTACATGTTGTTTTCTTTCATCACAGGGCCCCACCCAGCTGCAACGTTCCTGGCTAGCCCACCATTCTCCAGCTGGATACCCAGAATTTGTGACTGTTTATGGACCCTGAACTGCATGCATAACTGTTTGATTGATAGAGCCTTTAAACATATTAACCTAATTAGCCCCTCCCTTGTTCAAGTCCCTTAAATAAATCAGATGTAACCCACCTACAAATGGGGGTTCCCAAAAACTCTTCCTTGAACTTGCCTAAATGCTCACTGCCAGGCTGGTGTCCTGCGTTTTAGCAGTTTAAATGTGATTACCAGAGCCTGTATAACCTCTGTGTACTGTCTCTTTAAGAGCTGCCTGATTGCAGCCTAAGTAATCTGAGAGGGAGCTCTGTTGAAAGCTGTAACTATCTGCTGAAAATCATTTAGTGATAATGATAATGATAATGTAGTTTGTCTAAGCTGCTTTCTTTGTAGCAAGGACCGTTCTGTTTTGTCGCTACCATCTTGGTCCTGGACTGCAAATTGGACCAATCAGTTCAGGTGGGACCTAAATGTAGCCGGACTACAGGAGCTGTCTGAAGTCAAAATCTGTAGGAATTGTAGTTTTGAACTTTTTGCACCTTTTGCACCTGAAGGGGAAGCTCTTGCTTTGACTGACAGCCAAATCAGCCAACCAAACCTTTTGGATCTTGGAGAAGTCCCGGACTGCTTGCAATTTTCAGTTAGTTCTGAGCTGGGAAGTGAAATGAGAAGAGCGCAAGTGTATTTTGGGCAGCAATCCTGAGTGGATTCGCCTGGGAAAACTGTGAAAGGGCTGAGTTTTTAGTTTGCATGTCTGCCAGCTGCTCCTGAGAGGGAGAGAAGAGAATTATTTTGGACTAAATCCAAGTTTGTGTGACTAAAGTAAGCTACTGAAGTGGGCCACGCTCAACCTGAAGAAGACCGAAGATTTTGCTGAATGCGATCAGCTGTCAGGAGTTCCAGCTACCCCTAAGCTCCCGGTGTGTGCAGAGACTTTGCGATTGTGACCGGGGAGAGATTTGCCTGTTACAGTAGAATTCCCATACATTAAATGTGCGATGAGCTGCTAGTGGGTTGTGAGTTAGTTCCCCACTGTGTGAACTGTGTTCTGCTTGCTGGAAGCTGTATCCAGCCCACAACGGACTGCATTCGAATTTGTCTCCATGGGATCTGGGCCTTGCCAGACTGGCCCAGCCAGACTACCCACTGCACAGAGAAGCCATCGACGAGAGACCTGCCTGGGGATCAGCCCCCTGCTCCACGCTTGAACAGGAACGACACCTCTGCGACTCGTGTGGGCCCAGCTTCTCCTGGCATTCCAGATCAACCACCTGCAGTCTTGATTTTCGCCCAGCCTGTGTCCAGTCTTGGGTATCGTGAGTAAATACCAGGGTAGCTCCCTGCAACAACAGCTTAACCTGAGTGTGTCATCTGACTGTCTTGTTGTTTCGTTTCCTTTACGAACTGAGCCCTCTGGCTCCAGATTACAAATATTGTGTACTGGGCATGTTGTGTTTTCCATCACAGGACCCCAGCCAGCTGCAACCCCGGGCAACGGTACTGGCTAGCCCATCTCTTCTCCACCTGGGTACCCAGAGGTGTGACTGTGTGGGGGGACTCAAAGCGCATGCATAACTGCTTGATTGATATAACCTTTAAGCTAATTAACCTGACTTTGCCCCTTCCTTGTTCAAGTCCCCTGAATAAATCAGATCTAACTTTTTCTGCACGTAATCTGACTGTGGTTCCAGTTTGTGCTCAAAGTACTGTACTGTTGCTATTTGCTGTGCATAACCTTGATGTTATCTGTCTCTCTTTGTCATCACTGATAATGACTGTACCTGGCTGTATACTGTTCAAATGTTTGTTCTCACCTCCTGCTGCATCATGAAATACTCTTTAATGTTGACTCTGGTCTCTCCTGTCTGTACTCTTCCGAGTCGTGCCTGAATATAGGCAACATTGTTGTCTAGTCTACTTACCCAGTAAACAAAAAACAAATAAATAAAACCTTGTTTTACAGGGGTCAAGCCAGAGGAACCAGCCCTGCTGGAAAGTGCAAACAGTGTGGGTACTTGTGTGGTGTACCAGGGGTATTGTGAAAGTGATTATTGTAGTGTTCAGGCCACTAGAGGGGAAAGACGAGGGTTACAGTGTCCCGGAGGGCTGTGCCCAGGTTAGCTTGACCACTACCAACCCTGACCTCCGGGTGGAGGCACCCGTTTCAGAACTCAGGCCCCTTAACCTGCTACTAGCCAAGGAGGCAGGGGTAGTAGCCCTCGGGATAGCGCCACCTAGGGGTTACACAGATCTAACTCTTTTTTTTTGCATTTACCCTGACTGTGGTTCCAGTTTGTGCAAGAGTACTGTACTGCTGTTATTTGCTATGTATAACCTTGTTTTACAGGGGGTCCCCAGGGCCGAGCCAGAGGAAAGCCCTGGTGGTAAGTACAAACAGTGTGGGTACTTGTGTGGTGTATCAGGGGTATTGTAAAGTGATTGTGCGTATTGTTCCGGCCACTAGTAAGGAAAGAGGGGGTTTACAGTGTCCCGGGCTTCTTGCCCAGGTTAGCTTGACCACTACCAACCCTGACCTCCGGGTGGAGGCACCCATTTCAGAACTCAGGCACCTTAACCTGCTACTAGCCAAGCAGGCAGGGGTAGTAGCCCACGGGATAGTGCCACCTAGGGGTTATAAACATTTCCTGTACCCCTTGCCATTGTTGTGCACAGTTGTACTCAGTGTTTGCTTGGTCAGAGCTGACGATCAGGGAAATTCCTGGTCTGTCATGAGCACTGCCTAACTCTCTCCATCAGGGATTGTTTTGTCATGTGGCCGGAGCTGCTTTTTGTGATGGCATAGCATGCCAAAGATCCTGCTGCTGCTGCTACCTCACTACAGTCCTGGTCTCCATTTGCAATCCTGGGGGACAGGAACGCAACAGTGCAGGTGGCTAATGCCGTGGACTGGGCTCCGTGGAGTCATAAATGCAAGCCCCCACCCTCTGAGGGCGGAAGATGTTAGAGATATAAAATAAGGGAAAAAATGTATCCCTTCCAAGTTCCTGTGACATGTTTGCAGCAATGGTTTACCGGTTACTCTTCTATCCAGTTTTACAGATGGTATAGGATGCCATCTGACTTGACCAGGGTTCAACCAGTGGTTAAGAGGCATTTCCATATTTCTGAATTTTACTGGCCTACTTCAATGTCATACTGCAATCTTTAATTATAAGAAAGGAAAAGGCAGTTTACATTCCAACTCTTAAAAAGCCCGGGCAGTTTCTTTTACCAGTTCGAGTTCACATTTTTTTTAAGAGATGGTTGTTTTTAGGAGGCTCCCAAATAAATGCCCACCTTATTTAAAAAAAGGAAAGTTATTTATTAAAAATTAAAATGCTCAGTCTCTGGAGGACAGGTAAGTGAACTATTAAATGTAGCTATTCAGGATGAGGATTTAATATTGAATTAAAATAGATTAAAAAAAGGTATGTGTGACAGTGTATGCCTTCATAAGCTGGGTCATTTCTGGTTGATCATCTTGCTCCAGCTGTTAGACCACACTGCTTCCCATTTACATCCCTGCTTACAAGTTTGAAAAGAAGCCTTTGTTAGATGAAGTAAACTAACTATACCTTGCTTGAAACATACTTACTGTATAAGTAATTTTAACTGCTCGCCTTCATGTGGTTAGGTTACAGACAACAAAAAAAAATCAAACTAGCCAAAATCTCACCTTGCCGTAGTTTCTGTGCCTTCTCCTCCAAAGCTCGCTGTTCTTGCTCTCTCTTGAGCATTATTTCTCTTTCTCGACCTCGTATTTCCTTTTCTTTTCTGAGACGATCTGCCCTCTCTCTTTCTTCTCTTTCCAGAGACTCCCTTACCTGGAAGAATAAGAGTATTAGCAACATATAAAAAAGTCTGATGGAAATCAACGTGATGATATTGCAGAGGATAATGAAGAGGTGGAATATGCACTAGAGGTTTGGACAGCAACTCCACGGCATAGCCTTTCTCTACCATTTTGAGGATCCACTCGTCCACGGTGATCTCCCTCTATTTTGGCAGGTGAAGGGAGATCCTTCCCCCACTGGTGTATCCCCAGAGGCAACAGTGGAGAGGGAGGAAGTGGTTAGTCAGAAGGTGCCAGGAGCAGCAGGGATGCCTGAACTAGAACCTTTGGTTGCCTTGAAATGGCCACCAGTGGCTAAGGAACCTGAAGGAAGACCACCGCCTTTACCATGATACTGTGGACAGCCACAGCATGTAGGTCTACACGAAATGCACCTCTACAGCATCCTCTTGTATTTTGCAGAGCCAAGGACTTGACCAACCTCAGAAACATTCTGGATGACTGAAGATCTTGTGCAGTATCCACAGCGGATGGCTTGCTGTATGTCTGTAGCAAAGCCAGCAACTCTGAGCCACAAATATCTCCTCAGATAAATGCCAGAGGCAGCAGTCCTGGCAGAGGCATCAGATGCGTCATATGCTGACCGTAATAATGCTTCCCCGCCTCGATAACAGTCAATGCGGTTTCAGTAAGTTCTGCCTTTGCAGAACTGTCAGGGAGTCTGAATAGTAGTCAGATTTCCACAGGTTATCCTGATACTTAAAAGTGATTTTGTCAGATTAGGGGGGGTAGCTTACACGAAATTGAACGTTGTGCTGGCGATAATTTGGCTGCATAAAAGTTCATTATTTTCTGCTGTCGTTATTGAATTGGAAGGGATCATAGTTTGGCCCCAACAAAGGGTTCTGCCAATCCTTCACTTCCGGTCCCTTCCTGCTTGCCTCAGACACGTTATATGTGCAGCAGTGGAAAACATAGAGACGCGTCCCTTTGAAATTAATGGGGTATTTTTTAATTTGCATTTTCTACATTATGATGGCAAGTTAGAGATTAATGAAGGCTACCGCTCGACTAACAAGGCCCTCTGTTAGTCGAGCAGTGGCCGTCATTAATCTCTAACTCGCCATCATAATGTACAAACTGCTAATAAAAAAATACTCCCATTCATTTCAATGGGGTGCGTCATAACGCAGGGGCATGGAAATTAATCGGGAAGTGGAAGGGACTGACTGGCCACCTTACTGGGGCCAAAGTGCGATCCCTTCCCATTCAATAATGGCAGCAGAAAAATACTGGATATTTATGCAGTCAGATTATCGCCAGCACAACCTTCAATTTCATGTAAGCTACCCCCAATCTACAAGTATGACAAAAATCACTTTCATCTTGTAAGCCTGGAATTTTGCAGTTCTTAGCTACAAGGTGGTAGAGGTTTAAGTACATAAGCCAATAACATACAATCACCTGGATTCTCTGACAGGAGGTACAGTGCTCATCACTGTAGGAGCCCTAGTAGAGTGATCATAAGCAGCCATGATTATCACAGAAACTGTTTCGGGCTGTACAACATAGCAGGACTTGACAGATGGAGCAGGGTACTGCCTGTTAGCCTTTCTTGGGACTGCAGACAAAGTGCTAGGCCTGTGCCAGGCAGCAAACGTAGCATCCTGCAATGCAGGATATACAGGAAACACTATAACAGTAAATGCGGCTGTAACCTCTAAGGATTCCATTAAATTCCTTCTACTGGAGCCTTTTTCTTCATCCTCATATCCCATAACATTCTCAATTTGCTTGAACAAAGCTTGAAATGAGGGGTCCTCAGGAGGAGACCTGGGGTTATAAACCACAGAGTCCTCCCTGCAAGGGAAGAGGGTAGAGCTGGAAGGAAAACCCCTTCACATGGGTCTTCTTCCCCTCCTTCATTCTCCAAATCCTCCTCCATTTCCAGGAGGTCTGGACTGTATTCTACCTCGTCATTGTCCTGAACAACTGATGAAGCCGACGGACAGAGGCAGCAGCTGTATTGGAGGAACTACAGGCATGCCTTTAAGTGCTGCTGATGACAACAGTGCTAATGGAAGTTCCTGTCAACTGAACTGCTGGTACCAATGCTGTCGGCAACGGGAAAAGGCAAGTTAACATTTCTGAAAACAATGCCTGTATAGCTTGGGAGTTGACTACTTCCATTTGTGGGTTTGTGATGGCTGTCACCGTCAGGATCGAACCAGATGATGGAGGCTGCATTCTGTCCATACACCAGTGCTAGAGCCATGCCCTAACCTTAGTGTCTCTACAGTGGTCGAAGGGCTGTAGTCAGTACCAATGGAGTGGACAACAATGATGATCTACCCTCTTTCAATGGCGACCTCGATCTCACAGGTGAAGTATGTTTATCTTCATTCTTATGGTGGCTGGAGGAGGAGGTTTCCAACAATACTTCTTATTTTTCTTTGGATTTCTTTGACATCCAATCTGAGCTCAGTGGTGACAGTGTCAGTGACCACCTGGGCAAGCACTGTCAGCAACTGGGGCTGCATCAACTGCAACACCAAGATGTCTACTCTCTCTTACTTACATCTGACGGAAGTTTTCTTTACTTTACAGTCTTACATTGATATTGCTTTGTGTTTAACTATTTTCGTTTTTAAAACAGGAAAGGGGATTTCAAAACTGCTCATCTTGTGAGCAGCTTCACAAGAGTTGAAATAACTGCATATTTGATTTTCCTTTGTGGCTAACTGGACGGTCTACTAGTATTCTGTGACAGTTTGCATCAATGTATTTTGAAATAATTTACTGGTCTTGGGACAGAACTGTCATATTCTTAATAACCCAGCACAATGCATAAAGGGTAAGTACACACCACAAAAGGAAGAAAATATATAAATATATATATATATATATATATATTTATAAAATGGAGTAAGAAATTGCAGCAATATCATTAGCTGAGCAGCATCACATTACCGTCGTATATCATGCGTGACCGCACCTGCACTTTTACCCCCCTCCAAAACAATTTTGACATTTTATAAGATAGATAAACCACTCTGAGGTGTGCGGTGGCGCTCTGATACTCATGCGCCTTGGGTGGTTGGCCTTTTCGGCCTTGCGGCCTGTCGTCTAGCATACACCAAGCGTCACGTATATCAGCTTACGCACACCTCAGATATATCTAATACATATTACATATTATATATTATAGAGGAGAGGGACATGTGGGGAGTGGTGCAATGCACTGGCTGTGGGCCAGCAGTTTTCCGGGAGACATTCTTGAAACTGCGTTGCTGTCCTATCTGCAGGCAATTGTCAGCTCTGAGGGAGGAGGTCGCCCACCTCCAGGCTGAACTGGCACGGACCAAGGAGGCCTCCCCCCACCCAAAGAGCACCACTGCTACAGAGGCTGCCAAGTATGAAGAACAGTTGGACCACAGTGGGTTCTGGGAGGGTGCGGGTGGTGGAACAGAGGCGAAGCCCCCTAGTTGTACCTCTACACAAACCATATGCCAGTCTGACAGAGCAAGGTTCCTCTATGATGGCACCCTCAGTGGAGACCAAGAAGAATGCTGAGGACACCCACAAGGGAGACCCACAGAAGGGTGGCAAGGGACACCACAGGGGAAGGAAACAGCTTCTGATAGGGGACTCAATTGTTAGAGGGGTAGACCTGGGGAAGGGAGAGAAGAGGGAAATAAGGTGCCTGCCTGGTGCCATGGCTTGGAGGGACAAGAAGCGAATCCTCAGGATTGCAGAAGCAGCATCACAGGAGAGGGAACTAGATATCATTGTCCACCTTGGGACAAATGACCTAGCTAGGCATGGGATCAGTGCAGTGCAGGATGAAACTGTGGAGTTGGGGAGGGGCCTCAGACAGGTAGCAAACACGGTTACCTTCTCAGAGGTGCTGCCAGTCCATGGCAGGGGTGAGGCTAGGGTACTACACACCATGCGGTTTAATGAATGGTTGCAAAACTGGTGCAGAGCACAGGGCTTTGGCTTCACCGGGGACTGGGGGTACACCTGGAGAGATGGTCTATACTGGCACGATAGTCTGCATCTGTCCATGAAGGGAATCAAGATCCTAAGTGACAGGTTTAAATGCTTCCTTGGCAAGCTTTTAAACTAGCCATGGGGGGAGGTGCTAATAAAAGGCAGGAAATTTAAAGCCTCCCCCCACAAAACATGACGGGTAGTAAGGTAAACACTGAGGTACCACTGAGGTACAGTGCTCAACAGAGGGCAGGACAGGGGTAAATGGAAAAATAGACAAGGGCAAAAAGAGCAGGCATGGGGGAAAAAAAGATAAAGCCAACATTAAATGGAGGGCAATGAGTACTAATTCCCGTAGCCTGGTAAACAAGCTTCCTGAGCTAGTTGCCTTGATGGAAGATGAAAACTTGGATATTGTGGCAGTCACAGAAACACGGTACATGGGGAACCATGACTGGGATGTCAACATACTGGGGTACACAGTCTACAGAAGGGACAGGGAGGAGAAAAGAGGAGGTGGAGTAGCTCTATACATAAGGGAAGGGATCAAAGCTACAGAACTAAAAAGTAAAGGGGGAGGACAAGAGGCACTCTGGGTCACCTTGGAGACAGGGAATGGCATCACAATCCCGCACAGGGGTTGTATACAGACCCCCGTCTCAAGGGGAGGAAATGGACAAGAAAATGATAGAGGACATTCTCAAAATGGCTGAAAAAGGGGAGATACTACTGATGGGGGACCTGAATATGTCAGATGTTAACTGGATGACATGTACTGCAGCCACATCCAAGAGCAGGGTCATTCTCGATGCCCTGCAGGGGGGGCAGGCCTTAGACAGCTAGTGTTGGAACCCACTCGGGAGGGAGCAATACTAGACCTGGTACTCTCAAATGGAGAGAGGATCACAAATTTAGAAGTCAGTAGACATCTGGGAACAAGCGACCACTGCACAGTGTCTACAATAAGCACAACCATGGAGACAAACTACACAAAACAAGCATACTGGAATTTAGAAGGGCTGACTTTGGCAAAATGGGTGAATACCTGAGGAATACACAGCAAATGGCAAAAAGGAGGGTGGAAGAATGATGGAGAAAAATCAAAACTGCCATCATAGAGGCAACAAGCCTTTGTGTGAAACAGATAAAGAAAACAAAGCGGAGTAAAAAAACACTATGGTTCTCAAAAGAGGTGGCAGGGAAGGTTAAGGAGAAAAATGCTGCATTCAAAAAGTATAAGGCATCACAGAAGGAGCACGACAGAGAACTGTATCAATTAAAGCAGAAAGAAGTGGGGAAGGCAGTCAGAATAGCAAAGGCCCAAACCGAGGGAAAAAATAGCCAACTCAGTTAAGAAGGGGGATAAAACCTTCTATAGGTACATTAGATAGCATAGAAAGGTTAAGGGAGTAATAGTGAAGATTAATAACGGAGAGGGGAGGTGGGCAGAGGGAGACAGTGAAAAGGCAGAGATACTGAATGAATGCTTTTGCTCAGTATTCACAAAAGAAGATGAGGAGGAGTTACCTAAACCAGACAATAGAAGCTCTCTGGGTAGGGGGGCTGACACCAGTCCATTTACAGAAGAAAGAGTCCTGAAAGAACTCCTAAAACTCAAGGTGGACAAAGCAATGGGGCCTGATGGGATTCACCCCAGAATCCTAAAATAACTAAGGGAGGACCTAGTGACACCACTGAAGACACTTTTTAACAAATCATGGGAGGATGGGGTGGTACCTGAGGACTGGAGGAGGGCAGATGTGATTCCCCTTCACAAAAGTGGGAGCAAGGCAGAAGCAGGAAACTACAGACCTGTAAGTTTGACCTCAGTGGTAGGGAAAATGATGGAATCACTTCTGAAAGAAAGAACTGTTGAGTACCTAGAGGCCAGCGGGGCACAGGACCCAAAGCAGCATGGATTTACAGCAGAAAGGTCATGTCAGACAAATCTAATAGATTTCTTTGACTGGGTGACCAAAGTAATAGACCAGGGAGGGGCTGTGGATATGGCCTACCTAGACTTTAGCAAGGCATTTGACACAGTCCCGCACAAAAGATTAATAATCAAGTTAGCCAGCCTAGGAGTGTGTCCCAGGGTGGTAGCCTGGGTTGCAAACTGGCTGCACAACAGGACACAGAAGGTAATAGTGAATGGAACACATTCTGAAGAGAGGGGGGTCACTAGTGGAGTACCTCAGTGCTCAGTACTGGGTCCAGTCCTCTTTAACATCTTTAGAGGTGACATTGCAGAGGGTCTGGAGGGAAAGGTATGCCTCTTTGCAGATGATACAAAGATCTGTAACAGAGTTGATACACAAGGGGGGTAGAAAGGATGAGAAGGGACTTGGGAAGGTTGGAGGAATGGTCAGACATATGGCAACTTAGATTCAATGCAAAGAAGTGCAAAGTAATGCACCTGGGAAACAAAAACCCAGGAGAAGAGTATACAATAGCAGGGGAGGTACTAACAACAACAAAAATGGAAAGGACTTGGGGGTAGTCATATCAGATGATCTAAAGGTTGGTAAGCAATGTGAGAAGTCAGTAAGGAGAGCCAGGGGGATACTGGGATGCATAGGAAGGGGCATCACAAGTAGAAAAGGGAAGTGGTTATCCCTCTGTACAGACAGTTGGTGAGACCCCATCTGGAGTACTGTGTGCAGTTTTGGAGACCTCATCTACGCAAGGACATAGACAGGATGGAAGCAGTCCAGAGGAGGGCAACTAAAATGGTGCAGGGTCTGCATCAGAAATCATATGAAGAGAGACTGAGAGCTTAATATGTATACCCTTGATGAATGGAGGGACAGGGGGGACATGACAGAAACGTTCAAGTACCTCAAGGGAATCAACAAAGTCCAGGAGGGTAGCATCTTTGGTACAGTGGTACCACTGAGGCTCAGGGGTAATGTGAGGAAATCTTTTTTCATGGAGAGAGTGGTGGATGCGTGGAACTGCCTTCCTGTGGAGGTTGTTGGGGCTAAAACAGTGGGGGAATTCAAACATGCATGGGACAGACACAAGGCAACTGTAGTGGGGGGTGGCAGGAAATAGGCTGTTGGTTAACTAGAATCTGCAGCTTATCCAGTAGGTAGGGAAATGGGCAGACTGGGTGGGCCCTGTGGTCCATATCTGCAGTCAAAGTCTATGTTTCTATGTTTCTATTTAACTCCAGCCTCACCACCGAGGATGTCTGCTGCCCAGGGCAGACAGACTGTAGGGGGGATTCGCAGCTGGCTGCCTAGAAGGAGCCAGCTGTCCACCAGACCCACTGACCATGGCCTCCAAAGCCTTGTCAGAACTAGGTCATGGAGAACCCTGTGCTTCTACAGAACCAGAGGTCCTGCAAAGGGGCCCAGGAAAAAGGTCCAATGTCCTTACCTTGGCCTCACAAATGCGACACCTGCCTCCAAAGGTAGGGTCAGCCAACCTCACTTCAGTGCTTGGCTTTCCAAGGTGCAGTGGTCCATGGAGAAGTAGATGTCACACTCATCCATGCTGCGAGAAGGACTCATCCATGTTGTGAGAAGGACCAAGGCAGACCATGCAGGTCTGACACTGGTCTGTTGACGCCATCTGTTTTTCACATGGGGCACCGATGCATGATGGCGACAGATGGGAATTTCTTAGACTTCTTTGCTCCCTTCTTATCCAGTTTTGGTATCACGGAAAAATAAAAGGAAGAGAAACAGTGTTGCAAACTGTAAAAGTGGTGACACAGTAGAAAAAGGCGGAGGTACTACTGCTGCTCCCACTGTGTTGCCTCGATGTCTAGAAGACTAGAACCAAGGTGATGAGGGAGCCAGTGATGGTTATTGGCTGCTGCACGCGGCACCACATGAGATGCACAGATGCCATAAGTAACTGACGTCAACTCCCTCCCTGCAAAACATTTGCTCCCACAGGGTCCTAGTGCCTCCAGCCCTGACCCATAAGAAAAAATTACTTAGCAGAGTAATCTTGTTCTTCCAGGGGATCCCTCAGTATGCTTAAAGCTCCCACCCTGCCTCCCCTTCCAGAACCAGAAAAAGGGGTCTTTTAGTCTGACAAGAAGGGAAGCTGCCATGTACCCCTTCTTCCCACAGCATCGATCTTTCTAGAATCCTTGTCAGGTGGGTGTGAAGCCAGAGGCACCCTAGCTTTATCATATGCAGCAGCCTGTATCACCCCCTCATGGTCTGGGTGCGTAAACAGAAAATCAGCATTTGATCTATCTAGCTGATATTTCTTATCCCCTTCTCTGTCTACCCCTGGAACAGAAGTGGGGTTCTGCAGAATTTTTAAAACAGCGTTCTCCAGGGACTTATGGATTGGTAACAAAAGTCTCTTAGTGGGAGTGAGACCCATCATATTCAAGAAGTCTGCTTCTTCCTCATCCTCCACTGTTTCCTGAATGGAGAGACTGTGGGTGTCAACTCTTTGCCTCACAAAAGAATTGTGAGACAAATAATCCTCTAGTCCCGGGGGGACCAAAGTCCTGCTCTGGGGAAGACTTCAGGCTCGATGGGTTCCCCCTCCTCCTGCTCTTGTTCTTCATATAGGTATACCATTTCCCGGGTGGGGGAGCTGAAGCAAGAACTGATGGAACGGAGAAGTGAACCAAGGGACTGACAGCCTGGAGGGCCTGTAGGATCAGTAAGGCCTTAGCAATGTCCTCAGCTGAGGGCATTGTCTGTGTATCAGCTGAGAGCTCCTTTGCTTTTTCAGCAGGAGGTGCAGCGACATGCTTTTCTTTCTGTTTCCTTACTGCAGGAACTGGTTCAGCAGCCGGTTCCACTGGTCTTTTGGATGTTGAAGAATCAGGTTTTTACGTGGCTTTGGGGTCCACTTGCTCTTTTGTTTTGTCTTTTTTTGAGGAGGAAGCCTGTTTAGTGGGCTAGGAAGGAGTAGCCATTTCTTCCAGCTTTTTGGCCCTCTTTTTAAAAGTTTTGAGACAAAAAAGTCCTACAAATGTCACAATTAGCAAATATGTGACTAGTTCCCAGACATACAATGCAGAAATCATGCCTGTCAGCTTTGGCTACAATTTGCCCAATACAATTTTTTAAACCCAGTAGGTCTTATCTTCTTTTTTTGCTTAGGTGTCTCTGACATGAGTGTTAGGCACTACAGAAAAAAATATCAGAAGAAAAAACGGTTGGTTCCTCGACCGAATATAATCAATGCTAGCAAATATCAAAAAGCAATCGGTTCCCTGACAGGATTTTAAACACAGGGAACCGAAGAAAACGCTGTTTCTGACAGAAAAGGAACCACAAAGAAATCCAAAAAATTAAGAATAATATAGCTCTACAGTTCCTGGAAAGAAACCCTAACACAAATAAGTAAGTAAATAACATTTGTGGTTAAAAACCACTAGAAACAGCAGTTCCCCTCAGTTTCCTGGAACTGCTGAAAAACAGCTAAAAAGACCAAAAACACACTAAAACTATGCTAATTAACCTGAATGGGGCAGCAATCAAAAATTAAGTAATAAAAACATTATTACATCGGAAAAACAATAACAGTAGAACAAAGTTGAGGAGCGCCCTCCGAGGCGTCCAAATTAGCAGGTGGAGGAATGAATCTGAGGCATTATAAGAATGCAGCAGTTGCGGCCCAGTGGCTGAGGGTTGAGTGCGTGGAAGCACAGCACGTCTTGCGGCGACCTGGGTTGAGGCACGAGCTCAGGTTGGCGGGGGTCGGCAGGGGGAGGGAGGATTGAGCATCCCAATGGATGCTCTCCTCTCTCTAGGGTGGGATACCAGGGGTGCAGTACGCACCCGACACCCTCCGAGACCTGGTGGGAACACAAGTTCTCGAGGGGTTGGTGGCTCCATCTAACAGAAGTCAGGGAGGGGGGACATCTGTAGGTGCTCGAGAGGGATGTGCGTCAGTACGTCTCCTCTATGGACACTCACGTCCTTGTGCCGGCATCTCAGGGGGCTGGGTCAGGGGAAACCACAGGAAAATGGGAAAGTACTCCTCGGCGGTCCTAGATGACGACTGCTCCGGGCCATTCAAGACCACCGGTTCCGGACAGACCCCGCTCTGCAGGAGGAAGTAAGAGGTGAGGCACTCTAGGGGCAGATCCGGAATGGGGGCAAAGACGGTGATGAGCGGCCTGAAGGAGTGGGCACTGAGGGTAGACAGGAGGAGATAAACAGAAAGTATTAAAAAAAAATGCAGCAGTTACTAGGGGCAGCAGTTTGAAACTGGCACAAGCTAATGTGGGTTCCATCATTTACATACATTTAAGTCTCTCCAGGGCAGTTCAACACAGGAGGCTGACTGCATTAGTTTAAGCATACTGAGGGATTCCTGGGGTTTGAAGTGGGAATCAATGGTGAAGATCGATTCCCAGAAGATCTGCATGCATCTCCAGCACATTTATGTGTCACTGTGTTTCTGACAAGTCCCAGACACCTTATATCTAAAGACCTTGAGGTGGGCTCCCAACCCAGCAAGAAGGCATCCAGGGTGAGGATCACCTCTGGCTCCAGTAGACAGAACGGGAGCCCTGAAGAAGGTCTTCATGCACAGACAACCACAGCAGGGACTTCGTCTGAAAAGGGTAATCTTGAGGGCATGACACCTGAGGCTACTAGGCACTGAGTACATACTGAGTCATTCTCATGTGCAGCTTTGCTAGGAGAACTGTAAACACCTAGGATTACATGAGTCCCAGCATGCACTGAATGGAATGATGTTCTGTAATTAGCAAGAATGCCCACACTCCACTATTAGGACAGGGTCCGAGCCTGCATCGTGTCCGGAGCAGCTCTTATGACGAGGAGTATCCCCACTGATGCAACACACTGAGCAGACAGTGAACAATGCTCCATGATGTAGACTGCCATCTGAAAGGAGGAGTTCACCTTGTTGCCTGGGAACCAGGGAAACAGTAGTAAACAGGGGCTTCTGGAGTCAACAAACTGAAACTTGGTAGTTCAATAATGTTTACAATGAAGCAATCGCCACTGCTTGCCCCATGTCGAGCCTGGGCAGTCCCACAAGTGCACTCTGAGTATGGCAAGCTAAGGCAGTGCTGGTAAGGAGCACTCCAATACCACACTGCAGGAAGGAATGGTGGTTGAGGTTTACCAGGATATGCTGAAGCACTGTATATGTTCAGCAGAGGAGGTCAGTGTAGGGGTAACGACCAAGCGGGGACCCCAGAGGCTATACAGATTCTCTTCCAGCTTGAGAACACATAGGGCCAGATAGTCGGTAATGGGCAAAAGCAGAGCACAAAGGTATGCACTGTGGTTGCCCTTGCCCATGATCCTGAGGATGCTATATTCAGTCGGATGTCGCATCAGCATGTGGAAATAATATACTCTGAAGTCTAGTGGCACTCCCCGCCTCCAATCACTCGCTGCCATAGAAATAAAGCATTCCCTGGTGTGTAGTGGCACCCCCCCACCCTCTAGTCGCTCGCTGCTGTAGTATTAAAGAAACTCCTGGTGTCTAGTGGTAACCCCTTCCTTCCACCAGTCACCCGCCGCCGTATGACGATATGTGTCCCTGGTGACTAGTGGTACCCACACCCACTGATGACCCATGCTGACGCCCCCTCCGAGTAGGCCTGGTAGGCAGTGCCCCCCCACACCACTGGAACCATGACAAGCACCCAGCTAACCCCCTCATACCTGTCAGGAATGGGTTGCACGGTGTTCTCAATATGATGGCCAGCACACGTGTACACATGCTCCCTGTCATCCCGTACAGCGGCCGACCATGGAGGTGAGAAAAGGGCTGTGCCAGATGTCATATCGGGATCGCCGCATGACCACTTCAGGACAGTTACTGGGGGGGAGGGGGTTAGCTGGATAGGGGTCTGTGGTGGTGCGGAGGGCTAATCACCGGGCTTGCTTGGAGGGGTGTACAGGCATGGGTAGTCGGCAGGCAGGGGGTTACTACTAGTCACCAGTGACATGTACCTTCATATGGTGGTGGGCGATCAGGGGAAGAGGTGCCACAAGACACCAGAAAATTCTTTAATAATATAGCGGCAAGCAATCAGACAGTGGTGGGTGGCACTAGACACCAGGGAATTCTTTAATACTACAGTGGTGGGTGATTAGAGAGCAGGGGATGCCACTAAACACCACGGAAGTCACTGCTTCAATGGTTTGGGTCAGGCAGCTGCAGTCCCTTTGCCTGCCATTAAGACCTTATGCCCTGTTAAGTCATAGTTTGCAAAAGCAGTAACTTTCACCTGTTCGGGTGGCATTTACTGCCTGGGCAAATCTCTCAATATCCCACTGTGCCCATATGCAGGAGTGGACCCACTCATTTACATAGACACAGTGGTAACAGCACTCGGGCGCTAATGGGTTTTGCCCATGCCGTGGAGGTGTCTGAATATAGACCCCAACCACAAACTGGACACAAAACCTGGTTAGTGTGGGCAAACATCTCTTACCGCCCGGGCTAAGTTTTGACTATCTGGCACATAGAGCTCCACACCTCCCTAGGAAGTGGACTGTCTGCTGCCAGAAGCTCTAAAAAGGGATCCCAGCTGGCCCGGTGGCACTAAGGGTTGAGGCGCTGGACGCCACATCTCGAACCATGCCGGCGACCCGGGTTCAGGAATGGACTCGGGCTGCCGGGGGTTGGCAGTGGAAAGAAAGGCTTGAGCGTCCCATGACTGCTCTCCTTCCTCGGGGGAGGATTGGGGTACTGCAGCGCACTGCAGCGATAGCTGGCGGAGGTCAGCGGCACAGCAGCAAGCAGCAGAATGGGGGAGAGCGTGGCAGGCGTCGGCACGTTGTGCCCAGAGCGCCATTACGCGTCCAGCTCGGGCGAAAATGACGGAAAATGGCAGAGAGCGATCTCAGCGGGTTGATGGCCGCACCCGGCGCCCCCTGGTACCCGAGGTGATCCTGCTACAGGGTAGCGTGAGCGATTAATGGCCGGCCCTGTGGGGGTGCCAGACTGGGCCCGAGGGGTGCAGGTGATGGTGGACGAGGATCGTGAGGGATCCGCTCCGCAAGAGGAGGAAAAATAGAGATGATATAAAAAATAAAAAGGGATCCCAGAGAGATTTGCTGCAGAAGGGCCTCCAGCAGTTGTTAACCAGCACTAAGGTCAGAACTCACACACCACACTACCGCTTCAAAAAAGCCAATAGTACACATGTGCTTGCATATACAGTACCTAATAATGTGCAGTGATACTTATAAGCAGTAGCAAGACCACAGAGAGCCAATGTTTCACACGTAGCGCTGTATCAAGACTTTGTTAATCCCTCTTATACCCCTTAAAGAGCCCCTGACAGCATTTGGAAAACTTTGAAAAAAGTAAGATTTATATTCAGCACCATCTCATTTTCTTTATTACTTCATATATTTTCAATAATTAGTTCCCCATTTTCTTTATTACTGAAACAGTTGTATGACAATAAGATCCCTGTCCCCTAGACTTTATCTTCTCTCTCTGCTTCCCTACACCTGACATCACAACCCACTGTTTATGACATCATAAGTATCTCCACAGTAACAGATTGTGATGTCAGGTGACGTCAAGCAAGCAGAGCTGAAAAGGTAAAGGTACTGTTTTCATGCAAATACCCTTAGTAATAAGGAAATACGGGTGAGAATTACATAATAAAATATGAAATATAAGCTACATTTATGTCAAAATATTCAATTTTTTCAAAGTTTTCTCAACTGCGTCAGGAGCTCTTTAAGTGGAGGTTCAGTTCAGCAACATAATTACAGTACTGCCACAGTGTATGTAATATAGAGAATAATACATGGGTGTATGTGTGTGTAACCAGAATTTCACACAACCGAGGTGGGATACTACATAAACCCAGAGAGTGAAGCTCAAGGGGCTTATAAAAGCTTCCCACACTGTGGGAGTGTGTAAAATTCTGGTTTACATACTTTTTTCTGTATACGTTGTGCCCCGATTTCACCTTGCACGCTCCCTTCTGTCCAGTCTCCCCAGTCCCGTCACCTGGCTTCTCGGGACTTACCTTCTCACCAATGCCCCATATTCTTGTCTGCGGTGAGGTGCCCGGTCATAGGAGAGGGACCTGGGAGGGACCAGACTATCCTGCAGCCAAGGAGGTTTTTCCATCTTGTTAGGTTTCCCCCTAGGGCCTGAATTGTGCAATGCATGGCAGATGAGCTCTACCTCTGCGGAGACATCCTAACATGTGTAGCCGTGACTTTGCCTCCTAATGCGCCCAGACCTGCACTGCCACCTGGATATACCCAGATGGCAGTAATGCAGTGGGTCATGGTAAACCCCATCCACCGAGGGAGGAGAGCTGTCCTTCGGACACTTAGTTCTCCCTCCCCCACCTGGCCCCTGAGTGACCTGCGTCTGTTCCTGAACCTGGCTCACCAGAGTGGTATTCCGCCACTCACAGCATGAGCTTCACGGACAGGGAACGATTACAACCACATGGTTGTAACACATTATTACAACCAGGTGGTTGTAATACAGTTTTACAAACCAGTTATCTGAGCATTAAAAATGATGACTAGTAATAATATAAAGAATAATGGCTATTCAACTGTGTTATGGAATTTTTTTTTAATACACACACCCGAGGTGTCTGATGACCCATAAACCTCGAGAGTGAAGCTCAAGAGGTTTATGAGGTCATCACAGACTGAGGGTGTGTAAAAAAATCCATAAGAACACAGTTGCAAGGTCTTTATTTTTTATAATTACTGACACAGGGACTGAATGCCAAAGTTACTCAAGCCAAGATAGAAACACACAGACACACACACTTTCTTGTCTCTTATCTCTCCATTAGATGCATTGTTGTTGTTTTTTATATTAATTTTAATTGTGGAACCGCAATGAGCAATGAATAAGAATAGTCAGCCCCGGGAGGCAGACAAGGTCCGTTCACTATCACAGGACGCTGTCTCCCGAAGTGCTGTACAAAGGGTACAAACAGTACGATCAACCAGATAAATATTGAAAAAGTTTAATAATTTACCTGCAATGACTCTGAGAGGCAAACGAAAGTGTGGTCCTCAGTAACGGAAAAAAAAATGTAGCTGCCATATTTGCAGAACTGTTTAGTCCAACCACCCACAGAATAGGAGACAATTAGGTATCTCAGCGAATGTAACTGACGGGAGAGTTAAAAGACAGTTTTGAGGATGCCGGTTTGAAAGAGGCCTGTTAACCGTGTGATAAAGGGGGGTCACCAGTAATATATAGATGTTATATGTTTTATATTTGGTCATACATTATACAGACGTACAAGCCACATAATCAATGTGCATTTATACTAATTCCAATATTTTTTCTTCTGAGGAACTTACTTTACTATCAGGGACCTCTTGTTCTTTTGCTTCTGTTTTCAGGTCAACAACAGGTGGAGGTGGGGGAGGAAAATCTACCGGTAAGAAATAATCTTCAGTCTGTACTCCTTTGGTTGTATTCTGTCCCGGACCTATAAACATCATTAAGTATCAATTAGAAGCCTTAAAAAGGGCATGCCATACTTGATTTTAAAAACGAAAGCACAGGTTTGTTTTTTTTCCTTGTTTAATGAATTTTAAAAGCAGTAATCCAAAAGGGAACACTGAGCATACAGTATATCTAAATAAAATAATGATACAGATAAACTACATAGGACTTGTAAGCTCTAAGCAGTACTGAGACTTGTTAGAAGGAGCATTAATCCAAGAATTCCTAACTATATTGAAAATTAGATGAACTAGTACAGCCATTCCTTCATACACTGGGTAAAACCGTCCCGCCTGGCCAACGTATGGAAATGGTTTGGGAAGACTAATTAAGACTGTGGCCCATCTAGTTCACCCCATTATCCTAACAGCAATAACCTGAAATGCCTTTTCCCTTCAGGTACGGTAGCTCTCGAGCCTAGTCTTGAAACTCTGAACACTATCAGCACTTGTCACCTCCTCTGGTAATCGGTTCTACAACCTGTTGCTTTCAGGGTGAAAAATGTTTCCATAATCCCTTTCGACTGTCTTCCCATTAACTTGAATTCTTCTCCCCTTGTTCTGCTATCCTTAATTCTGCATAGCAGCCTGTTCTGGTCAATTTTTTATTTTTATTTCAGTTTTATTAAAAGAGACAATAGTATACAGCAGATAGTTGTACCTAACAATATGCAATCTAAATATAATATAACAGGTTATTGAAAATAGTGCATATTGTCAGGTATATGGTATAACAACTGATTTTATCACACACCAATCACTCAAAGATTCTCCTGGAGACCACCCCAGGCTCCCCTTCCTCGGGTCATCCCAATATATATTATTAAGAGTCTGAGGGGAACCCGCCCATCCCATCTCCCCGGTGACAACACGCTAGTTGAGGAGAGGGAAAGGGTAAGAGCCCCATCCCTAAGAGAGGAAATAGCCCGAAACTACCCTCGTGTCAAGGGACAAATTCCGGATCTACCAAGGAAAAATAAAGAATCCATCTCTGCCATTTCCTCCTGAAGGGATCCTGTCTATTATGTAACTGAGATGTAAGATGCCCAAGCCTATAGACGTCGAGGACTATTTGACGTCTGTCTGAGATTGTAGGGATCAGAGTGGACATCCACTTACGGTTTATGGCTTTTCTTGCTGCTAATTGGAGTAATATAAAGGCCCATAGTGGTCTGTGGGGTGGGAAGATGGCTAGGACGACCAACTGCCTCTCCAAGGCACTCCCCCAACTCCCCTTGTAGGGTACACCAAAACGGCATTAATTTAGGACCGTGCCAAAAAATATGACCCAAATCTGCTAATGTGCAATTACATTCTCTCCAGCAGTACCCACAGGAAGCTGGAAAATACTTTGCTAAAATCACTGGAGAGCGGAAATATCTGGAGTGGGATTTCCAAGCAAATTCCCTCCAAACCCCAGAGGAGGTGATTTTAATTTCTTTCAATGTTGCTTCTCTCCAAAATGGAAAGGGGATTTCTAACTCTAAGTCTTTATTCCAGGCCTCTAGTATCGAATAAGAGGAATCCCCCAGGCTATCTTGTATTATTCTATATAGGTGACCTATTAGGTTCCCCCAGGGACCACCTTCCATTGTGTCCCTGAGCAAGGCCCACTGAGTGGGCAAGGGAGAGAGATGACAAGTAATAAATTCTTTTTGACTTAAAATAAAGTTTCTCACCTGGACATAGCGGAATATGTCCCGGTCGAGAAGGGCATATTTGTGTTGTAAGTCAGTAAAGGGTAAAACACCAGAGTTAGTGATAAATTGGTGGTAATAGCCGAATCCCAGTCTCCACCAGGAATCAAATGAAGTATCGAGCTGGGCAGGATGAAAGTCTTCATCTCCTTATTTTAATGTAAAGAAGAAAGTTGTTTTAGGGCCTTTTTTTGTTTTAAATTATACCATATCTTCAGGATTTGGACCGTGAATTTAGAAAAATCATGGAGTGGAAGGACCTGTCCCGGAGAGGAAAAGGCAATTCTCTCAATATCATGCAGGTCAATTATTAAAATTCTATTTCTTTCCAAGCAGGAAGGGAGCTGGAGAGAGCCAAAGGAAAACATTTTTTAAAAAGGCTGCCATAGCATACATTCTCAAGTCGGGAAGGTTAGCTCCCCTTTGATCCAAAGGGAGGCACAATAAAGAGAAACGAACCCTCAGTCTCTGGTTGTCCCAAATGAAGGAAGAGAGAAGCCTATTCCAGGACTTAAAATAAAAATTTGCTGCGAAGATCGGAACATTTTGGAATAGGTATAGTAGTCTGGGGAGATAATTCATCCATATAGTTTCTATACATTGGAAGAAGGTAAGTTTTAGGTTGCTCCATTTAGATAAATCTTCAATAAGGAGAGATAAGGGTTCGTAGTTAACTAATTCAAGATGTTCTAAATTCAAAGGGATGGCCGGCCCAGTGGCGCTGAGGGTTGAGGTGCTGGACACAACACCTCATGCCACACCGGCAACCCGGGTTTGGTAATGGACTCGGGCTGCCGGGGGCTGGCAGGGGAGAGGTGGGCCCCTCCTGTGCTTGGGGCCCTGGACAACATCCCCACTTTTCCCCTCATTACTGCGGCCCTGTCCTCCACCACGGCCCTGTAGGTAGACAGGAGCGTGGGGTGGAGGAGACCAGCAAATTTCTTGTACCACTCTGCTGTATAGCCATCAGGGCCCAGGCATTTGGAGCGTTTGAATGTGGCTAGGAACTTCATCGGACCTTATAGGGGACTCTAAAGCAGCTCACTGTAATTTTGGCAGGGGTAGTTGAGCTAGGAACTCTGACCTATCATTAGGTTCTGAAGGGCCAAGAGGGGGTGAATATAGGGATTTGTAAAAAGAAAGCAGGGACGAATGAATATGTTTGTCTGAGTGGGAGATTTTCTGTGTGACTGGATGTTTGATTTTTAAGATAGTTGCAGTGCGTTGCTCTGGTCTATTTTGTATACCCTTTCATGGTTTTGAACAGATCACTCACACCACCACCCCCGGCAATCTCCTTTCCTCTAAGGTGAACCACCCCAGTTGCTCCAGTCTTATTTCATGCTTTCTAGCCCTCTAATCATCTCTGTAGTTCAGCAATGAGTTCCTTACTGCAGTGCAGAATTAACACAGAAAAAGAAATACCTGCTGCTGGTACTCTGTGGTGCTATTTCAAAACAGCAAATGTCTTTATAAGTGCATTCCATTTTTTTCTGTTTTTACTGTAATGCAGAGTCCAAAACTAAACACACTACTCCACATGAGGACTACTCTAAGCACAGTGGAATTACCACCTATTCTCTACTGTAAGCCCTATCTTTCTTTCTTTCTTTTAGGCTTTTCTGTCATGTCAGACTGTAAAACAAATGCTTAAAAATTTGATTGTTTCTATAAAAGGACACAAAGTTCAAATGCTTTATAAAATATGTGACTTTTTTTAACTTTTTTTTTTTTTAATCGAAAGAACGGGTAACCACAGTAGAGCGGGAACCAACTGAGGGACCTTCCTCTGGTTCCAGAAACCAATCAGGAATTGGAGAAAACCACTAAATTAAGAATGAAATAACCTCTAACTAACACAAATGTAGAAAATGAAAGCTAAAAACACTAAGGAATTTTGGGGAATACAAATATTAAAAGGCTTAGCCAATGGACTTGGAGAGGACTCTAAGGCGACTGTCCTCTTTAGAAGAGAAAACAAATCTGATCTTTTTACACTAGAGGGAACAATGTCACACAACAACATTTAAATATAATTCAGATTTTATCATCAGCATTCTAAAAACCCCAAGGCAATATCTCTGGCTGGAGATTATGCTGTTACTGTATGGAATCACTACTGGACTCAGGTTGTTAGAATAAGGCTGCTGTACCGCAGAGATGCCCATGCCACTCAGAGCAATGGCATGCAAGTTTCATTTTAATTTTGATAACCGAACAGGTACACTGAGCCAAAAGACCATTTTCAGGAATGACCCAAGGCCACATGAATACAATAAAACATTTTTTAAAACAATTACAGACAGATGTACTGTAGTAGTCAGATATCACTTATATTTATATTTAAAACATTATGTGGAAATCTGCCACAAGTGAGATGACAAATCATTCCAAAAAGTTGGGGCAAAAAAAGAAACTGTTATTTTACCCATAACAGAAATTATAGTTAGTGTTTCACGTATATTGGAATTGAAGGATCTCAAATCTCCAGCAAACAATCTTGATTCCGATAACAAGCCAACAGAGACTGGCCTCTTTGCCTATGTATGATATCCAACATACAGCCCAATTGAAATAATCTCTTCAACTCTGGGGCAAGCCAATTTAAAACTCTGTAAAGTCCACACTGGTACTTACTGTACTTAGACCATAATAAAAACTGACAGATGTTATTATATATAGCATTTAACAAATTAAGATTAAAGACAGCATCATTATAATAAGCCTTTAAACAATAATCAAAGTGAGACATTAATGTGCTCCAACAACCACAAGTTTGGTATTAAAATATTGAATATTTTCAATTCATATAAGGCCACCCAGGTAATGATAAACTGTTCTGCCCAAAGAATTTATATATACATGATATTGAATCTGGATCAGGAAGGACACCAAAGCAATTAAAAGAAATAATGTGTTCCAATTTGTTCCCTTGTAAATGATATGTTTTAAAACCATAGTTTACCTTAGCTAGTCTAGGTTTTGAACCAGAAGCTATAGTTTCAGTGTCTTCACACACTGAGCAGTACCTTATCACCCCAGAGCCACAGCTCTATTGCTCAAGGAATAAACCATTTTGGAAGAAGAAGAACTCAAAATAAAACCATTCGCATACAATAAACATTTTGATAAACTGAACGTTTTCAGCAAGAAATAAATGCAGAATGAGAACAGCGATGGCCCCGAGATTGAGCCCTGAGGTACTCCATCTGAAAAATTAGGAGTACCAGATCTGACACTGCATAAACAAACCTGTTGGGGTTTGATTACTAAGGTGACAATGAAACTGTTGAATTGTGTTATGAGAGAACCCATGTGAAGCCAAACAACAAGGCAACAATTCATGATTTATCAAGAAAAATGCCTTGGTCAGGTCCACAAAAATGGCACCAGTGAGCAGGCATTCATCCATAGCGCTGCTCCCGTGGTTAGCGAAGCTAACCAAGGCAGTCTGAGTACTAACTTCCTAAATCCATGCTGCTTGGGTACAATCAAACCATACTTAAGATAATCATTCACCTGATCAACAATAAATCTTTCCAATAGCATACACTAAGAGAAAAAAGTATGGAGATGAGACTATTTTCTACTGAGGTAGACAGACCCTTTTTAAAAACAGCAATAACCTTTGTTTTTCAAGGAGCTAGGTACTAAATGGGTGATCAGACATACTGTATTGAATATATGTTTTTAAAATGCTATCCCCCCCTTACTAAGATGATTAGACTTACAATCGGGCATTTCCATTAGCTTAATTGTAATGCTGTGGAAATGGCCCTTGGCTGCACCTTGGGCCAACAACACCCTTAGCCAGGCATTAATCCCTAGAAAATGCCAGGATTTGGGGGAAGTATTGCTTAAACAGAATAGGTCACATGAGGGAGCCTTGAGGGTCAGCACTCTATTAGAAGATGAGTGGAGATGAATTCGGATCCCCCAAGGTGTTGACTGATGGCAACCTGCATGATGGCAACTGGGGATATAACCCTGTATTGAATAATTTTGACAGGAGAAGAGGGCGTACTACCATGCCAAAAGCCTTGACTAAGTCAGTAAAAATGACAGCTGTGAGGTCACCCTGGTCTATGACCTTGGGAACGTGACCAATCAAAATAAGTGGTAGTTAAGCACATGAAGACCATAGGCTGTTCTTTATCACACAAAATCGCTTCACTAAAGGAACATCTGCCAAACCTACTGGACTGCCTTCTTCAAGAAGGTAACTAGGGAGGCAGATAACGGTCATGCAGAGGATACTGTTTGTCTAGAATTTAGCAAGCCTTTTGACACTGTACTGCATGAAAACCCACATGGAGAAAGTAGTGCAAAAGAAGTCCACAACATTTACAGGAAATGGACAACATATTGGCTAACATTTAGAAAGAAGAGGTTGGTGGTGGATGGTCACTATTCAGAATGAAGGGGATATTCGTAGTGAACTACTCCAGGAGTCACAGCTGGGTCCACTGCTCTTAGCAGTGTTCCAGATAAGGGGAGTACTGGCTTATTTTACTCACCAAATTTTAAGTTATACTCTGCTTTTTTTTTTGGTTTTTTGCTGAGTACAGCTACTCATCCCATCCCTTGGAAATGCTCCATAGAGACTTCAAACGGCACTGTTTTAACAAGTTTAAAGTACTTCTATTCATCAAAATTATATTTTACGTGCCTAATGTCACAAATGGTGAGTAAATTACTCTTGAATGCCAGTGTTATCTGGAGCACTGATTCTTTACAGACATATTTATTACTGAGCTGGAGAAGGGATTCAGCAGCAGGCAGCTGAAGCTTGTTGAGAACATTAAACTGTATAACAGTAAACAAAAAGGGAGTGTACTACAGGGTCCTTCACATTAGGGGTGAGGGCTGAGAAATGAGGGCTTAGATTTAACATCAGAAAATGCAAAGCGCAATACCTAGGGGCTTGGAATCTGGGTTGCACATGCACACCCCATGTGATGCAACACTGAACAGCACAACTAAGGATGTGCTGCCACAGTCAAGACAGCAAACACAATGTTGGGATGCATTAGGATGAAGGGAGACACTGTGGAAGACATCAGGGGAACCAATTGTTTCACAGAGTCCACCTGACTTGAGCAAGGGAAAACGTGAGTTCACCCTGGGGATGTGCTCACCACACACAGCTCAGTGAAGCATGGTGCCTAGAGGGCCAGGGAAATTTTGTGAGCAGCCCAATCTAACGCAGTGGGGATCCTTGCCAATTTTCTTGGCACAGACTGGTGTTTTGAGAGGGCTAAGACAGAGTTCTTGACAACATTAAAGGATTGCTTTCTAAAGCAGCATGTCCAAACAGAGAATTACGTTTGAGGCCACCTTTCATCATGTTCTCCAGTGTGAATGTCAAGAAACTGATGAAAGGCAGTGACCACAACTAGGTAGCCTTCTCCCTGGTGACTGGGAAAAAGAACAGTTACATACTTACCGTAACAGTAGATCTTCGAGAGCACACCTTTGGAACTTGGATGGCCCCTCCTCTCCACAATTCTCCACCAGAGATCATGCTCGGAGGACCTCCCTGTAGGGAACTAGGAAAGACCCCAGCCCTTCACATACCAGGTAAGACAGAAAGCTGGAAAATCTAGTAATGGAGACAGCAGCACAAGAATTCTTTGTTGTAAACCAAAAAAGAGGAGGAAGGAGGGTGGGACGGCATGGCTTAATGAAAGAGATTCTCTTAAAGATCTACTAATATGGTAAGTATGTAATTGTTCTATCTTCTTCGAGGATATCTCTTTCATCAGGCCACACCTCTGGAACGAGTACCAAGCAGTACACAAACACTGAAGAGTCTGGGTGACTAAAGCCTACAGGCTTATGAAAAGAGGCCCTGTAGTATAGCTAGGCCAAATCCAGCTCGTCTACAGGAAACAATGCCCAGACTGTAGCGTTTAGTAAAGGTGTGGACAGTACTCCAGGTAGCAACTGTGCAGATCTCTACAGCGAAAACATTCTAGAAACATGCCTCTGGTGGAATGACCACAAACCACGCCACAAAGTTCTTTACCGTACTTCCTGTAACAAAATGTAATACAATTTGCTACCCATTTGAACAAGCACTGTTTAGAAACTGTGGCGTCCTGTTTCCCTTGGTGAATGAAACAAAAAGCTGCAGGGACTTTTTGCAGTCCTTTGTACAGTATGTATAGTACCGAAGTACTCTATGTACATCCAAGGTATAGAGCAATGCTTCCCCTAAATTGGCATGCTCTGGACAATACACTAGCAGGTAGATGGTTTGATTTAAAGTAAACTCAGACACCGCCTTTGGGAGACACTTAGGATTAGTATGCAAAGACACCCTGTTTTTCTGAAAAATTCAAATCGGGAGGCTCACACGTTAGAGCCTGCAGCTCTGAAATCCTTCAAGCAGAAGTGATTACAACTAAAAATAATGCTTTCCAAGAAAGGAAGCGTAAGCCATAAAAGGAGCCAAAATCAACGTCTCCAAAATAAAATTTAAGTCCCAAGCTGGGACTGGATTGTGAATAGGAGGCTGTATGTGTACATTGCCTCTCAAGAACGTACGGGCTACCTCCAGTTAAATAACCATACGTTCCTCAACAGACATGTGGAAAGCTGATATGGCAGCCAGGTGCACTTTGATTGAGGAATACTGCAGGCCTGAATCCGATAAGGACAGCAGGTACTCTAGAACCTGACTGACAGGACAGGTGAACGGATCCAGCTGGTGAGAAGCGGCCCATAAAGTAAACTCAGAGCACTTTATTCTCTCCCATCTGCTATCTTTTACCCCTCCACCACCTCTTTTAGCAATCCTCTCACGCTTCCTACCCAACCCTCTTTACCACTCTGCTCCTACCTTAACAGCTTCTACCCCCTGCTTCTTACCTACACTCCCCCTCCTCCCCTCCACCCCCACCCCTTCGGATAAAGGTCACCAGCTCCTCTGGTCTCCTGCATCTCGAATCCACAACTTTCTCTTCTTTCAAGTAACCTTACATGTTTCTTAATAAGATTTCCATCCTATGCATGCAGTAAAGTTGTACCTTCTGCTTTCTTAATCTACAAACTCTACCCATGTTACTGTATGTTTTGCAAGTTCAAGAACTACTGTCATCTCACACAATTATTATATGTATAAAGTGTTTTTACTGTAAGAACGTTCATGACATGGAACCTCTGTAAATGAGCTTCCAGCTCAGAGGTTGTAATCCGAGACTGTAATAAATAAATAAATAAATCTGCTTCCACTTCATGGAGTATTTCTGGTGGACGGTTTCCTAGCAGCTACCAGAACATCTGCCACTTTTTGTGAAACCCCAAAGCAAGCTATGGCTATGTCCTCAGGAGCCATGCGTGTAGATGGAGACTTCAGGTCTGGATGGCCCAGGGTTCCCTGTTCCTGTGATAGTAGACCCTTGCATAAAGACAGAGGTATTGGGGGTTCCACTGCCAGCTGCTGCAGCAAGGGGAACCAGATCTGTCAAGGCCATATGGGAGCAGTGAGTATTAGAGTTGCCCCCTCCATTTTCAACTTGAGTAGTACTCTGTGAATGAGTGGAAAAGGAGGGAAAGCATACCGAAACCTCCCTTTCTAAGAGAGGGACAACTTGCCTCACCAGAAAACTCCAAGCCCAGGAGCGAGAGAGCAGAAATGCAGCAGTTTTGCATTGTGTGGGGATGCAAAAAAGGTCCAACTCTTGATGACCCCATCTTCTGAACAGGTCATTGACCACCAAGGTCAGCAGCTCCCACTCATGTGTCCTGGACTGTGACCTGCTTAGCTTGCCTGCCAAGACGTTTTGGATGGCTGGAACATACAATGCTGATAGTTCCAGACTGTGTTCCAGAGCCCAATACCAAACTCTCACTGCTTCCCTGCACAGCAGACAGGAAAGAGTCCCCCCTTGTTTGTTGACGTAATGCATTACACTGACATTGTCTATCTGCATTAACAGAAAATATGGTAACAAGGGGTTCTAGAAGGCCTGGAGTCCATACAGGACTGCCCTAATTTCTAGAACACTGATATGCAAAGTGTGCTTCACTTGCGTCCATGTGCCCTGTGTCTGATGAGGGCCCATGTGAGCTCCCCATCCTACCCTCAAAGCTTCTGTGGTGAGGATCTGAAGAGGGGAAGGGATCAGGAACAGAACCCCCTTGAGCAGGTTGCTGCATTTCATCCACTAGACAGACAAAAACAGTGCTGCGCTCAATGAGCTGGAGTGGGTTCTGGAGAGGGGTAGCAGCCCCAATATTCACAAGACAAACCAAGACTCTGCATTCCATCCACCACTAAAGCACCCTGCACACTGGGGATGTGACCTGAACCATCTGTTCTAGATCATCCATGAGCTGGTCCCACTGGACTCTTAGAATCCACTGGGGAATCCGCATGTGCAACATGGCCAATGGTACTGTGACAATGGCCATGGCCATGAGACCCAGAAGGAGTAAAAACATCCTTGCTGAAACATAGCAGCTGTCGTGCACTAACTGTGCTTGGGCAATCAGGCATTCGGCCCTGTCCAGAGGCAGGAAACTGAGCCCTGTGCTATATCCAGAACTGCCCCCATGTACTGCAGTCGCTGGCAGGGTGTCAGTACTGATTTGGGTATGCTGACTGTCACCTCCAGAGTATCGAACAGCTGTCTGCTTCGAGCTAAGGTCTTCAACAGGTGATCCCTGGAGTGGGTTTTTAATAGCCTTCATCCAGGTAAGAAAAAACATACAGGCATTCACTGCAAAGGGTTGCAGCCACCACCGCCTAGCATTTGGTAAGGACTCGTGGCACAGAAGATGAGCCAAAAGGCAACACTCTGAACTGGTAATGCTTCCTGTGAAACAGGAATCCAAGGTATTTTCTGTGAGGTTTCTGGATCTTGATATGGAGATAGGTATCTTTCATATCCAGGAAGCATATCCAATTCCGTTTGCAGTAATGGAAGGAGATCATTCAAAGTGATCATTCTGAACTTCTTGTATTCTGTGAAGACATTTAGATCCTGTATATCAAGAATAGGCCTCAGATCTCCTATCCACTTTGGGACAATGAAGTACCAGTAGTAAAAACTTGTGTTTCTCTGTTACAGAGGGTAGGTTCTATGGCCTGTTTTTGGAGCAGAGTCATTACTTCCTCCTGCAACAAAAGTAGGTGCCCTGGGGGGTATGTTGTCACAACTGGGGGATGATCTAGAGGGTTGTCCAGACGTTCCAGAGCATGACTCTTTTTTATGATCTCCAGAACCCATGCATCTGTAGTCATCTACTGTCATTGGTCTAACTGGAGGGACAGGCGACCTCTGACAGCCACCACTGAAGGTAAAGGTGGCTGGGGGGTGTACAAGGAGTCAGGCTGAGCAGGTGGGGTGGCTCCACCTCCTCTGGGTGCTTTTGAATGGGCACCTGGCATAATGCTGGGGACTGGCAAGGCTCCTGCTCCTTTGCCCCTCTGCCCTGCTGTCTAGGGACTGGGTGCTGTCCCCCAACACCAGCTGGGTGAAAGGTATGACTGCTCCTACCCCTGGGTTGGGTATGGTACAAGGAGTGCACTGATTTCAAAGTCCTACCAGAGGCCTGGAGATCTTTTAAAACCTCTTGTAGAGGGTGCTCATGAGCTGCTTAGAGTAAAGACGTGTTCTCCCACAGCTCCTACATACAAACTACAAATCTTATAAAAATCCACAACATCTCGCCATCTAAGTACATATTTTTGACTAGGCTGGTTGCAGAAATGACTATGGATGAATATTTAGCCTATAGTATGGGGAAATGCAGAAAGCTACAGGTAAAAATACGAAGCATCAGCCTACAGAATCAGACCCAATCTCTCTTTCAGCTGCAGAGATGGCAACTCTGGGCTGAGAAGTCATTGAACAGCTGATGACGGCCTTGGACTCAAGACTGGACAAGTTTGAGAAAAAGTTGGATGCCCGTCTGCAAGTTTCAGTGGAACAGACAGCAGCACAAGCTACAAGAATAATGGAACCCGAAGAACGAATCTCCCTCCTGGAGGACTTGCTGTATCCACTCCCCGGGAAAGTCTCAGCATTAGAAAAAGAGCTAGCCGAGTTTAAAGAACTGTTTGACTACCAAGAAAATTACCATCGGTCGCTGAATCTTAGACTTAAAGGGCTGCCAGAGGGCAAAGAAGGAAAGAATGTCCTAGAATTCTGCTCTGTGACATTGCCAACACTGCAGGGCCTAAAGCCAAAAGGGGACAGAGTCAAGCTTGAACGGTCGCATAGAGTGGTCGTCCCCAGACTCCCATTAGATCAGCCACCCAGCCAGATAATCTTTAGATTTCACAATTTCCAGGACCAGGAAATGGTTCTAGCTGCCTACCGGAATATGCAGGAATTCAGGTACGAGGGGTCCCGACTGTACCTGTCACAGGATTTCTCCAATCGCCTTCTTAAAAAGCGCAGAGCGTTCAATCAAGTCGTGGCCCAGCTATGGGAGCTCAAAGTGGAAAACTACTTAACTTATTCTGCCATCCTCAAAATAAAGCATGAAGGAGCTACTGACTCCTTTTGGGAGCCAGATAAGGCGATGGTGTTCGTGGAAGAGCTGAAGAAAAAAGTTGGCTGAAATGGTCCGGACTGCAGTAAATTGCTTGTCGGGTTATGTGGCCTGGTGAGTCTGAACTTATCCCAGCTATTGTGCTCCTGTACCCATGGGTGGTGCAGTGCTGCCCGCTGGCACTTTGTTTGATGACTCCCCCTCCCCCCGTTCTTTCCTCATTCTCATTTCCCTCCCCGGTGCGATGCTGGATCTTCCTCTGGGGCCACCGGTATAGACTGTGGGACTACCGCAAGTGCGTTTAGGCTGTGGCTCTGTTGCCCAATGGATTGAGCCTTGGCTCTGAACTGCTGGATACTCTGTGGGGAAAAGGGGGGAGCTGGTGACTGCCTTAGACCTAACGGTTTTTGCCGCCTGTTCGTTCAAACTGGTTAGACTTTTGCTTGTAGTGATGGAGAGGATTTGGCTTGTGGAGCAGAGAAGTCTGGAGTTAAGGTAGGCCCAGGGGGAGGCGTTGAGGTGGTGGTCAGCCACATTAATGTTGTTAGTTTGCGCTGCCCGCCTCCTCTCTCTGCCGGGCAGTCAGTGGACAGACTGGTTAATATATCTATCCTGGTGTTGATGTAAGAGGATTTGGAATCTGAGTAGCCTTTGCGGGGGACGGTGGTCTGGGTGGAGGCTGGGGTGGGGGGGGGGAAGAATAATGTGTTGAATGGGGGTCGTGGGGATGGGGGGGCATAGATGGGGCCATGGCTCAATCGGTGGGATGGGAAATACCAGTCACCTGGATGTGTAGCTTCCAGTGCGGTGGTCTCGGGGTAGGGGTTGGATTTCAGTTTGTGTGCTGAGGAATATTCATACTGAAGGATTGTATATTATGTCTTGTGATGCTTGTGGACAACAGCTTTAACACTGCGAAGTGGGGGGAGAGGGTGAGGGAGTCGCCACAGTGCCCCTGTTCCTCCTGTGCCTCTAGCGCTTGTTTTTCAGGGATATGGGGGGCATGTTGACGGCAGACCCCTCTGTCTGTTATAGGGAATGGAGCGGGGGGGGGCCTTGGCTTGCTGTCCTCGCAGTGACACAAAGTAATCTTGGGCTTTACGTGTGTGGATTTTTATCATCATAAGTTTAATGGGAAGTTAGGAGTGGGGGTGAGGGTACATGTCTACTATGTGGAGGGAGTAGCTATTCTTATTAGAATGGCAGGATCTCAAAGGATGTTTTGGGATCCTGGGGCATGTGGGAGGGGGGAGGGAGGAGTGCAGAGGATCACTTGGGGGACTTCTGCACTTTGGTTTGGGTAAAGTTCTAAGTGTTTTATTCGTGTTAATGTGCTTCATGTTTTGGTTAATGTTTAACCATTTTTTATATTGGAGTTGTAATAGTTGTGATGAGTCTGATAATAATGGTGATAATTTCATTATAAAGTGGCAATTCCAGGTTATGTTTAACAATCCTAAAATTTTGGCAGGGGTGTGTGAAATGTACATTACTGCATCCCCATTATGGGTAATGGATGTGGTGTAAAGGTGGTATCCTGGAATGTAAGGGTCTTCTCGTCCCCAATAAAGTGTAAAAGTTTGTTTACAGCCCTGTGGAAGAAGAATGTGCAGATCACCCTACTGCAGGAGATGCACCTCACACCAAGTGAACATCAAAAACTGGTCAGGGGTGGGTGGGGGCATGTTATGCCTCCTCCTACACCTCACATAAAAGAGGAGTGGTGGTGCTAATTAATAAGTACCTGCCACTCGAGGTCACTCATGTGGTGTCAGATTCTGCGGAGGGACGATACACTTTCATCAAAGGAGTCTTATTTGGGGAGGCAGTGACCATGGCTAGTATATATGCACCTGCCTAGTTTAATCCCACCTTTTACCAGAAGATATTGGATATACTAGTTAAAGAGCAATTCAGAGGTCTAATTATGAGTGGGGATTTTAACACCATGATGAATCCAGTTTTGGACCACTTTGAACGGCGGGGAAGACAGTCTGGGGGGATCCGGCGCTGGCTAGAGGGTATGGTTGAACTAGACTTAATTGACAGTTGGAGATTTGGTAACCCTGAAGCAAAGGAGTTTACCTTCTGCTTCAACCCCCACAGAACCTGGTCCCGCATAGACTACCTGTATGTCCCACGGGAGTGGTCACATAGAGTTCGCTGTGTTCAGCACAGTCCTTTACACATTTCTGATCATGCGATGGTCTCACTGGTCTGTGGGTTTCGGGGGGAGAGGGAGGACCCACCACCGTGAAGTTCCCCAGATACCTTCTAAATAATAAAGACTTTTTGGAATATCTTAAGGAGCATTGGAGGATATACCAAGATACCAACAATGGACTCGTAGTATCTGCTGGGGTTTACTGGGATGCAGGGAAAGCCTTTTTCCAGGAAGCAGTAATTAATTTTGCGGCACGGTATAAAAAATATAGGTGGAATAAGAGGGAGGAGCTCAGTGGGGCAGTGAAGTCTCTGGAAAAGCCCCTGGCCCAGAATTCCACTGAGGAAAAGCTGAGGCAGTTAACGGCAGCTCGTGAGGCGCTTAATGCCTTCGTGCTAGGGGAAGCCCGAACTGCTTGGTTCTTTGCTAAAAACAGATTTTTTGAAAGGGGCAATAAACTGGGGCCCCTGTTGGTTTGCTTAAAGGGAGAGGGATACACTCGCATATATCAGGTATTAAGACTGACAGGGGAGAAACGGTCCAGGATAAAAAGCTGATAAAGGACAGGTTTCAGCAATGTTTTCAGCAGTTATACTGAGCGGAGAGTAGTAGAACCTTGGGGGACACCAAAACATTTCTTGACAGAGTTGAGCTGCCTCAGCTCAGTGCAGAGCAGAGGGAGAAGCTGGGAGGGGAGATCACTAGAGAAGAAGTTAAAGCAGCCATACAAGGGTTAAAAAAGGGGAAGGCAAGTGGACCAGATGGGTTTCCCTTCGAGTTCTATAAGGCTATGCAGGATCAATTGGTGGACCTGCTACTGGAGTGGTTCTAGGAAGTTAGGGGGGAGGAGGTACTCCCTGCCTCTTTTAATGAAGTGGTCATTTGCCTGGTACCAAAGCCAGGGAAGGACTTACAGGAGTGCTCTTCCTACAAGCCGATATCCTTGTTGAATTGTGACGCAAAGATCATGGCAAAAATCTTAGCGGCACGCCTGGACCGGTTCCTTCTGGGGCTCATCCACCCGGACCAAACCGGATTTGTCTGTGGTAGATATTCCTACCATAATATGCGTAGGTTGCTTAATGTTATCTGGCTTGCCTCTTGGCATCCGGAGAGCACCACTGCGCTGTCCATGGACACCAAGAAGGCCTTTGACCGCATAGAGTGGGCGTACCTCATGGAGGTGCTTGCCCAGTTTGGTCTTGGGGACGACTTTGTGGGAATGGTCTGGGCACTGTATATGGCCCCTGTGGCTAGACTGCTGGTGAATGGTTCGCTTACAGATCGATTCTTGTTTAGAGGAACGGGGCAGGGATGCCCCCTCTCCCCACTGTTGTTCGCCCTGGCCATAGAGCCACTGGCTGTGTGCATCTGGGGGCACCCAACCATTAAGGGAGTGCTGGGTAGATTCGGCAGACCTCACAAAGTCACCTTTTATGCAGATGATATGCTCCTCTACGTCATGGAGCCATCCAGATCGATCCCGCTATTGTTAAATTTAATAGGGAAATTCACAGCTTTTTTGGGGTAAAAAATCAATGTTAAAAAATCTGAAATTATGATTTTGGGGAGGTGGGCTCTGAAAATAGAAGTGGAACTTGGGGACTGCAGAGAGTGTCGACCTCCTTTCAATACCTGGGTATCCAGGTGGGCAGGGATTTGGGCTCGTTATATCAACTCAACTACACCCCCTCATCTCAAAAATAGAGGAGGAACTTCGTCGGTGGCAGGAGTTGCCAATATTTTGGCTTGGGCGTATTAATTTGATCAAGATGAATATCTTGCCGAGGGTGCTTTATATCATGCAGATGCTGCATTTGGGTCTCATTAGGGCTGACTATAAGAGAACTGAGAGAGCCTTCTTGGGCTTTCCTTGGAGGGGTAGGCAATCTTGGGTAAGCCCGAAACGCCTTCAGGCAGACATGTCGAAGGGAGGACTGAACTTTCCAGATCTTAAAAATTATTTTTTAGCCATACAATATTGGTATATTTGTTATTGGATGCATGGACCACCTGCAGCGGGGTGGATAGATATGGAGGAGATGTCTTGCTCGGGTAGACTTTCGGCACATCTGGCAACGGGGAGCCATAAAATTTATAACTGGTTGGCTGACAGGAATCCCCTGGTTGACTCGGTTATCCAGGGCTGGGAACAGATCCAGAGATTAGCAGGAGCACAACAGGAAGAAACCCTGCTGCTCCCTGTTACTGGTAACCCATTTTTTGTAGCAGAAATGGGAGATGGGGGGTTCCGGTGGTGGAAGGCAGGGGGTGTCAAATGTCTACAGGACTTGTATGTGAGGGATCAATTAGGTGCATTTGAGGAAATCAGAAAGGGCCTGGGACTTCCAGCTGTGCATCATTTCCACTTTTTTACAGGCAGGGGCCTACACTAACACACTTGGAAGGGCTCTGGCCTCAGACTCACCTTTGTCCCATGTAGAACACCTAGTTCTGGTGTCAGCGAGCGATGTGAGAGGTTTGATTGGACAGGCAGCACTACTGGGTAGGAAGCAGGAATCATGAAGGGCAGAGTTCGGGAGGGTTTGAAGGCACTGAGGGTGGACAAGGCACCAGGCCCAGATGGCATCCACCCCAGGGTACTGAAGGAGCTGGCAGAGGTCCTTGCAGGACCTTTGGCAGCCCTATTTAATGCCTCACTACACTCGGGGTGTGTACCTCAGGACTGGAGAATGGCTCATGTAGTGCCCCTCCACAAGAGTGGCCCCAAGGATGAACCGGGGAACTACAGACTGGTGAGCTTCACATCCATCATGGGTAAGCTAATGGAGACTATCCTGAAGGAGAGGCTGGTGGCCCTCCTAGAGGCCAAAGGACTACAGGACAGCAGATAGCATGGCTTCATATGTGTCAGATCCTGCCAAACCAACCTAGTGGAGTTCTATGACTGGGCAACAAGGCAACTGGACAGGGGCCATGCAGTGGATGTCCTGTATCTGGGCTTCAGTAAGGCATTTGACTCAGTGCCACATGGAAGGCTGGGAAGTAAGTTAGAAGGCACAGGGGCGGGTGCAAAGCTGGTGAGATGGGTAGGAAACTGGCTTCAGGGAAGACAGCAGAGGGTGGTGGTGGGTTGGGAGCTCTCACACCCAAGGGTAGTGACGAGCGGTGTTCCACAGGGCTCGGTGTTGGGACCAGTGTTGTTTGGGATATTCATTGCAAACACATCATTGGACATCAAGAGCAAAATCAGTCTGTTTGTTGATGATACCAAGGTAGGAGCGGTGGTAGATGACTTAGGGGATGGCAGGAGTTGCAGGATGATCTGGCAAAGCTTGAAACCTGGTCAGACACCTGGCAACTGGGGTTTAATGCTACAAAGTGCAAGGTGCTGCATTTTGGGATGAAGAACCCAAGGAGGAGTTACCTGCTGGGGGGAGTGCAGCTAGCCCAGACAGAGGAGGAGAAGGATCTGGGGGTGCTCATTACAGGGTCAATGAACAACTCGGCACAATGTAGGAAGGCAGCTGCAAAGGCCAACAAAATGCTGGGTTGCATTGCAAGGGATATATCCTTGAGGAGGTGATTCTGCCACTGTATAGGTCATTAGTTAGACCGCACCTGGAGTACTGCGTGCAGTACTGGCGCCCATATCTGAAGAGGGACATTAAGTTACTGGAGGGGGTGCAGCGCAAGGTGACAAAGATGATCAAGGGGCTGGGGGACTTATCATATGAGAGGAGGCTGAGGGAGTTGAACATGTACTCGTTGGAGGAGAGGAGGGACGGGGAGACATGATTGAAACCTTTAAGTACATGAAAGGAATAAACAAGACAGGTACTGAGGGGCTGTTCAAATTAAGGGAGGGGAGGGACACCAGGGGCCATGATTTGAGACTGGAGGGAGGAAGGTTCAGGAGGGAGATGAGGAGACACTTTTTTACAGAGAGGGTGGTGGCTGGGTGGAATGCGTTACCTGCAGAAGTGGTATCCAGTAAAACAGTTGACTGCTTCAAAAGGGGATGGGACAGGACAAGGGGGAGGGTCACTGGAGGGGAAGGGTGGAAGGGAGGGGCAGCTGCAGAATAAGGAGTGCTAGCTGCACATTCGAGCAGACTTGACAGACCTCTAGGCCTTTATCTGCTGGCAAATTTCGTATGTTTGTAAGTCTTATCCAGATTATACACAAAAAACTAAAGTCCAGTGGGAGCAGGACCTTGGATGGATAATTAGGAGGAGAATTGGCTTATGATGCTACAGCTCCACAGGAGTACACTAATTTGTAATAGGTATCAGTAGTCCTTCTATAAATTCCTGCATAGACTATATTGTCCCCCGTAATGGTGAGCAAGTTTAATCCTGGGGTCTCTCCCATCTGTGGGAGATGTTTGACTGACCTGAGTACCAACAGTCATTATTTTTGTACATGTTCAGTATTGCAGAAATTCTGGGGAAATGTTGCGCTGGAGCTGGGGACTCTGCTGGGTAGGAGGCTTCCAATGGACCCCCTGACCCTGTTGCTTGGTGCAGAGGATAGGGGGAAGGAGGGCTGGGACCGCTTGCCCAGGTGGGCTCATGTGCTGCTGGCATTGGCCAGGCATTGCATATTGAACACCTGGGTCTCGACTGTGGCACCAATGATGCAGCAGTGGAGATCATTAGCTATCCAGACGCTGGCACTGGAATGCTTGTCCTACCTGACTAGCGATAGGGAGGGGAGATTTTTGCAGGACTGGGGACCCTTTGTGAACTCGCTGGCACAGGGGGAGGTGCAGGCCCCCAGAGAGGGACTATAATGAATGGTGAGACTAGTGATTAGAAACAAATTTATCCTTGCCCAAAAGATTGGGGCTACAACCTCGTACCCATTCTATGATTATGGAATCATATGATCTGCTACAGTAAATGGACTCACGATTACTTTAATATAATGTACTTCTGTTTTTAGCCACTAACATCGGCCATTGTCACCTATTTGTTTTTAATTGCTTGGTAGAAATAGAATCACACCCATACTGAATGTTATTAGTTTGCTATTGTTGTTTATTTGACTGGTGTACCATAGTTTCACGAAAAGAAAAATGAAATGTTAATGTTGATATGTTAGTGTTCATAAAAACTTTAATAAAAATATTTTACAAAAAAAAACCTCTTGTAGCTCATGGCCGATCAACTTTTGCCATCTGAATGGGGCATTAAGAATAGTTTGTTGCACATCTGTGGCAAAGTCTGCTACTCTGAGCCATGAAATTCATCTCAGACAGATGCCAGAGGCCGCAGTCCTGACAGAGGCATCAGAAACATCATAGGCTGTGTGGGACAAATGCTTGACCACATCAGCACCAGCAGCCAGAGTTTTCATTAACTCCTGTTTTGGGGAGCCCTCAGGCAAGGCCTATATGACAGCCTTAGCCTTACTCCAGAGGGTGTTCTGATACTTCAGCATGTGGGCCTGGTAGTTAGCAATACGAAGGCCCAATGAAGCAGAGGCAAATGTATGCTTGCATAGGGGATTCAACCTCCTAGATTCTCTGTCAAAAGGAAGGGAGTTCAGTTGTTTAGATGCCCTGGACCTGTCATGGGCAGCAGTGATCACCACGGAGTCAGTCTCAGGCTGTACAGCACAAAAAGGCTTCCCAGAAGAGGCTGAATAAATTTTATCTGCCTTTCTGGGTAAAGCTGGTATATTGTTTGGTCTGTACCAAGCTGCATAGGTGGCATCCTCTAAGACTGGAAGCAGAGGAGGCACCACAATAAAAGGAGATTCTAGTAGCTCTTAAGAACTCCAAGCAGGTTCTTTTTAGTAGTATCCTGCTCTTCTAAAGCAAAGACCAAGTCAGCTTGCATCTGCTGTATCATGGTGAAAAATGAGGGATCCTTTGGAGGTGACCTTGGTGTGTACACAAGAGTTCTCACTGCAAGCAGAGATTGTAGAGCTGGTGCCACGTTCATACTGGCTCTCAGCATTGCCATCTTCTTCCTCCTCTTCGTGCATCATCAGAGCAGGGTCATATTCATATTTATCATTGACTGGGTCGACAGAACTGAGAGTCCATTACAGTGACACTGGCGGCAGCTTTGGAGGATTCTGTGGCAAGGAAGTACTTGCACTGTTGAGGTGTTAGACATAGACGGCCCCATCAATGGCAGCCTCTGGAGAGTCAAAGGTCTGATTACCTTCCAGGAATGCAATGGCCATGCTGAAGGGATACAGAGTGCAGAATTTCAGGCCCTGCTCCTTCAGCACCTTCATAATGGCAGTATATGCCCTACAGCATACCATCATGGTCAGAGGGTAGTCACTGTCGATACAGAGGTGGGTGCCTTCATACAAAATGTCCTTGGGCTTCCAGACGGTATGAAGAATCTGCTTCTTATGATGCTCTGTAAATGGCTCCCTGTGCCACTGTAAACCAAGGGACTGTGTTCCAGAGTGAGTGGTGTAAGAAGCTGTGTGGACAGGCTGCACTGCTTTCTCTGGCACACAGTTTGTGCTCCTGGGTGTTTCACAAAGCATCCTCCAATCCAGCCCCTGGAATTATGGTCCTTCTCCAGTTCAGCTTACATCAGTGCTGAGAGGGGCCATGTAAACATGCAACAGGATCAGTGTTGGAGATCGGGGCAGCACTGGAGAGATTTCAGAAGATAAATGGAGCAGCCATGTAAACACAGCTACTGAAGTAGCCAGAGCCCTACAAGCAGTGTCATTCACATCAACAGCCATCTGAAATTGGTACCTAGTAGCTTCAAACCAGCTTTCACTACATGGATCAGGTGAAGCTTTTTGTGGAAAGGAAAGGTCACACATAAAGGCAGAACTAAATTCCATGATTATTTATTTGTTTTTTGTTAACCAGGTACGTACACTAGATAATGGAATGCCTTTTTACAGTATAACCTGGGAGGGTACAAAACAGAAGCAGAAAACATATCATAATTCAAGACAGCGAACAATATCCACAATGCAATGTACGAGTAAGAGTGAAAAACAAAACACAGAGCAGCACCAGACAGGATGCAATGCAGTAATGCTGCAGTATATTACAAAATGTTGCAGTGTATTGCAGGGAAATGAAAATTACATACCTACCATAATTCTTGATCTTCTTGGACGAGTCTCCACCACTCATTCACACTAGTAGGATTAGCACCGGAGGCACTAGGACCCATGAGAACAAACTTTTGCTGGAGATTGTGTGATTGCGGCGGGCTGAAGCAGCGGCTCGAGCGGCAATGACTATCTCGACGACGACCTTCCAACCGCCTCAGTACCTTTTTTACCAAGGAGGTGCAGCGTAACTAACGTGAAGAGTAAATCTAACCTTAAAAAACGGACATAAGATAGTCCGTATGACCCGTGTAAGAAGGGTCAGCAAAGAAGTCCTCATGGCCTAAAGATTTGAGGGAGTGAAGACCAACACAGCGGTGAGCTCGGGGGATGGAGGGTGGGCGTGTGAATGAGTGGTGGAGACTCGTCCAAGAAGATCAAGAATTACGGTAGGTACGTAATTTTCTATCTTCCTGGACATAAGTCTCCACCACTCATTCACACTAGTGGGAGAGTACCAAGCTGATAATCCCCCAAAAGGGCGGCAGGAGAGCCAGAGCTCACGCGTCTAAGATAGAAGCCCATTAAGGATAGTTCTGCCGAATGCGGAATGTCGCCTGGCATGAACATCCAGTGCATAATGCTTAACGAATGTATGCACTGAGCTCCAGGTGGCGGCGTTGCAGATATCTGCAATTGGAACATTGCTAATATCCGCTAAAGATGCCGCGACCGCCCTAGTAGAGTGAGCGTACACTCTACCCTCCAATTTAACTTGAGCCATGGAGTAGCAATGTCGAAGGCATGCCACTAACCATGATGAGATGCATCTGATAGCGACAGGTTGACCCAGCCAGGTGTCGCTGAAAGAAACAAACAGTTGCTGAGTCTTGCGAAAATTCTTGGTTCTATCTAAATAGAACCGCAAGGCTCTCTTAACATCCAAGGAATGAAGAGATCGCTCCCCTTCATTTTGGAAATTAGCGAAGTAAGAGGGAAGTACCAGAGGTTGGTTTAGATGGAATTCTGACACAACCTTGGGAAGAAATTTAGGATGAGTACGGAGAACTACCTTGTCTTTATGGAATACAGTATACGGAGGGTCTGTCACCAAGGCATGAATCTCCGAGACCCTGCGGGCTGAGGTAATGGCCACCAGGAAGGCAGTCTTCCAGGTAAGAAATTTTAGCTCACAGGTAGCTAGGGGCTCGAAAGGCTTCCGAGTGAGCATGTCCAGCACCAGGTTAATGTCCCAGGCTGCAACATTATGCTTAACAGGGGGTCTGGTATGAAGAATCCCCTTAAGAAATCTCTTCACCATAGGAAGCTGAGCCAGAGTCAAGGAAGAAACCGGCTCATGGAACGCTGAGATAGCACTAAGGTGAACTTTAACTGTGGAGTACTGGAGACCTGAGTTTGATAGGTCCAAAAAATACTCCAGAACTTTGTCAGGAGGACAGGAAAAGGGATTCCAAGAGGACTTTGCACACCAGAGAGAAAAGCGTTTCCATTTGGAAGCGTACGTTTTTCGGGTGGCTGGCTTCCGCGCAGCCAGAAGGATGTCCGAGACTCTACGAGAGACGTTGAACCGATTCACTTCTACCTCTTCAGGAGCCAAGCATGAAGGTGAAGTGATTTCAGGTTGGGATGGACCAACGAACCCTGAGTCAAAAGATTGATTTGCTAAGGAAGTGGTCTCGAGAGGCTGCCAACATACTGTTGAGCAGAGGAAACCATAGTTGCCGAGGCCAGGAGGAGCAATGAGAATCATTTTGGTCCCTGAGACTCGAACTTGAGGAGAACTTCTGATTAGAGGAAGCGGTGGAAAGGCGTAAAGAAAGCGTTTTGTCCACCGCAGCCTGAACGCATCCTGACAGAAAATGCCAGGCCCTGGATTTCTGGAGCAGAAGAGAGGCAGTTTTGCGTTGAGTGGGGATGCAAAAAGGTCCAGGTCTGGAGTCCCCCACTCTTGAATAGTGACCGAGCTACGGCTGGATCGAGAGACCACTCGTGAGGGTCTGCCTCCGCTCTGCTGAGGTGATCTGCTAGATCATTTTGTATACCTGGCAGATAAACCGCCTGAATCAGAGACTTGTGCTCCAAGCACCACTCCCACACCCTCATTGCTTCCCTGCAAAGGGGGTAAGAATGAGCACCGCCTTGCTTGTTGATGTAATACATCACAGCTTTGTTGTCCGCTTGAAGGAGAATGTTCTTGTGACAAAGGATATCCTTCAGAGCTCGGATTGCATAGGACCGCCTCATCTCCAGGACATTTATGTGGAGATGAGTTTCAACTGAGTCCATACACCTTGGAGTGTGGAGGGAGGACAGTGAGCTCCCCATCCCATTAGCGATGCATCTGTGGTGATGGAGATCTGATGATCCGGGGAGCAAAGGGGAACCCTTCCAGGAGATTGTTCTCTTGAGTCCACCAGGTGAGAGACCTTCGAAGGGACTCCGTCACCTTGATGGAATAAGACTGGGGGTGAGAGGTCGGAGACCACTGAGTGGAGAGCATCCATTGGGTGGTTCTCATGTGCAACCGGGCCAGGGTACAGTGAACACCGAGGATGCCATGAGACCCAACATGCTGTATCGAGAGAGCTGTAACCATTGGTTCTCCCGATGTAACGGGCCATCCGAAGGATGTCGAGTCTTCTGTCCTCTGGAAGGAAAGCTCGCGTGAAGAGGTGTCTAGAAGCGTCCCTATGAAAAGGAGCCTCTGGGAGGGCTGCAGTTGTGATTTTTCAAATTCAGCAGAATTCCCATGGACGTGAAGAAGACGAGAAGTCGCTTGCACGGCTTCCAAAGTCCCTTGGCTGGAAGGGCTTGCTAGAAGCCAATCGTCCAGGTAGGGAAATACTGGGTCCTATCTTCCTGAGATGCGCTGTGAGAACTGCACAACACTTTGTAAAAACTCCATGGCGAGGATAGCCCAAAAGGCAGGACTCTGAACTGATAATGCCGACCCAGAGCTACAAACCTGAGGAACTTGCGGTGGGTCGGGTGGATGGATATGCTGGTAAGCGCCCTGCATATCCAGGGAGGCCAGCCAGTCGTGCTGATGCAGCAGGGGTAACAGGGTACCTAGGAATCATTTTGAATTTCTCCTGGGGAGAAATTTGTTTAACTTTCTGAGGTCTAGAATGGGCGATTCCCCAGATTTCTTTGGAACCAGGAAGTAATGGGAGTAGAACCCTGTGCTTCGCAGATGCGGGGGCACTAGTTCTATTGCCCTGTTGCTTAGAAGGCCCTGGATCTCGGCGGTGAGGAGGTCTGACTGAGAGGCCGACAACCTGGGTTGTCGTCTGGGAGGACAATTCGGGTGTTCCAAAAATTGAGAGAATAACCTCGCGAATTATCCAAGGACCCATTTGTCCAGGTTATGGACTTCACTGGTTGTAGAAGCACATCAGACACCTCCCACCGGAGGAGAAAGTTCCACCTCGGGCAATGTGGATGGAACTTGGGCCAGCAATTCATAAGGTGGCGCTGGGGGCTTTAGGCCCTCGCGCTTTCTTGAGGTTGGGCAGGTTGGCTTTATGGAAGCTTCCTGCCTCTGCCTCGAAAGGACTGACGACTATGAAACTGACGTCTGTTCACATGCCCCCGAGAGGGAGCAGGCGGAGGTCTGGCCAACTTAATGGCCGACCTAGTCTTCTGAGTGGCCTCTAAGGCTTGTTCCACCTGAGGGCCAAAAAGAAAGGAGCCATCAAAGGCAGCGCCATTACCTGCTGCTGAGCATCATTCGTGAAGCCAGAAGCACGCAGCCAGGAATGGCGCCGGTACAAATACCTGCGCTGCTGAGCGAGAAGCAGTGTCGAAGCGCCCATAGCGGCTTTGACCTGTTGGTTATTGGACTCAATACCTCTAGTAATCGGTGAGAAGAAGCTCTGACTTGGAGTCCGAACCGGAAGAGCTTCAACCATTCTTTCAAAGAGTGCCACAGGATATACTCATACTGAGAAAATAGCCTTGATAACTGGCAATACGATACTTAGAGTGGAGGCAGCAAAGACTCTCTTACCTAATGTATCAATCTTACGAGACTCTTGTTAATAGGTCGAGCTGTAGTAGTTTGAGGAAGAACGACCTTATCATTCTCTGCCAGGACTACAATAGGATCCGCAAGGCTTGGGATGCCAAAATGGGACGATCCTTGGGAGCTGAATACTTTATCAATGGATTTAGCCACTGAGGGAATAAGAGCAGGATTATTCCATACCATTTGAGACAGCTGTCTCAAGGAAGGCTGGATCGGAGGAGTCAAATCTGTAGGGCTCTCCGAGGCATGAAGGTATTGGAGTCTTAATATCTTCCCAGGATCGATGTCTGTAGTCTGGAGAGAAAGAGTGGATCTCAGGTTCTTCAACAGAGACTTAAAGGACAGGTCCTCGACCACAGGCTCTGTAGCAAAGAAAGATCCTGTTTCCTCCACTTCATCACCCAACTGAAGGTCTGGGTCAGGCTCAACATCATCTCCTGATGGTCCAGGAAGGACTGTTTGGACAGGAAAGGAGTGAAAATTAGGAGAGGAGGAAATAGCAGAGAAACAAGGAGAGTCCCCGAGGGCCCCCTGCGCCGGTAGAAGGCAAACGAAGCTGAAAACGGCACCGGAGAAGCGGGCACGGGCGCCGAAGAGGTCGGCACCGGCAGCGGCGCGCACCGACGGTGCCGCCTTACTGTGCTGGCGCCACACGGCACTGCTCAATTAAACGGGCGCCAGCCGGGAATCCAGCGGCGCCACAACTAAACAGCACCGCCAGGACCTAACGGCGCCGCGAAGATCATGCGGTGCCGCGATCAGCGACACGCAGGCCCAGGCTGCACCAAAACGGCTACCGGATAAGCAGACAGACCTCACTGAAGGCGCCGGAAACGCCCCAGGAACCTGGAAAGCTAGAGAAGGAAAAAAACCAGGAGATAAGGGCATCGGTGTGGCCCCCTGCGCCGCAGCCATGTGAGGGGGGAAACACCTAAGCGCGGAGTCACCGGCACCAAAGAAGGCGCCGCGCGACTAGGAAGGTCCAACCGCCCTACCCGATCGCTGGAGGAGCCCGGGGGCTCCGTGGCAACCGAGCCAGGCAGGAGAACCAACCTCCGAGCCCATCGCTCCATAAGAGCGGCCCACTGATGAAACTGCTCATCTGGAGCCCTACCTACAGGCGGGGAGGGGCTCCGATGTCGACGACGACGATCACCGCAGTTGGCGACTCAAGAAGGAGAACTGCAACTAGTAACGATAACCGACCGCCGACGCGCAGACATACCAGAGGGCTACCTCGAGTGATGCCTCTTTTTGACCTGTGGGCCAAAGAAGAGTTTCTGAGGCCGAACGGTGCCGAAAGCGACTCGCTTATTTTATGTCGACGGGGACCGCCATCCCTCCGGGCATCGGACTGACCGTTGTCAGAACCCCGCTGAGGAGAAGGAGGCTGACCGGACCCAGCCCGGCTGACTGAACAGCTTTCATACGAAGTCTCCCTACCGTCACCTGACCTGCTCATGGTCGACTCCGGCCAGTAGGCCGAGACTTCTTCAAGTAAGTTAAATTTAAAATATTAGAAAAATTTAACGAAAATAGAATAAATTAAGTGATACTACTATCGTGATAATGTTACAAAAAAATAAACTGAAAACTATGCGCTAGTTTGAAGTTTGACTCCCGACAGGCGATTGACACCGTCACTGAAGCGCACTCGATGGCGGGAAAAGGAACTGAGGCGGTTGGAGGGTCGCTGCCGAGACAGTCATTGCCGCTCGAGCCGCTGCTCGCACGGTGCCGTCTCTCGCGCCGCCCCTCCAGCAAAAAGTTTGCTCCCGATGGGTCCTAGTGCCTCCGGCGCTAATCCCACTAGTGTGAATGAGTGGTGGAGACTTATGTACAGGAAGATCAGTGTAATTCAATGACAACTGAAGCCCTTTTGTTATGCAGTATTTTGTGACACGTCACTCACCGCAAGTTAATGCACTGCATCAAGGCTGGCTCCACTGTAAGTGATTTTACAATTCAGGCAAAGAAGGTATTAGCAAATATAAAAATAGACATGAATAACTCAGGTATAGGTAAGTTTAAAGATGATGCATACAAAGTACATTGATGGTTCAGAGGTAAAGAAGGGCGGTAGTTGTTACCCACATTAAGGAAAACAACAGTTACACTACCCCAGAAGTGGAATGAGTTGCATGCAGTTACAGGCTGTGGATAAGGGCAGTGGCAGAGCCAGGTTCGGGAGCATTTGGGAGCCATTCAGTCAATCATGGACTCCACAATGGGCACTAAACATTGAACAAAGATGGTGGTGGGGCACCACTACTCACACTGGGGAAACCAGGAGGGGCGACCACCCCTCCCCAGCTCTGCCACTGGATAAGGGATGCGTCTTCAGAGCACCTTTGAAGGAAGGCAGGGTGGGACAGTTGCATACTGAGAGAGGGAGGGAGTTCAAGTTTCCTAGCCTTTGGGCGAATGAGGAGAATGCCTGATCACCCATTTTGGTAGAACACTTTGGGATATCTTAGTCAAATGATCTAAGCAAGTAAGAAGCGTGGGCACTTTGTAACAGGGCGGTGGGAGTGGCAGGGGAGGAAGATCTGAGTAGCTTCAAGAGAAAACATCCCAACATGTAACAGTATGAGGCTGAGGGTAAGCACCAACCCAGGGTGGAGTAAAGGGCACAGTGGTGAGTTAGGTGGGGGGGGGAGAAGAAAAATAGGTTACTCACCTGTAACTGTAGTTCTGGGAGTGGTATATAGTTCACATCCACACAAAACCAGTTCCACTGGAGGTGCTGATTCATCAGAACATCTTCAAGGTGTGCTCCTCCTACCACCCCAGCAGTATATCCTTTGGTTCCACCCTGTGATGTCAGATCTTTGCATGCTGGAAGCAGGGATCCATGTACCACTTGATGTGAACTATATATCAGTCCTAGAACTAAAGTTACAGTTGAGTAATCTGTTTTTCCTAGGGGCGTGGATATAGTTCACTGTCTACACAATGGCAGACTTCCAGCAGTTGAGAAGTAATGATGGACCAACGTGGCCAGAAGTGAAAAGCTGATCCCCAACAGGGAACTGGACAAGTAGGAGGATGACACCTCCTGACCCGTCACTGAGCAGCCCTGGAGGGCTACCCACTGCTGAGGCCAGAGGGGCACCACTTCCCTTACCCCCACCTCTTTTTGGACCCTGGCCATAGAACTTGAGATGTCCTACTTGGTATTGCCCCTGCTGGGGCTGCTGCTGACGAGGTTGCTGTGGCTGAAAGGATCAAAAATGAAAATTACGTACCTACCGTAATTCTTGATCTTTTTGTGTATCTTCACCATTCATCACTATTTGGGTACTGGCCAGAGGGTAGGACCCAGCAGGAGATTTTCTTTTTTTTGTTTTGGAGGTGGAGCCGACGCAGGATGGCACCGCCTCGGAGGTCATGTGCTGGCGCAAGGGTTGGCCATTACCTGGCGTCAACTACGCTCTGGCTTCAGTTCTGCAAGCCAGTGAGAAGGATAGGAAGGGGTGGAGGGGAGGGGCAAGGGAGTCCAAGGGATAGAAAAAGGAAAGGATATAAAACTAAAAGGAGGAATAACGACTGAGAGGACAGCAAAAGAGAGACAGAAGTCTAAGGGATTGGGAACGGAGTGGGGGCCCCATTATCTCTGGGTGAAAGGAAAGGGTGGAGAAGGGAGGGTAGAAAGAGGAAGAAAAGGGAGGAGTAGGAGACACCGCCCACCCCCCTCGGGCAATGGCCTAGGCCTTTTGAGGGAAGCAGACTGAAACCCAAAGCTGTCAGAATTAAATCCAGAAGGATTACAGGGCATGAGCACGTGACCACGGTGCAGCATGGGTAGATAGCAGAAAGCAAGCTAGGGTTGAGGAGAACCCGTCACTTACAAGTTGAGGCAGGCCACAGGAATAAGGTGGGCAATGTCTTCCCCTCCTGCCAACCAATGAGACAGGAGGACTGAAAAGGGGGTGTTAGAAAACACCTCGGGAATGAGAGAAACAAATCACCCCCAAAGGGGGTTGCAAAATAAATTTTAGGGGAAAGCTGAAGGTTCGAGAGGTCCCCTTCTCCCCCCCCCCCACTGGCTCCTTCCAAGATGGAGAGGAGAAGAGGGGAAACTCCAGGATCCCCGGAGCAGAACCATCCCTGTCTGCCTACCCAGAGGAAACCTCCCCTGCTCCAAGGGAAGGGGGAGGAGGGGAGGTGCTGACAAACAGGGAGGAGGATTGCTCAGAGACTGAGGCCCCAGGGGGAAGGAGGGCAGGATTTAGTGTTGAGTGGTGAAGATACACAGAAAGATCAAGAATTACAGTAGGTACATAATTTTCATATCTTATCTGTGTCAGTCTTCACCATTCATCACTATTTGGGTGAGTAGTGAGCCTCCTGAAGGGGGCCCAGCTCCTCCCTAAGAGACAGTGTCCCTTAGCCTCCAGTGAGGAAGACACCAGAGGGGAGAACCCCTGCAGGCCTGGCTAGGCCTGGGACTGGTCTGGGTGAGGAGGAGATCTCCTCGCAGGAGATGGAAGGTGCCCCTGAAGCTCCCGCCTCACCCTCCAAGAGAAAAGGTGGGTTCTCCGGAAAGCGGAGGAAATCACCCTATGCCGGGCCAAAGATGACAACTGGGATAGATGAAGCCATGCTGACCGCCTAATGGAGATCGCTGTCCCCACCCACCTGGAAGCCACCTCACCGGCATCGTATGATGCCTTTGCTTGGTGCCTTGCAAGCTCTAGGCCCTGCGCGGAGAGGGCAATGGCTTGTCGGGTTTCCTCCAAATCAGGCAGAGAAGCTAGAATTTGTTCTAGCCATGACCACAAGTACCTGTTGTAGGTAGCATGGTGGGCCTGATGTGCTGCCACGCAGAGCAAAATCTGTGCCGAGGAGAGCATCCTCCTGCCCCAGAATCAAAGTCCGAAGAGTCTGAATCTGGAGGCTGGTCATGACCTGGGCTTCTATGCCCAGAGGGTGTATCCAACAGCGTCACGCCTGAAGGGGGGGGTGAGGCATAGTCCCTGGAGACCCTGGGGAGGGCGCAATACCTCTGGTGAAGATTTCTTGGGGCTAGAACTTAGGAAAAGGGATGTCGCCAGACTCGGTGCAACGCCTCCCAGAAGGGAACAGGCCAGGCGGGAACCGAGAGGTAGATTGCACTGTACTCACCTAGGAAGACTCGCGCTGACCGATCCGGACTGCGTTCTCCAAGGGTGGAGATATGGAGCTCATCAAGCAACCCCGATAGGAAGTGCTGATAGCTGGAACGATCAGCCGCTGGGAAAAGGTGGATGAATGATTCCTCTCTCTCTCAGAGGAGGAAGACGAGGAAGCCGATGAGTCTGGAGATTCAGTGTCATGCTGCACTGGGGAGTGGTGAATTATCTGCTAGTTCATGGCTCTAAAGTGGGCAAGGAAAAGTGCAGCCGAGGCCCTGAACTGCTCCCAGGTAAGGAGCCCCGTAGGACCGGAAACACCTGGGAGAGGAGGAGGAGGAGTTGGCAGTGGCAAGGGGGCCAAGCACCTCTGAGGAGGAGCACGGCCTCTGCTCGGGCAGGAGGACCGAGCAGATGATCCCAAAGGAGAGGGAGACCTGGTGGTCTCAGTAGATAAGAGCCATTCAACTGGACTAGAATGGCTGGAGCTGTGCCCGATGGAAGAAATCCCCCTATGAGGTGACCGGGATCGTGTGGGTCCAAAAGGACGACCCCTGACCTCCTGTAAGATATGCCTCCTGGAGAAACATCAGGGGAGATGCTCAGACCCATGCTACGACTCCTCCCAAAACCCGGCTGGGTCCCCGGGAGAGGCTGCTGCGCTGAACCCTGGCTACTCAACCCTTCAGACTCTGAAAAAGGCCTCTTCCTCACAACTAGATGAGGCAGTTGACACCCCGTGGCCAACTCCTGGGAGGCAGCTGGAGGTGCAGTGCCCTCCCCTGCCTGGGATGCCCCGGCCGGCCCAGAAGTCAGGCTAGCCAGGACAGCCACAGAAGGGAGTACACCCACTGGAGGAACAGACAGACTGGTCAGTACCACTGACCCCAGAACCAGAGGAATGCGATTGCTCCCCAGTAGGGGGCTGAGTGGAGGCTGAAGCGCTAGACCCTGAGGAATCAGAGGAATCCGGGAGCCAATCCGGGTCAGCTTCTGCATCCTCCTCCTCCTTGGAGGAGGATGGCGAAGTCCAGACCCAGACCACCTCCCCTGCCGGTCCCAGGATCGCGAGCGGGGCCACTCTCCACCCCAGCACTGCAAACAGCACCGGGGACAGAGACAGCACTGCCCACGGTGCCGCCCCCATTCCTGGTGCCGCGAACAGCACCGGAGACAGAGGCAGCAGCGACCACAGCACTGCCCCCATCTTTGGCACTGCGAGTGGCACCGGAGATAGACCTGGCACTGCAGACGGGTCCCACGCCACCCACAGCGCCGCTGCCATCCCCAGCACCGCGAACGGTGCCAGAGTCAGAAACGGCGCCGCAGGCCAGCCCAGCATTGTCCGCAGTGCCTCCCAGCCCCACAGTGCCACAAGCAACATCAGAGTCAGGGGTGGCACCGACTTATGGCACAGAGGATGGTGCCGGCTCGGACCCGTGGGTCCCAGAGCACGATGCCAGGAGAGCCTTCGCTTCCAAAGAAGCGATTGCCGAAATGGTGCCTCCCGCCCAGCCCCTGAGGGGACCAGACTGGGCCTCCTGCACCATCGAAGAAGCCCCAGCCACAGCAATGTTAAAAGTGGCGGAGGCCCCGTTCTCCGCGGGCCATACAGGACTGGGAGGGGACCTGGAGGAAGGGCCAAGAAACCTGACTTTGGCCTTCCGCGTGTGAGCCTGTCCTCTGAAAGTCAGCGGCGCACGTCTGACCTTAAACGTGCGCATTTCCAACACTCAGCGGTCCATAGAAAAACAGGCATCACAACAATCCATATCGTGGTTGCAGCCTAAGCAGGTTAAGCACCGATCATGTTGGTCCGTAGTGGAAGAAAGTCGGCCGCTGGGACACCGACGCATTGGGGGCCAACCTGCCCTTGAAGATTTCTTTTTATCCCCTGAACAAGACATGACCAGATGATAAAGTAATAAAACAATGTCAGAGGGCTGGCCGGGGGGAGAAGGATTGAGCGTCCATAGGACTGCTCTCCTTCTCCGGGAGGGAGGGGGGTAGTACATCCGGCGTATAAGTGGCTCCCAGCAGAGGCTGGATTTACCGCAATGCGCCGACATCAGCAAGTCTTCGGGGCAGACGCTGGACATCATTGCACATCCCCGCCCTGCTTACAGGGGAGAAAAAAAGCTGTAGGATTGCCTCCATGGTGCCCTTCCCTCTAAGCTCCAATTAGACTCCGGTGCCAGTGTTCCCCCCCGACCAGATAATTTTAGTGCGCGGCTGGTGGGGAAGCAGCTCCGTAACCCTGCCCTCTGGGGGGGTAAGCCAGAGGTGACAGTGGAGGAACCTTGCGATTGCCGGAGGTGGGGGATAAGAGGGGCCATGACTAAGGGCTGAAATTACCGGCGATCCAAGGCAACAAAAAGCGCATAAAAAAAAAAAAAAAAAAGGCAACAAAACAAGGTACTCAGCGTCAATAGAAAATAAAAGGAAAGGTCTTACTGGGTATTCCAGGAGGTGGCGCCGAGTATGGAGGCAAGCAGAACTGAGAACTGACGGGATCATGTGATGCCTGAATTGGAGTAGCTGCTCTCTAGACACGCTCCCACCGCCCTGCCTATTTACTTCATTTTTTCTCAGTGAATAGTAATTTTTTCTGTTAGGATTTGGCCAGATCTCACCTCTTGAACAGAGCTTGATAATGCAGCGGGGTGATATTCAGCTAAACAACTGTCAACAACAGAATGGAGGCCGAAATGCAGCAGGCCCCGCCACCCCATACTCCCCCACAAACACCAGAGAAGAGTACAAAGCGCTCCAAAGGCTCCTCCAGCTCGACCAAGCCTTTGCCTACCAGCCACCAGCCCACCCTCTTAACTGAACAGAAGTTCATGGATGAGTTCCAGGCAATTAAAAAGTATTTCAAGAACTTACCAATGAGCTCATATCTCTCTGGGCCGACCTGGGTGAAGCTACCAAATCGATTTCAGATGTAGCGGCCCGCACTGCATCATTAGAGGGATGGTGCGACAGGGTTGACCCTGAGATTCTAGCACTTAGGCAGAGACTGCATAAAATTCAAAGCAAACTTGAAGATCTTGAAGGCCGAAGTCGCCGAAACAATATCGTGATCTTCGGCCTTCTAGAAGGTGAAGAAGGGAACTCACCAATTTTGTTTTGCCAGAAGCTTTTAACCAAAATTGCGGGGCCCTCCCCAAATAATACCTCCTACGTAACGAGAGGGGGCCATACATCTTTATGGCCCAAGTCACTGGGCGAGGCTCCTCCGCGACCATTGATTCTAAAATTCCTCAATTTTCTGGATAAGACCCATGTCTTGGGCACAACTCATGGAATGCAAGAAATATTGTGGGAGGGTAAAAGACTCCTCTTTGCCCATGATCTACCAGTCGCCACCAGACAGACGTGCACTGCATATCACCCACTGGTGTCCAAGTTCTTAGCTGCAGGGATCAAGTTCAGGGTAGCATACCCTGCCAGACTGTCTTTCCATTACAAGGGATCATGGTATACTTATGAATCAGCAGATCAGGCTTCTGCGGCAGTCAAATTAGCCTTCCCAGAGCTGTTTAAGGATCGTTGACTGCGGAATCAGAAGCCTTGCTCGAAATGTTCCCGTTGCACGAATGTGCACATCATCATCCATGCGAATCTGAACTCCTCACAAACGTGCGCACTCTGGCTCATCTGATTGCTGCATTTCTTTATCGCACCAGCAGAGGTCTCTATCTTTTCTTTTATTTTGGTATCTTAAAGGGGGGCCTTTCAGTTCCCCATTGGATCTGTCTTTGCTGAAGCCTGCCTTTATTTCCTGATGGGTCCAGTCTGAAAGGGAATGTTTTCATTCATCTTGCCACTATCTGCTGACACGGCCAATACACCGGTCTGATTTCTTTTCCTGCAACTGCTTCTTAGTACGCTCGCTGGCATTTGAGCTGAAACATTCGCTTTCTGCAAGTATTATTTTTTTATTTGGGATCGTATTTCAGCTAGCCAGCCTTGAATGATCCCTCTAAACCTGAAATGAATACTATTTCCAGATGGACTAGAACCGAAAGTTTATCCAATTACAATATTTTCCTTCCTTTTATTCTTTTGGACACCATCTGTATTAAATCTGCATACCAGGAGCAGAGTAATTTCAGAGCATGTGCTCCTTTAGAATTTCTTTGTTGGGTGCTTATGTGATAGTATAGTTTAGCAGGTAACAGATTAGGGCAGGGATGGGGGGGTGGTTGTGGGTAGATAATCTGCTCAGTCAGTGGTGCGTCGTGCATCGGTGCTGGGGGGTGGGGTATGTCTGCATCTCGGTTCCACATAATTCTTTTATTGTTTCAATTACTTTTAGCTCAGAGAGCTATTACTTCAGGGGGTTCCTTAGTTCTCATATTGGAACTATTCCTGTGAATACATTTTTGGTTACATCACTACCTTAAGAACATGCAGACTTGGGAGTTTATTAAGGGGATTATTGCTAACATGAGTTTTGATGTTCCAGTTGAGATTAATAATTGGGGTCTATGTTTACATTCTGTACAAAAGGGGATAGGGAATAAACTTAGGGAGGGGGAAGGGGGATAGGGGAGGGATCTATAGTGCACACCACTGGGTATTTGTATGTTAGTTCACTGGGGACTTCTTTTTTTTTTTTTTCCCAACACGAGGACATTTTGTTTTGCAGGGCAACTATAAATACAATGTTTGGCTATGGCACTAGGACTGAAATTTTGCTCCTGGAATGTCAAGGGTGCTCAATCCCCAACTAAGAGGGCTAAAATACTGCTGCATCTCCGGAAACTCAATATTGATGTGGCCTTCCTTCAGGAGACCCATCTGCCCACCTACCAAGTTCTCCACCTTAGACGAACATGGGTAGGACAAGCGCTGGGTGCCAGTCTGGACACCCGAAAAAGTGGTGTTGCAGTGTTGATAGCAAGACATGTACCTTTTAGGTTGCTCTACTCAATAGTGGACACCCAGGGCAGATACGCACTGCTAAGAGCTATTCTGGGGTCTATTTACGGCCCCATCAGTGAAGACCTGCAATTTTTTACTACTGTTATAACTCACTTGGCTCCCTGATCCACCCTTCCCATATTACTCGGTGGGGATTGGAATTTAGCTCTGTGTAACACTCTAGACAGGTCTGGCCCTTGACGTTCTCTCATTACATCGGCGCAGCTGGCTATGAGAGATCTGATGGACACCATGGGCCTTGTCGATCCTTGGAGGGCCCTCTTTCCCTCTAAAAAGAATACTCATTTCATTCTCTGCCCCATAACACGTTCTCAAGGTCAGACTATTTCTTGTTGGGCAATGAGCACCTGTCAACAGTTCAGGCTGGTAACTATTTATCCAAAGTGATATCTGACCACCATCCAATACTCTTACACTAGGCTCTGCCAGCCTCAATGGAACTAGATAAAGTCTGGAGGTTTAACCCCCAGCTGCTAAAATCTACAACTCTGGTAGCTCATCTTCAGCAGTTTATAGAACATTTTTATGAGCTCAATTCTCTCTACATGCCAAAGCATGATGTGCTATGGGGTGTGTTGAAATGCTCCCTAAGAGGAGAACTTATCCGCCTTGCATCTATTCAGGAAAAAAAGATTTCCCAGGAGTCCTCTCTATTGTTGCAGCAAATCAGAAATTTAGAGCAGTCCCTCTCCTATAATTCCACTGCAGCGGAGTTTGAAAAGTTAGAAAGCCTTCGTTTCCATTACAATACTCTCCTTAGTGACAAGGCTGAACACCTTATCCTCAGATCAAAAATCACCTATTTTGATCAGGGAGACAAGGCCGTAAAGTTACTGGCCTTACAGCTCAGGGCACAGGTAGCAGACAGGATAGTGTCCTCCCTCCGGGACTCCTCTGGTAATTTATTTACTTCCCCTAGAGACATTGTCTCCTGTTTCCAGGTATACTATAAATCTCTCTATTCCCGCTCTAACACACCTTTTAGTAGCACCGATCTAAACTATTTTCTTCATGACATAAACCTCCCGTGTTTGGCACAGCATCAGATAGCTCTTCTCCAAGCCCCTCTGACCTTGAGGGAGGTATTAGATGCTATTGATGCACTTCCACTCAACAAAGCCCTGGGCCCTGATGGTTATACATCTAATTTTTATAAAACATTTAAATCTCAAATAGGACAAACTCTCCTAAATACCTCTAACTATATTTACAAACAAGGACTCCCGGATCATGGATTCACTGCAGTTACTACTGTAGTACTCCCAAAGCCTGGTTTCAAACTATCGACCTATCTCGTTTATAAATGTTGACCTTAAGATATTAGCAAAAGTTCTCACCAACAGATTGGCTCAGGTTTGGCAGACTTTGTTGAGCCCTGAGCAAGTTGGTTTCATTGCCGGATGCCTCTCGGCAGATCACCTGTAAAAGCTTTCTCATCTCATTTCTGCAACTGGGGACTCCCATATTCCCTCAGACCTGGTGTCCCTGGACACAGAAAAAGCTTTCGACAGGGTGTCCTGGGATTAACTATTTCATTTACTCCCGAGATATTGAATCCCTGCTCAATTTATCCAGTGGATAAGAATACTCTACACTCAGCCCTCAGTTTGTGTATTATGTAATGGAGTTCTATCCCCACCTTTCACACTACAACAGGGAACTCAACAAGGGTGTCCCCTCTCCCCTTATTTATTTAACTTGTTCTTAGAACCTTTTATTAGGAAAAGCAAGATCTCTCCATTAATCTCTGGTGTTCCTGTCAGTCGACACCAATAAAAATTGTTGGTGTATGCCGACGATATAATGCTTCATGTTACCTACCCTTCTGTTTCTATACCAGCTACTCTGGATATCATTTGGGACTTTGGGCTATTGTCCAGTTATAAACTAAACCTGTCAAAGACGGAAGTAATGCCCCTAAATAATCAAACTCTCAAATCAGACATTCAACACTTTGGGCTTTCCTGGATAAGAAACAAGATGAAATATTTAGGCATATATCTATCCCAATCTCATTCTAAAATGAAGCAGTACAGTTTAGATCAGTTAATAACACAAATTAGGACAGATCCGAACCACTGGGCTCTACTCCCTATTTCCCTGTGGGATCGTATAAATGTAGTAAAAATGAATGCACTACCTCGCTTGGTATATCTGCTACAAATGCTTAATCAATCAATCACTACCCAAATCCTGGTTTAACCAAGTCCATGGCATTATCTCTAAATTTATCTGGAAAAATAAACCTCCTCGCAGGGCACTTTCTAAACTGCAGAGGTCAAAAGAGACAGGAGGACTTCAAGTTCTCAATATTTATCTTTATCTCTCGATTAATTGTATGGTTACTTCACAGTGGATGAGACCTATCCCTGATCCATGCACAAATAAATATTCCCCACTGTGGCTACAAATAGAGCAGTCCCTTTGTACTCTGTCCGGAGTAAACATCCAAGCATTACTCTATCTCCCCCTTAACAAAATTCCTCGACAGCTTAAAACCACACCTATTGGGGCGGCCCTTCGGACGCATCAGCAGCTCTGTATGACCGCAGGTTACTCCTTGGTGAAAGATACTTTCCAACCCATTTTGGGCAATCTCAATTTCAAAACTAGAGGTCAGGTCCTTACTACTTCCTTCTGGCCTCATGGGTTAGGGAAAAGAGTTATAGATCTGACTGAGAACCACAAGCTACAAGTCTTCTCTGATATTAGAATGAAATATGGTCTACCTGTTTCTTTTTGTTTTAAATATTTCCAAATCTCTCATGCGCTCCTTCAATATTTTGGTAATGGCCCCTGGGATCAGTATATGGCGGGTCCTGTCCTCTGCACAATTTCAATACTGCCTGCCTCTCACTATGTCTCCTTTTTTTTTTTTTTTACAAGGAGCTTCATACTTGGATAGAGGAATTAGAAGTCCTGTTTCATTATGTATGGGACAGGGTTCTACCCCTAGTATCTAGGGTTCCCTGTAAATGGCCACAGATTTGGAACAGGTTGTACAAGGATGTTAAGTGGGACTGTTATCGGTTACTCCAGTTTCAGATCCTACATGATTTATACTATGCCCCTGTATAGCTTTGTAAAATGGGAAAACTCCTGTACGACCTGTGCACAAGATGTGGGAAACATCGGGGCACACTATTCCATATCCTTTGGAAATGTAACAAAGTATCCCCCTTTTGGAAGAGTATCGACTCAAGACTTGACCCCTTGTTAGGTCTGCAAGATGCTTTCTGCCCAGAAATTTGTATTCTTGGGGACTCTGGGGATAGCCTAATAGGGAATCAATGGAAACACATGACTTTAATTTCACTCTGTGCCAAAAAGGTCATATTGCGTCACTGGCTGGACCAACAGGTCCCTACATACACGGAATGGCACCAAGAGATCCTTTTTGCCTTGCAAGCAGAGCATCTCTTGGCAAGCATTTCAAAGCGTAGTAAGAAATATCAGGAGATTTGGTCACCTTTATTCACTTTATTGTCCACTGAATTTATTTAAGGCACCAATTACACACAACCTATTGTAAAAGGTTTTGAGCCCTGCCCATCTTATTTATATCTACCCAGTCCTGTTGTTTTCATTATTTATTATCCCCAGTCTTGTGCTGTGTATGTTTTTCAATTACCTGGTGGTGGTGGAGAGAGGAGGGTATGGGGGCTGGGGTGGGGAGGGAGGGTGTTTAAGCAGTATAGGTTGTTAAGTGTTCTTAGTTGCTACCTGGTGCCCAGCTTCTTTTGCAAAATTGATATGTTTAATGCTTGCACCACCTACTGGTACTATAGGAGCTTTGAGTGTATAGGATACGGTCTGTAATGTTACGGCTCCTACCTTGTTTATATACTGTTGTGTCTGTTTACAAAATGTACAAAATACAATAAAGTATATTAAATTTGAAAAAAAGAACTGAGAACTGATGGACTAGGCTGCAATACGCAGTAGAAAATTCGAGGCTTCCACACGAGGTCCTTTCTCGACGACGGGAGAAGCAGAACTGGAGCCAGGGCGGAGTCTATGCCAGGTAACGGCCAACCCGAGAGCACCATGTAGCCGCCAGCCTCGAGGGCGGCGGCCCCTGCATCGGCCCCCAAAGAAATCTCCGCGGTGTCCTAGCCTCCGGCCAGTACCCAAATTGTGATGAATGGTGAAGACTGACACAGAGAAGATCTTAAGTTTCTGTCCCTTAGAGTCTTTTTGGGACAAAGCCACTGAGTCCAGGGTGGCAATGGGCTTCTCAGTCCTTGTGAGATATCCTTTCACCCCCCGCCAAAGAGGTTGTCAGTGCCCAAGAAGGGTACATCGGCTTCTGCTGTCTGCAGTGAAAGTGGACAACCTCAACCAGACTGTGACGCATCGCAATGGTCGCTGCCATGGCACAAGCGTAGGAGTCACCCATGTCCAAGGCCATCTGGAGTTGGTGTTAGTCACACCTGACTCTGGCCCCTTACCAACTTCCGGAAGGCAGAGTATAAGACCAGATCCTTGACTGAGGAATGGTCCAAGAACCCCAAAGGGACCCAGTGGGACCACATAGTTGCAGAACATATGGGTGGAGCGTGCCGGACTGGATGCTGGATACTGGATACTGCCAGAGCTCCAGGGCTGGTCCCAAGCTGGCCTCAGCTATGGCAGAGTCTTCATCCTTGTCCAAAATATCTGTGTAGTGGTATTTAGCCTTCCCCTGGACCAGTTACAAAGACACATGCATAAACTCAGATACCAAACGAAAGAGCACCTCAAAGGGCACCAGCCCATCATCAGTGGCCATGTCTTTGACTGAGGCATGGTTAAAGGTGCAAGTCCGAAGACAACACAGATGGCCCATCAAAGTCACCAGAGGATGCTTCAAACATGTCCCATGGCTGCATAATGCCTCTGACCTCTCTGGAGTCTTCCAACAGGGTGATCTCCACCAACAGCCAAATTGGCAAGCTGGCTGCAGCACAGGAGTCCTTGGCTGGGGGCTCCCACCAAAGGCTGCAGTGGAGGCAGCTCTACCCACAAGGGTGGACAGGAAGATGCCGGGGACATCTGTTGAGGGTGAAGCAGCATGGGCAGTACTGGCGCCTGCCAGGTGGCCAGAGATCTAGGGGTTATAGCCCTACCCAGCCACACAATGGCCTACTGTTGACACAGGAGTTCCTCGTAGTGCCGTCACATCCTACAGCGGTGCATCTCCTCACCCAAGGACAAGGAACGTTGACAGCAGTGCTTGCATGTCAAGTTGGATCACAGTCACGAATGACACCTCAACAATCGACCCAAGGGCCGATGCAGAGGAGAAGCCACCACATGGTCAGTATAGACCACATCACGAGGTACACTGATGAGCATCAGCTTCAGTGGCATGACTATCAGTGGAGCCTGTCAGGGACACCGACCAGTCAATGTCCTTGTGGGAGAGGACCAGGAGAAGCAGAGTCTTGGAAATTGACTCCTCATCTACACCTCCTCTGAAGCTGCTCGATAGGGTCAAAACAAATCTCGACAGCTTGCTTGATTGGTGTCAAAGTTGACAAGCCCAATGGGGGCACCATGGAATTGTCAACCTAACTCTTGACCAAATGCGGCTCAACTGGAGTCATGCGCTTGACATGCATCAAGGAGTCAAAGGAGCAGGAGGACCACAATCTATCATGATCCCATGACTGGTGTCAGTGGCACTTGTGCTTCTTACCACTGTGGACAGGGCTCTCCCCATAGACCTGGATGGCCTGACACATTTCATGAAAGTCTTCAGTGAAAGACTGGCCCCACCTGGGAACAATGCTGAGGCCAACAAGGTACCCAATGCAGCAGCCAATTTTTTCCAGGGTCACAAGATGAGCAACCAACCCTGCCACTGCAGAGGCCACCTTGTGAGCCTTCAACTAGAGTTTCGGATCCTTGTCAGCTGACCAAGAAGAAGCCAGGCCTTGCAATCTTCCAGAGAGAAGGAAAGCATCACCTGACATGGGCTGCAGCCAGAAACGTCATGCTCTATCTCTAGGCAGTAGAGGCAAGACACAAGTGGGTCCATTTTCAACATTTTCTGCCAACATGCAATTTGGAGCCATGAGCTGGCTTTGCTTTTTTGGAGTACAGCTTCAGTCAACGAGGCAGAGCTGGAGCAAGGGAGAGCAAAGTCACCAAGGAACACTGCAGATCTTGAAGAAAGTTTAACAATTTTGCCAGTGGCGCACTTGGCAGCCTACAACACCGCAGAGCTGAGAAGGAAACTGGACTCTTCCAGCAAAAAGGAAGATCTGACGTCACTGCACAGAGCTGGAGGATATCCCACCTTGGTGGTTGGAGAAGCTTAGCTAGAAGACATTCTGATAAATCAGCGCTCCCAGTGAAACTGCTGCCATGTGTGTACAGTGAACTATATCCACGCCCTTCAGGGGCGTAGTTTGTTATTTTTGCAGGGGGGGCAAAGTAACAAAAAGTCCTGATTTTCGCATATCACGACAGTGAAGAGGGCGGGTGGCTTGCGTAATGCAAACAAATCAACCAGCATCAAATAATGCCCAAAAAACATGTAAGACTACAGCTGAATAACTCCTGGGAGGGACCAGCCTAGGCCAAGTCAGAGCACTTCCCCACCCCACCAGTTTTACTGCAGCCTGCTCTCGGCCCAACTCCTCCTGAGACCAGAGTCGAAAAACTGACCAAGATCTGTTTTGTATTCAGTTCTTCGTTCTTCTGCCTTGGGAGTGAGGACTTACTTGTAAAGTTGAAAATTTGTAAGGAACTTAATTTCCTTCTCAAGAGGACAGGACCTCCTCTCAGCTTCAATTCAAATCAGTCTTGACCTAATTTTGCCCCCACCTGAACCTCCAGGTGGATAGCTCACTAGTCTCTCACCCCCCTTTGCTGCTTACATAACCCTTGCAAGTCCAGCCCTTATAGTGGATCCTGAACTTCTTGAAATGTCTGCTTGAGCTAGCCCTCCCACCTTGAGGAGTGCAAAAAGCATGTTTCAAGGAAGTGCAGCAAATGGCTGTGCCACCTCAGTATACCTATAAACATGGATGGTATGGGAAACATCCCAGCATGTGCATCCTCACAGCATGAGCCCTTATTTACAAAGATTACATACAAAAATGTGATTATACAATGACAAGAATGAATGCTGGCCTCTGATTGGTCAGCTTTGGGCTAGACCCATGAAATTATCCCAGTACATCCGATTCATCACAGGTCTAGTCTCAGCCTTTCCGTGAACCTCTTGATGATTCTTAGCATTAGTGTGTTTTTTTGTACCTTCTCTTAAAAATATTTTTCCACACCAAATAAAACATCTTTAAAATAATTTTTTTAATTCTGTATAACAACACGCCATTGTATAATAGCAATAATGCCCTCCAGGGTGTGTGTCATGATAGGATAATGTCATGCCTTATGTATTGGATGCACTCATGCCCAACAACCTAAGGCGTGACGTTATCCCAGCATGACACACGCCCTGTCGGGCATTATTGCTTACTTGCACCCAGCACACTTTTCTTTGTTATAACCAAGTTAATTCATTAGTCTCCCATCCCATCCCATATTATTCAATGTCACATGCCTGAATCTGGTTAGGTAAGGTAAGCGAAGAGGATAATGCTCTCCTCAAGCAAGCAAGCATTGCATACATAAGCATGGGACTTGCTGATATCCCTCAGGCGATGCTCTTAAGAAGCATGCTGATGTACCTGGGACAGTGCAACTGAACAATGTAAATCCCCTAACTGTTCAAGATGATTATGGGCATGGTGTGGTGTAGTCACACCACAACCCCTACCACTCTCCTCTCCATGGGATCCTACGGAATATGCATCTCTGTCCATGCCCAGGGTTACACAACCCCATCCAAGCAAACACGGACTGCCCTGGCACAAAAGTGGTTACATCACATAACCTAAGAGAACAGACGCCACAGGAAGTTTGCTGGAACAACGACTCCAGATACCTGTGCACAGCCTCGCAGGACCCACTTTGAAAGGTAAGTACTTGGTTGGTGGTTTTTATTAGCATCACCTATGACAGTGTGTGGTGGGCCGGTTGTGGTAGCCCAGGTTGCCGTGGATGCTCCCCCCTCCCAAAGACTACTTCAAAATCGTCTCATCTGACAGTTTTGAAGGGCACAAATGAAATATGGTGCTTCAGTTTGATATGGTTTAATACAGATTTTTTTGTCTGAGCATGTGTCTCTATTCTTCTACACACAGACACAGACAGACAGACATACACACACACACACCACCAAAAAATGAACTTTTTTTATACCATGTTGACATTCAGGATAGAGACAGGGTAAAGCAGGTCCAGGCAGTACAACACAGTAAATGAAACAATGCATTTTACAATGCCCAACAAACCACCAAAAGACCACAAAACAACGGACCTTCACCCTGCCCTGGGGGGGATAGCTAGGTCACAGGTCAGGATGCTAAATGAGGAGGAGAGACCACAGAATATCTTGTCAAACCACACAGTAAGGTGAAACGACATAAACATGCACAATTTTTATACTATAGGATTTCATACTTTCCAACAGTTCCTAATTTTGACACAGAAACTTATCTTTAGTGCTCAGAAGCCCCTTGTGCAAGGGAGGTAAGCATGGCATGGACCCAGCAGACTGGCATACATGTTAAAAAAATATTTCTGTGCCAGTATGCCCATCACCCCTCCCTCCTCCATCACCAGTGGCCAGAACCATTTTTTTCAGCATGTGTACCTGGTCAGCATAGCAGCACAAAGCTGGCAGGGCAGCAGAAGGCACAGCAAGCAATAGTGAATTAAATGTCCATGCAAAAAGCTACAGCCCACTCTCCCCATCCCAGACTGGCCAGCTCAGCTATTCTCTGCACCCTGATGGACTTGCACAGCCACTCTCCACACTCTGTGTCCACCCCACCAGCACAGCCACTCTCCCCACCGCACCAGCACAGCCACTCTCCCCACCCCACCCAACCAACATCATTTCCAGCTCCTTTTATCTGGTATCCACTCAAGGCATCCAGGTCTGTGCCTCCCCATCACAGGCACACAAAAATAAATAAAACCACATTTTATACTGCATTTTGTTTATGTTTCTTTCTTTGTCTGGAAAGAGAGATGCTGAGCTACCGGTCACACAGCGGTTTGCCTGGTATACAATTACAACCCCTGCCCCATCGACACAATGCCAGTGCCTCCACCCACCCACACAACAGTGCCCACACCCACACAATGCCTGTATCCCAACCCCACCCACACAAATGACCAGTGTCCATAACACCACACACACACGCGACCAGCAGTGTCCTAACACCACACACACACAGCGACCAGCAGTGTCCCCAACCCACACACACACCACGATCCAGCAGTGTCCCAACCACACACACACATCACACACACATATACACACACACACACACACACACACACACACACACACACACACACACACACACCAGCAGTGTCCACAACCCCACCCACACACAGGACCAGTGTTCTAACCCCCAAAAAAATCATGGCCAGTCAGTGTACTATAACAATAGCCAGGTAGTAGTATAATCATTTCTTTAGGGTGTATGTTTTAGTGCAAGATTTTTGTTGCTAGTCTTGTAACACTGTCTGCGGAGGAGAACACAAAGCGACCCCTTGGTTGTGTTTGCCAGGCAGTGAAGACAGAGACAGCAAGGCCAAAGAATCTGTCTGTTTCACCCCTCACAGTGGACAATCGGAGAAATCAAAAAGGTGAAAGATTACTTTACAGCCAGGTAAAGGATGAGGGAAATAATGTTTCAACATTTACTAATGTTCATATGCTAGCTGCGGGCACAGGTCAGTGAGATACATCCCTTGACAAGTAAAGGATGAGGTGGAAATTACGTTTTAACATTTACTTATGTTTACATGCTAACACCCAGTCAGCAAGCACAGAATGTCCCCCTCTAACCAACACAGACAGTCCACAGAAACCCAGTCAGCAAACATGGACAGTCCCCCTTCATCCCACCTACAAGTGCAGTCCCCCAGACACATGAACAGTCCCTCCTCCCACCAGACATCGGGCCAGCGAGCAAGATGCCCCTCCTCCCAGCAAGCCGGGGACAGTCCCACAGACAGCCAGCCAGCCAGCAAACATGGACTGTCCCCCATATCCACCAAGGACAGTCCCCCCCCCGACACACAGCTAGCAAACATAGAATTGCCCCGCCCCACCAACATGAACAATCCCCCAAACACCTGGCTAGCAAACACGGAGAGTTCCCCTCCCCAACAACATTGATAGTCCGTCCTAGACACCTAATCAGCAATCACCTACATTCAACCCCCATAAGCCAACATGGAAAGATCCCCTGACACCTGACCAGCAAATAGTCCCCCTCCCACAAGACACCCGGCAGGCAAACATGGACAGTCCCCCTTTTCCTCATCATGGACAGTCCCCAGACAAATGGCCAGCCAAGTCCACCAAACAATGGCTAGTGTCACCACCCCACCATCACAGCCAGTGTCCCCACATCACCATGGCCTGTGTCTCCATCCCACCAGACCCCAGAATAGAAAACAGACAGTCCCCCCAGCCCCACCAAACAATGACTGCCCTCCCAGTCCCAAACACTAACCACCCCAGCCCCAAACACTGATCGTCCCCCCCAGCCCCACCAACGCAGCCCCCCAGCACCAAACACTGACCATCCTCTCAATGAGTCAGCCCCAAAACACACAGACTGTCTCCCCAACCCCAACCCCACAAAACAATCCCCCAGCCCCACCAAACACAGACCGTCCAGTGAGTTTCCCCAACAAACCCCACCACACCAGTAGCACAGTAACTGAGTGTCCCACCCCACCAACATGACCAGTGTCCACACCATACCAAACAAATAGGCCCCCACCCACCCCACCAACATGGACAGCCTCAACAGCCAGCAAATCCCCTCCCATAAAGAAACACAAGCTGACAGCAAACCTTCCACCCAGACACATGGCCATGGCCAAGACAACCCCCAAAGACACATTTCTGGGATGTGAATGGTATTAATTCCAACAACCAGCTTGCAGCACAGTTACTCGCCAAATCAGTAAGGGCACAGACAGGGCAGCATGCAGCAGGCCACAGCAAGGCCAAGAAGGCAGGTCAGGTAGCGAGTCTCTCCCAACAGTCCCGTTCCTCTCCCAATTAATCCCGACGAGACAGTAACTCATTTTTCTGGCCAGATGATATGTGTGCATTATGGGTCTACTATAGCCTGCATGACTGCGGCTTCTTCACTGTTCTGGGCCTGGCTGTTCACTGACCTGAATAATCCCTCTCGGTGGACCGTGGAACTGGTAGGCAACGGGCATGGTGTGGGACTCACCGACAACACGGTAAATCTTTTTCTGGTCTGCTGGACACAGGAGCTGGGTGTGCAGGCAAGCCTGGCCGTGCCTCAGACTCACTGTAATTGTACTACTCGCTCCTCCGCCTGGTCTGTCCAGTGGTAGAGGCCTTGTGGCCGCAGGTCTCCTAGGCTCTCGGGGATGGGAGGCTCAGATGGCAGCGGGAGAGCCCAGAGCACAGCTGGCTGCACTGAGAAACAGAGAGTAGGTAGTCAGAGGACTCGGGTGAGGTATATTTAAACTGGGCTGTTCAGAACAGGAGGAGGGTGGGAACACTAGACTGACTGAGACACTGGTGACACCTGACAGACAACCAATGACTGCTGCTTGACATCCTCGAATAGCTATCTCCTCCTCAGCCCTCGCTATATGGATGCTGCTGCTGCTCCTTCATGGAAGGCACACAGACAACTAAATGGCGCCACTAACGAATTACTGCTAGCGTAATGGCGCCAGCTTGCAGCACTCTCTGATTGGCTGTAACATGTGAGCTACTATGGTTGCAGGATTGCAGCCAATTGGAAAAGGGATAGTTTTTGTTTAGAGACACAGCGCCGCCGCCACCCCTCCTCCCGGAGGTGCAGGCAGTCGGGCATACCCTGAGCCCATTCAATATTAAAAAAAAAAAATGATAACCGGAGAACGGTGGCTGGGCTCCTAAAAAAGTCCTGGTCTAATTTCTCAAGGGGGGCAGCTTGCCCCTCTGCCCCCCCGCAGTCTACGCCTATGACACCCTTAGAAATGGTTGCTAACAAATGGTCTTGTACTGGATGTTGGTAAAACCAAATATATGCACTTTGGAACAAAACAAAAATAAAAGGCTCCCCCAAAACTTAAAGATTACTGTATTGCCAAATATTCAAATAGTTCCAGTTTAGAATCTATGTGTGTCCAGGCTACACCAAGACCACGTATCAACTGACAGGGTACTGGTCATCCACTGCTTGTAAGAGAAATGCCCAAGAATGTCCAGGCTCCAAACCGGAGCTATTTTAAAAATGAGTCACATATTAAGTATATAGATGCCCCCGGCTGCTCCCCTTCAAGCGTCATCGGGAGACAGCAGCGGTGTCAGAGGCGACGGGAGGGTTCGCATCCTAAAATGCCGGGCAACGAGGGCGAGGAACAACTAGATATAATTTAAAATAAATGAGAAGCGAGTAAGTTTATTTTTACTTTTTCTACTGCATCTGCTAATCGGGCCCCACTTCACATGGAGGTGGGGCCCGACTATCGTGGACGTTTCCCTTTAAGTCCTTGTGGACAGACAAGGCAGATGAAATCCCGAGTCCTGAAGGAATTGGCAGAGGTCCTGGTAGCACCACTGCTGGAGTTGTTCAACACCTCTCTTCAATCAGGATATGTACCACTGGACTGAAGGACAGCGCATGTGGTGCCCCTCCATGAGAGTGGACTGTTATAGGACTGTCGGTAAGAATAACACTGGACACAGTATATCAGGTACAACACACCTCGGTGTGGCTTTATTTTATACAAAAGTATAAAAATAATAAACAATATTTACAAAACAAAGAAAAATAATAGAACAATGCAATTTCCTTTAAGTAGATTCACCTTCTTTCAGGTTTCAATGACAGTTCAAACAGTCAATTCAGCTTTTCCTGTTGTGTTGCTACCAGTACCTATCCAGGTACAGGTCCTTCCTCTTGGCTTACTTCAGACAAGGAGACCAGCTTCTCAGCTCATCTGCCTATGCATGGGTTTGGGGGTTTATATAGCCCTCCCACTTAATTTTAGGCCTGCCCACAAAAGGCAATTGAACAGTTTGTCTCTAGAGGCTCACAGCTAGGCCTATACAAAGAGAAATTGTTGTTTCTAAGCCTAATTATAGAGAGCTGTCGAACAATATAAACTAATACAAATAACCACTTTTCTGCCAGTGTTATTACTATTTTAAACATAAGGGTCCATTATGCAAGTAAACTCCTCCCACTGGTCAGCATGGTTATGCAACAATTCATTATAGACATAGGTCACTAGGGGCTGCTATCTTCCTATCTACATGTCTGGACATGCCGTTTCACGTCTGAACATGTTGTTTCAGGGGACTTCCTGGTTCAGTCATTATTTATTAACCCAAGAACATTTTAAATACACTTTTATTCATTCATAGGCATTTTATGTCCTACAAGCACCTTAATAATTTTGTTGCCGGTTGGCATGCTGGACTTGAACTTGGTGCTACATGGGAATGGTGGTGAGGGACAGATAAATTGAACAGGAAACATAAGGTAGTAGGTAAAAGGTATAGAGAGAAAGAAAAAGACTGACGTAGATGGCCAATCTACATCAGGGCTAGAAAAAGGCAAAGGACAGGGTAAAGAAGTACTGTTGCGCAACAGATTTATAGTAGGAAGAAAAAGATGATAGGATAGACATTCCTCCACCGGGGTACAAGGCCTGGCAGAATGCAGTTCTGCCACCTGGACCCAGGGATGAGCTGGGAAATTACAGACCAGTCAGCCTTATGTCCACAGTGGGGACATTACTGGAGACCATCTTAAAGGAGAGGTTGGTGGCATTCCTGGAAGTAAATGGCCTTCATGACGTCTGGCAACATGGGTTCATCCAGGGGAGATCTTGTCAAACTAACCTGGTCGAATTTTTTTGACTGGGTGACAAAAGCTCTAGATGGAGGTAGGCAGGTTGATGTCCTGTATCTGGATTTCAGCAAGACATCTGACTCTGTGCCGCATGGGAGATTGATGGGCAAACTGAGGAACTTGGGGGTAGGGGTGAATCTGGTACAGTGGATAGAGAAATGGCTGAGCAACAGACAGCAGAGGGGGGTGGTAGGTGGGGAATTCTTGTCACCCAGGAAGTCACTTGTGGTGTCCTGCAAGGATCAATTTTGGGTGCACTGCTATTTAATGCTTTCATAGTGGACATAGCGGAGGGAGTTAAGAGCAAGATGAGTTGGTTCGCTGACGACTCCAAGCTAGCTGTGGTGTGGACAGTGAGAAAGGGAGGAGGGTACTCCAGGAGGATCTGGGAAGACTTGGACAGTGGTCAAACACATGGCAGCTGGGGTTCAATACTAGGAAGTGCAGTGTACTGCATTTCAGGGCCAGGAACCTGGGATACAGTTACCACTTGGGTGGGAAGCAGATATCTGTATCTGAGGAGGAAAAGGATCTGGGTGTGGTGATCACAGGGAATATGAATCACTCAGTACTGTGTAGAAAAGCAGCGTCAAAGGCAAACAGAATGCTGGGGTGCATTGCTAGGGGGATCATGTCAAGGAGGGAGGAAGTTATTCTGCCACCATACAGATCATTGGTGAGGCCACACTTGGAGTACTGTGTGCAGTTCTGGCACCCATACTTAAAGAGGGATGTCAGTCTCCTGGAGGAAGTGCAGAGGACGGCATCCAAGATGATCTAGGGAATGAGGGAGAAACTAAGAGAGCTCAACATGTACTCCCTGGAGGATAGAAGGGACAGAGGAGATATGATCGAGACCTTTAAGTACTTGAAGGGCATAAACAAAGCTAGTACTGCGGGTATGTTTAAACTGAAGAGGGAAGGGACACAGACTGAAACTGGTGGGGGGGGTTCAGGAGGGAGCTGATGAAACATCACTTCACAGAAAGGGTGGTGGTGGCTTGAAACATACTGCCTGAGGAGGTGATCTTGCTGGATTCAGTGGGAAGTTTTAAGAAGAGATGGGATAGGTTCATGGGGAAGGTATAAATAGGGAGAGAACTGACCAGGGCAGTGAACTCAGGGAAGGAAAATTTGGCAGGAGGGATGGAAAGGGGTGGGGGCAGTAGCAGTTGTCTGAACTGTCAGCTGCGTTTTTGAGCAGACGAGATAGACTTTGAGGCCTAATTCTGCTGGTACTGTCATATGTTCGTAAGTAAGCCTATGTTGGTTTGCTAGCCAAATGTTTTGAAAGTCATTATACCATTTATTTATTTATTTAAAGTTGATAACCGGGAAAGGCACAGTGAGCAGAGCTCGTTACAGATGCGACCGGGGGTGGGTACAACGAATACAAGAATACATTAAGAGAATGTACAAAACAGTATGGAATAGTAACTGCAACAATCATAGGCTGCCATATTTTTTTGGAAGGCTTCATCCTGTCCATTAATATTCATCTGAATTTGTTCCAGCTTCATACATAATAATAAATTACTAAACCAATGTGCTAGGATGGGGGGGGGGCAGGTATCACTTATCCAGTGCTGGATTATGGTTTTTATGGCACTTACCAAAGAGAGGTCCCATTCCCAAAGTTTATTTCAACCAGCCCTGGTGCCTAGTATTGTATCAGCCCCTAGAATAAATTCCAAAGTGGACTGTGCCAGACCCTCATTGCCTCCCTGCAGAGAGGGCACAAATGGACACTAACTTGGCGGTTGATGTAGTATATCACCAAAATGGCTTTACAGATCAATAGCTGGTAACAGCAAAGGAGATTAGTGAAGGCCTGTAGGCCAAGTACAGCAGCTCTCATATCCTGAGTCTTGCTGTGGAGAATCGTGTCCATGGAGGACCACTGTGTTTTGGAGCTTTAGGAAAGTCATAGGCAGCCACAATAACCGCAGAATCCAGCTCCAGCTGCACAGCATAATAAGGCTTCTCTAATGGGGCAGGATATTGCTGATTTGCCTTTCAAGGCACCACTGGAAGAGCACTAGATCTATGCCAAGCAACCAAAGTGGCATCCTCCAAAGCCAAATGGACAGGAGATACAATGACTATAGGCAAGGAAGAAAGCTGTAGAAATTCACAGAGGTTCTTCTTAGCGAAATCCTCCCCCTCAACAGTGAAGCCAAGCTTGGACTAAGCCTGTCTGAGAAAAGACTGAAAGGAGGCATCCTCAGGAGGGGACCTAGGTGTATATTGTACACTATCCTCACAATAGGAGGACAAAGTAATGCTGGAGCCCACCACATTGGGGGGGGGGCACAGCCCTTCCTCTTCTTCCTTACAGTTTTTTTTTTCAGCAGTAATGGACCGATGAGCAGTGATAACAGAAGAAATAACTGAGCCATGATGGGGCCACTCACACTATATAGGCAGCAGGAATGCACACGGACGTGGGTGTCCCCAGCTAGCAGAAGTTTCCAGGTGGTACTGACACAGACAGCTTACAGTTCCATGATGTGGCTAAATGGAGGGATATATCCTCAAAAAAGATCCACAGTAATGGTGCTTTCCTCCCAACCTGTCTGAGGGGCTCAGTCCTCGCAGGACCAGTGCTTCTTTTGTTTTTTTTTTTCCCCATCCATCACGGGTTGGGGGGATGTCCCCCCCCATTCAGTACCTGGACCGTTCTCCTGGATCTTTTACTGGCTGCCTCCAACTGGAGGTGGTCCGTAACTTGCCTCCCCCCCGGCGGGGCTCCCCTGGGGCTCCAGAGGAGAGACCAGTTCAACCAGGGGCTCCAGCCAAGGTTTACATCTGGGGAGTCTTCCAGGAGGTGGTCCAGGGATGTCACAGAGCTCCATGACAGGGATTGCTTTTCTCCCTGCTGGGCAGCACAGATGTGCAATGAGCACAGCATGCGCACTCCGCTTCCACGGAGACGCACTAGTAGGGATGTCACGAAATAACATTTTTAGTATCATGATATTTGGGTAAACATTATCATGATATATTGATTATCACGATAATCAGTAGAATTTAAAAAAAAATTCACCACATAGCTATTTGGAGATTGTTGTCGTCAGTTCCAGCCTTTGGGGGTCCTGGTGCCCCCAACTGCCACTCTCCCCACTATCTCACCAGTGGGGATCAACACGGGGAGAGGTCAGAGGTCTCCTGTTCGCAGTTAAGTATCACTGAGAAAAATCACTACTGAAGGAAAGGACTGTAATATCTTGAAGCCAGTGGCTTACAGGATCTGAGGCAGCATGGATTCACAACAGGGAGGTCATGTCAAAAAATATCTTATAGATTTCTTTGACTGGATGACCAGGGAATTAGATCAGGGTGGAGTCCCGGATGTGGCCTACCTAGATTTCAGTAAGGCCTTCAACACCGTTCCACATAGGAGACTCATAAAACAAGCTGAGCAGCTTGGGAGTGGGTCCAAAAGTGGTAAACTGGGTAAAAAATTGGTTGGGGGATGGACAACAGGAGGGTGGTGGTAAACGACATTCACTCCGAGGAAGGGAGGGTGACCAGTGGGGTGCCACAAGGATCAGTACTGGGACCAGTCCTCTTTAATGTCTTTATTAGGGACAATGCAGGGGGTGGAAGAGAAGGTATGCCTTTTTTCAGATGACACAAAGATCTGCAATAGGGTAGACACTTTGGGTGTGTGTGCAAAAAATTATTAGAGATCTAAGAACGTAGGTAGGGAAAATGGGCAGACTAGGTAGAAACACAGAAGTTGCTGGCAGAGAAGGACAACATGGCACACTTAATCTGACCTAAATTCCCTACCTATAGTACCTCCAGAGATCCTACTTGGACTCCAGCTTACACCCACCTCTTGCTTCTAAGATTCCTTTATGTCTGTCCCAAACATTCTTAAATCCTGTGACTGTTTTAGCCCCTGTGACCTCCACAGGTGTACCAAGTGGTACTTATCTGCCATCAGTTTCTAGCTAAGTCAGTTGGTGCACATGCCCCCCCCCCCATTTCTTTTTCCCATCCCTGAGGCTGGCATATGTGCGATGGTGTGGGTGTGTGAAACACAGAACCATAACAAAGACGGTGTCAGCAGATAAGGACCTCATGGCCCACCCAGTCTGCGCTATTTTTTCTACCTACAGTGCCACCACAGACCCTACTCAATCTCTGGTTTTCACCCTCCTTTGCCTTACTTCAAAGATCCCTTTGTGTCTATCCCATCCATTCTTGAATCCTGTAACTATTTTAGCCCCCATGACCTCCGCTGGGAGGCTGTTCCAATTATCCACTACCTCTTCCGTGAAGAAGTACTTCCTCACATTTCCTCTCAGCCTCCTCACTCCAGCTTCTTAGTGTGACCCCTTGCCCTTGTGCATCTTTTTCTTTGGAAGGTGCTCCCTCCCTGTACCTTGTTTATACCTGTGAGATATTTGAATCTTTCAGTCATATCCCCCTTCCTTTTAAGGAGTACATATTTAATTCCTTAAGCCTTTCTTCATAGGGCGTCTGGTGCAGGCCCTGTTCCATTTTGGCTGCCCTCCTCTGTACCACCTCCACCCTGTCAATGTCCTTTTGGAGGTGGGGTCTCCAGAACTGTACACAGTACTCGAGGTGGGATTGCACCAGTGATCTATACAGGGGTATTAGTACCTCCCTCTTTCTGCTGGCGATACCCTTGACTATGCATCCAAGCATCCTGCTAGCCATTCCCACTGCCTTGTCATACGGTTTAGCTACATTCAGGTCATCAGTAATGATTATCCCGGTCCCTTTCTTGTTTGGTGACTGACAGTACTTCTCCTCCCATTTAGGATGTGGCCCCCAAGTTTCTGAGCCCCAGGTGTATGATTTTGCACTTTTTTGCTTTGAAACTCAGCTGCCAAGCTTGTGACCATTCTTCCAGCTTTTTACAGCTTACCTCATTTTTTCCAACCCCCCCAACGTGTTAACTCTCTTGCAGATTTTGTGTCATCTGTGAACAGGCATTCCTTCCCTTCCAGTCCTTCTGCAATGTAACTAATCATTGAAGAGAACTGGGCCTAGTTCTGACCCTTGTGGCACCCCACTGGTCACTTTACCTTCTCCAGAGTGGACGCCATTTACTACCACCCTCTGACTCCTATTGCCAAGCCAGCTCACTACCCATCTTACTACTTTAGGGCCTACTGCTAGGCTTCTCAGCTTGCTCACCAGCCTTCCATATGGAACGGCATTGAAGGCCTTACTGAAATCCAGGTAGGCCAGGTTTGCTCCCCTTATCCACTTGCTTGGTTACGTAATCAAAGAACTTGATCGGGTTTGTCTGGCAGGGCACTCCCCCCCACAACCCCTGTCAAACCATATTGCCTTGGATACTGTAGTCCACTGGTAACAAGGTATTTCCCAATCCTTTCCTTCAGTAGTGATTCCATTACTTTGCCCAGTACCGAAGTCAGGCTGACAGGCCTATAGTTTCCGGTCTCCTCTTTACGTCCACTTTTGTGGAGTGGGACATCATCAGCGCTTCTCCAGTCTCCCGGTAGCTCTCCTGTTTCTAGCGACAGGTTGAACAGGGCTGTCAAAGGAGCAGCCAGCTCCTCCTTGAACTCCCTCAATAACCTGGGGTGCACCCCATCTGGTCCCATTGCCTTGTTTACTTTTAACTGTGACAGTTCCCTTAGGACCCTTTCCTCTGTAAAGGGGCTAGTGTCCACCTCCCATCCCTTAATGCCCCTGTCTTTTATCATAGGCACACTACCTACCCCCTCTACCGTACATACTGCACCAAAGAATTGGTTCAGAATGTCTGCTTTTTGGCAGTCCTCTTCCACATAAGCCCCTCCTTCCTCTTCAGCTTTACTATCCCCTTCCCTAGGTCTTTCTCTTTTCACTTATGTATCCAAAAAATGTCTTGTATCTTTAAATGTCTTTAAAAAAGTGTGACATGGCTGGCCTGGTGGCACAGAGGACTGAGGCACTGGTGCCTTACCTCACGCTACATCGGTGACCCGGGTTCGGGAATGACCTCAGGTCGCCAAGGTGCTGGCTCGGGGGGAGGGTTGGAGCGGGATTGAGTTATGGCTCTCCCCTCCAAGGGGTGGATGCCCGCTCTGCCATAGTCCCGCTCCCACTGGGTGGAGGTCCGGTGGGTACTGCAGGCGGTTGGAGCAGCAACACAAGTCTGGGGAGGGGCAGAAGGGGCCACTGGATTCTGGCATGTGCGTGCGCCTCCATGCATGTACACACATGTGTACGCCATGGCCCCAGGAGGGAAGGGGAAGAAAAATCAAAAATTACAAATGAAAAAAAAAAAAAGTGTGACGTAAAGATGTTGCACGCACTCAGCCCCAGCCCGTGCACCCAGACAGTCAGAAGGCTGTTACTGCTACATCATCCAGCCTCCACTAGATGGCAGCCAGGCAGCAGCCTGCACTATCCCCCTCCACAAAGAAGGAGAGCTGTCAATGGATACTCAGTCCTCCTTCATGCAGCCAGCTCCCGAGCGACCCAGGGCTATTACTGAACGTGGTTTACCAACATGGCAGCAGATGAGGCGCCCAGGCCCTCAAAACTCTGCACCACAATGCCAGCACTGCATTTCTAATTTTAAGGAAAAATTGTACAAATCTGATAGGAGGGTGGTGGGGAATCATGACTGCACCAGGAAAGGGATGCGCTACTGGAAAAGCAAGCTGAGGCGCTTTATTACTGTATATTGCGGTATATTGTGCTGCACAATAATCGCGATTTTTTTTACCATGATAAATTATCGTCTGTGGTAATTATCATGATATATCACCATACTGTGTTATCGTGACATCCTTACGCACAAGTGCTCTGACTGAGCACACCTCCCCACTTGCTGAGCCTCATGCGCTTCCATTTGGACTCTTCCAGATGGCAGCTAAGCAGCGAAGTGCAGAATCCCCCCAACCCGAGGGAGGAGAGCAGTCCTCCAGATGCTCAATTCTCCCTCCCCCCGCCAACCCAGAGTGACCTGCGTCCAGTCTCGAACCCGGGTCACTGGTGTGGGATGAGGTAAGGCACACACAGTGCTTCAGCCCTCTGCACCACCAAGCTGGGTGTTCACAGGACCAGTGCTGATGATTAGTCAACAGATCCGGGGAAACCCAACAAGCCACTCCCTCAGTTTGGTGCCCAGAACAGAGAGAGAGAGAGAGACCTACCTGAGGAGGACTCCTCAATCTCTTCAACTTGCTGTTCCTGGCCTTTTTGCTTACTTTTTTACAGTCTGGGCAATCTTTAAACAACTTCAAGTAGTTTGGCCCCACTTACTCCAGGCATTCTATATGCCCATCAGCAAAGGGCATACTTTTGTTGCAATTCAAGCACTGTTTGAAACCATCCGAGGGGTGCACCCACAGGGGCTGAAAATCTGTCAAACTAAAAAAGTAACAACTTTGATGAAAAAGCTGGGAAATGTGAAAAGGATCTGGGTGCAAATTATTTCCTCGGCAGAAAAGAAAGATCTCCTTAAGAGAGTTCACTGATGTGTGTTTACAGATGCATGTCCAGTTTCTTACATGCACCTTGTGTACTGTATTAAAATTCTTATGCTGTTGATCACTTTGCTTCATATGTTTTGCATTATGTTAATGCATCTTGCTTGAGAATTCAAATGTCTGTATCCATTTAAAATCATTTAACTCTGTACACCATGCCTATCAATTGTCTGTATCTGCCTACAATCGACAGATGCATAACTGTGTATACACTGTCTTACACTGACCAGTTTTGTTGTGCTTTCCTAGGTCATGCCTGAAAACAGGCATTTGATTTATCTAGTGCACATACCTAGTAAATAAAAAATAGAGAATGGTATGAGTGAACCACACATGTAAAGGGGTGGGGGTAGGTGGCTGAAGATTAAATCTGATTTGACAGTTTCGGTGGCAGAACCTTGGGACAGAAGAGTGTGTGTGTGTGTGGCAATGGATGAATCCATGTGGTAAGAAATCAATTTTTTGCCTGGCTACTCTTAACTAGTGTGTGTGTGTTGCTATCAAACGTTTGTAGTCTGGGCTGCAGTTGACAGTGATTTAGACTGTAGTAATGGAATGTAAGACTTGAGAAGTGCTGCTTCTACCCTCCTTGCCTTTGTGAGTGTGTTGGTTGCTGGGTTCGTTTCTGCATAGCTTGGGAGGCTGCACTGAGGAACCCCAAGTGCTTTCTATTTATAGTGCCACTAATAAGCCTATTCATAGCTTCTGCAATAAGCAAGCAGTGTTATACTTGCTTGAGGCTATAAGCAAAAAAATCCATTCCCTAAATCAGATTTTAAAATTAAACTCAGACATTTTTGTAGCCATCTTAAGTAAATAACTGTAAAACTAACATCTGCTTTGTCGTCACATTTCTAGTTTTGCTGGAAGTAACTGTACAGAGTAGGTAGGTGGGTGGGTGAAAAGTGACCCAGCAGCAAATCCATGCTTGTTTTCTGTTATGGATTAGGAGAGGTCGGTGTAAATGTATGACTGCTTTAAGACATCTGTCGTTTGTGTCGGTACCAATAAAGATAAGACAAACAAATCTATATACGACACATTTCTTTGATGAAAGAGGCCACAATCTACGATTGGCAGGAGGTAAATTTAGGGGAACATCAGGAAGTACCCCCCCCCCACCGAGAGGGTGGTCGACCCTTGGAATAGCCTACTGCAAGAGGTAACAGACAAAAAATATAAGGGAATTCAGACTTGCGTGGGATAAACACTACACACAAAAAGGGAAATAGGCTGAGAGCGGTGGGGGGGTAGGTATTCTGGGCAGACTAGATGGATCAAGAAGTCCCCTTCTGCTGGCAAATTATTATGTGCTCAAAACCTGCTCTAAACAGATTCCTAGCACAGTTCTTTAACACGGTTTGTAGAACGGTTCCACCATGCTACAGTGCGGACGGGAACACATGTTTGCCGTTCTTGTAACGTTACAGACTGCCTGTAACATTACAAGAATGCTATTGTGGACAGGGCCTGAGATAAACCATTCAGCCTAGACGTTTTCCCATTCTGAAATTTAACAAAGAGAAAACTAAAAACGTAAGAGGCATGGCCACATGATTTTGCAAAATTCATTTTCCAACTGGGCAGTGAATACTGCATGTTTCAAAGCAGCACTATGTAGAGAACACTATTATTTTTTTTTTGCTCCTCAGGCTTAATTAGTTAGCTATACAAAGTAAGCACAACTTTAATTTCACTTCTTTGTTGTGTATTTCAACTAGACACAGGTGTTACAGATAAAAAGCTCATATCTGAAAGCCAGCCTGTTGGCGCAGCTGCGGTATGGTTGCTACTTGAGATGCCAATAACCTGGTTTCGGGAATGAGCACAAGTCATTGGAAGCCAGCTGGGGGAGAGTAAGTAAGTAAGTAAGTATTACTTTATTCATATTATGGCGCCCAATCCCAGAGGCTCTGGGCACCATTACAAATCAAAGGCAGGGTTCAGACAACATAACAATATTATTACAATTACTAAAACTAGGTACATATAAAATCACTTTGAAAACTATCATGAAATGCTTTATTAAAAAGATAGGTCTTCAGGCCCCCTTTAAATACCTCCAAGATTGGGGCCTCCCACAAAGATCTTGGCAGTGAATTCAGAGGGCGGGCGGCCACCGTGAAGGACACTCCCCGGGTTTTCAGCCTGGCCCTACTGCCGAAATCGCTCTCCTTCTTGAGGGAGGGAGGGGAGGGTTCTGTCTTCTGCCACATTACTGCCACCTAGGTGACTGCAAGTGGCAGTGTGGCTGAGGGTCGGTGGTAGGGAGGAGGGTCTTCACTGACATCAGGATGTTGCCAGACACTGTTTGTGGGGAGCCCTTTGATGTACTAGTCTGCAAAGTCCTACGAGTACAATGGAGAAAAAGACCCTAATGCCAGAGATGAAAGACCCCAGAATATCTGGGTCAAGCCCTGCTTAACCAAACACCTTAAGATGAAACACGAAGTTGGGGGTATAGCCCCCCCCCCCAGTGGGCAAGCCGCAGCAGAGGGGAGGATGGTGCCTGGGATAAGGTAAGATGCCAGTCAGAATGTGCCACGGGAGCTCTTATGGGAATTCAGTGTTAGAGACAGGAAGGCAGAATACAAAGAAAGTTAAAAAGAAAACAAACCTTTCATTGGGGCAAAAGTTTCTCAGTTTTTACAATATTTATATCCTCCTTCTCGAATGAGGCTCAAATGTCTCTGTAATACTATAACTAAGTTATTTCCAAACTTTTTATACATTTATTTATTTAGTTTTTGTTGACCGGGTAAGTGCACTAGACAAATCCTGCCTATTTTCAGGCACGACGCGGGGGAAGGGGATACAGATGAATGCCAACTGACCTTGAACCAGATGAAGCTGTTGGTGGTATTTTTAGTGAATGAGGGAAATTTGGCCAGGACACCGGGGAAATTCCCCTTCTCTTTTCGATAAGTGCCATGGGATCTTTAACATCCACCGGAACTACCACCAATCCAGGCAGATGGGACCTCGGTTTAACGTCTCATCTGTCCACTATTTGCAAGTTAAACAGGAGTGCGTAAATGTACACGTAATCAAACATTAACACAAAGATTATTTTTAGTAGATACAAAATATAACTGTCTTAATAAGTCAACTCTCAATTAAAGACCCTCTTTTAAGCACAAAACTATGCATCTACCCAAACGAGATTACAATGAAAAAAATGAATATCCCACAAAAACAAAAAAAAACAATAACTTGATTTTAGTTCCTATGTTAAACCATCACAAACCAGAATGATAAGGCAAGATAGTAGGTCTAGGCTGGAAAAGAGCCATCAGGCCCAGTGCTATTTACTTGGTTAACAACATTTTAAACAATAAAAAAGTCCATTATCCTAAATTTGTTACAAATATGACTTCATTATGCACATCACAGATATACTCTCAGGTTCAAACTGGCATTTTCATAAAGGCCAGCAGAACATACAGTTTCCATTCTAAAAATCCAGTAGCGTTCCCAGTGTAAGTTTCAGATCCAACTCACCACATCTCAACATTTTTTGCACCTTCAGAATACCAGAACTGTGCTACATTTACAACTGTTCTTAACAAAACGCTCTAATACTCACTAGGAAACCTCAGCCAGAATTCTCGTGGCAGGAGCCTAATGCAGGGCAAAGTCCCCACCTGGCGTACAAAGTACCTCAACGTGCCCCAAATGGTATAACTGTACATGCACATGGCACAGCCTGCCAGCGCAAATGATGTCCAAAAATACCCCCGTGACAGCACAGTGCAATAAAGGCGCAAACTGCAGTTAGAGCCTCCTGCTAGCCTATGAAAAGGAGACCACTGAGGTCACAGTATAGCCACAACACGCATGCACAGGAACAGTCGAGTTGTATGCTCCTGTGACCTACAGCCCCATAATGGAACCATAACAAGGAAATGATCCTGAGGCCCAGAGAGGGCGCAAATACGTCATTTGCAACACAATATAGCCTCATTCAATGTGAAGAGCAACACTTTGCCCCCTGGATTGCAATCAGGCTGTGTGCTCGTCAATGCAGGCCTGTGGTTGGCTGTGGTGCTGACAAATCTATGTGCCATGACAGCATGCCCCCGCCCCCCAAAACACCCAATCCCCGATGACTGATATTATGCCACTGGCATCTAGTGGTTCTCACCGCCACACTTGATGACTGATGTGGTCCCCCCAACCCCATCCTAGTAGCCCCTGCCAGTTCCTCTTGCTGACACTTAACCTCCGCTCACCTCTCTGGCCAGCTGGTGTCTGCCCCACACAATTCCATTTTTTTTTTTTTACAGCTGCTGTGGAGCGATACAGGACACGTTTTGACGGTAGCTACATCCACATACAGCATGTCTGTGCACGTGCATGGACTTACTTGCATTTTAGCAACCATCTTCTCGGACCTGTAACTCTATCATGATACAATCTTTGTACACAAACTTGGGTAACAGCTTCTGGATCCCCTTCCATAATGGCCAGAATAATGATGACCTGTACCCACCCAAATCGGTGCTTAAACACCTACTTACAGTGGGGGATAGCACCCATTTAGGGTAGGGGGGTATGGGTCCTTGCTAATGTGGTCCTGAGTGGAGGTGGTCGGAAGTTGTCACCCAAGTCTGGGTGCCAAAGACTGTACCATGGCAGAGTTATGGGTCCAAAAAGAACCACTGCTGAAATATGATGAAGTCGATGCACACGTGTCGACACGTAATACTGGAAGTGTGCGGAGCACACAGCAGCCAGCCAGGGAGGACAGCAGAGGGTAAGTCCCAGCTGCTGACAGGGGAAGACACCACTGGAAACCAGGGAAATACCATCAACTCAGTCACGGTGGATCAGGTGAGGGAGGGGAAACCACTGGATGCCAGAGACATATAACATCGGTCACTGAGGACTGGCGAGGGTGGGGGACTTGATACCAGGGATTACACTGTGACTGGGGGAGTTACTGGAGCACAAAGTGCTCTCCACCATCATGGGGGATTGGGGGTGGGTAGTTGGTGCTTTGCACTCCATTTAAAGGTACTTTACTCTCACATAAGCAGCGTTGCTCTGGCAGGCTATAAGCTCTTGCAAAATACTTCTGGCATACCATCTCATTCACATGTATGCCTGGGTTGCCTCTGTGCTGCAGGGCAGAATACCATATCTGCCATACTTTGAGGTTTCTATTATGGGCCCTTCAGTGCACACTGGCAAAAGCCTCACTGTGCGTGCAAATGGTGCCTGCACCAGTGCAAAAGCTTTGTTTATTCTGCCCTTCCTATCCAAATGGAGCACTTACGCTAAAAGAGTTGTATGCAGAGTGCTCCTTTTGTCTTGCCAACATAATACAAAACCACAAGGGCATGTGAGACTATGGATCAATCCTAAAGTGAAGCATGCGACATGACCTTTTAATGCAGACATTTTCATTGAAGTGTAGATGAATAACCAATGTTCTCCTCAATGTATCATAAAGAGCACAGTTACAGCAGGAATAATTCCTATTCAGCAGCAGTGGCAGTTGAAATATAATGGTGTACTTTCCTTGTAAACGATGCAGTATTTACTAGTTTATCATGGATTGTGAAAGTTTGACTGATGTTTATTAAGATTTTTTGTTGTGGAATCCCATTTACGGTAATGTTTTAGTGCACCATCTTTCTCCCGTTTGACTCCTGTAATGAGTTAATTCAGTAGTGAACATCAAAAGCTCCATTAGTCTGTTTTTCCTGTTCTGAACAATTCTCTTTGATCAGTAGTCCTTGCTACACATTATCCCCTACATAATAATGCAGTGGGGATACCTTCACTCTAACTCAGGTACAAAGATTTGCCACTTTCCTTTCAGAACATTTCAGTGTATTGCAAATGCATCTCATACATACCAAATGATATAAAGGTACATTTTCCCATTTATATCACGGGTGCAGCAAAGTAGTTGGATCTCAGTGTTTTTTACCGAGAAGTCTCAACTATTTGAGGAACGGACTGAAGTAATATGTACTGTAAACGGGCTTGACTGGTGCACCCCGATGAGTCTTGGCATTACAAGCAGAGGGTCAGAGATTTGAGTCCAACCAAGAACAGAGTTTATGCATTTCACAGCACTTACTGCTATTACTGTTGCACCGTACATGATGTGTTTTCAACTGCACATCACGTACTGCATACTCCCCTTCCCCCATCCCCCAGGATGCAGCAGGAATTGAGCGGCTACAAGCTTAGTACAGCACGTCTTTCCTGGTAAAACTTTTGAAATAAATAAATGTACATATTCTGATGGGGATCATGGCTGGAGGGGGTACCACTAGTATCAGGGCATTACACCAATTCTATATGACGTGGGGTTATCACTAGCACCAGGCATTGTCCATAATAGGGAAGCGGGTGGGGGTGGTATTTTTTTCTTTATAAATGCACTGTGTGGGGGGAGGGACTAAACAGCAATTCCACAGCAGCCTTTTAGTGCTTCCAAAATCTGTTAAATACATTACTGCACCCAGAGTGCAAGAAGTTCACCTCATTTGCATGGGTGCACTGGTGTATTCAGCATCGGTAACCACTTAGCAGCAACGTGTACTGCTGGATATTGCAGTGGCTGCACTAGCAGACTTTTGTAAGCACTAGATCCCAGTAGCCAGGTGGGAAGCCCCTAGCACCGTGCTAATGGTTTCACTATACCATACTATACTATATTCACCTTCCTGCTCTGATTGGACAGGACCACTTCTCTCTCCTTGGCGCCTGGCGCTCCATATTTTCACCGCAAATTTTAAAAGTATCTTAAGGATTGCTGGCCTCTGTTACGCTGACCCTGTACACGGTGTGAATTTAGAGCTTTATTGTAGCGTGTAAGTGCTACAGCTCCTTTCTGCTGCTGTTCTGTCTCTCTCCCTCCCCCACGGAGCCAACCCCTCTGTTTGGCACACTACCTTAACTCTCCTATTATCTTGCAAATTATTGCCCACCCCTCCTGCCTGGCTACCTACTTAAACTCCTCTCTTTCTCTCTACCCTCAGCTGCTTGCCCTTAGAACAGGGTTGCTACAGCTCCCAGCGATCGGCCGGTCCTCTGCTGCCGATCGGAACCACGAACCCCGGACTCCAGCCCAAGCAAGGTATGGCAGAAGCGCAGCCAATCGAATCTCAGGTGCCTCTCGCCTTCCTGCTCTGATTGGACAGGACCACTTCTCTCTCCATGCCGCCTGGCGCTCCATATTTTCACCGCAAATTTTAAAAGTATTTTAAGGATTGCTAGCCTCTGTTGTGCTGACCCTGTACACTGTGTGAATTTTCAGCCCTCCCGCCCTCCCTCCACTGATTAAATATGCTATCTTCTCCCAGTTTTCTCCTCCTTTCCTATTCATTACACAACCTGTCAGCTGGCCCGCCCTACTGCCCTCACCCCTCCAATCCACCTCCTGTCACTCCTCTTCCTCCCTCTCTCTCCGTCCTCACTGTTCTGATCTTTAAGACAGCCTCCCCCGCTCATAACAATGCCTCCTATGCCTGGCTACCTGCCACTGCTCTTCTCTCTCTCTCTCTCTCTTCTTCTGCATCCCCCCTCCTGTCAAGCTTGCCCCCACTGCACCCCCTTCTACTTCTGCCTACCTCCTGCCTGGGTACCACCAAAACAGCAACTGGCAATCTACCTCTGAGCGCCCATATGTCTGGTCCCACTCAGACGTACGACCCGGCCCCTCCCTTATCCTTTCCTCCTTGTCTTGGATGCTACCTCAGCTGCTCACCCCCTTCCCTGCCACTATAAGTTACTCACACGTACCCGCTAAACGTCGCTCTCTCTCTACCATGCTTATACAGCTGTCTGCTCATTACCTAACTATCACACTCCTTCTCCTTGCTGCTGGTGACATCCATCCCAACCCTGGCCCTTTCCTCCCTCCTTCCCCCCTCACCCCAACCTTTCCCCACTGCTCTGCCACAGGGAGCCCCTCCCGAGGTCTACCTACTACATCTAAATATTAGAAGCACTTTCCTAAAACTGGACTCCCTTCAAGTTCTCACCGTCTACTATGCCCCTGACATAATCATTCTCTCCTAAACATGGCTTAACAAAAACATCTCTGATGCTGCTGTCGCCATCCCTGGTTATGCCATGGCTCGCCAAGACAGGGCCACCAGAGGTGGCTGAGTCTCCATCTACTTAAAATCGGACATCCACTTTTCAACCATCCTAGCCAAAACCGAACCCAGTGCCTATGAGATATTAACGCTACAACTGTCCCTCCCTTTCACTCTCTCCATCTATATCACCAGTATCTACTGCCATCCAGGTACGTCCTCCTCTACTATCACAGACCTCCTAACGCACACCCCCTCCCACAACCCCGTAGGTGAATCATATATCATGGATGACCTAAATCTCAACTGGTTATCCCCAGCTCTCACCAAAGAACAGACCATTATAAATGGACTAAATCTCTCTCAACTCATTAATGAGCCCACCCTCCTAAACCCTAAAACTGGAAACCACTCTCTACTGGACTGGGCTTTGACCTCCCACCCTCACTAGGTCATCAAATCTGGCCTCCTTCCCAACTTCCTGAGCGACCACCACCTCGCTTATCTCGTCTGGAAAATTCAGCACCCCAAAACACCCCCAAATTTCTTGATCCAACGTTCATATAAGTCTCTTGATATTGCTCCCCTTCTAAATGACCTTGAACAAGCCAACTGGGTGGTATATTCCTCCACCCTCTCAATCAACGCTGTCCTCCATCACTTCAAACACACCTTTCTCAGTGTCTGGGATAAACACGCCCCTATGCGTCGCACTAGGGTGCATGGCAACCATCTTCCCTGGATCACCCCGGAAGTCCTTGCGTATCTTAGTGCCCGTGACCAAGCTTGGAGTGCCCATAAGTCCTCCAAATGTCCACAAGAATTCTCTAAATATCGGATGCTTAGAAACAAGGGAACCAGAGCAACCCGGCAGGCCAAAGCCGAATACTTTAACTCCACTCTCCAAACTAACCTAAATAATCCTTCTAAGTTTTGGAAGGTTATCCCTCCCTCTCCCCACCGCCACTCCAACCCCACTACTAAACATAAATAATGCCCTCTTCTCAGAACCTAGTGCTGTTGCAGCCGAGTTCAACTCATATTTCTCCACCTGCGCTTCCTCCCTCCCTCCTCTCATCTCTGCCCACACCTGGTCCTTCCGGATGCACAGTGGGTAGTAAAAAGCAGTATGTGCCTCGCACCTTCTCATTCAATAATATCTCGGCAACCGAAGCCCTTACTGCCTTGCTTGCACTCTACCCTTCTAAAGGCAAATCCCCTGATGATCTGGACCCTAAGCTCCTCCACCTCGCAGCCCAAGCCATTGCTGCCCCACTTGCCTCCTTACTTAACCTGTCTTTTGCTGAGGCTACAGACCCCCAGGCATGGAAGCATGCCATAGTCATCCCACTGCCTAAAGGTGGCCCCCCCACCATAACCTCTAACTACCGACCCATCTCCCTCCTCCCTACACTTGCAAAATTACAAGAACACTTAGTGCTCTCACAGTTTACCAACTTTCTATCTGACTCCAGCTTCTACACCGACTTCCAGTCCAGATTCAGAAAAGGGCATTCCACTGCCTCCTCCTTGACTAGGCTCACTGACGCGATTTACACCAGCATGAACGACAGACAGATCACCTCTGCTATTTTTGTCGACCTAGCCAAAGCATTCGATACTGTCTCGCGCACCCTACTCCTCTCCAGCCTTGCTGAAGCAGGTCTCTCTGCCTCCGCCACCAACTGGTTCTGCTCTTACCTCTCGGGCAGAACCCAATCCGTATGCATCTCCGATGCCACCTCGGCCCCCTTACCCATCATTATCAACGTCCCCCAAGGCTCTGTGCTCAGACCATTACTATTCTCGATCCTTTTAAATGATCTACCTCTAGCCTGCCAGTCATTTGCTATATATATGTATGCAGATGACATCGTCCTCTTCTTCTCAGGCACCACCACTGAAGCAGTTGCATCCACCCTCCAAGATGATTTCAACAACATTCAGCGCTGGTTCTGCTCCCATCAGCTCTCCCTAAACACTAAAAAAACTGTCTCAATGACTTCTGGCATGAGACAATGCCTGTCCAGACTCCTGTCCCTCCCCTCCTTCCAAACCCTTGATGGGCAAGTACTCAATGATGTCCCCTCATTCCGGTACCTTGGGTCTGGCTTGACCGTCACCTGTCCTTTAATGTTCATATTGACGCTACAATAAAAAAACTGCGCCCCATGCTAGGAGCGCTGCACAGAAATCACCGTAAGCCTCCCACTAACTGTACACCGTGAGCTAGTCCTGAAGATGATTCTCCCTTCCTTTGACTACTGCGATATAATTTATGGCTCGGCCTGTACATCCTCCCTATCCAAGCTTGACACCCTCTTCAATGCCTTCTGCCGCTTTGCTCTCAGTCCCCCCCCGCACTCATCACTGCAAGCTATACCGTGCCCTAGCCTTACCATCTCTAGAAAACAGATGCCTCATTCGCTGCACTAAATTCACCTCTGAGCCCTGCCTAGGTACCCTCCCTCCCTCCCTCCTGCCTACCTCTCCTCCTTGCTACTCCACCCCCTCCACCTCTTATGCCTCAGATCCACTGACTCCCGCCTACTTGCTATCCCCAGGCGGACGTCCACTGCTGATCAAACTGCTTTCTCCCATCGCTTTCCCAAAATCTGGAATGAGCTACCCCCTCAAATCTGTCATTCCTCCTCTGCTAACTCACTCTCCTCCGCCCTCACTAGCCATTTTATGGTAAAATGCACCTGCTCAAACCCCTGATTCCGCCCTCCTCCCGAGCTGCTCAACTGCCCTAAACTACCCCAAGACACACACTCCTAGCTGTGTAACACGCACTTGCTTTCTAGGCACTTATTTGTCCTCGAATTGTTGTTTTTATATACTGTGAACTGTGCTACAATTGATTATTAGTCTCTGCCTGTACTGACGTAATTGTGAGCCCCCAAGTGGGACCCTTTTCCAAACTGTCACTATATAACTGTCACTGTCTAACTGTGTATCCGGTAATCCTCTGTTTCCCCCCCAACCCCCAGGTCGCACCAGGAGATGAGCATCTTCTTGCTCAGTGTGCCTTTCCTGGTAAAACAATTTCAATAAATAAACTATGGGGGCCTTACTGTCCAGTGTTACTTCAACAGCACTTAGCCCCTTAAATGAGAAACAGATTTAGTTTAGTTGCCATATCGGTCCTTGTAAGAACAGATCCAGAAGCAAATGGCTTGATACCTTTTACTTTTTACCTCTGAGTTGGTCCAATAAAAGGTATCAAACTATTTACTACTGGACTAGCCCCTTAAAGGGACACTGTCAACCCCTCTAGGCATCAGACTGTCCTAAGTTTAAAAAAATACATGTTTAGATTGTTTGCAATTTGTAGCATATGCTGATGTGGCTGGAAGTTTGATTTTGATTCCTTTTTTCTTTTTAAAAGTGTAAAACAGACTGCTCACCATACTGGTGTTACCACACCAAAATGTGTTTTTACATTCCTTAATCAACTCCCACTGCATCTTTCCTGGACTTGGGAACACCCCCAACACAGTCTAGCCACTCAAGATGCAGTGGGAGCAGAGGAGACTGCAGTATCATGAGTAGCTGCACTGCTTGGTGGTGTAACTAATGTTCGGGAAGGGAACCATAAGGAGATCAAGGATCTGAAACAAAACAAGGTTAGGTATAATTACCATGCATTTCAGTTCTACTGAAAAATGAGGCAGATTACACCCCCAGCGACACCAATGAATTCTAGAGCAGGTAAGTAATCATAAAATGTGGGTTTTCAACTTGAAATAGTATGATGTAAAAAGGGTTGACAGAGTATCTAAAGGGCACAAGTTCTCACTGTCTGAAGTAACTATCGCACTGCCAGTTTTGTAAACATGCTCTGTTTTAACAAACATATATCTCTGTAGTATTCATGAGATGACACATTATACAGTGGGGGTCCCCAAATCAAGGTTTCTGACTGGATAAGTGGTCTCTTTAGGCATGGGTAAATTCCTGTGTAACCTACACATAAAGAACCAATTAACATAATCACAAAATTAAAAAAATAAATAAATAAATAAAATCGCTACTCCCACTAACACGTTCTAAATGTAAACAAAATGCAGCCCTCTTACCTCCTGCTATCGCACTGCCAGTACAAAAACGTTTCCTTCTAATGAGCAACATGAACAGGTTACTCACCTGTAACAGGAGTTCTAGGAGTGGTATATGTTGTTCATCTACACTTATTGGCAGGTTCCTTGCCGCTTTAAATCTTGCCAGAAGGTCTTCAAGCTGGCTCCTCCCACCCACCCTGGGTGGTAAAACTCTCGGCTCCGCCCCATGACGCCAGATCTAGCCCTCTGGAAGCCAGGCTGTGCGTCAAAGTCAGGGAGGTCGAGTGGGTTGTGTGGATGAACAACATATACCACTCCTAGAACTCCTGTTACAGGTGAGTAACCTGTATTTCTAGGGACGTGGATATGTTGTTCAATCCACACTTATTGGCAGACTCCTAGCAGTTCTCAGGGAGGAGGGAGGCAAGGCGTGCACCCCCTACTTAGGGAATAAGGACTGGAGAACCGAGGTCCCAAAACCAGCATCCCGGCGTGACTCTAGGTCAATGTGGCAATGGGAAATGAAGGTGTGTGCGCTGACTTCCAGGTAGCAACCCTGCAGATTTCCTGGATAGGGATGTCCCTAGAAGCAGCCACAGAAGCAGCAGTATGGCGGGTAGAATGAGCTCCTATCCTTTTGGGAGGCTCCATGCCCGCCAACCTATAGCAGAGTTCTATGCAGTAGGTAATCCATCTGCCTATTGTCCGCTTGGCTGCAGGTCTGCTAGGTGCGGCTTCAGCATAGGTGACAAAAAGCTGGCGAACCTCTCCCCGAACTTCAGCCGTCCGCGCCTTATAATAAGAGAGCGCTCTTCTAGGGTCCAAAGTATGGAGCCTATATTCGGCCTCCGAGGTGTGACTGGGGTAGAACACTGGCAGAGTCAACACCTGGTTAAGGTGAAACTCCGACACCACCTTCGGAAGGAATTTCGGGTGGGGGCGCAGGACAACCTTGCCCCCATGGAAGACCAGATAAGGAGACTCGATGGAAAGCGCCTTGAGCTCTTCCATCCTTCTGGCTGACGTAATAGCCACTAAGAAGGCAGTCTTTCATGACAGGTGGGAGATGTCACACCTGTGCATCGGTTCTAATGGCTTGCCATTGAGCTTAGCCAATACCAGCAGTAGATCCCACAGAGGTGGAGGTTCTCGCACCGGAGGGGATATGTGATCAAGGCCTTTGAAAAAGCGCCTGACCACCTTCTCCTGTGCCACCAAATGCTTTCCGGCCCGCGCCCGGTAAGCAGAGATGGCTGCCAGGTGCACCTTAAGGGTCGTCGACCGAAGCCCTAGCTGAGAAAGGGACCACAGGTAGTCCAGAATGCTAGCCAAGGAACAGGAAGAAGGGTCCAACCTATTGTCCTGACACCAAATGGAGAATCTCTTCCATTTGAAGGCACAGCATTTTCTGGTCGACTCCTTACGGGACGCCTCAACAATGCTGAGGACCTCGTCAGAAAGACCCAAGGCCTGGAACTCTAGCCGCTCAGGAACCAGGCCGTCAGGTGCAAGGATTGAAGGTCCAGGTGGAGAACCTTCCCCTTGTCGACTGAGAGCAGGTCTGGGCAGGCTAGAAGTCGCCTCAGGAGCCTGGAGCTGAGGCTGAGGAGATCTGGATACCAGTACTGGCGGGGCCAGTCTGGGGCTACCAGAATCACCTGCACCTTATACCTCTTTGCCTCGAGAAGCACCTTGTGGATCAAGGGAAATGGAAGGAAGGCGTAGAAAAGGCCGGGGTCCACCACCTCGAGAAGGCATCCCCCTGAAGCGAGCCCTGCTGAGGGGGGCGGGCATGAAACAGCCTCGGCTTCGCATTCTCCCTGGAGGTGAACAGGTCCACCTGAGGGTAGCCCCAATGGGAGAACAGATCTTGTACTACCTCCAGCAGGAGAGACCACTCGTGAGAAGCAGCGCCTATCCGGCTGAGGGCATCAGCCAGAGACTATTGGAGGCTCCTGCCACATGGATGGCTAGGAGATCCGTCTCCAGGCTGATCACGAGAGACCAAGTGCGGAGAGCTTCCTTGCACAGAGACAAGGACTGCATCCCGCCCTGTCGGTTCAGGTAGTACATGGTCGTGATGTTGTCTGTCTGGACCTGGACCACTTGACCCCGAACAAACGGAGAGAAGGTGGTGAGGGCTAGTTGGACCACTCGAAGCTCCAGCAGGTTGATGTGGCATCGAGACTCCTGAGGGGACCAGAAGCCGTGTGCTCTGAGCTCCCCCAGATGGGCACCCCAACCCATCAGAGAGGCACTGGTCGTCAGAGTGACCATCGGCTCGGGGCAGACAAATGGGATACCCTCCTGCAGATGAGCTGGAATGAGCCACCACTGCAGTCCGTTCCGCATCTCCTGGGTCACCATCACTGGCTGGTCCAGAGGACTGGAGCGCTGTGACCATTGGCGGGCCAGCCCCCATTGTAGGGGAAGCATATGCCAGCGGGCCTAACAGATCACGCTGGTGCAGGCCGCCATGAGGCTCGGAAGGTGCAGGAAGTCCCAGGCAGGGCACAATTGCCCAGCCAGAAATGACTGGGCAAAAAAGGAAAGGACCTCGGCCCTGTCTGCTGGGAGCCGGGCTCTGGCTCGAAGAGAGTCAGGCTCTGCCCCGATGAACTGAATCACCTGTGATGGCACGAGTTACGACTTGACCTTGTTGATGAAGAGGCCAATCTGAGAGCAGACCTGGAGGGCCAGATCCCTGTACCGCTCCACCTCCAATCTGGAGGGGGCTGCAATCAGCCGGTTGTCCAAGTAAGGGTACACCCGGACCCCTCGGCGCTGCAGGAATGCTGTCACCACTGCCATGCATTTGGTGAAGAACCTGGTAGCTGGAGAGAGGCCGAAGAGCATGGCCCGGAACTCGTAAAGAGATCCCTCTGCTCGAAAGCGGAGGAATCGCTGGTGGGACGGACGGATTGGGACGCAAAAGAACACATCCTGAAGGTCCAAAGAACAGAACCATACACCTGGCTCAAAGGATGGAATGATCTGAGCCAGACTGACCATCCTGAAGGTGCGAGACCTTAGGAACTTGTTCAGGTCATGTAGGTCGAGAATGGTGCGCCAACCCCCCGTCCATTTTGGGACCAGGAAGTACCTGGACACAAACCCTGGATCTGGAGGGAGGTCCGCCACCTCGCTGATCACCTCCTTCTGGAGGGGCAAGGCAATGTCGGCTCAATGAGCCGACATAGAGGCTGCGGAACCCGTAGCCCCCCGTGGGGCGATGGCTCGATGGAGGGGGGACTGCTCGAATTCCAGAGGCAGACCCCTGCCTACCACTTCCAACACCCAGCGGTCCACTGTGATAGCAGACCAGGCAGAAAGTAAGTGGCGGAGCTGTCCCCCCATGGGGGGAAACCGGGGAGGAGTGACGAGGTTGGGGGCGACACCCCTCAATCCATCACGGGCAGGCCTGGAGGAAGGGCCGGCCAAGGAACTTCCTGGGCCTTTCCCTTCAGGCTTCCTGCTGGAGAAAGCAGCAGGCTTGACTTTGGGATGCCAAGCATGAGCCTGCTGGCCCTGATGCTGGTGTTGCTGGGCTGGATGTGCCGCAAGGGCTGAAGGATGAAAGGGCTTACGCTGCTGCTGGTGGCCTTTGTCCTTCTGGGCAAACATGACCGAGTCCAAGGTGGCATTGGACTTCTCGATCCATTGGAGATGACCCTCCACCCCGGGCCTGAATAAGTCGGTACCCAGGAAGGGAATGTCTGCCAGCTTGTGCTGGGTATCTGCCGTGAAGGTGGAGATCCGCAGCCAAGCTCTGCGGCGCATGGCCACTGCGGCCACTACTGACCGGGCACATGAATCAGCAATGTCCAATGAAGTTTGTAGCTGCTGTTTAGTTACCGCCCTTCCCTGATCCTGCACCTGCTTGACCGTCATCTGAAGGTCAGCCGGGAGATGAGGAATCACCTCATCCAGGGAGCCCAAAAGGGTGTGTGAAAAATGTGCCATCAGAACGGCCGAGCTAGCCTGACGAAGGCCTAGGGAGAAAGCAGCGTATACCTTACGCCCTGAGTAGTCCAATTTCTTGGACTCCTTATCAGGCAGTTTGTCCACATCCCGGCGTTCCCGGAATGCGGAACCCATCAGTCACTAACCCCTCACGAAGGTGCTCCAGAACGGACAGTGAACCGGTAGGGACTGCATACTTTCGAGCCATCCTGGCCGAAGGTGTGGGACAAGATGCCGGCCACTGCCACAGCTCCAGGGCCGGGCCAACAATGGCTTCGGTCACAGGAAAGACCTCTGTAGGGGAATCCCCTCGGTCCAGTATCTCCATGAGGGGATACTTGGCCTGTTTAGAAATGGGTTTGAGCTTCATCCCAGTGGACTCTAAGATGAGTCGAAGCATTCCCAAAAACAAGGATGGGCTCTCATCCACCGACTGACCCCCTGCAGACTCCAGGTCGAGTGGCCTGGAGAACAAGGAGTCATCGTTGTCAGACTCTGAGGAGTCTGTGAACAGCTGCCGAGCGCCTGAGCCACCCTCCACATGACTGGAGTCGATCAGGTGAGGGTGACACGACAACCTATGGGCAAGACAACCGACCGAGAATCCTTGGTCTGGGCCCCAGTCTTCTGTTGTGGGCGGACGTTCCACCACAATGGGTGGGGCAGCCCGGCCGGCCGAACAACGGCGACTACTACGAGGGGTTGTTTGGCGGCTCCGCTGACAACCACTTAATGGCGGACGTGAGTCTGCTTCTTACGGACGGTAGAACTGCTGCCACAATAAATCCTCGTAGCGCCGACGCAACTTGTGCCAGAGCCTATCCTCTGAAGAGGATGAGTGGTGACGCCGCTTTCCATGGTGCTGAGACCGAGACCGCCAACATCGGTGGGATCGGCTGGACCTGGAAGAGGGCCGAGACAGAGACAAAGATCTTCGGAGATTCCGAGGGTGGGTCTGAGAGGGGACCGGGAAAACCCACTCCTCCCTCGGTACAGGGACCTTAACTAGGGACTCCGGCACAGGAGGCACAGGCAAGTCCTCGGTTTCCACCGGGGGAACCAGTGAAGTAGGGTTGTCGGCTTCTTCAGTCGACAAACCGTCCAATGGGTCGAGACAAATCTCGGCCGCGTCGATGGGTGTCTCGGCCGGCTGACCTGACGGGGACACCGTGAAGCCAGCGGCCTTAGCTGCAACCTCAACCAAAGTCGATGATCCGGTGAAGGGGATCTCTCCCGCTGCCACGAACGTCGATGGTGGGACTTAGCTTTTGAGTCCTTCTTCTTGGACCGACTGGAATGTCCCAATGGTCCTTCTCCCTTGGTGGAGAGGGACTGACAAAGTTCTTTAAAAGAAGCTGTACAGGAAGAGCCCAAGGAGAGCGGGATAAATGCAACGACCAAGGAGGAAGAAGAAGCGGCCTGGGCGCTTCCTCCTGAAGCGATCATCTGCGTCAACTGTTCCATGGAGTTTGCATAGCGGACACTGCCATGAACTCCTTCGACTTGACCGTGAGTACCATTTCTCAAGCGCCCAAAAAGTAGTCGAACAGCATGGTCTTCCAAGACCGAAGCGAAGGAGCTGCACAATTATCAAGCCTGTAGATCGTGGCCAAACCATGAGCAGTAGGCGCATGTGGGTGCGGATCGGTCAGGACATTTTCTGCCCAAGGGCACCAATGAAAGCGAGGTCGATTTGTCCATCGCAGGCCAGAGAAATCGAAGACTGTAGTCTTATAAATTTTAGAATTTGTTTGGTTAACCCGAAGAGTGGATCCAGGCCTCAAACCGCACAGCGCTAAGGAGGGAACCCAAGCTTCCAAGCGGTAAGAAAGATCTGGAGTCATGGGGTGGAGCCGAGAGTTTTACCACCCGGGTGGGAGGAGCCAGCTTGAAGACCTTTTGGCTAGATTTAAAGCGGCAAGGAACCTGCCAATAAGTGTGGATTGAACAACATATCCATGTCCCTAGAACAGTAGTTCTAGGAGTGGTATATGTTGTTCATCCACACTCTCTGGCATATCCCTTTCCCCTTTAAAACTTGCAAGTGCTTCAGCTGGCTCCTCCCACCAGTGGTAAATACCTCGGCTCCATCCCATGACGCCAGATCTTAGCCCGCTGGAAGCAAGGTTGTGCGCCTAAGCCGAGGAGGCCGGGTGGGTGCGTGTGGATGAACAACATATACCACTCCTAGAACTACTGTTACAGGTGAGTAACCTGTTCTTCTAGGAGCGTGGATATGTTCATCTACTCTCTGTGAACTGGCTTAGTTCTCCGGGAGGAGGAGGCAAACGCACACCCCCTACTTGGAAAGTAGAGATTGGAGAACCGAGGCCCCAAAACCAGCATCCCGGCGTGACTCAAGGTCGATGTGGTAGTGGGTAATGAAGGTGTTTGCTGACTTCCAGGTAGCAGCCCGACAGATTTCCTGGATAGGGATGTCCCTGGATGCAGCCACCGATGCAGCAGTATGGCGGGTAGAATGTCTCTTATCCCTCTGGGAGGCTCCTTGCCCGCCAACTCATAGCACAGACTTATGCATGATGTAATCCATCTCACAATGGTCCATTTGGCTGCAGCTCTGCCAGAAGCGGCTTCAGCATAGGTGACAAACAGCTGGCAAACCTCTCCACGAATTTCCGCCGTTCTCTCCTCATAACAGGAGAGAGCACGTCTCAGGTCCAAAGTATGGAGCCTGTACTTGGCGTCCGAGGTGTAATTAGGGTAGTATACTGGCAGAGTTAACACCTGGTTAAGGTGAAACTCTGACACCACCTTTGGAAGGAATTTCGGGTAGGGGCGCAGGACAACTTTGTCCCTGTGGAAGACCAGATAAGGGGAGTCCACCGAAAGCACCTGAAGCTGTCCTGTCCTTCTGGCTGACGTGATAGCCACCAGGAAGGCTGTCTTCCACGACAAGTGTGAAAGCTCACACTCATGCATGGGTTTGAATGGCTTGCCCATGAGCTTTGCCAAAACCAGCAAGAGGTCACACAGAGGTGGAGGTTCACGCACCGGAAGGGATATGTGATCCAGGCCTTTGAAGAAGCGCCCAACCACTGTCTCCTGCGCCAATGTCGGCTGACCGGCCCATGCCCGGTAAGCAGAAATGGCTGCCAGGTGCACCCTAAGAGTCAATGACTGTAGACCCCCTTTGGAGAGAGAACAAAGGTGAATTCAGAATATAAGCCACAGAGCAGGATAAGGGTCAGACTTTGCCCTGACGCAAATGGAAAACCTTTTCATTTGAAGGCTTAACATTTCCTGGTTGATTCCTTATGAGGATGCTCCACCACGGTGTGAACATCCTCAGAAAGACCCAGAGCCTGGAACTCTAGCACGCTCAGGTACCAGGCTGTGAGTGAGAGTTGAAGGTCAGATGGAATACCTTCCCTAGTTCAGAGATATCAGGTCGGCGAGTACACAAAGCCACTCCAGGGCCTGCAGCTGAGGCCGAGAGATCTGGTACCAAATGGCACTAGCCAATCTGAGACTAGCAGGATCACCTTCACCTTGTCCTCCTCACCTTGAGTTAACACCTTGTGGATCAAGGAAAATGGAGGGAAAGCACAGAGGAAGCCTGGGGTCCACGGCCTTGAGAAGGCATCCCCCTGCAGCGAGCCCTTCTGTGGGGGGGCTACCTCTGGATGGAGTGACCACTTGTGGGATGTCTGGCCTAAACGGCTGAGAGCATTCGCCAGCTGGTTCGAGACTCCTGCCACGTGAATGGCTAGGAGATCCACCTCCAACCGACTGACAAGGGTCCAGATTCGGAGCGCCTCTTTGCATAGCAGATGGGAGTGCATGCCACCCTGTTTGTTGAGGTAGTACATGGTCGTGGTATTGTCTGTCTGGACTTGAACCACTTGACCCGGAGCTGAGGAGGCGGCTGACAGCATGGTCTGTTGCTCCTGAGCTCTAACAGATGATGTGCTTGAGGACTTCGGGGGTCCAGAACCGTGGGCTCTAGTTGTCCCCATGTGGGCTCCCAGCCCATGAGAGAGCACTAGTCATAAGAATGACCATCGCCTCAGGGCAGACAAGCAGGATCCTTCCTGCAAACGCTCTGGGGCGATCCACCATTGAAGCTTCCCACATCTCTGGGTCACAGTGATCAGCTGGTCGAAATGACCGTGGCACTGAGTCCACTGAGTGGTCAGCTCCCATTGGAGGGGGCGCATATGCCATCTGGCCCAATGGACCACTGAGATGCACGCTGCCATGTAACCCAGAAAGCGCAGGAAGTCCCGGGCAGGGTGTAAGTGCCCAACCAGAAATGATTGGGCAAAGGAGGAAAGAATCTCCGCCCTGTCCATTGGGAGCCAAGCTCTGGCTTGACGAGAGTCGAGCTCATGCCCCTGAGACGGCACGAGTTCTGACTTGGCCTCGTTGATCAGGAGGCCTAGTTAGGAGCAGGTTCGGAGAGTAAGATTCCTGGATCTCTCCACCTCCTGCAGGGAGGAACCTGCCAAGAGCCAGTCATCGAGATAAGAGTATATCCAAACTCCTTGACGCCAAAGATGGGCTGCCACCACTACACTACACTTGGTGAAGACCCGTGGGGCTGATGACGGGCCAAACGGCATGGCTCGGAAATCGTACAGGGTCTCCTCGATCCTGAAGCGGAGGAACCACTGATGGGATGGATGGATTGGGACGTGAAAGAACGCATCCTGCAGATCCAGAGAACAGAACCACATATTTCGCTCCAGGGATGGTAATGATCTGGTTCAGAGTTACCATCCGTAGGGTGTGAGACCTGAGATATTGATTCAGGTCATGGAGATCTAGGATGGGGCACCAACCCCCTGTCCGCTTGGACACCAGGAAGTACCTGGAGACGAAGCCTGGGTCTGTAGGAGGATCCAGCACTGGAGCTACCGCCTCCTTGCGGAGGAGCTAAGCAATGTCGTCTCGAAGAGCAGACTGGTGCAAATTGAGTCCTTTCCTCCCAGAGGCGCGGGCTCGGCTGGGAGGGTGCTGCTCAATTTCAGAGGCAGTCCCTGGCCGACCACTTCTAGAACCCACCTGTCTGAAGTGATACCAGACCAGGAGGAAAGAAAGTGGCAGAGCCAGACCCCCAAGGGAGGACCCAGAGCTGGCGTGATGGGTGTAGGGGTGGCAACCCCCAACCCATCACTGAGCAGGATTAGAGGAGGAGGAGACTCCTGGACCAACACCTTGGCCTCCTTTACGGGGCTGTTGAGGGCCCTGCTTGGGCCTGGGAAGCCAAGCTTGAGCCTGCTGTTGCTGCTGGCCTCCTTGATAGGAGGGCTGCCTAACTGCAGGGGAAGAGTGCCGAAAAGGCTTCTTCTTGCGCTTCTGCTGGTTCTTGCCTGAAGAACCCTTCACAGAGGTAGCATCCAGGGTGGCACTGGACTGCTGTATGCGCGGGAGGTGATCAGCCACTCCGGGCCCGAAAAGGTCAGTGCCTAGGAAGGGCACGTCAGCTAACTTATGCTGAGTATCCGCCAAGAAGGAGGATAGCCTCAGCCAAGCCCTGAGGTGAGTGGCCACTGCGGCTGCTAAGGAACAGGCACAGGAATCTCCAATGTCCAGGGCCATCTGGAGCTGCTGTTTTGCAACAGCACGGCCCTGATCACGGACTTGCTTAACAGTGATCTGCATGTCTGCCAGAAGATGAGGGAGGACTTAATCAAATGACCCCAGGAGGGCATGAGAGAAGTGTACCATGGTAACAGCCGAGCTGACCTGACAATGGCCTAAGGAAGAGGCCGCATAGACCTTCCGGGCAGAATGGTCCATATTCTTGGACTCCTCGTCCGAGGAGATGATCAGTGTTGGCTGAATTGCCAGTGCATCTGAACACAGAAGCAGTCACAAGGCTTTCGGCCGAGGGATGTTCTGTGAACCCCGCCAGGGACCCCATGGGCACCGTATATTTGTGGGCCATGTGAGCAGATGGAGCTGGGCAGGAAGCAGGACGCTGCCAAAGCTCAAGGGTCGGGCCAACAATGGCTTCGGCCACTGGAAAGCCTCCGTGAGGTATCCCCCCTTTTAGGATATCCGTAGGGGTACTCAGCTTTTTTCTGGATAGGCTCCAGGGGCATTCTGGTAGCGTCAGAGATCAGGCAGAGGATGCCCTGAAAAGAGTAAAGACCTTCCTCCAAATCTGCCACTGATGACTCGTTATCCCCATGATGTGAGTGCAAACCAGTGTCGTCTGAGTCCGAGGAGTCGGGATATAACAGTCTGCTGCCTATGTCTCCCTCGATGCGCCGATGGCGATCAGGGACAACCGTGATGGATAGACGTCGGGAAGTCCGGTGTCTGACCGATCCTCTTTTGAGGGAGTCCCTCCCTGAGGCTGCTTAGGCGGTGGTTCCACCAAAATCGGTGGAGAGACCGTAACAGGCCGAGCTGGGATATGGGCTGGCCCAACGGGCGGTGGAACTGAAGTCTTCGGTTCCGGCGCGGTCAGCGTCGGCCTAGGAGGCGGGAGCCAAGTGATGGCCAGTGTTTCCAGCTGAGCCGGCTTCTGACCAGAGAAAATCAGCTGTTGCCACATGAGATCCTCCATAGCGTCGGCGGGTTTCCTCAAAGTCTCTCTCGTCCGGGGAGGATGAGGATCGGTGGTGGCCTCTTTTGATGTTTATGGCCCTTCTTGGCTTTTCGACCGAAGGGGTCCTAGTCCTCGATCAAGACCAATGGGATCGGCTTGTTCGATTGGTAGATGCCGGAGTCGGTGAAAACCGAGGTTCCGGGACAGTTTCCTCGATGAGGGTACCCGAAGGTAGTGTTTCCTCGTCGGGAAAGGAAAGGACCAGGGTCCTTTCTAAAGAATTGTCGACAGGAGTTGGCGATAAAGGCTCGATTGGGTCGAGCGAAATCTCAGCCGGTTTGGCCGTTTCCTCGGTCTCGGTGCTTTGGCCCGACGGAAGATCCGTAAAGCCGGCGGCCGAGGATGCTATCTCGACAGAGGTTGAGACCGCGTGTTCCTGGGACTTGGACCTCTCTCGGTCCCAGGAGCGTCTTCTTCTGGAGGAAGAAGACTTGGGTCCTTATCCCTCTTCCGAGGGTGGGAGGAGTGCAAGCCCGTGGGAGCCTCACCCCTGGTGGGGAGAGACTGGCACAAGTCCCTAAAGGAGCCCGTGAAAGCCGAGCTGAGGTTTAGTGGAACAAAGAAGCTTCGAATGGCCGGAGCTTGAGCCACTTCCTCCTCGAATGCCTTCATCTGCTCCAACTGCTCGGCGGATCCCGCGGCCACGGAAACTGTGCACCTCGCCTCTTTATATTTCACCGGCAGGTTTCTTTTCTCTGGTCTCCCCAGCTTAAGGCGCGCCTTGTGGTCATCCAGAACGTTGGGATGGAAGGCCAAACAAAATGAGCATGATAAGGTGTCATGTCTGATGCCGAGGCAGTACACGCATGTTAGGTGGGGATCGGTGCATGACATCTTCTGGCCACAGGTACACCGGCGAAATCCAGGGGACGATTTGTCCTCCATATCCGAATCAGAATCAATAACTGTGGTGAGCTTAATAGCAAGTTGCAGTAAAACCGACGTTGTGAAGCCAGGGCCTACAAAATACTAGAGTAGCACGAGGGACCTGAATTTTCCAGCGGAAAGGAAGATCTGGCATCATGGGGTGGAGCCAAGGTATTTACCACACGGGTGGGTGGAAGGAGCCAGCTTGAAGACTTTCGGCAAGTTTTAAAAGGGAAAGGGACATGCCAATGAGTGTGGCTGAACAACATATCCACGCTCCTAGAACATTAATTTCACTGCTCAATCTCACCACATTTTTTTGTTCTGCCTCCCTGATCATGAAGCCAGGTAACCTCAAATTCCCTACATTAATTTAGGCTATAAATGTTTTACACTGCTCACGTTCACTCGTTCTTCTTCAAATGGGCACCATACGCCTACTCGCACAAGCCATTCACAACAAAATAATAAAGTTACAGCCAATGACAGCACTAACATAACAAGTTAGACATTATTTTTCCTACCTTCATTTTACTCACTATGCCATTCCTACTTAGCAGCACACAACTAGGAAAGTCACTCACACCACGCTTTCAGTCCAAGCAGCTTACACCACACACACGCTCTCCCAGCACCTCCCATAACACGCGTGCTCTCTCTCCCCCCCCAAAGGCTTGCAGAACGTTCTCTCAAAAAACTCTAAGAAACTAACAAAGAACTAAAAAAAAAGGCATAAATAAAGATATCTGTGTCAGTAGAGGGGTGAGATGGGAAGGGGCACAGATCTGACAAACACATTCTGCCTAGCAACAGGGGACTATTTCATACACAGAGGATGGAAACTACACACAAAAAGACAATTTAAAAAACCTTTTTAAAGTGATTTTTTTTAATATTATTAAAAAAAAAACTTGACTTGCTACGAACCGTATAACTGCAGATATCCACTCCAGCATGTGGGTTGTGCTGAGATCTACCCACTTCTGGTGTGGTTTAGTCACTCGGCCTGCAGCCTCATGACCAAACCATACCAGGTGTGGGTAAATTCCAGCATAACCCACACCCTGTTGTAAACTGGGTACCAAACACCTTAATTCTACACATTGTGACAGTGGTTCCTGCACTGATTTGGTTCCAGAAATTATGGGTTGACTCAGGGATCCTATACGATCCTATGAATTATTTTACCTTTAACCTGCAAGCCTGTGTTTTCTGCATTAAGCACTGTTTGAAATACTGGTTCACATTCTATTATCATTCTATTCTCTTTACTGGTCTTGTTTTAAATGTAGTGGATGTTTCTGATTAACACAGTGGTGGCCAGGATCATATTCATAACTAATGCAGTGTATGTCCTTGATAAGCTTTCACTGTTGTCACGGTGCATCAGTGTTGTACAACAGAAATCTGTGGCTGAAAGGGACATAAGCTACATCACACAATTCTGTTATAAATCAAGTCCTTTTTTTATTCTTAGTAGAACGAATGGGGAAGTCTGTTGCACATGAAGACCTCTTATACAGCAAAGAGGTCTTCAAGGGCAACAGTCTCAAGCATACCTCTCAACTGTACCACATTATGAGGAACGTTCCTCATTTTACCTCATAAAAGCTCCATGTTCCACATTGTGAGGACTTGTTCCACATTCAAAGTCAACATTTTAAATCACAAAATCCATAGTAAATGATGGAAAATACATATTATTCAATTAGCAACAGACTTTCTGAACATAAATGCAACATTTTAACAGTGGTTTGAGCTTCTTAGATAAAGATTTGATTAAGTGTTCCACAATTTGCCCATTTGTTCCACATTTTGACAGGCACTGTTCCACATTTGGGGGACAAAAGGTTGAGAGGTATGGTCTCAAGCAATATAAATATTCTGGCAGAATACTCCAGATTTTTTGGTAATATTAAGCTCATTTCACTTAAAGCAGCAGTATTTATTAGTAGGCAACACATTTTATCGTGTAGTATTTTAGTAACTACTGTATATATTTCTGACATTCTAAGACTCATGCTCAGTGTATTATTAGTGTTCTCAGATATTGTTAAAACAGATTTTACAGCTAATATTGTAATTAATGACTCATGTCATTAAAGATGGCCACCACATACAATTTTTAAAAGCCTCTCCCGCTGTGGTTACCTGTTGAATATACATGCTAGATTCAACCTGTAGATATATCCGGATCGTGTCACAACCGGTTTCTGATAGTAAACTGCACAACACTCTACCAAGATGTTTCATTTTTTTCATGGCAGGCATGGCACAGGGGTGGGAACTTTTAAAAACGTTAAAATCCCATATCTCAGTTCAACAATGAAAAAACATGAAAATAAACATCTATTTCTTGATAATTTTGCCAGAAACACATTACTGCTGGTGGGAAAAAAATATTTGGTTGTTAACAAATACTGCTGCTTGAAAAAGCATATGCTTAATAAGTAGTTATATCTTAATGAATAAAGGCCTGGTGGCTGGATCTGACTGCATAATCATTTTGTTTGCTGTCATTTATTTCTTTACTTACCTTTTTATCATTTCATTTTTATTTTGCCAACTGCTACTAAAAAAAGGAATCCAACTGAATCTTTGTATTATGAAGTCTAAATTCTTCACTGGCAAGGCTAGCAGTGTAGTTTAATGGGAAACTGTAAATCTTTTGTTAGATTTTTACAGCAAAGTAAAACTTTCTTCAAATAAAATATAGTTTTGATAGAAATATGTACTTTTTAATATCATGTGATCTTTTATGTTGATTTAACAGGTAATATTTTCTTCCTACCAAAATTTAGTTGGGAAGAAGAAGGAGGCAGTATAGCATAGCGGTTTAAGGCTCTGAGCTGCAAATCTGGAGACCTGGGTTTGAATCCCACAGCCCCCACTTGCATACTATGTGACCCTGAGCAAGTCACTTAACTTCCTTGTGCTCCCAGGTTGCACCTGTAAACAAGCTTTCAGCTTAGTGTGCACTCCTGGTTAAACAATTGGGGAAAAAAGAGAAACCAGTTACTGCTTTACAATATACAAAAGGCAAAATAAGTTGCTGAAAAAAGTATATTATTTTGTTTGAAAAAGGTAGACAAATTTCTTTTGTTTCACATTGAAATACAATGGGCTTCTAACTAGTTGGCAGTTTCTGACATTACAATACCAGAATTCTATTCAGTTCTTTTTTACTAGCAGTGTGAAAAGCAAAAATGAAAACCAGCTTGTTTCACTGCACAAAAAAAAGTTTTAAGTCGACAGTAATTACTAACACATTAAAACACAGTAGATACAATAAAATAAAGTGTGGATTAAAAAAAACAACACAGTAGATAAAATAGACAGTTGCCTATTCATTAGAAATGAACACATGGGGCTCGATTTTCAAAGCCCTGTCAATGCCGAAAGCTGTGGTGCGTTGATCGTTTAACACACGGGCTTTCATCATTCTCCCAGCCGGCAATTGAGACTTTCAATCCTAAGTGCCAAATACTGCAAGTCAGATAAATTTTTCCCTGGTCTAACTCGCGCCATTTGGGAGACCCTTTTTATGGGGCTTGCACCAAATCTCTGGTGCAAGCTGCCATAACTTGAGGAAACTGTCACGACTGCACTCGATGTACTAAAATCAGGTGCAGTTGCATCTTAGGGGTTTGGAACAGCTGTGCCAAAGAAGAAAAAATTACTCACCTTAGTAATGTTGTTTCTTCTAATGAAGTCTTGCTGTATTCTGACTATTGCAGTTAGGTCCTGCCTTTCAACTGCCCCGGAGAACAAAGAGTTAACTTTCCATGGCCAGCATGGAAAGTTCAGCGCGAGCTCGGTTGAAGCCCCTGTCTGCTGTTGCTTAAACTCCAACCGTCAGAACTTTACAAGCAATACCCACTAGAAGTTTTGTGTGGAAACTGTAAAACACACACTAGCCAACTGGCAACTAAATTTATTAAAAAGGGTTTGTTGGTTTCAAAGCAAAGACTCAAGTCAGGAAACCCAAAAAAGAAAACACAACACACACCCAAAGTAAAGGAGGGTGAAAAAGGGGCACCTCTAGGGTGCCAACACTGCTCCTGCCCACCCACATCCCAAAAACCAGGTTCTGAGAGAGGAGGCAGGGGGGAGGTCAGAATACAGCAACACTCCATTAGAAGAAACAACATTACTAAGGTGAGTATTTTTTTCTTTAAACAACATGAAGTCTTGCTGTATTCTGACTATTGCAGACTACCAAGCAGTACCTCCATGGAGGAGGGACAGAACCTACTTTGGGAATAGGCTCTGAAGTACTGCTGTGCCAAACCGAGCATCACTCCTAGCCTGGATATCCAGAGAGTAATGCTTGGTGAATGTATGGACTGTTTTCCAGGTGGCTGCTTGACAAATTTCTAAGATAGGAATATCCCTGGCAGCAGCCAGGGAAGCAGCTGTACCTCTAGTAGAGTGAGCCCTCAGGCCTGAGGGTGGGGTTCTACCCAGCTTTTCATAGCAGAATTGTATACAAGAGACAATCCACCTGGCAATAGATCTCTTAGTAGCAGGTTTGCCCTTACCGACCTCTCCATATGTGAGGAACAACTGGAGGGACTCAAACCTGTGACCCTTGGTGCGCTCTATGTAGTAGCTGAGGGCCCTCTAACATCCAAGCTGTGCAGCCTCCTCTCTCCAGAGGAGGAATGGTAAGTGAAGAAAACAGGGAGAGACATAGACTGATTAAGGTGGAAATCTGAAACCACCTTAGGCAAAAACTTCCTGTTAGTTCTTAGGACCACTTTATCTCTATGGAAAGAGATGAAATCAGGCTCACTGACAGGGCTCTGTAATCACTGATACGCCTGGCAGAGGTAATGGCTACCAAAACACAGTTTTCCAAGTCAAGTACTTAAGCTCTGCAGAGGACAAAGGCTCAAAGTGTGGTAGCATAAGCTGAGCAATGCAAACGTTAAGGTCCCAAGCAGGAGCAGGGTCTCTAAAGGGGGGATTGGTGTGCAGCAATCCCTTGAAGAACTTACAAAACACAGGATGGGCTGACAGAGGAGAGGGCTTGCCTACTGACAAGAAGGCAGAAACAGCTGCCAGATACACTTTAAGTGTAGCTGGCCTAAGTCCTAAGTCATTAAGATGAACCATATAGTCCAGGACTGTAGGCAACCCAGCAGATTCTGGAGAAACATGGTTATTAGAGCACCAAATAGTGAACCTTTTCCATTTGGAGTTGTAAGTCTTTCTGGTGGAAGGCTTTCGAGAAGCCTTAAGGATATCCAGAACCCCCTCAGAAAGGTGCAGATCAGCAAACTCTAACTCTTCAAGAGCCATGCCTTGAGATTGAGAGATTTGAGGTTCGGATACCAAATCCTCCCCTGAGAGGATGTCAACAGGTTGTAATTCCTGGGAAGAGACAGGGGAAGGTGGACTGCTAAGGACAGAAACAGTGGGTATCAGGACTGTCTGGCCCACTCTGGAGCAATCAGAATCACTTTGCATAATTGAGGCATGATCTTGACTAACACTTTGAACAGGAGAGGGAAGGGGGGGAAAAGCATACAGAAATTTCCCTTCCCAATTCAGAATCAGAGCATCCAGGGGGACTGAGCCCAAGACTGGGGGTCTGCAACAAAAGAGAGGAAGTTGGTGATTGTCTGGGGCTGCAAAAAGATCTATCTGTGGAGTGCCTCATCTCGAGAAAATCACTTTCAAAACTAGGGGATCTAGGGTCCATTCGTGATGGCCCTGGGATATCCTGCTGAAAGCATCTGCTAGGACATTGTCCTTCCCTGGGAGGTGAACTGCTAACAGAGAGGTTTGCAGGGAATAGGCCAGGGACCACAACTTCATTGCTTCTGTGCACAAGGCCGTAGACCGAGTGCCTCCTTGCTTGTTGATGTACCACATTATGGTGGTATTGTCTGTTCTGATCTGGACCACTTTGTTCTGCACAGATTTGGAAAAGGCTTGCAGTGCCAGAAACACTGCTCTGAGTTCCAAGAGATTCATGTGAAGCAGAGATTCTTGAGGTGACCACAGCCCTTGGGTGGTAAGATCCCCCAGGTGGGCTCCCCAGCCCAGCAGGGAGGCATCTGTGGTGAGTATCACTGAATGAGACTGAGTGACAAAAGGAACTCCTTGTCTCAAACTGTCCTGATCCTGTCACCACTGCAAAGCCTGGATCAGGGTTCGAGTCACTGGGACTAGTTTGGTAAGGGAATCCTTTCTTTGGGACCAGAAGACTCTTAAGTGGAACTGAATGTCCCTCATCTGAAATCTTGCTCCCTGGACCACTGCTGTAGAGGCTGCCATGTGGCCCAGGAGCTGCAGGAAATGCCTTGCTGGTCGAGACACGTGAAGGGTGAATGAAGAGGCCAGTTCCATAAGAGTCCTTGCCCTGTCCAGGGGAAGGAAGGCTCTTGCCCTTATTGTATCCAGCTCCACCGCTATGAAGGTGAGGAGCTGTACTAGCTGAGAACTGACTTTGGAAAGCTGAGGAGGAATCCTAAGGAAGTGAGCACTTGCTGAGTTATTTGCAGATGTGACTTGACTTGGTCTGGAGACTGACCCACTATGAGCCAGTCGTCCAAGTATGGAAAGATGGAGATCTTTTTTCTCCTTAGGAAAGCAACCACTACTGCCAGGCACTTTGTGAACACCCTTGGGGCTGATGTTAGGCCAAAGGGCATTGCTCTGAATTGAAAGTGGCCTGAGGGCAACTCGAACCTGAGGTACTTTCTGTGGGAGCACCTGATGGGAACATGAAAATAGGCATCTTTGAGGTCCAGGGAGGCTAGCCAGTCCCTGGCCTTAGAGAGGGCAGAATTATTCCCAGAGTCACCATTTTGAACTTTGGTTTTAAAAGGTGCTTGTTCAGATATCTTAGATCCAGGATGGGCCACCATTCTCCTGTTTTTTGGGGGGTTAGGAAGTACCTGGAGTACAATCCTTTGCCCTTGTGTAGGGTAGGAACCCTTTCTATGGCTCTGAGAGCCAGGAGGGAAGAAACCTCTGCCTCTAGGGCAAGGGTCTCTGATGGATTTGCAGGTGGAAAGGAACTGGTTCTCATTTTGGGAAATTTTTTGAAGCTGAGAACAAGTCCCTGGCTTGCTACTTCCAGGACCCACTTGTCTGATGTCAGAAACTTCCAGTCCTGGACAAAGTAAGCCAGCCTGCCCCCTACAGGTATTGGAGAATCGGCCCGGGCAGACCCATCAGGGTGTCTGCTTGGCAGGGGCTTTGGGCTGAGGGGTGGAAGCAAGCCTGCTCATTTCCCATCTGCCTCTCCCTCTGAAGAACCCCCTCTGAGCATAAGCAGAAGAGGAAGCCTGGGCTTGGTAAAAAGGCCTTTGAAAGGGCCTGCCCCTGCCCCTGGAGTGCTGTCTCTGAGGAGTGGCTTGCTTTTCTTTGGCCTGAGCATTCCTGTAGGTGGTCCTGTACTCGTCCATCTTTTTCATGTAATTCTCTGTCTTGCGGCAACCTATCTCTTGCGGCAACTATGAAACTATTGATACTATTATTAATATGCTCAGGAAATGTAGAACTCAACCCAGGACCCCCAGAGGTCATCACTGCACCAACAGACAGCCAAGATCAAAGGGCTAAGCTTTCTCCATATTAATGTATGCAGTCTGTTAAAGAAAATCACGATGATCCAAGCCTGGGTTAACCATACCCTACCAGATATACTAGTAGTGTCTGAGACGTGGCTGAGGCCTGTCACAGCCGACAAAAGACATAAACTTACCTAATTATCAAGTATTCAGAGCTGACCGCCAAACTAGGGGTTGGGGCGTAGCGATATATGTGAAGGACAGCCTATCTATAACCTGCCTCGACTCATTATCCATGGTAAAGGAATTTGAATCCCTATCCCTCAAAGTGGCCCTCTCCCACACCACATCGCTGCAGCTAATCGGCTGCTATAGGCCCCCCCTCAGCTGACCTCAAGCTATTATCCCACCTGGGTGACCTAATCAAAAAGGGAACAGAAGAAACTATAATCATAGGAGACCTAAACCTAAACTGGCTCTCAAAGGCAGCTGCACCCTTAATATCATTCAGTGATACACATGGGTTTACACAGCTCATAAATGAACCCACCAGAATCAACAAAAAGAATACAAGCAACAGCACACTATTAGATGTTATACTAGTGAATAAACCTCACCTTTTCTCGCATGTTGACGTATTATTCAATGACATCAGTGACCACTGCCTTATTATGGAATAAGATCAGCATGCAAGCCATCACCCACCAAGTTCACAATGAGGAGATCAAAGCAAAATTCAACATTGAGGCATATCTGAAGAGATAAACCACTCCAACGATGGCAAGAGTTTTACTTAGCAAACACAGTGGAGATAGTGTATTGAAGTGCAAATGACATTATTACAGGTGCCCTTAATATCCATGCCCAATTTCTAAGGTACGCATCAAAATAAAACCTCACCGTTGGTTCACTCCTGACCTTAAAGCCACCCTCCTTGACAGAGACAAGTTATGGAAAAGGCAATAAAAACTAAGATATCAACTGATTGGGAGCTGTTCAAAAAGCCAGGAATATCTGTACCAGGAAAGCACGAGATGCTAAGGCTGCTTATTATATGTCTGAACTAGACTCCTCCTGCCACAACCCTGCCAAGTTCTGGAACACCATAAAGACATAACAGGATACGATCCAAGTAACACTCCCAGCCAAAATACACAATGGCAAGGCAACCATCTCTGATAGACTGGAAGTCCTGGAATCATTCAACAATCACTTTACAACCGCTGGTCTAGCATTCAACACCCTCCGCTAACCAAATGCTGCTCCCAGTTAGGTATCAAGAACACTGAAGCATCGGTAACGGAGTCCACCTTCTCCTTCATACCAGCCACCCTGAAGCAGGTGGAAGAATTAATATCACAGTTGGACACCAAAAAGTGCAGGTGCAGACTCCTTGATCCTATTTTTTTAAATTGCCATACAAGTATTAGTAGTGCCAATAACACACCTATTTAACCTCTCACTACAACTAGGATCTATTCAATCGATCTGGAAAACAGCCCAAGTTATCCCGCTACTGAAAGCAGGGGACCCCACAGACCTCAACAACTACAGGCCAATCTCTATCCTCCCTGTGCTATCCAAGCTGCTAGAAAAAAAATCGTAAGTACCCAACTAAGAGGATATCTTGAAGAGGCTAATCTTTTAAATCCAGCGCAATCTGGGTTTAGAACCAACCACAGCACCATCACAGCCCTGGCTAAAGTAACCAATGATTGGCAACTCGAACTGGACAAAAAAAATTGTGTCTGTGCTGTATTTTTAGGCCTGAGTAAGGCATTTGATACAGTCGACCACGAACTGCTCCTCTCCTCCCTGAAATCCATAGGACTCGACTCAACCTCCATTAGACGGTTTAATAACTATCTCATGGGAAGGACCCAGCAGGTGAAGGCTGAAGGAGACATATCACCACTCAAATCTCTCCAAAGAGGAGTTCCCCAAGGATCCATCCTCGGCCCAATCCTATTTGCCATCTATATCAATAGCATCGACAATAACCTCACCAAAGCCACTGTACACCTGTTTGCAGATGATACAGTATTGTATGTCAGTCACCCCTCTCCCGTAATAGCATGCATAGAGCTACAAGCAGAATTCAACCTATTACAACACCAACTACTGGAAAAAAAACTCCTGCTAAATGCAAAAAACCAAAGGCAATGTTTTTCTTCCCCAAACACAAGCCGGACACTCCTTCCCAAACAATCTCCCCACATATCCACTGTCCTTGGTGAAAATCTTGAATATGTTACAAAATTCAAATATCTGGGGTCTGGGTAGACAGTAGACTCGACTACTTAGATCATCTGAAGATCTCATAAAAACTCGTCAGAGGCTTGGGCCTCTATTACAGAATAAAGCACTTTCTCACAAGTGATTCTAAAAAGAAGCTGGTCCAGGCCACATTTCTATCAGTATTAAAGATTATGCAGATTTCCTATATGGTCGTTGCCCCAACTCATATCTGAGCAAACTGACACTTTACCATAGAGCCTTGAGGTTTATTACAGATCTTCCTCTCAGCACTCACCACTGCTCGCTTTATGCTGCAGTTGGATGGACCTCCTCCAATTTAGAAGGACAGGAATGCCACACTACGGACTTACAGAGCGATATCAAAGATGCTACCAAATTACATCTCAGACTACTTCACACAAATCACATCAAGTAAATATGCCCTAGAAGTCTAAACTTCATCATGCTTAAGTGCCCAAATTCAATTCTCTATATGGTAGATCTGCTATCAGCTATGTCTTATCTGCCTTATGGAATACGATGCAGAAGACCTTGAAAGTGAACAAATACATCTCATTTACATCCTTTAAATATCTGTATTCGAGGCTTATCAAAGAAAAATGTAATTGTTTCCACAAACAGTAGAGTATTCCAATCTTATCCATCTCCCTCCCAGACAGCCAACTCACGGAAGGTATCCACCTTACTAAGAGTCACCACCCTCACACTCCATGCACCCCTCCTTTCCATCCGCCTCCCTTAATCCCTTGTCATATATCACAGCCCAACACCCCTGTTACACAAACCCCCCAGTGCCGCCCCCTGCCCTCTTCATAAGGCCCACAGTTTATCCGCTCCACAGTATAGGCCCCACCATCTTCCTCCTCCCCACCAGCCAGGCACACCACTTCCCGCTCCCCTTCCCCTCACCCTTATTACCACTACACCTGAATTTAATGTATAGTCTGATTAGAATGTATCCCTAGACTGTGTGTATACTGAATATTCTATGTAGTATCCTAGAGTGTGTGTATATTGAATATTTTTTATGTATCTATGTAAATTGAATCTTGACCTTACCAGGTCCATCTTGCAAATGAGCTGTGCTCAACGATGTCCGCCTGGATAAATAAAGATTTGATTGATTGATTGCTTGGCTGTCTGCTCCCCAGACAGAGAATTACCAATGACAAGGAAATCCATGGCCTTAGCCTGGGTATCCTGTGATAGGCTAGTATATCTGAGCCAAGCCATCCTCCAAAGGGCCACAGATGTAGCCATGACTCTAGATGAAACATCACTGGAGTCCACAGCAGCATGAAATTGCACCTTGGATGCCTCAATCCCATCCGCAGCCACCTGCTCCAGCTCCTGGCAAGCTGGTCAGGGCCTGTTTAGCCAGAGCCAGCAGAGTGTCCCACCTGGACGTCTGGTATCTAGCTGTGTAGGCCATATAGTTAGCCTGCCTGAGTCCCAAAGATGCTGCCATGTACTGCTTCTTTGCCATGGCATCAATCCTCCTGGAGTCCTTATCTGGGGGGTGTGATGCCAAGGGAATATCTGCCTTATCACAGGCAGCAGCCTGCACTACCCCAACCTGGCTGCATTGCTGAGAAAGGAACTCCGTGTCCGAGTCTGAAAGGGTATACTTCTTGTCCATTTGTCTGTCCACAGGAGGTATGGAGTTAGGAGTCTTTAGAATTTTACATGTCTGTTTCCCAAAAGATTTATGGAGGGGAATAGATAGTCTCCTGGACTCTGGGATGTCCATCATCTCAACAAAATCAGGCTCCTCCTGATCCTCTACTGCTTCTTCCACTGGAAGCTGAAGGGTTTCAGCCACTTTCTTGTAAAACATAAAGTGGGACGGGGACTCAGAAAGCCTAGGAGGAGAAACACCTGAAGGTCTGTCTGGGGAGATGTCCAGGTCAATAGGCACATCCAGACTTTCATAATCACCATCAACATCATTATCCTCATACTCTCCCTCCTCCTCCTCCGGTTCATAAAATTCTTCTAAAGTATAATCCGGAACCGGGGGGAACCGACCGAACCAAGCCCCTGCCAGATGGTGCCGGTTCCGCCAGAACCGAAGTTAGCGACTGAACTATCCTTATCGCTTTGGCTATTTCATCAGTGGTCGGAGAAAGAATTTGTGGATCCGAACCGGATGATTTTTCTCTTCTCTTTCTTTTAGCCAGAACCGACTCCTCAGAATCGGCTCTCCTTTTGTCCAAAGAAGTTTTGCCCTGGTCAGAGGGCACTCCATCTGGTTCGGTCGGAACCGAACCGGGCTGGCCATCTGGGTCAGCTGACTTCTCGGCCTCCCTTTCCCTCAGTCTACCTACTCTCTTATCCAGGGTAGCTTTGGGAAAACTTTTACAAATTTGGCAGTCTGAATCGAGGTGGTCAAACCCCAGACAATAAACATAGGTGGTATGGGGATCAGCCTTAGCAAAGGCTTCCCCACACACACACTGCAGTGTTGAAACCCAGTGGGCCCGTTTTTTTTTCTTGGGTTGCTCAGACATGGCCAATCCTATCCAAAACTTACCCTTTTTTCGGCAATCCGCCAGGCAAGACACCCCTATCGGTTCCTGACCGTGTTACGGGTCTTGGAAAAAACTGTAATTAAATCCATTTTTTTTAGAACTGATACGGACCGGTTACCACACTCTAATAAATTTAAAACTTTTTAAGACCAATCTGATCAGATCAAACCGAACTGATCCCAAATTTACAAGTTCCACATGGAAACTAAATGTAAAACTTATCTAGTACTCACGGTACCACAGACAGAGACTTAAACCGACAGATTCGGTAGCAGAAATTCGGTAGAAACCGGGCACAAAAACACTTTAACCGACTTTTTTGAAATGAGCAAAGGAGAAATCTCCAGAGCGACTGTTCAGTGAGGCGGAGTAAAGAATCTGACGGTTGGAGTTTAAACAACAGCAGACAGGAGCTTCAATCGAGCTCGCGCGGAACGTTCCATGCTGGCCATGGAAAGTTAACTCTTTGTTCTCCAGGGCAGTTGAAAGGCAGGACCTAACTGCAATAGTCAGAATACAGCAAGACTTCATGGTGTTTGAAAAGCAGGTTACTCACCTGTAACAGTAGTTCTAGGAGTGGTATATGTTGTTCATCCACTCTCTGGCATGTCCCTTCCCCCATTAAATCTTGCTGGAAGTCTTCAAGCTGGCTCCTCCCACCCAACCGGGTGGTATATACCTCGGCTCCGCCCCATGACGCCAGATCTTAGCCTGCTGGAAGCCAGGTAGTGTGTGTCCGCAGCTGGGGAGGTCGGGTGGGTCTGTGTGTATGAACAACATATAGCACTCCTAGAAAGTACAGTTACGTAAGAACTTACTGTAACAGTAGATCTTCAAGAGAGGTTCTTGCAGTAGGTAATTACATATAGGACTGACATCGGCAGTCGGCAGGACCCCACGGAAAAATTTCTAGCTAGCAGTCCCTGGCGAGGGACCATCCCCACGTCAGGTGACCGGCGTCAGGAGACGTCCGTATAAAGGGGTGGTCCCTGACGCCCGCCTTCCAGTTCTTTCCCGCCACAGGCCAGAAAGGCCCGGACGAGAGAGGAGCGGATATTTCCATCACTGGAAAAGGAGCTGAAAAAGCCTAGGGGGATGGGGGGCGGGAGAGTATTACCTACTGCAAGAGCCTCTCGAAGATCTACTGTTACGGTAAGTTCTTACGTAACTGTACTATCTTACTTCTAGAGGGCTCTTGCAGTAGGTAATTACATATAGGACTGAATCCCAAGCAGTCTGGAACAAAGAGAGGCGCCGGGAGGAGGAAAACTACTCTAAGAAGCAGTTCTAGCTGTATAAGCCTCGAGATAAGAGGCCTTGCAGAACAGTCAGCCTGAAGCCTGCTCTACGTCGAGAGGCAACATCCAAACTGTAGTGTTTCGTAAAGGTATGAACGGAAGTCCAGGTGGTGGCAGCGCAGATGTCTGCCGCAGACATATTTTTGAAACAAGCCACTGAGGCAGCTACTCCTCTGGTGGAGTGGCCTCTTACCTGACCCAGGAGGGTCTTGCTGTATTTGTTATAACAGAAAGTGATGCAATGAGCCAACCACTTAGATAGGCATTGCTTAGAAACAGCGTTGCCTTCCCTTTTTTTTTTTTTTTACTTTATTTCTTTATCTCTCCTTGCCTGCTCCCGGAGTCCTCTCCTTCCTTCCTCTCAACCCCCGTTCCACCTTCGGTGGGATCTGCCCCTAGAATGCCTCCTTTTCCTCCTCCTGCACATTGGGGTCTGTCCCTTTTTGGTGGTCTGGATGGTACCGAAAGGCTATCATCTAGGCCGCCAGGAGGTGTTTTCCATTTTCTCCCTGGTTTACCCCTTACCCTCTGGGACGTCGAGCGCTAGGACATACGTCCCGAGTGGTGGCGTGCTGACGCACGCCAGACCTCTCATGCGCCGTCGATGTCCCCCTCCCGGCTCTGACGAGCGGAGCTGCCTCATCCCTTCAATTGTTGGTGCTTCCACCGGCTATGAAGGGATGGTATCACAAGTGCGTTCCTCTGGTTCTCACCCCTGAGGGAGAGAGCCTCCGCTGGACGCCAATCCTCCCTCCTGCCGACCCCAGCCACCCGAGTCTGTTCCCGAACCTGGGTCACGGGCGTAGCGCGAGGTGTGGTGTCCAGCGTCTCAACCCTCAGCACCACCGGGCCAGCCCTGCCTTCCCTTTTATGAGCAAAAGAGACGAACAATTGATCAGTCTTTCTGAGATCCTTCATCCTGTTTGTGTAGTATCTCAGAATCCTGTGAACGTCCATAGTATGGAGTAAATACTCCCCTTGATTAGAGTACTGCATAAAAAAGGCAGGTAACTCTATGGACTGATTTGGAGTAGACTCTGCTATTACTTTAGGGAGAAACTTAGGATTCATGTGAAGAGCAACACATTCCTTGTGAAAAATCAAGTATGGGATTTTGCATATCAGGGCCTGGAGCTCGGAAATTCTCCGAGTGGAAGTAATGGCTACCAGGAAAAGAGTCTTCCACAAAAGGAACTTCAAATCTGCAGAAGCTCCCGGTTCGAGGGGAGGCAGAGTAAGTTTCTCAAGAACAAAGTTCAAGTCCCCAAGGGGGAGCAGGAGTACAGATCGGGGTCCCAGATGGAGGACCCCTCTGAGAAAGGTCTTAAGAGACCTCCAATTGAGCGAAAGTTTTGTCTGCAAAGGGGACATGATAGGCCGAGATGGCCGCCATGTGTACCTTCAGAGAAGAATGACTGAGACCCAGGTCAAACAGATGACGTAGATACTCCAGCAGCAGCCCCGCTGAACATGAGAAAGGTTCCGGGTTCTTGGAAGCGGCCCAGATATCGAATCTTTTCCACTTCATGGTGTAAGTGGATCTAGTGGAGGGTTTTCTGCCCTCCACCAAAATCTCCGCCACTTGGGGAGACACCCCAAAACGGGATTGAGCTATGTCTGCAGGAGCCATGCATGCAGCTGAAGGGATGTGAGGCCTGGATGGACCAGGGTCCCCTGATCCTGGGTCAGTAAACCTCGAGACAGAGGACGAGGAAGAGGATGATCCTCTGAATATTGTTGTAGAAGAGAGAACCAAACTTGCCTAGGCCAGAAAGGAGCAATCAGAATCATTTGTGCTCCTTCGGAGGCTAGTTTCTGCAAGACTCGTGGGATAAGTGGAATTGGGGGAAGGCACAGACGAATCTGTCCTTCCAGTCCAGAGACAGAGCATTTCTCCAGAAAGCGCCTCGCTCTGGAATGAGTGAGCAGAAGACGGGAAGTTTTGCGTTTAGAGGGGATGCGAACAGGTCGACCTGTGGAGTTCCCCAAAGTCGGAAGACACTGTCTAGAACCCCTTGGTCCAGTTCCCACTCATGAGTCAGAGCAGAAGAGCGACTTAGCTTGTCTGCTAGGGTGTTGTCGACTCCCAGAACGTGAATTGCCATGAGGTGAAGGTCGTGATGTGTTGCCCAATCCCAAACCCTCATTGCCTCCCTGCACAGAGGGTAGGACCGAGTCCCTCCCTGTTTGCTGATGTACCAAACCATGCACATGTTGTCCATCTGGACGGCTAGGTGGCCGGGAAGGATGTATTGGTGAAGGGCCTGGAGAGCATACAACACTGCCCAGAGCTCGAGCACACTGATGTGGAGAGCTTGTTCGAGCTTGGACCAGGAGCCCTGGGTCCGATGAAGGCCTAGATGGGCTCCCCAACCTTCGCCTAAGGCATTGTGGTTAGAGTCTGGGAGGGGGTAGGACGAAAGAAAGGAACTCCCCGAAACAGGTTCTCTCGAACCATCCACCATTGTAAGTCTAGAAGCATCAGTGAGGAGACCAGAACTGGGTGATCTAGGTCATCCACTAACTGATCCCATTGGGAGCATAGAGTCCACTCAGATATTCTCATGTGGAGTCGAGCGCGAGGAACTGTCGTGATAGCAGCCGCCATGAGCCCGAGAAGGCGAAGGACCGATCTTGCAGAGACCCGCCTGCGGCTGGATAGCAGACTTATTTGAGTCTGGAGGGTGGACGCAGTGTCCAGTGGCAGGAAGGCCCTGCCCATGGTCGTATCGAAAATCGCCCCAATAAACTGTAGTCTCTGGGAAGGGATCAGGTGAGACTTGGAATGGTTGATGGTAATACCCAGGCAGGCAAAAACCTGCTGGGTAAGGGAGAGGCAGCGCAGGAGTTCCTCCCTGGACGAGGCCGCCAGGAACCAATCGTCCAGGTATGGGAAAACCTGCACCCCCCCTGGTACGCAAGTGGGTCGCCACCACTGCCAGGCATTTGGTGAATACTCGGGGTGCTGAGGATAGACCAAACGGAAGTGCCTTGAATTGGTCGTGGGCGCCCTGGAACACAAAACGAAGGTATTTGAGGTGAGACGGACGAATGGAAATGTGCAGGTAAACATCCTGCATATCCAGAGCACACAGCCATTGACCCGGCCGGAGGAAGGGCAGAAGGCTCTGCAAAGAGAGCATCCTGAACCTTTTGTATTCCACAAAAAGATTCAGGGAATTGAGATCCAGAATTGGTCTGAGATCTCCTGTCTTCTTTGGGACCAGGAAGAAATGGGAATAGTAACCCGTTCCTTGTAGATGAAAGGGGAAGGGTTCTATTGCATGTTTCAGCAGTAGAGCTAAAATTTCCTCCTGGACCAAGAGAAGATGTTCCCTTGAATATGACAACTTCAGAGGGGGGTGGCGAGGTGGTTTCTGAAGAAACTCTATCGAGTGTCCTTCTGTGATGAGCTAGAGCACCCAAGAATCTGTTATCCTCTCCCAGCTCGGAAGGTGGAGGGAAAACCTCCCTCCTACCAGTTCCTCCGGGGAGTCCGGAAGCTGTGGGAGAGGGAAGGAGTCAGGTGGTGTGGGGCAGCACTGCAGCTGAAGCACCCACTGCTTTTTTGGGCGGGGGGGGGCTTAGCAGCTGTGGGGGCCTGGTGTTTTGTGGCCCGCCTTCCCTGGGATTTCGCCTTGAGCTGATTCGTCTGCAAAAGGGACGGCGCTGCTGCTGATGGGGGCGGTACATGGAATCGACAGACTTCAGTGCCATCCCCTTCTCTTACAAATCAGTGATGATGTCCTTGACAACCCCATCGAAAAGCACCGACCCCTGGAAGGGCGCTTCCTGGATAGCGGATTGCACCTCCGGGACCAACCCTGACACGCGGAGCCAAGCATGACGTCATGGGCCTACGGCCAAAGCTGAGCTCCGTCCAGCAGTGTCCACTGCATCGTATGTCACACAAAGCATGTGTTGACTGGCTGAATGTGCAGAGCGGACAAGATCAGCCAACTCCTGCTTGACTTGGGAGTCTGGCAGGGACTCCAGTTTGGCTTCCACCTGAGTCAGAATGGCCTTCTGGTAGTCCCCCATATGGCCGACATAATTCAGGGCCCTAATCCCCAGCGTGGAGGAAGCAAAGATCTTCTTCTTCCCATACTGGTCCAGAAGGCAGGATTCCTTGTCAGGTGGCGATGAGCTGAGGTGTTTTGGGTTGGCTGACCGGCCGTGAGCGGCACTAGTCACAACCGAGTCAGCATGAGGGTGAGAGTCTAGGAAATCAACACCCTCAGGAGCCTGATATAGCCTATTCAACTTCCTTTGAAGTGGGGCTAAAGTCGATGGCTGTTTCCATATGGTGGTGACGAAGTCGGCATGAGGCTCCATCCAGGGTGGCACCAAGGTAGGAGCTGTCACAGGCAGATCCAGATGTTCAGCAAGTTTCAGACACTGAGGATCTGGTTCCAAGGAGTGCCACTGATGAACCTCCTGGATTTTCCTTAGCAACTCCGTAAAAGAAGGATCTTCCGGAAGAGACTTCAGAGGAGTCCTTGGCCTAGGCTTCGACGGACAGCGTGGCTCGTTGTCCCTCTCGGAGCAACTGTTGAAGGAATCCGAGGAGTCCGAGGGTGAAGAGGAGGAGGAAGAGGAAGAGAAAAAAGACTCCCTTTGCCGACCAGGGGGAGGAACAGACCCCTTGGGAAGCCCCCGGAGAAGCGTGTCCTGCCCCTCTCTCGGCCCAGACTGAAGAGCCCTGGAGTCCAGAGGTGGTGAGGGCGTACCGGACGACGGAACCTGAGATGGCATTGTCGCTGTAGGCGGCTCTTGACCTCCCAGGAGTTGGAGCCTGGCCTCAGCCCACCAGGAGGCCAGAGTCTCCTGCAGGTCCACCGGCGGCTGTGGGGGTGGTGGTGGAGGAGGAGGAGGAGGAGGCAGGGGATAAGGATATGGATTGTACCCATATGGAGAGTATCCAAAACCCAGCTGCGGAAAGCCCGGTGTCAGGTATTGTGGCATTGGGTAGTGCGGTACCGGAAAGACCGGCGTCGGGCACTGCGGCACCAGATACTGTGGTCCTGGGTACGTCAGCGTCGGATAGGATGGAGGGTACCCGGGAGCCAGGGAAGCTGCTGGAGCAGACGGCCCAGCCGGCGGATCCACGTTGGAGGGCCCAGCGGAGTCGGGATATCCGGAAGTGGGATGTCACCCAGATTCGGTAGAATCAAGCGCCGGGCGTGTTGGAGGAACCGGCGTCGGGGCCGGCGTCTGGGGAGCCGACGTCAGATCTGGTGCACCAACCGGGGGACGGTCTGACGGAGGAAGGTCCCCAGCGTCGCCCGGGTATGGAGAGGAAAAATCACCGGGGTCAGGCTGGGGGAAACTCTGGGTCCCCGGACGGCAGCGAAGGCTGCGGAGAACCGGGTACGACGGATGTGGAGGGGTCTGTCGTCGGTTCCGTCGCCGACTGGATGTCGGATGAGCCAACGTGCGGCTTTACGGCGAGCTCCTGGCGGGCGCCAGAGGAGCCGGCGTCCGGCTTATGGGAGCCTTCACCGGAGGCAGGCCGAGGAGAAGGATCGGCCTGGTTCGATGGAAGACAGGCCACGATCGCCCTGAAGGGTTTGCATCTTACCGGCCTTCTCCGCGCAGACATCGGAGGAGCCGACACTTCGATTACCAGAGTCGCCACATCAATAGGCCGTGAGCGCGCGGCCGAACTGGGGGCAGAGGGCTCCAATTGCCCGGAGGTGCCCGAAAGGCCCGGCGCAAGTCAGGGCGGGCGGACCCGCCTGGAAAACCTCCGAGGCGGCCGTGGCGAGCGGTCCCTGAGGGACGTACCTGTGCCTCCTTCTCCTTCTTTTTCCAATGGCCCTCCGGGAAGTGGACACCTGCCTCAGTTTTTGAGCCCTTCCATTGAACTCATCTTTTCTTCAAAATATGGGCTTCCAGGATTGCTGCCGCCTTTCCGGGTAGCCACGTTGAAGCTGAGACAGTGCTGGCACTTCTCGACCGGGTGATTGGGGCCTAGGCAGAACAGGCACAGGGAGTGGCCGTCCTTGTGCGGTAGTTGGGCGCCGCATGAATCGCACTTATTTTTGTGCTCGGAGGGTGTAGGGGACAACATACACCGACAATGGTACCTGACATTAGTCGAAAAAAACAAATTATTTCGGTAAAACCGACGAAGACTGGGCTGATGAAGCACAAACTTTTCCGCGAGGCACTGCATGAGCTAACAGCGGGAAAGAACTGGAAGGTGGGTGTCAGGGACCGCCCCTTTATATCGACGTCTCCTGACGCTGGTCACCTGATGTGGGGGTGGTCCCTTGCCAGGGACTGCTAGCTAGAAATTTTTCCGTGGGGTCCTGTCGCCTGCCGACGTCAGTCCTATATGTAATTACCTACTGCAAGAGCCCTCTCGAAGTAAGATCTACTGTTACAAATGAGTAACCCGTTTTTCTAGGATCGTGGATATGTTGTTCATCCACACTGTTTGGCAGATTCCTAGCAGTTCTCCGGGAGGAGGGAGGCAAGGTATGCACACACCCTACTTAGGGAACAGAGATTGGAGAACTGAGGCCCCAAAACCAGCATCCCGGCATGACTCAAGGTCGATTTGGTAGTGGGAGATGAAGGTGTTTGCTGACTTCCAGGTAGCAGCCCGGCAGACTTCCTGGATAGGGATGTCCCTGGAAGCAGCCACCGATGCAGCAGTATGGTGGGTAGAATGAGCTCCTATCCCGCCAACTCATAGCACAGATCTATGCATTATGTAATCCATCTTGCTATGGTCCGTTTGGCTGCAGGTCTGCCAGAAGTGGCTTCAGTGTAGGTGACAAATAGCTGGCAAACCTCTTCACGAATTTCTGCCGTCCTCTCCTTATAATAGGATAGAGCATGTCTCAGGTCCAAAGTATGGAGCATGTACTCAGCCTCTGAGGTGTAATTAGGGTAGTATACCGGCAGAGTCAACACCTGGTTAAGGTGAAACTCTGACACCACCTTCGGAAGGAATTTTGGGTGGGGGCGCAAGACAACTTTGTCCCTGTGGAAGACCAGATAAGGGGAGTCCACCGAAAGTGCCTGGAGCTCCCCTGTCCTTCTGGCAGATGTGATAGCCACCAGGAAGGCCATCTTCCACAAGTGTGACAGCTCACACTTGTGCACTGGTTCGAAGGGCTTGCCCATGAGCTTTGCCAATACCAGCAGTAGATCCCATGGAGATGGAGGTTCATGCACCGGAGGGGATATGTGATCAAGGCCTTTGAAAAAGCGCCCAACCACTGTCTCCTGCACCAATGTCGGCTGACCAGCCTGCGCCCGGTAAGCAGAAATGGCTGCCAGGTGCACCCTAAGGGTCGATGACCGTAGACCCCCTTTGGAGAGAGACCAAAGGTAGTCGAGAATGTTAGCCACAGAACAGGATAAGGGGTCCAGACCCTTACCCTGACACCAAATGGAAAACCTTTTCCATTTGAAACCATAACATTTCCTGGTCAATTCCTTTCTAGATGCCTCCACCACGGTGTAGACATCTTCAGAAAGAACCAAAGCCTGGAACTGTAGCCGCTCAGGTACCAGGCTGTGAGGTGCAGGGATTGAAGGTCCAGATGGAAGACCTTCCCCTGATTCAGAGATATCAGTTCCGGGCGTGTACAAAGCCGCTCCGGAGGCCTGCAGCTAAGGCCGAGGAGATCTGGAGAACAGAACTGGCGTGGCCAGTCTGGGGCTACCAGAATCACCTTCACCTTGTCCCTCCTCACCATGAGTAACACCTTGTGGATCAAGAGAAATGGAGGGAAGGCGTAGAGGAGTCCTGGGGTCCATGGCCTTGAGAAGGCATCCCCCTGCAGCGAGCCCTGCTGAGGGGAGTGGGCATGAAACAGCCTCAGCTTGGTGTTTTCCCTGGAGGAAAACAGGCCCACCATCGGTTTGCCCCAATGGGAGAACAGGCTATAAACTACCTCTGGATGGAGACACCACTCGTGGGATGTCTGGCCTAAGCGGCTGAGAGCATCCGCCAGTGGGTTCGAGGCTAGTGCCACATGGATGGTGAGGAGATCCGCCTCCAACCGGCCTACGAGGGTCCAGATGCGGAGCGCCTCGTTGCATAGCAGATGGGAGTGTGTGCCGCCCTGCCTGTTGAGGTAGTACATGGTCATGGTATTGTCCATCTGGACTTGAACCACTTGACTCCAGAGCTGAGGAGCGAAAGCTGACAGAGCCAGTCTGACTGCTCTGAGCTCCAACAGGTTGATGTGGCATCCGGACTCCTTGGTGGTCTAGAGTCCGTGGGCCCTGTTGTCCTGCATGTGGGCTCCCCAGCTCATGAGAGAGGCATTGGTCATAAGAACAAGCATCAGCTCAGGGTGGACAAATGGGATCCCTTCCTGCAACCGCTCTGGGGCGGTCCACCATTGGAGGTTTGGAAGGCCAGATCCCTGGACCTCTCCACCTCCTGTTGGGTGGAACCTGCCAGGAGCCAATCATCGAGGTAGGGGTAAATTCTGACACCCCTATGCCGGAGATGGGCCGCCACCACTGCAATGCATTTGGTGAAGACCCGAGGGGCCAATGAAAGGCCAAATGGCATGGTTCAGAACTAGTACAGGGTCCCTTCGACCCTGAAGCGGAGAAACCGCTGATGGGACAGATGGAATGGGACGTTAAAGAACGCATCCTGCAGATCCAGTGAACAGAACCACATGTTTTGCTCCAAGGATGGAATGATCTGGGACAGAGTGACCATCCAAAAGGTGCGTGACCTGAGGTATTGATTCAGATCATGGAGCTCTAGAATGGGGGGCCAGCCCCCGTCTGCTTGGGCACCAGGAAGTACCTGGAGACAAAGCCTGGGTCTGCAGACGGATCCGCCACAAGAGCTACTGCCTCCTTGAGGATGAGCTGAGCAATGTTGTCTCGAAGAGCCGACTGGGTGAATGTGGAAATCCGTTCTTCCCGAGCCGAGGGGCACGGGCTCAGCTGGGAGGGTACTGCTCGAATTCTACAGGCAGTTCCTGACCGACCACTTCGAGAACCTACCTGTCCATAGTGATAGCGGACCAGGTGGAAAGGAAGTGGCAGAGCTGGCCTCTCACGGGAAGACCCAGAGCTGGCATGACGGGAATGGGGTGGCAACCCCTATCCCATCACTGAGCAGGCCTGGAGGAGGAGGAGGCTCCAGGAACTGAGCCTCGGCATCCTCTGCGGGCCTGCTGAGGTCCAGGATTGGGCTGAGGGCGCTAAACTTGAGCCTGCTGCTGATGCTGATACTGCTGTCTTCCTTAGTAGGAGGACTGCTGAACTGCATGGGAAGAGTGCCAAAAGGGCTTCTTCTTTTTCTTCTGCTGGTTCTTGCTCAAAGAACTCTTGGCAGAAGCGGCATCCAAGATGGCATTGAACTGCTCTATGCACTGTAGGTGACCGGCCATTCCTGGGCCAAACTAGTCGGTCCCAAGGAAAGGTACATCAGCTAACCTGCACTGTGTATCCGCCAGAAAGGAGGACAGCCTCAGCCAAGCCCTGCGGCAAGAGGCAACTGCAGAGGCCATCAAGCGGGCACAAGAGTCCCTGATGTCCAGGGCCGTCTGGACCTGCTGTTTGGCAACAGCATGGTCCTGATCTCGGGCCTGCTTAACTGTGGTCTGCATATCCGCGAGGAGATGAGGGAGGACTTCATCCAATGACCCGAGAAGGGCATAGGAGAAGTGTGCCATGATGACGGACAAACTTACCTGACGAAGGCCCAAGGATGATGCTGCATAGATTTTCCACCCCAAAATGGTCCAAATACTTGGACTCCTTGTCGGGCGGTCGGTCAGTGTTGGCAGAACTGCCAGTACGCCTGAACACAGAGGCAGTCACCAGGCTCTTGGCCAAAGGGTGCTCTGTGAACCCCGCAAGGGACCCCATAGGCACCGCATACTTGTGGGCCATATGGGCAGACGGTGCTGGACATGAGGCAGGACGCTACAGTTCAAGTGCCAGACCAACAATAGCCTTGGCCTCAGGAAAGGCCTCTGTCAGGGTATCCCTTCTCTTGAGGATGTCCGTGAGAGGGTACTCCGCCTTTTTTCTGGATGGGTTCCAGGGGCATCCCTGTGGAATCAGAAATGAGACGAAGGATCCCTTGGAAGGAGGAAGGACCTTTCCCACCCCTGTGCCAACGGACAACTCGTCATCCCCAGGATGAGAGTGGAGCCAGGTGACATCAGAGTCTGAAGAGTTGGGGTACAGTGGCCTGCCACCCAAATCACCTTCGACCCGCCGAGGGCGGTCCAGGGTGACCGTGACCAACAGACATCGGGGGAGCCCGGTATCTGATCGGTCCTCTTTGGAAGGAGCCCCTCCCACAGGCTGCTTAGGCGGTGGCTCCACCACTATCGGTAGAGAGGCCAGTATAGGCTGAACCGGAGGATGAGCTGTCCCCGCAGGTGGGGGAACCAAAGGCTTCGGTTCTGAGGGGGTCGGCTTTGGCCTAGGAGGCGAAAGCCAAGTAATGGCCAGGGTAGGCGGCGGAGCCAGCTTATGCCCAGACAAAATCAGTTGTTGCTACATATGTCCCTGCGGCGCCTAACGGAGTTTTCTGCCAGAGCCTTCCTCATCTGAGAGGAGGACGAGATCACCTGTGGCATCGCCTGTTTTGAAGTGCTTGTGACTCTTCCTTGGCCATTCAGCTGAGGGGGTTCTAGACCTTGACCAAGATCGGGAAGGCCGACTCGGTCGGGAGGCACCGCTGGAATCGGTGAAACCTGTGGGTCTAGAACTGGGACCTCGATGGGGACACCAGCGGGCTGGGTTTCCTCACCGGGGAACACAAGGACCAGAGTCCTCTCCAAGGAGTCGTCGACTGGGGCCGGCAACAGCGGGTCGACTGGATCGAGAACAATGTCGACCTCATCGGCCACATCATCGGTCGTCTAGCCAGATGGAAGATCCGTGAAGCCTGCAGCCAAGGAAGCGATCTCAACCGAGGTCGAGACCGCATGCTTCTGGGACTGAGACCTCTCTTGTTCCCAAGAGCGCCTACGCCAAGACGAAGATGTGCTCGGTTCCTTATCTCTTTTACGAGATCGGGAGGAGTGCAAGCCCATGGGTGCCTCTCCCTGGTTGGGGAGAGACTGGTACAACTCCTTGAAGGAACCTGTGAAGGTGGAGCCTGGGTTAACATAGAAATTGAAGGCAGATAAGGACCGCTTGGCCCACCTAGTCTGCCCATTTTCCTACCCAACAGATAAGCTGCAGATCCTAGTTAACCAACAGCTTACTTCCTCTTACCCGCCCCTAGGACTGCCTTATGCCTGTCCCATGCATTCTTGAAGTCCCCCACTGTTCTTGACTCCACGACCTCCTCAGGGAGGCTGTTCCATGCATCCACAACCCTCTCTGTGAAAAAATACTTCCTCACAGTACCCCTGAGCCATCCCCCCTCTATTTGAGTGAGGGTTGAGTGGAACAAAAAAGCTTTGATTGTCCGAAGCGCGGGAGGCTTCTTCTTCGAACGCCTTCATGCATCCCAGCTGCTCAACAGAACCTGCGGCCGTGGAAACTGCCCACCTAGCCTCCTTGGACTTCACCGGAGGATTCCTTTTCTCCAGTCTCCCCAACTTTAAACGTGCTAGGCGGTCGTCCAGGATGTTGGGATGGAAGGCCAAGCAATAGCTGCAGGACGAGATTTCTATACTGTGTGTGTTACTGTGGGATGTTTCAGTAATAATCTGTGACTAAACTGCTATTGCTAAGGGGTGCCATCATAAGCTACCAAATCAAACAAGGGTCTGAAAAGGGAAAGTGTGGGTAAAGCTATGGGGAATACCAAAGTCTCAAGGAAGGGTCTGTGGGGATTTGAACCAGGTTCTTGCACGCCCTGTGGGAGAAGGCAGAATCAGGGTTATAAAGCTACCCCAAAGAGGTTGTAACGCCTGGATCTTCCCCCCTTGTGTAACAACCAAAAAGGGTCTATATTTGGCTACAAGACTCGAGACTGGTATTGTACCCTGATCCAGGGTAAAGAGGGGACCCTGGGACTTTGTGGCGAGTGTTCAGTTGTGAACTCAGTGAGCACTACAGAAGGACATGAAGAGGGTATTCCCCTATTTCCCCCTCCTTGTCATGGATTGCACTTAGGGGTGGGCACTGTGAGCTCAGTGGACCTGACCCTCAGGAGTGGGTTTGTGACAGTGTGTACAGATCTGATAGCCTTGCCCGATTCCTGGAGATTAGGGGTGATCTTTCCAGAGTCCTCACCAAAAATGACGGAGCCCTTGAAAGAAGCGTCCATGATTTTTATTTGAACGTCTGGAGTAAATCCTGAGACCTGGAGCCAAGAACATCGGCAAAGGCAAATTCCCCAAGGTTGCTGCCCTAGTTACCGCTGTGTAATAGGATGAACGTAAGACATGGTTGCCAATGTCTGAGCCAGATTTTAAAATATGAAGCAGCTCTGCTTTCTGGGGACCATCCTGCTGAGTCTGGACCAGCTCCAAGGCCTTCTCCCATAGGGAGTTCTGGTATTGGACCATATGGGCCAAAAAATTTAAAGAATGGATTGCACAGGTAGCTGAGGCATACACCTTTCTGCCAAGCTGGTCTACCTGCTTACAGTCCTTGTCCGGAGGCTGGGTACTTAAATGACGTGGCCTCTTGGACCGCTCACAAGCTGCCATGATGACCAAACTCTGAGGCAGGCTGCTCCCCAAGATAGGGTTCCTCCCTGGGAGCACTGTAAAGTGGTCAGCTTTTTTGGAAACAGCAGGAGTGCAGGGCAGGTGTTTTCGTGCTAACTTGGTGATGTCCATAAAAGTGTCCACCAGAGGAGGAACCACCATGGGCTTCAGGTCCTTCCGGTGGAGAAAGATGGCCAAACGCTACCTTTCAGGGTCCAAATCCATGGTATCCCAGCCCATATTCAGCTGGGTATGCTGCATAACCTCCATAAAGGTCAGGTCATCTGGGAGTGACCTAGGGGTGTCCTTCGGATCAGCAGGAGAGTGGGACAACCTGGAATCAGATGACCTCAAAGAGGAGCAGAAGCTAAGGCCTGACTCCCCTGAGGAGGAAGACCTCAAGGACAAATGCCGGTGACTGCAGCCATGAGACAGACATCTGCGCCTGTCCGAAGATCTGGAGGACAAGCGGCTATGCTTTCACCCATGACACTTGGGGCAACCCCTGCCCGTGCCATCCAGCTGTGGGGTAGGCTCCTTGGGTTGCAGAGAAGGCTTCCGAGGAAGAGTTGGAGTCAGGACCCCTGAAGGAGTAGGAGCCTTGGGAGGGGGTGCCGGTTGCGGAAGCAAGTCGCCCTTCACGTATTCCACCAGGAGGGGAAAAGAGCCGTTAAATCTGGTAGAGGATTCTGCGGATTTTGAGAGTGAACTGGCGCTGGTTGAGGGACGTTAGACAGTCTCGGCGTCAGTCCCTGCAGAGGCGGCAAACCAAGCGCTGGATCCTGTGGATTTGGGTTGACTGGCATCCGCTTAATGGGCCTCGGATTATATGGCGTCAGCCTTGTAGGTGTCATCAGATCTGACAGCAGGTCCTCTGGCGTCTGGTCAGCAGCAGTGGTTAGATCCACTGGTGATGCAGGATGATCTGGCGATGATGGAATAGAAGTCACCGGGAGTGACACCGGGATAGCTGGCATTGACCAGTCTGGCGTGGACTGATGCAAGTCAGGAGAAGCTGCTGGCATCATTCTGGAGGACACCTGTTATGGGGAGCTAACTCCCGAATGGGGTAGAGGCGTCACTCCGCCAGAGGCTGACACATGTTCGTGGCACCGATGAGAGTTGTCGGCCCTGGAGCCCAAGGCCAACTTAGTGGATGCTGTGGCCGGGTGGATGATGGGCAAGGACCCGCCACCCAGAGAAGACATGGCCTAGCCACCTGACTGCTGGTCCAAAGGCTGATGGAAGGGCTGAAGCAGCAGGGTCTGGGAGGTGGAGGATAAAGTCCCCAACCCCAAAGAACCACCGCCCGAAGTCTGAATGAGGATGGGTGGCTTCACCATGGGAAGCCCAGAAGGGGAGAGGGCTGCTGCGGGAACAGAGTCTGACCTCCCACGGGAGACAGTCCCGGAGACAGTCGACTTGGAGTGAGGAGACTGGGAACTGGAGGAAGACTTCTCCTTATGCTTCTCCCTGTGTTTATGTTTTCCATCCGACTTGTTCTCCTGATGGGAGGGGGAAGAGGTGGAGAACCCAGAGAATGGAGAAGTGGAAGAACTTTTATCCTGGTTTTGTTTCTCCATCGCTACAACCTACTTCTCTAGTAAGAAAGTTTTAAGGGCTTTTTGGCGGCGGATCCTGGTCTTCTGGTTAAACTTCAGGCAGTGTTCACAGGCCTCAGTTTTGTGCTCCGGGCATAGGCAGAAGAGGCAGAGAGAGTGGCTGTCCTTTGAAGGGATCTGCTTGCCGCAAGGGCACTTGGACCACCACTGATCCACTGAAGAGGTCAGAGAAGAAGACATACAGAGAAAAAGAAGACTTTTAGAATTTTATCTGGAAAATAAAAAAGTGCGGGTAAGTGCAACAAATATGGCGGTCGACTGGAGGAGAAGGCGTTCGTGGAGCCAATGTGCATGGGTCAATGGCGTGAAAAGAACTAAGGTAAGGCTGGGGGACTGCCCCATATATACCATTGGCTGATGTCGGAGGCAGGCCGATGTCGGGGGGGGGGTGACCCCCGCTGTATACTGCTCGCTAGAAGTTTTCCGTGGGGTCCTCCTGCCTGCCAGCTTTGATCCTTATGGTGTAACCTGCTGCAAGAGCTCCCATTCGAAGTCAGATTGTTTAATTCTAATTCTAGATTATGGGGACATATTATTCTCTGGAGCGTCAGGGGTGTCGGGAAGGGAGCTGGCAAAGATAGATACAGCATACAACAGCCTCGCCCGCTTTATCCTCGATGTGCCTCAGAGACTACACCATTGCCTCATGTATTCCAAATTGGGATGGTTACATTTATATAAAAGAAGGGAGTTTCCCATAATAAAGTATATGTATCAATGTCTTAAACTAGAGTGGCAAGATATATGTTAGATAAATTGGAGTTTCGAAATATAAAGGAGGGCTAAAGAGTTGCTCATGGTGTAGAATTCATTTTACGTAGAAAAAGAATTAACCTTGGGAGATCATCTTTTTCCCACCTTGGCCTGAAAACTGGGAATTCTATAACCTGTCAATTGAGACCAGCTAAAGGCCCAATACTATTTAACAAAATCAAATGATGATTTTTTGATATTACAAAGCCCCCATTACAGTGTTGTCCTAATTTTGATGTCCCATAAATATCTGTAGGTATTGTAACAGGAGATATTTGACATACCAATTGACATGACCTAGAATATAGCAGAATAAGGTACACATCTTAAATGACTGTATAGCTTTAGGGATCTGTGCAATATATCGTATTTTGCATTGCATTCTGTATTTCAAATTTGAGAAATCTGTATTTGTATTATAATTATGTGTTATTTTGTTTTTGTTTATTATTTGGATTAGTTGGTTTGTAACCTTTTATATTTTATAATAAATTGCAAAGAACTTAATGCATCAGATAAGGTTAAACCACCAAAAGTAGAAATGTGGCATTAGGGTTTCCACCAACCCCTATTCCTCACCTACACAAACCCACAGGTGGAGGGGCTGTCTTGGGTCGTCAACCCTAACGCTCCACCCCATTCTGTTAGAAAATAAGATGACATGGGTACAGCACAGGAGAATGGGGTGAGCGTTAGGGTTGACAGCCCCAAGACAGGGCCCCCCCCCCCGCCTGTGGGTCTGTGCAAGGTGGGGAATGGGGAGCTGGGGTTGGAAATCCTAATGCTACATTTCCCTACTTTTGTCGGTTTAACCCTAACTGATGCATTGATAAAGTTTTTTTGCAATTTATTTCCTTACTTTCTGAGATAGTCTAATAGTATCCATGTTTTACTGTGGCCCTGCGCTCCCATACCTCGACAGATGTGTATATTTATCTACCTGTGGAAACGCAGGAACCTCTGGCCCCTGTGCCTCCAGTTATAGAACAACAGTCACCAAATTGCTGACAATAACCGTATTATTACCCACCTACATTGCAGTGTGAAAATGTTCAATCCCTGCCAAATGTAACTCACATAAGTGCAACGCCAATCCGCAGCGCAGGTGTGAAAACACATTTTGGCCAGGATTTGAAAATGACAGCTGTGACATACATGAAGTGGAGTAATAAGAAGACGATGTTGAAAATCTGGGGTAAAAAAATGAACATTTCCGAAGTTACGAGCAGGCATAGCGAAATTGCAACAAATGGTCATAACTTTGGCATTTTTTAATATTTTGACCCCATATTTTCAATAGTCTTATGACCCTGCCAGGTGAAAATTTTCAAATCCATGCCAAAATGCCATTCCGCGCCACAGGTACAAAAACACATTTCAGACAGAATGTGAAAAATGACAGCTGTACAGTTCATGAGGTGGTGTGAAAAAATGGCTATGTTGAAAACCTGGAGTCAAAATATTGAAAATTGCCAAATTTACACACATGCGTAGAACAATTTCAACAGATGCACGTAAATCAGCCATTTTTAGAATTTTTCACCACATTTTCAACATGGGCTTTTTGGGATCCCACCTCATTAACACTGGCACTGTCATTTCATTAATCAGTCCCGAAAGGTGATTTTGCACAGTGACCGCGAAATCGCCTTCCGGGCCCGATTAATGAAACGACAGCAACAGTGTTCATGAAGTGGGGTCCCAGAAAGCCCACGTTGAAAATTTGGTGAACAAATACCTAAAAATGCCAAAGATATCAACATAAGTTCAAAACGCCATTGAAATACATTATACGGCACTTACCTTTAATTCCTCAGTTCTCGTTCGGCTTTGAAGAGTGCAGACATGTCCCGGTCCACAGAAGGTGACAGCCCACGACCTCTGGTGGTAAGTACTGCAAAGGGGGTGGGTGCTCAGTGGGAGGGTAGGGATGGTGAAGGGGACGGGGGACTAAGAGGACCATTTTCTTTTTCTTAGGTGTTAAAAAACAAAAACATTGAGGAACCATTTGTTTTAGGTTTGTCCTGCAATGGGAGGGTGGGTGGGCTACCAGACATCAGGGAATACTTGTTTAATGGGAGACAGCAATTGGAAGGGTGGAGGTACCACTAGACACCAGGGAATATTTTTTTTAAAGGGGAACAGCGATCGGAAAGGTGGGGGTGCCACTAGACACCAGGGAAGAATTTTTATAAAAGGGGACAGCAATTGGACAGGTGGGGGGTGCCAATAGACACCAGGGAATAATTTTATAAAGGGGAAACAGCGATCGGAAGGGTGGGGGTGCCATTAGACACCAGGGAATAATTGTTCTGCCAGAAATCTTCATATTGCTTGAAGTTTTAAATATATATATATATATATATGGGGGACTAGCAAGATGAGTTTGTTTGCTGATGACACCAAAATGGGGGCGGTGGTTGAGAATGAGGAGGGGAGAAGGGCACTCCAGGATGACTTAAAGATACTGGACAGTTGGGCCCAAAAGTGACAGCTGGGGTTCAATGTATGCAAATGCTGTGTGCTGCACCTGGGAGGGAGGAACCTACAGTTCACATACCACTTGGGGGGGTTTAAGCTGTCTGTCACACAGGAGGCAAAGGAACTGGGGGTGCTGGTGGATGAAAAGGGGTACAACTCGGAGCAGTGCAGAAAAGTGGCGGCTAAAGCTAATAAGATGATGGGTTGCATAGCTAGGGGTATTACGTCTAGAAGTGGGGAAGTGATTCTGCCACTGTACAATGCTCTGGTGAAGCCACACCTGGAGTACTGTGCCCAGTTCTGGAGACCCCAGCTTAAGAAGGACGTGGCACTGCTGGAAAGAGTCCAGAGAAGGGTAACCAAAATGGTTCAGGGAATGGAGGGGGTGACGTATGAGGACAGGTTCAGAAAACTGAAAATGTACACGCTGGAGGACAGAAGAGGTGGGGGGACAAGATAGAGACTTACAAATACCTGAAGGGGTTCAATAAGGGGAACATTGATGAGCTTTTTCAACTAAAGGAAGGGGGTCACAAGAGGCCATAGCTTAAAGTTCTCGGGGGGTGAGCTTCTGAGGGGAGGTAAGAATGCATTTTTTCACACAGAGGGTTGTGGCGCCCTGGAATGCGTTGCCTACAGAGTTAGTGACACTGGAAACAATAGAAGGGTTGGGATAGGCACAGGGGCATGGTTATGGTAGGGGGTAGGGCAAACACCACTATGGACCACGGGGGGATGGGGAGGAAACTACGGGGGAGGGGTAGCGCAGTTACTGTGCACAAACAGTGAACTGTATCGGATAGACGTGAGAGACCAATGGGTCTAATCTGCCAGCAACAATGTGTGTGTGTATGTATGTATGTATGAATAAATAAAAGTAATTAACTGAGTAAAGTAATTTGTCAGTCCTTGCACCAGTCCATGATCCGAACCTCAGACCTGATCCCATCCCACCTGGCCACCAGCCATTCAGTCCCTCCCAGTGTCTTGACCCCACTTCCATCCCAGCACAAAAATATATGACCCATCAGGTTGGATCAAAACACACAGACAAGGCTGGACACAACGAACAAGGACTGGGAGTCAGGACTCTGAGTGTGAAAAGGTTACCCTCACTCTAGGTAATCAGGCATTCATCTCAGACAGCAGTTTGCTGCAAAGTAAAACAACCTTGGTTCCTTTACACAGACTGGCCACTCATCAAGTCTGTGTTGTGTGTGTGTGTGTGTGTGTGTGTGTGTGTGTGTGGTGGGGTGGTGGGATAAGGGTTCTGACAGTCATCAATCAGTCAGGCTGGCGGCAGCAGAGGCACAGACTAACCGCAGCACAGCAAAGTATTATTCTAGCCTTTCCAAGCGGTAAAAATTTTTAATTAAAATCATTGGGAGGGAATGTTAAGTTTGCCCCTAAATTAATTTTCAATATGTCTTCATACCTGCACTATGCCTAATAAATTGTATACCCTTTATAATCAGATTACAGTAAAATTGTCACAGAAATATAAAAGGATACAGAACAAAGACTCATTTACATGTCAAACACTTTTAATGACATAATTCATTTCCGTACACGTGCCAACATGAAACATCAACACCACAGTTTCAGAACACATCTAGGACTATTGTAGATGTGTGTGTGTGGGGGGGAGGAGGGGGGAGTGTGGAGAAAACAAAGGATTACTATATTTGATAAAGGACTCAGTGTAGTCTGCAGCCAAGTCCCTGACCGACTGGCAGCATTCCATTTGAATTGGCCTGCACTATATGCCAAAAACTCAATATCTGAACATTATCGTAGTCTTAGTACATTGTCCAAAACTTGACTGAGACACTGTTGAACAGTTATGTAAGAACTTACCGTAACAGTAGATTTTTGACAGAAGCTCTTGCAGCAGGTAACACAGTTAGGACTGTGGCCGGCAGGCGACAGGACCCCACAGCAAACTTCTAGCCAGCAGTCTATGGTGGGGACCGCCCCCCCGACATCGGCCCATCCCTGACATCATGCATAGTATAAAGGGTGGGTGGTCCCCGACGTGCCCCAATTCTTTCACCGGAGACTCCGGCATCCAGATGTAATGTGATGCATGAACCGAGGTCAATACCTTATGGAGCAATACATGTATTAGTCGACATAGGTCGTATGCAGAAGAAAACCTGTTAGGGGGAAGGAGGGTGGGAAATACAGCTGCTGCAAGAGCTTCTCTCGAAGATCTACTGTTACGGTAAGTTCTTACATAACTGTACTATCTTACTTCGAGAGTCAGCTCTTGCAGCAGGTAACACAGTTAGGACCGATTCCCAAGCAGTACAAAAACCTACTAAACCTGGGAGGTAGGTAAGAGGAGAGTGAAAGGGGAAGTTCTCTGAGGAGAGGAGACTCTGCAAAACTGCAAGGCTGAAGCCTGCTCTACGTCGAGAGATGATGTGCAGACTGTAGTGCCTTATGAAGGTATGAACTGTGTGCCACATAGCGGCTGCACAAATGTCAGATGCAGATACGTTTTTAAGTGCAGTGAAGGAGGCCGCTACGCCACTCATGGAGTGAACACTCACCGAGCCTGGCAAGGGCTTGTTGTGCTTCTGATAGCAAAGGGAAATACAATGGACTAGCCACTTTGACAGGGTCTGTTTGGTCAAAGGGGCCCCTTGGGTCCTGAGGCAAAAGAAACAAACAACTTGTCAGAACGTCTTCTGTCCTTGGTTCTGGACAAGAAGAACCGCAAAATGCAGTGAACATCTAAAGTATGGAGAAGAGCCTCTCCCCTATTGAAATGATTAGGGTAGTATACCAGAAGCTGGATGTCCTGATTTAAAATCATCTCAGACACCACCTTGGGTAAGAACTTAGGATTTGTTCTCAAGGCCACCTGGTCCTTGTGGAATACCAAATAAGGCTCTTTGCACATCAGGGCCTGAAGTTCGGAAATCCTTCGAGCAGAAGTAACAGCAACTAAAAATAACGCTTTCCAAGAGAGGAAGCAAAGCTCGCAGTCTATGGCTGGTTCAAAAGGGGATAAGGTCAGCTTCTCCGGAACAAATAAGTCCCAAGGAGGGACGGGTCCCTGACGAGGGGTTTTATGTGTAGGATACCTCAAAGAAAGATATGAGTTACCTCCATCTGAGCCACAGTTCTGCCCTGGACAGGAATATGGTAGGCAGAAATGGCTGCTAAGTGCACTCTGATGGAGGAGTAGCCCAAGCCAGAGTCCGAAAGAGACAACAGGTACTCGAGAAGAGTGTTCACCGGACGGGCCAAAGGGTTTAGGTGACGAGCCATAGACCAGAGACAAAAGCGTTTCCACTTTATGGCACAGGTCGCTCTGGTGGAAGGTTTCCTGGCAGCCACCAGAATATCAGTTACCTTGTCTGAGACTCTGAAGCGGAGTTTGGCTAAGTCCTCAGGAGCCATGCATGTAGGTGCAGTGCCCGAAGGTTCGGGTGAACCAGGGTCCCGTTGTCCTGGGAGAGCAGGTAAGTGCTCACTGGCAAGGTAACTGGAGGTTCCACAGCCAGCTGCTGCAGCAGTGGGAACCAGATCTGTCAAGGCCATGAACATTGTTGCCCCCTCCGCTGGTACCTTGAGAAGAACCTTCTGAAGGAGCAGAAATGGGGGAAAGGCATAGAGGAATCTCCCCTTCCAGGAAAGGGACAATACGTCTTGCCAGAAAACACCAGGCCCTGGATCTAATGAGCAAAAACTGGGCAGTTTTGCGTTGGTAGGGGAGGCGAAGAGATCCAGTTCAGTTTTTCCCCATCTGTTGAAGAGTTCGTCGATGACAGACTGGAGAAGAGTCCATTTGTGAGTTCTTGACCGAGTTTGACTGAGAGCGTCGGCCAGAGTATTCTGGACCACAGGGACGTGGACAGTTGAGATCCCTAGATGATGGGATATGGCCCAATTCCACACCCTCATTGCTTCCCTGTAGAGACAGTAGGAGTGTGTACCTCCCTGTTTGTTGAGATAAAACACCGCGGACATGCTGTCTGTTTGCACAAGGAGGTGTCCTGGGCAGAGCACAGTGCTCAAGGCCTGCAAGGCATAGAGGACAGCTCTCATCTTGAAGATATTTATGTGGAGAGATTCCTCGTTCACGGACCAGGAGCCCTGAGTCCTGTGAATGCCTAGATGCACTTCCCATCCTGAGCCTGAGGTGTCAGACATTAAGACCTGGTCTGGCACTTCCCTTTGAAAGGGCATCATTTCATGCAGCGAAGGGGATGACATCCACCACTGGAGTTCCTGACGGACTGGCTTTGTGATGGAGACTGGTTGATCCAAGCCATCCCCTTCTTTGGTCCCATTGGGCTTGTAGGGTCCACTGGATTGTCCTCATGTGGAGTCTTGCAAAGGAGACTGTAATGATGGACGCTGCCATGTGACCTAACAGCTGTAACAGAGTTCTGGCTGGTACTACCAAGGCAGAAAAGACATAGTGAGCTATGACACGAAGCTGGGTGGCTCTGTCTTGTGTCAAATAGGCCCTCCCTCGAGCAGTATTGAGGTGCGCTCCGATGAAGTTCAGGTTCTGGGATGGAATTAGGAAGGATTTTGGGATGCTGATTGTGATACCTAGTTCCTCGAAGAGAGAACAGGTGTCCTGAATGGTTTGTTGCAGTTGTTCTTTGGATGCTGCTATCAGCAGCCTGTCATCCAAGTATGGGAACACGTAATGACCCATCCTTCGAAGTGCTGCTATACCACCGTGAGGCACTTTGTGAAGACCCTCGGTACCGATGAAAGGCCGAAAGGTAGTGCCCCGAAATGAAAATGCCTGTCCTGAAAGATGAACCTGAGGAACCTCCTGTGAGGCTTTGCCATGAGGTTGTGTAGGTAGGCATGCTGCATGTCCAGTGATGCTAGCCAGTCACCGTGATGGATCATGGGGAGTAGGCCCTGAAGGGTGATCATCCAAAACCTCTTGTACTCTACAAATTGGTTGAGTCTGCGGAGGTCCAGAATGGGTCTCAGGTTGCCTGTCTTTTTCGGCACAAGGAAGAAGTGCAAGTAGAATCCTGTTCCTCTCTGGGCTGGGGGAACAGGTTCTATGGCCTTCTTGAATAACAGGGCTTGAATCTCTATGTGAATCAGTCCTGTGTGTTCCGTTGAGTAACGGGATGGAAGGGGGAGCCTGTCTGGTGGGAACTGGATAAACTCTATGGAGTGTCCATTGTCTGAGTTGGTGGACCCACTGATCAGAGGTCACCTTCCACCAGGTTTCTACGTAGACTGAAAAGCGACCTACGACCACCTCCCCTGCTGGGGTCGTGGGAGAATGTGGGTCTGGCTGGGAGTCAGGCAGTAGTTGGAGGGGGGAAAGTGGCTTGGGGTGGTTTGGTCCTGCAGAGCAACTATGGGTGCCTCTCCACTGTAGCTGTTGCTGCTGAAAGCGGGGTTGCTGTAGCTGTTGTCCCCCTCAGCCATAAAAATGAGACCTGCGAAATTGTCTTTGCTTCGGGCGGTACATGGACTGTACAGTCCAAACTGCCTTGCCAGAATCTTGTAACTTTGTAATAATTTTCTCTGTGTCCTCGCCAAAGAGGACTGAACCTTGTGAGGGTGCATCCAGGAGGTTAGACTGTATGTCCTGTGCAAACCTTGAAACCTGGAGCCAAGAGTGATGGAGTAGGCATACTCCTGTCGCTGCCACTGTTGCTGCCATATCTGGGGGATTGTAGGCTAGGCAGAAGACGGGTGCCGATGTCCGATCTGGTCTGCAGCAGCTTGAGGAGTTCCACCTTCTGCAGACAGTCTGGGATTTCTTCGACAATGTCCATGCCCTGTTCCCAAAGTGCATTCTGGAACTGAACCACGTGTGTTAAAACGTTCAAGCTCCTGATACTGCAAGTGGCAGAGGAATATATTTTGTGTCCCATGGAGTCCAACTGCTCAGACTCTTTGTCCAGGGGTTGTGTTCTGAGGTGTCTGGGCCTCTGAGACCGATCATGGGCTGCCAAAATCACCACAGAATCAGCTAATGGATGCTCTGCCAAAAAAGGTTGTTCTTTGGGGGCCCTACAGAGGCAATCTGCCTTCTTTGGGACTGCAGTGGAGGTATGTGGGTGCTTCCACGCCGCCTGTGTGACATCTGCAAAGGTGTCCACCAGGGTGGAATAACCACTGGCTTCCGATCTTTCTGGAGGAGATATTTCATCAAGCGCATTCTCTCCAAGTCTAGGTCCTCGGTGTCCTATCCCATATTAAATTGGATGTACCTCATGACCTTCATAAAAGTGGGGTTATCAGGAGGGGATTTGGGTGTATCTTCTGGGTTCAGAGGAGAAAGGTCCCCAATAGATGAGTCAGAGTAGGAACAGCCCAAGGGCTGGTATGAGTCCGAAGAGGAGTGGGATCTGTGTCATCTCTTCCTGTGTCCATGCCAGTAAGGAGAGCTTGAGGGGCTCGGGCTCCGTGACTGAGACCTGTGATGCCTCTTATGAGTAGCCTTCCCTTTGTGTTTGTCATGGGGAAGGAGGCTCTTTGCAATGGCCCTTATCTGGAGGGGGTGAAGATGCCTTGGCTATGTCCAGGGTTGGGGTAGGAACCCTTGCAGGGGCCCCATTATCCGGAGCTTTAGTCACGTCTGGTGCTTGAGACACATCTGGTTCTGGCTTTGGAGGTAAGATATCTGAACAAATCGTCTCCCACCAATGACTGAAAAGGTCTTTGACCTGTGAAAGGTTCTATTTCGGGTCTGAACCTGACGCTAGGTCCGATATTGTTCCAGCTCCTTTGTCCTGACCAGTGCCAGTGTCTGGTGCTGAATGTCGGTCTGGCGTCGGTGGACGTACCGGGAGTGACAGCATGGTGGCATTAGTCGTACCGTCGTCAGTGGTCAGTTTGTCCTGGGGGACTGACACCTGTTCATCCTCCATAGGGCTGTCAGGTCTGTCGTCAACCGGTGGCGGAGAAACTGGAGACAGTGGAGCTCCTGCCGGTGGTGCCAGCGTGAGGGTAACCTTATGAGCATCAGAGGTCCGATGTCGGTGCTGGTCTAATGAATACTTAGAGGGTGGACATTTGTCCAACAGACGTTTATCCGATGGTGGCTTGGAGAGTTTCTCCGCCAGCTTCTTAGAGTTCCTGGGTGGAAAGGAGGACAGTCTCCCAGAAGAGTGACCCAAGGCCTTCTGTCTGTCCCGGGAGTCAGCACCGCATACAGAGGCTGAATGAAAAGGAACTGACTGGTGCCCCTTGCCTGTGTCAGTAGAGCGGCCTGTCAGTGGTACCAGCTGCCTGATTTTTATGGACTGGAGAGAGGGGCCCAAAGACCCAGATCCTCTGTCTTTGTTGCCGGTTGCACCGACCATGGACAGGGGCTTGACCACGGTGACTGGCCTCATGGGAAGCGGAGCCTGAACTGCTCCTGGAGGCAGAGTGAGAGCCAGAGGATCTCGATTGCGAAGGGGACCTCTCCTTCTCTCTCCTCTTATCTTTGTGTTTCCCCAAAGACTTTTTGTGGGAATGGTGGGAAGATTCTTTCTCAGAAGAGGATTCCCGCTGCATGGCAGCCAGCCTTTGCTCCGTGAGATAGGCCTGCAGGGTCTTCTGGCAACAGATCCGTGTCCGGCTGCTGAATTTTTGACAGTGTGAGCAATTCTGGGTGTCGAGGTCTGGGCCCAGACACAACAGACAGGCCGGGTGGCCGTCTTTAGCCAGGATCTGCTTTCCACAGGCACACTTGTTAGCGTGCCTAGAAGACAGCATCAAGGAAGACGACATACAGATGAAATGAACGCTAAAAGTGGGTACTTTTGATGAAAATAAAAGACTAACTTTTAAGAAAATGGCAGTTGGACTAGCAAGAGGCAAGCCATGGAGCCGATGAATGCAAGTCGACAGCAGGAAAAGAACTGGGGAATGTCGGGGACCACCCACCCTTTATACCATGCGTGACGTTGGGGTGGGGCGGTTCCCGCCACAGACTGCTAACTGGAAGTTTGCCATGGGGTCCTGTCACCTGCTAGCTACAGTCCTAACTGTGTTACCTACTGCAAGTTAACTCTCGAAGTAAGATCTTGAGTTACACCTTTTAGCCTGGTGCTTTGTTTTTTAGCGATTGTCAAAATATGGGGACAGTGATCGGTTATTTACTATTCCAATGGTAAAGTTCAAATAGTAAATAAATTGAACAGTAATTAGTTAGCGAGTGACGGGGACATGCTTTTCAGTTAAAAAAACTCATATTTGCCATGGAGCTATAATAATATTAAAACAAACATGTAACTAAGCATATCACTGAGATTTAAAATACAGGTCTTGTACTGTCCTTAGGGTGCAGTAGTTGTGTACAACACTATTTTTACAATTGTTAGAAAAACAAGATGGCTGAAATCATGAACAGTATTTTCTCTGAGAATCCAACAGTAAATTAACCGTTCAAATGGTTATTTACCATTCAAACAATTTTTTATTGACCTGCCTGTCCTGCGGCTATCACAAGAGTTGTTATAATTTAAAAATTATTATATATCTTTTCACCAGACCATTGAAAGGCACACATTTGGCACACACTCCATCTGCCATGAGAATTACAGATGAATCTTTCATTCTGTGTGGTCTGTAGATGAGGGCAAAAAATCCAATGTTATCCTATGGGGAAAAAAAAGCAATTTTTACCCTTTTTGACCACTTTATATCTCAAAAACTGTACAAGCTGCCGTCATGAAACTTTGTAGATCTTGCGACACGGACAAAATGACAGCACATGCCAGTTTTTGGGCTATATCATCAAAAAATGCCAATGTTATATGCCGGTCCGGTGGCACTGAGATACTGGACGCTTTACCTCATGCTACGCAGGTGACCCGAGTTTGGGAACGACCTCGGGTCATCAGAGAGCCAGTGTGGGGAGGGAGAGAGCGGAATTGAGCAGCTGCAAGGCAGTGCTCCCCTCCTGGGGTGGATGGCCGCACCCTCGGTAGTTCCACTCCCACCGGGTGGAGGTCTGGTGGGAAGCGTAGGCGCAAGGGAGCGGTGGTGATAGCCAGGGGTTGGGCAGAAGGGGCCGAGCTGGTACCCGGCATGCGACTGCATCGCCACACCCGTGCATATGCACATATGTGTCTGCCGGGGTCCCAGTCGGGGAGAAAAAAGGGAAAAAAAATCCAGAAAGTACATATGGAAAACAAAACAATGCCAAACTTATTAAGGTACAAAAATTAAGATTTAACACTGAAGTGCTGTACCAACCCTAACTATAGGAGCACTATCGCGCCCCCATAATGTACTGGACCCCATTGGAAATACACTCCGGTTCAGTTGGGTTATCCACATTCATGGAAATTTTACGAATGAATGAAATAAACTACTACTACTTAAAAAAAATATGTAAACACCTAAGCAGTAAAGCACCTAAGTACTTCCCACAATACTGCATAACAAAAAAAAAAATTACTAACACAACCCATTATAAACACAGCAATCTCTCTCTGACAAACTCCTGATTATCCAAACCGGTCGGATGTCACCCAGCTAGTTTGGATAATTCAGGTTGTACTGTACTGTTCTATTCTCCAGATGTTCTCCCCATCCTAGCAGGGGTGCATCTGTGGTCAGGACTAGGTGTGGACAAAGTGAAAAAAGTTTGCAATTCACAAATTTTGCCACGAACTGCAGAAATTTGCATTGCAATACATTTTGCGATTTTTGCACTTTGCTGATCCAAAAATTATGAAGTTCACTCTTTGGGTAGCGAACTGAGGAAATTTGCCAATCACAGCTGGATTTTACCAAAGCGTGGTAATTTGCAAATTAAAACTTTGCTAAATGCAAGCTCAGCACAAAGTGGCCACTTTGCGGACACCACGGGAAGTGCATAATGGGCCACTTTGCACTAAATTCACTGGTGAAGTTTAAACTTTGCATGGCCCTAGTCAGGACTCTTGTTGGCAGAGGTGGAAAGAAATACCCTTCCTGAGGTTGCCCATTTCTTTCCACCACTCTAGTACTTGTACTAACCTGCTTGATACTGGTGCAAGCTGTTGCAGTGGTGCACTTCTTTGATGCCAGTACCTCTGAAGTGGTACTGGACCTCCCTCATTTGCAGCCTGGTCTGTGGCACCATTGCTGTGGTAGAAGCCATGTGGTCCACAAGTCTCAAGAATTCCTGTGCATACTTTGTCGGGACAGCCTGGAATGTGTCTGCACACTGAACAAGAGCTTCTGCCCTTTGTAGAGGAAGCAAAGGTTTGCCCAGAACAGTGTTCAGCTCTGCACTTATGAACTCCAGAATCTCTCTGAGTCCAAGTAAGAGTTTTTTGTCAGTTTGGAAGGAAACACAATCTCTGCAGGATGCTCCTCACTGTTTGAATAGTGTGCATTCCCTCCATTTTTGGTTTTCCACACTAGCTGGTCATCTAAGTAAGGAAATACCACTATATCCTGCCCGAGCAGGTAGGCTGCCACCACTGACAAGCACAATGGGATCTATGCACAAATGGCTACACACCGCATATGGGCAGCCTGTAGGAATTACTACAAATGAATGCCGCGCAGGGTGATCTGCGCACCCCTGCAGTACTCACAGTGGGCACACTAGTGTCCTGCACACCAGATCCCCAGCTGTCTCCGGGGCGCCGTGCCAAAGGTGTGCCGGGGGTGTGCCTGGCACTGCACGCTATGAATTAAGGTGCAAAGTGATGGCCGGGGCTACGCTGGGAGGACCCTGCCATAAATATTTACGTGCCACCCCCACAAGATACCAATGGGGCATGGCAGCACTGGGATCCCCCCTTTCACAACTACACCAGCAGACTGTGCTACCTGGGAGGGCTGGGGGGGGTCCATTCAGGCAAACGTCTGTTTACACATGGTGGGGTACGCGCCATCCGAGATTCCCCTGCCCCTGTGTGGAGGGGGCCCACTGTGGGATCTGGGATGGTCATCCCACTGAATGCCCACCAGCATCCTGCACTCCACCTCCATGCAGCCCCGTTCCTCTACTGTGTGGCTGCTCGCCGGAGTGGGGGGGGGGCACAGTCCATCAGCCAGCGATTGTGAATGATGGCATATACACATCAGTGTGCAGGTGTGGAGCGTCGTAGGTGATTTACGTGTGATTTGCACGTAGATCATGCATAGGGCCCATTGTGAACACTCTGGGTGCTGTAGTCACATCAAAAAGCATTGCTCTGAACTGGAACTGAGCATGCCCTTCTCTAAACCTTAAATCATTTCTGTGCCACAGTCTTATTGGGATGTGAAACTGTGCATCCCTCAAGTCAAGTGACCCCAGCCATTTTCCTTGTTGTAGCCATGGAATCAGTGTGTGTAGTGTTACCATTCTGAACTTCCTCTTTTGCAGATGCCTGTTCAGGAGTCTCGGGTCCAAGGTGCGTTTCTGCTCCCCATTTTTCTTTAGTGAGGAAGTACTTGGTGGAGAAACCCCTTACCAGCTGGGAAACCGAAATCCTCTCCACAATATTCAGCTCTAACAATTTCATCACCTCCAATCCCAATAGGAGTTTTTTTTTTTTTTTTTAACTCTCTTTATCCTCCTGTGGCAGGTCCTCCCCACTTCGTCCACCAACCTACCGTACTCGGGGTCATTTGGGGTCTTGTAGCGCCATGTGTGCCCCGGCAGATCCCCAGAGCCGGTCCGGAGGTATCATCCTCAGTGGACCCCCACTTTTTCCTCCGTTTTCTCCTGTGGACCTACTCCGAGACCCCCAGAAATGGTGGCGCATGCGCATGGTATACAGCCATAGCACAGCTCAGATGGGGTTCCTCCTCCCTCCCCTGAACGGCCTTCTTGAGAAGGTCCTCAGAGTGTTGTCCCTTCTCTGGCCTCCACCATAGGGCGGTCAAACTCCGAGGTACCTGCTACCTCTAACCCCGTGGTAGAGGGCTGCCTGTCGGCAGCCAGCTCTTGTCCTCTCCCTCCCCCCCCAGCCGACCTCCGACAACCCAGGTTCATTCCCGACCCGGGTCGCCAGCATGGCGCGAGGTGTGGCGTCCAGCACCTCAACCCTCAGCACCATTGGGCTAGCACCAGTAGGAGTTTTTGATCTGGTAATTAAGCTGAAAACACTCAGAAGAAAAAATTACTCATCTGTAGTAATCTTGTTTCTTCCAAAGGGATGCACTAATATTATTACTCTTGCAGTGCTCCCTTAAGCCAGCACTGCCCCAGAGAGAATAGAATGCTATGCTAATCATGGAATGTTTAGCTCGTGCATCTATTTTCAAACTGCCCAGTGTCAACTGACTACATTCTACCTCAGATTTCTTAGAAGCCTGCAAAGAGGCCATAACAGCATGTGAATCACTATTTAAATAATTATAGAAAAATAATGCCCAACTCGAAAAATAACAACATTAACAAAACAACTAGTATAAACAAATGTCCCCCTTTTTTTTTTTTTTTTTAAAGTCAGTTATGCCTTCAGGAAAGAACCTACAAGTTAAGACATTACTAGAAGGTACCAGCAGGTGGCATGCCACTCCAACGATACATCTTATCAGCTGTGGACAGGATTTTTCTTGTTACTGACTCTGAAAGGGGAGGCAAGGGCAGGGAGTAATAATAATATTAGTGGATCCCTCTGGAAGAAACAAGATTACTACAGGTAAGTAATTTTTTTTTTCTTCTAACCCAAGGAATCCACTACTATTTTTACTCTTGCAGACTATGCATCAGTACCTCAAGGAGGTGGGACAGAATCTATTTAGGAAAAAGACTCTGCAAGACTGCTGTGACAAATCTGGCATCACTCCTGGACTGGGTGTCCAGGCTATAATGCTTAGTGAAGGTGTGAACTGAACTCCAGTTAGCTGCTTTACATATTTCTATTGGCGGTACCTCTCGGGCAGCTGCAATAGCTGCAGCTGTGCCCCTTGTAGAGTGGGCCCTAAGACCAGAGGGAGGAACCTTGCCTGCCTTTGAGTAGCAAAACTGAAAAAATACACTGGACTATCCATCAAGAAATAGTCCGCTTTGAAGCAGGAGTACCTTTACCTACTTCCCCATAGGTGAGGAACAGTTGTTGTCTGTCCTGCCTATGATCTTTGGTATGAGTCATGTAAACTCGGTGCTCTTTTTACATCCAAGCTGTGCATACTGCGTTCACCTGAGCTACCTGAGTTCAGTAAAGAAGACTGGCAATGTTATAAACTGGTTCAAATGGAAGTCAGAAACTACCTTGGGGAGGAACTTCCTATTAGTTCTCAACGCTACTTCATCCCTGTGGAAAGAAACATAGTCCTTTTCCACACAGAGGGCCTGTAGCTCGCTTATCCTTCTGGCAGAAGTGATTACTACCAGAAAAAACTACCTTCCAGGTAAGAAATTTAAGCTCTGCAGATGCTATAGGCTCAAAGAGTAGAAGCATAAGCTGAGCAATGCAAATATTAAGGTGCCATGCTGGCAATGGTTCCCTGAGAGGGGGAAACAAATGTGATCGAGCCCTTTAAAGAATTTTTGAATATAGGGTTTGAAGCCAGGGAGGTATCCTTTCTAGCTGAAAGGTATGCTGAAACTGAAGACAGGTGCACCTTCAGAGTTGAGTGCTGCAACCCCAGGGTTGGGATCCCAGCCTGGGCTGGGACTATACCCATGTCACTGCACCAAATGGAAAATCTTTTCCATTTTGAGGCATAGGTTTTCTTGGAGGAAGGCTCCCTGTAACCCTTAAGGACTTCTAAAACTGCTTCAGACAATTGGCAATCTGCATATTCCAAGTCCTCAAGAGCCAGGCCTTGAGCTTGAGAGACCTGAGATTGGGGTACACTACCCTTCCCTGAAAGGAAGTCAGTAGATTGTGTCTCTGAGGGAGGTGAATCAGTTTGCTCACAGACAATGAGAGCAGCATGGAGTACCAAGGCTGTCTTGCCCAATCCGGGGCTACCAGAATCATCGAAGCTGGTTGTGACCTGAGCTTGATGAGCATCCTGAGTATCAGAGGAAAAGGAGGAAAGGCATAGAGGTACCTGCCTGTCCAATCCAGAATCAGGGCATCCATTGGAACTGTTCCCTTCACTGGGGCCCTGCAGCAATAAAGAGGTAAGTGGTGATTTTGGTGGGAAGCAAAAATGTTTATTTCTGGGGTCCCCCACCTCCTGAATACAGCATTCACCACTTGCTTGTTCAATGCCCATTTGTGATGGGCCTGATTTATCCTGCTCAAGGCAATTGCCAAGGTGTTGTCCTTGCCTGGCAGATGAATTGACTGTAGAGAGGCATTCAGAGAGTAAGCGAGGCTCCATATCTTCATTGCCTCTGTACACAGAGGAGTGGACCTTGTCCCTCCTTGTTTGTTGATGTAATACATTGTTGTGGTATTGTCTATTCTGACTTGTACCACCTTTCCCTATATGAGATGAGAGAAACCCTGAAGGGCCAGTTAAACAGCTCTTAACTCCAGCAGGTTTATGTGCAGGAGTGAGTCTGCACTGTCCCAAGTACCGTAGATGGTGTGATCCCCTAAGTGAACACCCCAAACAAGCAAGAAAGCATCGGTTGTGAGAACCAGGGAGGAAGGCTCCTGCAGAAATGGAACCCCTTCCCTTAAATTTTCTGATTCCCTCCACCATTGGAGGGCCTGTAGTAACGTTTGTGTGACTGGTACTGGCTTTGAGAGGGGGTCCTGCCTTTGGCACCAGTGTGCCCTGAGGTGGAACTGAATATCTCTCATCTGAAACCTGGCACCTATGACTGTGCTTGTTGCTGCAGCCATGTGTCAAACAGCTGAAGAAACTGTTTTGCTGGCTTTGGCCTGCCCAGGGCAAATGAGCCTGCCAGAAAAGTACAGTTACGTAAGAACTTACCGTAACAGTAGATCTTCGAGAACAGCTCTTGCAGCAGGTAACACCATTAGGACTGAAGCCGGCAGGCGTCAGGACCCCACGGAAATCTTCTAGCTAGCAGTCTTCAGCGGGGACCGCCTCCGACGTCGGTCCTGCCCCCGACGTCAGACGTAGTACATAAGGAGGTGGTCCCGCCAGATTCCCCAGTTCTCCCGCCGGAGACTCCCGGCCGCAGGATGACATCAGAAGGGGAGACCGAGGATCCGCCATCAGAAGAAAAAAGCTAAAGCTCCTGCCAAGGCCTGGTAGGCCGTACCTCCTCCAAGGGGGAATGGTGGGCGGGAAGGTACCTGCTGCAAGAGCTGTTCTCGAAGATCTACTGTTACGGTAAGTTCTTACGTAACTGTACTATCTTACTTCGAGATACAGCTCTTGCAGCAGGTAACACCATTAGGACTGATTCCCAAGCAATAGCGCCTGAAAGCATTCTGGGAGGAGGAAATTAGGAGAGATCTTGAACAAGTCCTGACTCTAGGACAGGAGACCCTGTAGAACGGCTAGGCCGAAACCGGCTCTCCGCCGTGATGTAATATCCAGGCTATAGTGCCTAATAAATGTGTGCACTGAGCTCCAAGTAGCTGCAGCACAAATGGCCGAGGTGGAGACGTTGCGCCGTGCTGCAAAGGAGGTAGCCACCCCCCTTGTCGAGTGGCCCCGGACTGTACCCAGGAGGGGCTTATGCCTGTTGTTGTAGCAAAATGAAATACACTGGACAAGCCAGCGAGAAAGGGTCTGCTTTGAGACTGGTTGGCCCAGCATCCTCTCAGTGAAGGAAATGAATAGTTGCTCCGACTTGCGAAGCTGTTTAGTCCTATTCAGGTAGAACCTTAAGGAGCAGTGAACATCCAGGGTGTGAAGCAATGCCTCTCCTCTATTAGTGTACTTGGGGGAAATACACAGGAAAATCGATGTCCTGATTGAGAGTGAGGGCAGAGACCACCTTAGGCAGGAATTTAGGATTCGTCCTCAGAGACACTCTGTCCTGGTGAAAAATTAAATAAGGCTCCTTGCACATGAGAGCGTGAAGCTCAGAAACTCTCCTTGCTGACATGACAGCAACTAAAAATAATGTTTTCCACGACAGAAAACGCAGCTCACAATCCGCGGCAGGTTCAAAGGGGGGAAGCGTGAGTTGTTCCAGGACAAACAGTAGGTCCCAAGGAGGAACGGGATCCTTGATGGGTGGCCTAAGGTGTAACACCCCTCTCAGGAAGTCTCGAGAGGCATCAAGCTGTTCCACTGTGCGCTGTCCCACCAGGAAGTGGTATGCAGAGATCGCGCAGAGGTGCACTTTAATGGAGGAGTAGGCGAGACCCGAATGGAATAGGGAAAGAAGGTATTCCAGCATCCCTTTCACTGGGCATTCTAAAGGGGAAAGGCCACGTGCCTGCAACCATAAGCAAAAACGGCGCCACTTCATGGCGTACGTCGCATGTGTTGCCGGCTTTCTGGCCGTGGAAAGGACTTCCGCCACCTCTTGCGAGACCCCGTATCGCATAATGGCTATGTCTCTAGGAGCCATGCATGCAGGTTCAGTGAGCGCAAATCTGGGTGGACTAGTGAACCCTCCTCCTGAGACAATAGGTGGGAGCTGAAAGGCAATGGAACTGGAGGTTCCCGGGACAATTGCATCAGCATGGGGAACCAGATCTGCCTGGGCCAGAAAGGCGCTACCAGGATCATTGTTGCATGCTCCCTGCGCAGTTTGAGAAGAACTCTCTGGATCAACGGGAAGGGAGGGAAAGCGTAGAGGAATCTGTCCGCCCAGGAGAGGGACAACGCGTTTCGCCAGAAAACACCAGGCCCTGGATCTAGCGAGCAAAAATTGGGCAGTTTTGCGTTGGATGGGGAAGCGAATAAGTCCAACTCTGGAGTGCCCCATCGAAGAAACAGATCCTCTGCTATATCCTGAAGAAGTTCCCACTCGTGGACTCTGGCCTGGGAATGACTCAGGCTGTCTGCGATTGTGTTGCCCACTCCGGGAACATGAACTGCAATCAGGCTCGCGCTGTGTCGGATTACCCAATCCCACACCCTCATAGCCTCCCTGCAGAGGGGATAAGAGTGTGCGCCTCCTTGTTTGTTGAGGTACTACATCACCGCCGTGTTGTCTGTCTGAAGCAGAAGGGTACTCGATGGTATTTCTGACTGAAAGGCCTGCAGGGCGTAAAGGACTGCCCTCATCTCCAGCACATTGATGTGGAGGTGAGCTTCCTGAGGGGTCCATGTTCCCTGGAACCTCACCCCATTCAGGTGCGCTCCCCATCCCAGCCCTAAGGCGTCTGTGGAGAGGATTGCCTTTGGGGACGGCACGGTAGACGGGACACCCGCAGACAGTGTCCCTGGGTCTAGCCACCTTTGCCAGTCTCGAATCACGGCGTTCGTGATTCTGACTGGATGCTGCATGTGGTCTTGCCTTTGGTCCCACTGCACCTTGAGCATCCACTGAGTTACCCGCACATGGAGCCTTGCCAAAGGGACAGTTGGAATGGCCTCAGCTATGTGTCCGAGCAAGCGAAGGACCAACCTGGAGGGGACGGTCTTTTTTGGCGAAAGATCCCTGATGAGGGATCTGATGTGTTCCACTCTTTCCTCGGGAAGAAAGGCTTTCCCTTGGACGGTGTCCAGAACTGCAGCTTCTGGGATGGTACTAGGAGAGACTTCTCGTAGTTGATAAGAATGCCCAGAGACTGGAACAGGTCCTGGGTGCTCTGAATAGCCATCAACAGTGCCTCTTTGGAGGAGGCCATGAGAAGCCAGTCGTCCAGGTACGGGAAAACGTAGTGGCCCTGTCTCCTCAGAGACGCTGCCACGACTGCCATACACTTGGTAAAGACTCTGGGGGCCGAAGACAGTCCGAACGGAAGGGCCCGGAACTGAAAGTGGTGGCCGAGAAATTTCGAAGCGCAGGAACCTCCTGTGTGCTTGAGCTACTGGGATGTGCAGGTAGGCGTCCTGCATGTCCAGGGATGCCTAGAAGGCATCCTTTTTCAGCATGGGAATGAGTCCTTGGAGGGTCACCATGCGAGAACGTTTGTAGGCGACCGACATGTTGAGGTCGCTGAGGTCCAGGATTGGACAGAGGTCCCCTGTTTTCTTCGGAACCAGAAAGAAGTGAGAATAGTATCTGGATCCTATCTGGCTCTCTGGGACATACTCCACTGCTCCCTTTTGCAGGAGCGCGAGTACCTCTTGCTTGATGAGTGATCTGTGCTGACCCGAGTAGGGAGAGCAGAGGAGGCCTTGTGGGTGGCTTGTCCACGAATTCTATAAAGCAGCCTCTTTCGACCAACTGAAGGACCCACCTGTCAGTGGTTATGGACTGCCACCCTGGCAGGTGGTCCAATGCGGCCCCGACCTTGGTGTCCCATTGATCCTGAGGGCAGGGGCCGGAAGGAGTCATGCTGTGGCAGCTGAGGTCCAGCGGCTGGGCCGACTTAGCTGGTCGTTGACTTCGCCCGCTGACGACTTCCCTGGGCTCTGCGGAGAAGGAGCCCCTCTGTTGCGGACGCGCGGGACTGCTGTCTCTGCATCGGCCTCGGAACGGCTTTGGTTCCTCGAAAGGAACTAAGCTTGGGTCTGTACATGGCCTGGACAGACGTGCGCCTTCCGGCCTCTTGAGTTTGGTGAGGACCTTCTCAGGACTCACCAAAAGAACTTTTCCATGAAGCGAGGCGTCCAGGATGTTCTTCTGGACATCCGGGTGAATCTGGAGACACGGAGCCATGAGTGTCTCCGGAGGCATACTCCTGAAGCTGCCGCCTGGCGTCAAGAGTCCGTGGAATCATAGCGACTACGCACCCGGGTTCCCACGTCCGGACCCGTACTGAAGGAGTTGCAGTAACTCCTCCTTCTGCTCACCTTCTGGCATCTTTTCCGCCAGATCCAGTCCCTGCTCCCACAAGGCGTTTTGAAACTGTACCATGTGGGTCAAGTAGTTGAGGGATCTGATGGCGCAGGTAGAGGATGCATACGTGCGCCTGCTCATAGTGTCCAGCTGTTTGGATTCTGGGTCCGGTGGCAGGGTGCTCAAATGTTGCGGCCTCTGAGACCAGTCATGGGAGGCTGTAATGACCAGAGAATCGGCCAGAGGATGTGATGCCAAGTACTGTTCCTCCCTAGGGGCCTTGTACAGGCAGTCAGCTTTCTTCGGCATCGCTGGAAGCGAGTGTGGACGTTTCCACGCTGCCTTGGTGATGTCCACAAATGTGTCCACCAAGGGTGGCACCACCACAGGCTTAGGATCTTTTTGGCGAAGATATCTGGCAAGGCGTAATCTCTCAGGGTCTAGTTCCTCTGCGTCCCAGCCCATGTTCTCCTGGATATGCCTCATAATCTCTGAGAATGATGGGTCATCCGGAGGAGATCTTGGAAGCTCACATGGGTCCAGAGAAGGGACATTGATCGGAGAGGGAGATCTGGATCCATCAGAGAAGTCCGATCCCGTGTCCTCCATCGAAGGTGAACGGCAGCGTCTTCTGGGTCTCTTGGGGCTGGGTGACCCTGAAGAAGATCTGGACGGAGGTCTCCTTTTTTCTGTTCTACCCCTAGGAGGATCCGTAGGCTCCTGGGGGGGAGGTACTCGGCCCGCATCCCTGGGTGAAGTAGGGGGCGCAGGGGCCGGCAGAGTCGCAGGTGGAGGAGGAGGAGGAGGAGGAGGTGTGGGAACCACATCCTTCTTTATGGTGGCCCACCAGTAAGTAAACAGCTCCTTGACCTCGGATATGCTGAGGCCCGACGACGGACCGGGAGCCGCTGCCCGGTCGTCGGGTTCCGGCGTCGGCTCCTCAGGGGTCTCAGGTTTCGGCGAGGGTTCCCTGGGGGGTGCGACAGGACCAGAGTTCACCGTCTGGTCCTCGGGCTGGGTCAGCTCCTCTTCCGTGATACGCCTCTTGACCGACTTCAGTGGGGCTGAAGGGTCCTCTTCTCAGTGGTACACTGACGTCGGTCCCCGGCGGCGTCCATGGAGGCGAAGGCTTAACTGGCGACGGGCGTCTGGCAGTTGTCAGTTCTCGGGACCGATGGTGCTTGGCCGACGTCGGGTGGGCCGGTGTCGGGTCCGACGATCTCTTAAGTGAAGTCAGTTCTTTGGTCTTCCGCTGGGGAGGAGGAGGCAAAGAAACTGACCCGGCGTCGGGTTCCAAATGGCGGGAACCGGACTTTTGATGGTGATGATGGTCCCCGACCTCGACAGGGCCTTAGTGGCCGAGACGAAGAAGTTCTGGAGGTCTTGGCCTGAGGAAGAGAGGAGGAACCAAGAAGTCTTCACGCTGCAGGGGAGGCTGAGAGCGGGCGGCAAGGGAAGCGGTCGGAACGGGAGCCGGAGCTACGGAGTCAGAGGCCCTGAGGCGGGACCTGGATCTCACCTCTCCCTATGCTTCTCGAGGTGTCTCTGGGCCTTGTCGGAAGATTCCCCTTGAGGCTGCGTCCATGGCTTTAATCTTTCCTCGGCAGGAGCGCCTGAAGGGCCTTCTGGCGACGGATCCGGGTCCGCTGTTGAACCCCTGGCAGAAGGAGCAGGCCCGGTGTAGTGGTCTGGGCCTAGGCACTGGATGCAGGCGAATGCAGGTCTTTGAATGGGATTTGTTTCACAGGCGCATTGCTGACGGATGGCCTTCAACGGAAGTTGAGAGGACATCAGACAGAAGCTGAGCAGAAAAAGCGAACTTTTCCTGAAGGAAGAGCTTAACCAGGCGCCGCACTAGAAACGAACTGAAGGGTCAAGACATGCAAGTCAACGGTGGGAAAGAACTGGGGAATCTGGTGGGACCGCCTCCTTATGTACTACGTCTGACGTCCGGGCGGAACCGACGTTGGAGGCGGTCCCCGCTGAAGACTGCTAGCTAGAAGATTTCCGTGGGGTCCTGACGCCTGCCGGCTTCAGTCCTAATGGTGTTACCTGCTGCAAGAGCTGTATCTTAAAGTAAGATCTGAATGCTTTCTGCCCTCTCCTGAGGAAGCAAAGCTCTTACCACTACTGTATTCAGTTCTGCACCTATGAACTGCAGAACCTGCACAGGGGTCAGGACTGACTTTCTGGTATTGCGAAGGAATCCCAGGGACAGCAGCATATCCTGGGTTACCTGAAGGTGGTCTGACACCTGTTGGTGGGATTTCCCTATGATTAGCCAATCGTCCAGATAAGGAAAAATTGTGACACCCAGTCTTCTGATGTGTGCCACTACTACTGCTATGCACCTGGCAAAGATCCTTGGTGCAGAGGTAAGGCCAAAGGGAAGTGTTGAGAACTGGAAGTGGCCTGAGAGGAGTCTGAATCAGAGACTTTCTATGTGGCTCCCTTATGGGACTATGGAAATATGCATCCTTTTGATCCAAGGGTCTACCCATTCCCCTTTTTGCAGAGTTGGCAAAATCATGGCCATTGTGACCATTTTGAACCTGGGCTTTACCAGGTACCTGTTTAGCAGTCTGAGGCCTAGTATAGGCCGCCACTCTCCATTCTTTTTTGTTGTTAGGAAATATCACCCTTTCCCTCTTTGGTTGTGGGGGACAGGCTCCACTGCTTTTGCCAGCAGTAGGGTCTGTAAGTCCTGCTCCAGTACTTTTCTTTCTGAGAAGGGAGCTGGTGCAAACTGTCTTAACCTTGGAGGAGGAAGGGACTTGAAGCAAAGGGAGAGACCCTGACTCACTATTTCCAGGACACACTTGTCTGTGGTTATTTCTAACCACTCCTGGGAAACAGTGGTTGAGTCTTCCTCCTACAGGATGTGGAGAGGCAGCCTAAAGGGAAAAGTCAGGGGTTCTGTTTTGCTTGCTGCTGAGGCTGAGCAGACTGAGAACCCCTTCTACCTCTAGCACTGTAAAATCCAGTCTGCTGAGGTACTGCTGCTGGGAAACAGCCAGTACCTGAAAGAAAGGCCTCCTGAAAGAGGACCTGCCCCTGCCTCCTCTAGAATAAGACGAAGTTGAAGTAGAAGGCCTGTCTCTGGTCGAGTTGCTCCTAAAAGTAGCTTTATATTCATCTACTTTTTTCATATACGCCTCAGTCTTGGCACCAAAAAGAGAGAGTGGCCTTCGATAGGAAAGTCCATTGCCTTAGTTTGGGTGTCCTGGGTGAGGCTGGTAGCCCTCAGCCAGGCAAATCTTCTTAGAGCAATGGTACCAGCCATCCAGCTTGCAGCTGTATTATTGGTGTCAGCTGCCATCTGAAATTGGTATTTGGAAGTCTCCAAGCCCAATTTTGCTGTGTCTAGCAGCTCTGACACTGTTAAAGAGGGGTTAGCCTCAGCATTGTTCACTACTGAATGCCAGAGAGCTTTTTGATAAAGGGCTGCATAGGCCTGATAGCTGGCTTGATAAATCGCCAGGGATGCCGAAAGGTACCCCTTTTTTGCCATTCCGTCTGCACCTTTCTAATCCTCAGGGGTGAGAGGATAAGGGAGTTTTGGCTTTCTCACAGGCAGCCTGCTGTACAGTACCCTGGAGGTCTGGGTGACTAAAAAGAAACTCGGCACCAGATCTTTCTAACTGATATTTCTTGTCACACTTTTGTCTGTGGGTGTGACTGCATTGGGAGCCATTAGGATTTCTAAAATATCCTTCTTCAAGAATTTGTAGATGGGCAGAAGGAGCCTTTTTGAGGGTGTCAGCCCCATAAGTGCCATGTATTGTGCCTCCTCTTCATCCTGGATCTCTTCAGCTGTTTGTAGATCCACGATCTCTACCATTTTTTTAACAAAAGAAAAATGGGAAGAGAAACCCTCTGAGGGTCTGGGAGGGGAGCCAAAATCCTTTTCTGGTGACACCACAGGTTCAATTCCCTCCTCATCTTGGTCATCCTCCTCATATGCCACTGCAGCAGTAGGCAAAGGAGGGGTAACAACAGCTGCTTTTTCAGCAGTAGTAATCACAGGCTGCTGAGGGGGTAATAAACCCTGCAGCACCTAGTTTAAGGCGAATGCCTGTGTCAACTCAGCAGGAGAAGGAGCATTAATAGGCACCTGAGGGACTCCTTGAGGCATTTCAGCTAGGGTGTAAGTATGTTTGGTTTTCTTAAATTTTTTGGCAGGCACTGGGGAGTCAGTCGGTTGATAGCCTCTCTTGCCAGAGCCCTCACCTGTATCAGGAATAGATTTAGAGGCTCTGGAAGGAACTGCCACGGTCTTAGAGGGGGGTGGACTTGTTAGAGCCCTTAAGCTTCTCCCTGCATTTTTCCACTATCTTAACAGGGAAAGACTTACAAATATCACAGTCTTCATTGAAGTGCTATTGCCCAAGGCAGATCAAGCAAAGATCATGCTTGTTTGCCTTGGAAAACACCTCTGAACACTTCAAGCAATTTTTGAACCTAGGGGGTCCTGTTTTCTTTTTAGGCTTGTTCGACATTGTAGAAAACAGGAACCAGTAACCGACCAAAAAATAGACTAAATTTAAATATTTGCAGTCCGTTTCAATACAATAACAGTCGGTTCAGGAACCGATAAAGTGAAAAAACTATCGCTTTTGATCAGATCCGGAACCGAGAAACCGCTGAGGAAAACCGATAAACCTCGTTTCAAAAGCAGTTAAAATTAAATATAATTAAAGAATAAAGTAACCGGAACCCTCTAAAAAGGTTCCGATTAAATAAAAAAAGAAGGTCAGTTGCCCCTCGGTTCAGAGGAACCGAGAGGAACCAATAAATAAGTTTAAATGTAAAACTAATGAGGTATAAACACTAAAAAACAATGACACTAGTCGATAATGAAAAATAAAACAAAAATACTTAAGTTTTTTTGCTCTATGCACTACAGGAATCGGTCTTGATTGAGAGAGATCTCCAGGGCATCTGAACTTGGCAGCAGAGAGAAGAAATCTGAGGTAGAATGTAGGCAGTTGACACTGGGCAGTTTGAAAATAGATGCACTAGCTAAACATTCCATGATTGTATGACCACTCATTTGTATGACCACTCAGGTCCATCTTGTAAATGAGCTTTGCTCAATGATGTTCGCCTGAATAAATAAAGATTTTGATTGATTGATTTTGATTGATTGATTGATTGATTAGCATAGCATTCTATTCTCTCTGGGGCAGTGCCGACTTAAGGGAGCACTGCAAGAGTAATAATATTAGTGGATTCCTGGGATTAGAATTTGCTGACTACCCGGCAAAGAGCAAGCCAAATTAGTCACAAAAGGCAGACAAGATACTGCTAGGGATCATAGCGGAGCTCAAGGAACAACTGGCGGTGTCACTTGTAATATGTTGGGACTATATCCTGACAGCTGTGGTGCCAGAGGATCGAATAGTGGCCAGTGTGGTCCTAGTCTTCAAGAAGGGGTAAGGTCAGACCCAGGACAGTCAGCCTAACATCAGTACTGGCAAGTTCCTGGAAGCCATTAGCAAGGACAAAATAATAGGAGTATTTGGCTGAGGCTAAGATTCTTGCCCAATCTCAGCAAAGCTTTCTGAGGAGAAGATCATGCCAAACCAACTCGATCACCTTCTTCGAGGTGGCAGCCAAGGAGATGTACAGGGGCAGAGCTGTGGACAGAGTCTTCAAGGACATTAGCAAGTCCTTTAATACTGTGGCACAAGAAAAGCTTCTGGGCAAGGAAAAGAAGTGCCATATACATAAGACATACACAAAATGGACCACTTACTGGCTTAGGGGCAGGAAGCAGAGGGTGATGGTAGATGGCACTACTCTGAGTGGAAAGGAGTACTCATCCGCATCCTTCAGGGATCAGTTCTGGGGCCAATCACAGATGACACTTAGCTGGCCAGGATGGTGCACTAAAGTTTAAGAGGACCTGGACAAGCTGGGCAACTGATCTGACTCTGGGAGCCACAGATTCAATATAGCCAAATGCAAGGTGCTACATATCTTGAAGAAAAAACAGAGGTAGGACCTACACACTGAGTGGGGTTACTCTTGTTTTTTGATTGACTGATTGGTTTCTTTATTTATAAAACAGCGCCTTTTTAGAACCAAGGCACTTGTACATAGAAATAAACAAACATCGCACTTTAAAACTACCATAGCAAACAAAACATTAAAATTCAAAAACTTCAGATAATAAATACAAAATGAATCAAATCAGAATACATTAAAATAAGTCTAAGTAGGCTGGCCCGGTAACACTGAGGGTTAAGGCACTGGACGCCACACCTCGCACCAAGCCTGCGAGCCGGGTTCGGGAACAGACTCGGACCACCGGGGGTTGGTCGGGAGGGAGAAGGATCGAGCGCCCGACAGCTTGCTCTCATTCTCCGGGGTGGGATGTGAAGCTTTCCCCACCACTACAGTGCCACCTACTGGGGAAATCGGGGGATGTCGGTGCGGTCGGGGGACGCCACAACACAAGGGTTGACGCTGGCAGAGGACTAGAGCAGACGTACGTCTCTGTGTACGCCTGACTTCATGTTCTTCATTGCACGCCAGCATCGGAGACTAACATGGAGGAAAAACATCCCTCCACACCTACTAGGTGACGACCTCTCGTGCAAGTTCGCCACCCACTGACAGGAACAAAGCAGACCCCACTGTGCAGGCTCATTCCTCAGGGAAAAAACGCTGAGGAAGGTAAGAGGGATCTTCCTCACCTCGCTCGGTGGGTTATCTGGGCCATCAAGGGTCTCAGGGAGCTGAGCTGGGGCACTCTAGGAGCAGACTTTGCGGGTCGGCAGGGTTGGTGTGTGAAGCAACATGGGGTCTGACTGAGTGGAGAGTTGGCGGGTAGAGGCAAAGATAAATAATAAGTATAAAAAAAAAATAAGTCTAAGTATACTAGACTAAGTATCAGTTTTCACCAGAAACTGGATAAGATAAGATAAGCTAAATAGATGTGTTTTTTAGGGCTATCTTAAAACTCTGGACAGTCAGACACTCTTGTACACGATGAGGTAGAGAATTCCACAGGGTCGGGGCCACGAAAGCAAAAGACTGGGCCGCTGATGATTTCAAACGAACCCTGGGAAACTCTAGCAATCCCTCGTCGGTGGATGTTGCAGTCAAGGAGAAAAAGGACCTGGGGGTCATGATGGACAAGTGGCTAAAGCAGGATAAGAAGCGGCTCAGAGGTAATTTAAGGAAGTATTTTTTCACAGAGAGGGTTGTGGATGCATGGAACTGCCAGGTTGTGGAGTCAAAAACAGTGGTGGAATTCAAGCATGCATGGGACAGTCATAAGGCAATTCTAGGGGGTGGGGGTAGGAAGAAGTAGGCTGCTGGTTAACTAGGAACTGCAGCTTATCCAGTAGGTAGGGGAAATGGGCAGACTGGGTGAGCCAAGCGGTCCTTATCTGCCGTCAAATTCTATGTTTCTATGTGCTGTAGCTGTCTTGAGAGCCAGCGGAATGCTGGTGTGCATCAAAGGGGGGAGGTGACAAGCAGCGCAGGGGAAGAAATCCTGCCATTTTACAAGTCTCTAGTCAGGTCCCACTTGAAGTACTGCATGCAGTTTTGGACCTCCCAATACAAAAAGGGCACTGAGGCAGTTGAGTGGGTACAGCACAGGCTGCCAAAATGATCAGGGGTATGGTGGACAAAAGTCATGAGGAGAGGTTGGAGGTCCTTCACATCTTCGTCCTGGAGAAACACAGGGGACATGATGTCAGTCGTTCGCATATTCAAGGGTACAGACAAGATCAACAATTTACTCACTGTAGTAATGTTGTTTCTTCCCAGGGATCCCTCATTATATTTACACGTAGCATCTACAGTAGCTCCATGGAGACAGATGACCCGGAGATAGAACCTATTTGAATTATGGAATTTAGAATCTTGGTTCTAACTCTGCAGCCACACTCCACTCTTGACAGTTGGTCAGATTTGTTTCTGTAGTCACATTGGAGCAGTGGGTAGTTAAACTAGCTACCAAAGGCTACCAAAACTTTCTACAATTTCTTTACCAAAATTGTTGAAAAATACCAATCAAATTGAAGAAGACATGTAAATATAAGAATCACAGAATTCTTTGAAAAATAATCTAACTTTACAGTTGTAGAGTAACTGCAACAGTAATGCTCAAGCAACCTTAGTGAAGGAGAACCGATTCTTCTGTGAACCCATTTTCAGGTTCCGGAAGGGGAGGTGGGGTTAAGGAGTGTAAATATAGCTAGAGATCCCTAAGAAGAAACAACATGACTATGGTGATTATTTTTTTCTTCTAACCCCAGGAATCCCTTACTTGATGTTTAAACCTAGCAGATTCTACAGCAGTACCTTGGGAGGCTGGGTCCAGAACCTATTTAGGAAAACGGTTCTGCAAGACAGCAGTTCCAAGGCTGGCATCCCTTCTGAACTGTAAGTCCAGACAGTAGTGCTTTGTGAAGGTGTGCAGTGTACTATTTTCCAGGTAGCTGCTTTGCAAATATTTAATGGGATGCCCCTTGTGGATGCCACAAAGGCAGAGGTACCCCTTGTGGTGTGTGCCTTAAAGCCTCTGGGTGGCATTTTCCCAGCTTTTTCATAGCAGAACTGAATGCAAGAGACTATACAGTGAGAGACAGACCGCTTGGTTTCTGGTTTACCTTTGACAGCCTCAACACAGGTAACAAAAAACTGAGTGTTTTGGGACCGGACATCTTTTGTCTGGGCCATGCAGACACCCAGAACACCTTTCAGGACAAGGCAGTGAAATTTTTGCTCACCTGGACTGGAGTGTTCTAGACAGAGCACAGGAAGGGCTACTGACTGGTTCAGGTAGAATTCGGACACCACCTTATGTAGGAATACCCTGTTGGTTCTAAGGACTACCTTATCCCTGTAAAGGATTATGTAATTTGACTCTGTGCAGAGGACCTACAGTTCACTTACCCTCCTAGCAGTGGTCATGGCAATCAGGAGTATGGTTTTCCATGTGACATACTTCAGGGCAGCAGTGTCCAAAAGTTTGAACTGAGCCTCCATAAGATGAGAAAGGCAGATACGGAGATCCCATGGTGAGACTGGGTCCCTTACTAGGGGATACAAGTGACTGAGACCTTTAAACAACATTCTGAAAATGGGTTTTGAGACCAGTGACTTTCCCTTTCCAGTTGATATGTAGACTGACACTGCTGCTAGGTGCACCTTACTGCCGAAGGCCTCAGACCTAGAGACTACAGGTGTATCAGGTATTCCAGGACTATAGGCAACCCCACCTCTATCAGGATTATCCTTCTGGGGGCACACCAATATGAAGATCTCTTCCACTTACAGGAATATGCTTTCCTGGATGCTGGTTTCCTGGAAACTTTAAGCACCTTCAGGAGTTCTTGTGAGAGATTGAAGCCAGAGTATTTTAACTCTTCAAAAACTATGCCCTCAGGCTTAGTGTCCTGGGGTTTGGGAATGTTATCCTGCCCTGGGATAATGTCAGCGTATCTCTAACCTGGAACCTGGCCCATGGAACTACAGCTGTGGATGTGGCCATGTGTCACAGTAATTGCAAGAAATCCCTTGCAGGTCTTGTTTGGCCTACTGTGAAAGACTCTGCTGTAGCTATCAAACTTAAAGATGCTACTCTGGTCTGCAGGAGGAAGGTTTTCCCCTGCAGGGTGTTTAGCTCTGCACCTATGAAGTCCAGAACCTGAACAGGTTCTATTTGAGATTTTTGCAGATTTATTAAGAATCCCAAATTCTCCAAGGTGCTTTTTATAGTCTGAACTAATTATCTCTTGTTCTGTTTTCCCTAAGACTAGCATGTCGCCCAGGTAGATAAAAAACACCACATCTTACCTTCTCAGGTGTGCCGCCACCAAGGTCAAGCACTTTGTTAATACTTCTGGTACTGACGTGAAGCCAAAGGGAAGAGCTGTGAACTGGTACTGGCAGTTCCCTAGCCTGAATCTGAGATATTTCCTGCAGGGAGGCCTGACTGGGATATGAAAGTAGGTGACTTTCAGATTCAGTGATCCTAGCCAGTGCCTTGACTATAAAGATGTTATCACTATTCTCAGTGTAACCATCTTGAATTTCTCTTTTTTTTATATGCTTGTTCAGATACCCAAGATCTAAAATGGGTTGCCACTCCCCATTTTTCTTGTGGGTCAGAAAGCAGCTTGAGAATGGACCCTTTCCCCACTTACAGGCAAGGGACCTTTCAACAGCTTTCGCTAACAATATTTTGTTAACTTCTAGTTTCAGCAGAATTCTTTCTGTGGGGAAGAAAGCTGGAAAGCTTTTGAGTTTCTGCAATTTTGAAAATCTTCTGAACTGCAGACACAACCCCTAACCCACTACCTCCAGAACTTACTTGTCTGTGGTAATATTTACCCATTCTTGGAAGAAGTGGGACAGCCTTCACACCACTGGCAGTGTTTGGGTGATCTGGGCAGAACTGTCAGGGGTTTTCTGACGGCTGGGGCTTGGGCATTGGTGGTGCAGCAGTATGCTTGGAGCCCCTTCTGCCCCCTTCCACTACAGTAGCCTCTTTGTGGCTTGTACTCATAAAGGGCGTACGGAGTATATGCTCTTGGGAAGCATCCCCGGTTTCTGCCTCCCATAAGGTCTATAGGAGGTAGAGGTCTTTTTTTTTCTCACAGTTACTCTTCTAAATGGTTTCGTATTCATCCATTTTTTTTATGTATGCCTCGGTTTCACCACCAAAAAGTGAATTTCTCTCAAAGGATATATCCATAGCATTAGTTTGAGTATCCTGGAAAAGGATGTCAGTCCTTAACCAGGACAATCTTCTTAAGGACACTGCATGTCCTCCAGCAGCAGTGTCATTAGTGTCCGCAGCAGTGTGGAAACGGTATTTAGTGGCATCTAGTGCTGATCATGCTGTGGCAATTAAGTCCTGTGCCAGCTCACCATCTGCTTTATCAGTAAGTGGCAATACCATGTTACACAATGTTTTCTGTCACTGTGCTATCTGTGCTGAATAAGCTGCCTGCCTGATCAGCAAGGAAGCTGAGGTACAAACCTTTCTGGCCATAGCAATCAATTTCTTGGAGTCCTTTTCAAGGGGCTATGCAAACATGGAGACTTCGGCTCTCTCGCAAGCAGCAGCCTGGACTACACCTTGATGATCAGGGTGGGCATACAGATATTCCACCCCCTGCCTGTGCATCTGATATTTTCTTTCAATCTTCACAGAAATGGCTTCAGCTGAAGTAGGTGCAGACATGATTTTTGATATGGCCTTTTGAAGTGATTTATGTAGGGGGACCAGCAACCTCACTGCAGATGCAACCCCCATTATATCTATAAATTCATAAATTCATCCTCCTCCTCCATTTCTTGTGGTGGAGATGTTGAGAGTATCAACCATGTGTCTGATAAATTAGATAAAAAAGACAAGTCCTCATTATACTTTGGAGGAGAGCCAAAGTCTCACTCAGGTGCAGCCTTTGATTCCACGGGGTCATCTCCTCCTCTTGTACACATTACTCTTCTTCCGCCCATTCTGCAGGCAAATAGGTTAGAGCCTGAGCCTGGAGATGAGGGGTGACAGTAACATTATTTTTTCCCATGGGTTGGATAGCCTTAAACAACTGCCATATCTCTGATATATCCTAAGATGAGGGCATTTTTTGTGTGTTATCTGCGTGCTCCTTTCTCGGTTCAAGTGGATGGAGTGACATTTTTTTCTTTAAGTTTCTTCTTAGCAGGCACCATTTCCAGCGCCTGTTCTGAGGCTTTTTTTTTTTTTTTTTTTAACTTTTTATTGATAGAGTTTATGCGAATACATCACACTACAAAGAACTGCACAGTGCCATACTACGTAGAGTAAACAGCATTAAAGAGACATTCAGATTTGTGATCCACTGTAACTTTCGGTATAAGATTGGGGGAATTCCATGTAGCAATACGCTATCTAGTACCACAATATCTATATATCATATGGCCATTTACTATTAATGCCTATAATATGGCAATAAGCATTTAATGGGTTCATTAAGAAAACTAACAACCGGGCACTATTGCCGTTGATTAATAATTACTCCTTTGTTTCTTAAATATAGGATAAAGTATGGGGAGAAGTGTGTTACGAATTTAACTTACACACGAGTTGTTGGATGGCACATAAACCCGGTGACAGGGGTTTATGAAGTGCCATCCAACAAGTGTGTCAGTTGAGCTATTACACTTCTCCCATATTTTATTTTATATAATTGAAGGCTCCGTTTTAAATAAACAGAGCGTGAGCTCCAACTATCCCTGTTTCACAGAAAAGTACTGACGAGAAAACACTTACTTCTCTGCATTACCTCAGTTTACCAGTGAGCCTAGAAGCACAAGAGTGTGTTTGGGATGGAGGTAATGCAGAGAAGTAAGTGTTTTTCTCGTCAGTACTGTTTGGGAAACAGGGACAGCTAAACTCTGTGACAAGGACAATTTAACGTTGCGCTATGTTTAGTCTCGGCGCTTTGTTGTTCAAAGGAGTTACAGAATGCCGTAACACCTACTCAGGTGTTACAGCATTTAACACACGGTTTTGGCAATGGGAGAAAACAGAGACCATTAATTATGCTACAATAATATCTCCCAATAGGCTCCGTCAGCCCACATAAAAAGTAAAAGAAACATAAAAGAAATATGGGAGAGAAAAGATCATGTAGAATTGGCTAAGCCAGCATTTCCCAAAAAGTTTGCATTTAGTTATGTCTTCTCAGTCCAGGCTTACTACAAGAGAGCTTCCACTGGACGTATCATAATGTTCAAATTATCCAGATCGACTGTCCATTTGATCAGTTATTTTATGCCTTTTAACAAAAATTCAGACCTGATAAGATACACTCAGTTCGTTTCCACGGAGGCAGAAAAACCGCAATGCTTCAGAAACAGTCTAATGAAACATAGAACATAGAACGGTTATAGTTCTAAAGAACACAATCTCATTCAGCCAGACCATTTTCAAGTGTCTTCCACTTCTGAATCCGATGAGGGGTCTCTCTCCTGGACTGCTCTCTCGAGTTCCATCTTCTCGACCAGTTTCATGGTCTCCTTAGGCTCCGTATATATATAAGCCTTCCTTCTGACCGTAACATGTAGTTGGGCCGGCATCAGTAAATTGTTAGGGACCTCCAAAGCCTGTAACTGCTTCCTCACCCCGTTGGATGCCTTCCTCTTTATACGGGTGGAATAGGAGAGATCCGGAAAAAAGAGTATTTTTGTGCCTTAAACCTCAATGTTGTACTGCTGCTGAACTGCTCAAAGGATGCGGTCTCATACAGTTACAGAGGAAGTAAGCAACATTATAGTTCGAGCCAATTCTGTGGACATCAATCTCTGAATGTTGACCCTATAAGCTCGTACAATTTTGACCATTTAGGTCCAGACCAAGAGTCTCCAACAGCCAGGTGTATAAGTATAAAGGCAAGTCTTCACCTTCTGTGCCCTCCGGTAGTCCAAGAATTCGTACACTGGCAGCACGCATTAAATTTTCCAGATGCTCTAATTGAGATCGGAGCAAAGCCGGCTCCTTCACACAGGTGGTAGCTGTAGCTTGAGCCCACTGCGAAGATTTTTCAGCATCATGCACAGTCTCCATTAAGCCATCCAGTTTCTGTTCTACTGTGAGCAAGCGGGTATTATACCCATCCATTTTTTCATTTATCCTCTGGACTGTTTTAGTTAAGTTCATCACCGACGATTGCAGTGACTCCAGGGTTGCTGGACCAGGCTCCCCACTTGTAGCTTCCGCTGGTGGGAGGTTTGCAGGAGAGGGTGGAGGTCTGGAGGCCCCGCCACGTGGGGCAAATAAATTAGGCTTTGAGTCTGTATTTTTCCTCCCATCTTGGTAGATTTGATATCTCTGTAATCAGCTGGACATGAATTAGCAGGTCAGTCAAAAATTATATAAAATAAACTCGTTTTTGTGTGCTGAAAAGGGAGCTCTCTGGAAGCACATCTGTTCAGCTGGATAGTTGGCCACGCCCCTCTGTTCTGAGGCTTTTATTTTCATTTTTGCCATCACTGGATCCAGGGTTCCCCCTTTTGAGCACCCTGATGTCTGATCCATCTTTATCATGCCTATCAGACAGCTGAGCAGCCTTATCTTTTCCTTGTCATCTTTTACAGTAACTGTTGCTGTACGTGAGGAGATGGACCACTCTGGTGTGTGCTTTCCACCATCACTGGGAACTCCCTCAGAGCCTTTTTTTATTATTTTTTGGTGACAAGGAGGCAGACTGAAAATCCATAATTTCTTTAACTTTTTTGGCCCTTTTCTTTATGGTTTTAGGCAAAAAATAAGACAGGACTCACAATTAGTAAAGTTGTGGTCTGGACCAAGGCACTTTAAACAGAGTTCACAGCAGTCTGTCCTTGCCAGGAGCTGGAAACACTTTTTTTTTTTTTTTTTTTTTACAGTTTTTTAAACCTGTTGGCCCCACTGGTCTCTCAAGCATACACATTTAGACAGATCCTAGTTTAAAATAAATCAATTCCCCACATAGAAACTGTAGTATAAGTGCCCAACAGCAAAAAAAAAAAAGGCTCTTCTAACAAAAAAAAAAAAAAAGTTGAAGGTCAACTCACGCTTGCTGTAACAGGAAATTGATTAAGGTGATAGGGCACAGGCAGGAACAGAAAGCAAAAACAACCTGCTTTCTCCAAGGCCCTGTCCACACTTGCGATCGTGGGAGCATAACGGTTTCTGAACTGGTTTAGTGCTTATTGTTACAGCCAGTCCACACTATTCAGAAACCATGTTCTCACAAGTTTTGCTCCCGCTTGTCTCACGTCCACATGCCACTGCTCCAGCTTGTTAAGTGATGGCCACCATGTCCGATTCAAGCAAAGTAATGCACACAATCTCAAAATGCTTCCCTAGGTATTACTGCTGGAATTTCCAGCAAGTTGTAGGCAACCTCTATTTCTGTTTACGGTAGCATTGGCAACCTATACTGGCAGCACCAAAATTGGCAGTGGCAGCACCTAAAGCATAAACTGTCCCTAAATTGTGACTACCAGTCTACTAGGCTGGCTAGCTAGCACACGAGCACACACAGAGGTCTGGATGGCACCCTGTGTTATGCTGGATTTCTGCTGTCATTAACGGGCATTTGAATAGCCCACTTCAGAGCCCGTCCAGGTTTGTGATGCTCTATGCCGCACTCCCTCATGGGATGCCTGATGGGGCCTTGGAGGACCAGCAGTGACAGCATGGAACGCTCCCCCATCCGCACTGGTGAGTTTTCTGTTTTGCTCACAGTTTTGACAGCCAACAGGGTGTACTACCGATCTTGAGACTACCTTCCATCAGGTCTCAAGATCGGTTACTAAAATGCATTGGGTACCATTACCAGTGTGAATGCAAACCATTTTTAACATGTTCCATAACGGCTGTGACCCACGGTAACGGTACACACAGGTGAGTGTGGACAGGGCCTAATTGTAAATCAAGAAAAATGAAACCACTATAAAAATAAGTCATCATCATAAACTTTATTTGTATGGTCAAAGCCCTTTACAAAATAATTACATAGTTAATTCATACAAATACATACAAAGTACAGTATGAGACAAAATCAATAAAAATTGCATCAGGATAAGACACTCCCAAGTACATATTCTGTAAAACTTAGAGGAAACATTGAATACATGGATTATGTCTATTCATTTAATTTACTTAGCACCTGAGGTCCAGCTTTCAGTACATTGTAGAATAAATACAGTGCCAAAAATAATGTGGATACCCTATAAATTAACCTCAGTTATTCCAGTAATTGGATAAAACTAATTTATCATATCTGTGTCTTATAAAAGAAATGCCCCTTAGATGGCATGCTATTCTGTTTGTAATTTGTTCATCCTGTACAGTGAGCATTATAAAACGAAAGTATTCTTGTCACAGGTTTGTAGTGAATTCCATATGGGTTGTAACCAATAGATCTTCTTTGAGGCAGTCCCCTGCAGCAGGTCATAACACATGGGATTACAGCCACAGGCATCATTTCCTCCAGATGACTTCTCAGTAGTCGACCCTGGACCTCCCATTAGCACTACTACATAGTGTCTACCTGGTAGGTATAAAAGCGAAAGGTCCCAGCTACTCCTCAGTTCATTTCAACTGTGACCTACATGCAACAAGTCCTCCTTCAGAGCTCTGCTTACCTGTTGTCGATGAAGACTTCTACCAACCAAAATTTACTACAAGTTCATATACTAATGTCTTCAGATCCCTTATTCCGAAGGTGTTCCTGTGGTCACAGAATTGCTAAGAAAGACCTCCACGAAGTCTGTGTTCGTTGCTTTGGTCCTGGACACGACTCCAGGGAGTGTGTCTTCAGCAACAGATTCAACAAGGCTGCAAAACGACGAAGGCTTCAGCATCTCCGTGAGGTCCTCAGGGAGCAAAAGGTCACCCTCCTGGAGCAGCAGCAATGCTCCACAACTAGAAAATCCTCAACGTTGTCCTCAGGATCTCACCGCTGTACGGGTGACCTCTCCATGTTGATGGCACAGGGTCCTGGCAAGAAACATGCATCCAAGACAAAGCATGTTTCTGCTGCTCCCTCGTCGTAGATGAAGGCTTCTACTCAGACTGATGGTTCTGGGCGACTTCAATGCCTGGGTTGACGACGAATCTTCGCTTTTTGGACAACACTTCCTCCAGTTGATGACATCACTGGGCTTCACACAGGTTGTTTCCTCAGCTACCCACAATGGTGGTCACTATCTTGATTTGGTCTTCCTCCTGGGGATCGAAGCCTCTGATTTTGGGGTGAAACTGGTTGGTTGGTCTGATCATTACACCGTGAGGTTCAATTTCTCTACCCCCCTGAGTAGGTCTGCCCCTGTGGAGTTGGTCAGTTACTGCTCTTTGAGGGATGTGGTCCCTGAAGACCTGGTGGCGGTGATTGACCTCTCGGTGTTCGGTGAGACCAGCACCAATCCAGCGCACTTAGTGGTGGCCTATAATAAGGCTATTACCTCAGCTCTTAATCGGATTACTCCAGTCTGTGTTCGTCCCCTTCTGCTTCGCCCTCAGACCCCATGGTTTGATGGGTCGCTGAGGGAGATGCGGAAGTTGGGACGCAGGTTAGAACGTCGCTGGCATAAATCCGCCTTGGATACCGACCATCTTATTTTGTTAGAGCATTATCAACTCTATCAATCAGCGATCTCCCATAAGAAGGCAAAATTCCTGTCCAGGGAAATCGCTGTTGCAGGAAACCGACCGGCTCAACTGTTCCGAACTGTGGACAGGATGAGCAACCCAGCCTGTCTGCAGCTCCATCGAGTTTTATCACAAACTGAGTGTGATGAGATCGCCGATTCTTCATGTAATAAGGTAATGGCACTGCAGGAGTTTCGTCTCGGCCTCATTCTAAGGGAGATATGGTTGGTCAGTGCCGGTCACCATGCCCGATATTTCCTGGAGTACCTTTGACCTACCAGATTTCGTTGACATTATGAGGATTGTCCAGGGGATGCGCCCCACGTGCTGTAGTTTAGACCTGGGCCCTACTTCCCTAATTTTGGGTTGTAGTGATGTCATAGGCCCGGTCTTAGTTCAGATTGTCCGGTGCTCCCTGGAATCGGATGAGTTTCCTAGCTCCCTGAAGGAGGCGGTGGTGACACCTCTTCTGAAGAAAGCTTCTTTGGACCCAGAGTCTCTGGCGAACTACAGGCCTATCTTGAAACTTCCTTTTGTGGGAAAGGTTATTGAGAAAGTGGTGGCTGGAGAACCATCTATCCATCCATAATTTATACAAACCTCTCCAGTTGGGTTTCCGTAAGAGGCATAGTACTGAGATGGCTCTGGTTCGGGTGCTCAATGATCTCCTGATGGCGAGAGATCGGAGGAACCGTTCTATCTTGGTACTCCTTGATCTCTCTTCAGCTTTCGACACTGTCGACCATGGGGTTCTGCTCGAGCGCCTGAGGTTCATCTGTGGGCTGACGGGTACAGCCCTCAGATGGTTTTCATCTTTCCTCACCGGTCGAACTCAGAGAGTTGTCTCAGGAATATTTTCTTCCGAGTCTTTCTCTCTGCCTTGTGGGGCACCTCAGGGCTCGGTGCTATCCCCCATGTTGTTTGCAGTGTATTTGCTGCCCCTCGGAGACATTATAAGATGGTATGGGCTGAGGTTTCACTGCTATGCTGATGATACCCAGCTCTACCTGTCTTTCGCTCCCGACCAGGTGTGTGTTCTCTCAGTATTTAACAGCTGCCTCATGGAAATCCAAGATTGGATGAGTTCCAGTGGGTTAAAGCTGAACGCGGGAAAGACTGAGGTTTTGGTGGTGGACCCTGGTCGCAGGATAGAGGGGTTGGGGTCTGATTTGCCATCTGGTTTATTTCTAGGGGGCGAGCAGATCCTTACCTCTGAATGCGTGCGTGACCTGGGAGTGATACTTGACGATGGTCTGATCCTTCGCCATCAGGTGTCTGCAGTCATCAAGTTAGCCTTTTACCATCTTAGGAACATTGCCAGGATCAAGCACCTTGTTCCGTCCAGCGACTTGCCTGTCTTGGTCAACGCCTTCGGGACCTCGCGCCTTGACTACTGTAACTCCCTGTACCTAGGGCTTTCTGGGGTTGATATCTGCCGTTTGCAGCTAGTGCAGAATGCGGCTGCACGTTTATTGACTGGGGCTTTAAGGAGATCTCATATAACCCTAGTTCTGCGCGATCTGCACTGGCTGCCAGTTCAGTGGCGGATCACTTTTAAGGTAGGTTTGTTAACCTGCAAGGCCCTACAGGAACTGGGTCCGGACTACTTGAAAGAACTTCTGATTCCTTACACCCCATGCGTCAACTCCGCTCGGCTGATGAGGGGTTGCTGGAGATTCCGAGGGTTAGAATGAAGTCATCTGGGGCAAGGGCTTTTATGTTCATTGCCCCATCCCTCTGGAATTCTCTACCTCGTCAGCTACGGGAGTGCAGGACTGTGGAGAGTTTTAAGCAGGCAATGAAGACCTTTCTATGGGAAAAAGCATTTCCTGATTTTCTTTGATTTTATGCCTATTTATTGTTTAACTGAGTGTGTTGTATTTGTGAGGCGCTTTGATATTCTGAAAGGCGCTATATGGAATAAAATTATTATTATTAATTATAAAGTAAGTATAGAGAAGGCTGCCCCAATTACACTGTCCACTACACGATTGACGATTGTGGGCTCCTCTCTTCCCTCACCGATGGCTCCTCCATCAATGGTCAGTCCTGGGGTTATACTGCAGCTTCCAAAGCTGCCTCCCCCTTCAGTGCTGTCTGGCCATCATCCATTGACGATGGCTTCAGGCCCGTCAATGATACTACCATCATCGACACTGCCTTACAGCCTGTCGATGATCCGGTCTTTGACGATCCTTGCAGTTCGTTGACATTTATATTGTTGATGGCAGGGGATTCAGGCCCACTGACGATCCCATCATCGATGATCAGCCTTGCCTCACAGGACTTAATGCTGGTGCCCTCATCAATGATCTTGGGGTCATACACACACCCCTCGTCGATGGTGCCATGTTTGGTTCCACTGCCTGCTCCTATTCTGTCAGTGGTCCCAATTCACTCTGTCCAGTCTGCCCTGGCTATTTCCACTGGGCAGATGGCCATGACTGATGTCCAGGCTCTAATGAATACTATCCTGGACCTGACTCAGACCCCACACCCCCCTAAAGAGGGGTTGGCTGCAGTCTCTGCTCCCTCTTGGCCTCCTTCGGCTTAGCAGACAGCCAGCTCTTACCCTGTCTCCCCAGGTGTGTACACTCCGGACACAGACATGGAGGACCCTTTCCTATAGGACTGGGATCTGGGTGACCAGGAGGACAAGGATGGCATGGACCATGAGGATTCCCCTCAGTCCTCTGCCACCTCCCCTATTCAGGGGGAACCTACCCCTGAGCTCCCTTGTTCTCCGCCAGATAACCAAATGTTTTTGGACATTATGATCCACCTCCAGAAAATGTTTGGATTCCATGGCACTGGGCAGGATGCTTCTAGAAAGAAATTAGCTCAGTACTTGGGTGTGTCCGAATGCCCCTCTCTGGTCGTCCCCCCTTTGGTGGACACCTTTGAAGAGGCTATCTTGGCTGCATGGAAGCAACCTTTCAAGATTCCCTCCAATCCTCATTAAGGCTGATAGGATTTATCAGGATACGGTGGATCACCTCTATTTCATGTCTCCGCCTCAGGCAGACTCAGTGATGATCAATGCCGCACGTGATAGGTCCTCCAGGCCTCAGCACGAGTGCTCAGCCCCCAGATAAGGAATCCAAGAAATTGGATGTTATGGGAAAAAGGGGTTTTGCCTCGGCCACCTTATCTCTACGTATACTTAATTACATGGGACACCTCCTGAAATATCAGGAGGAAATTCTAAAGTCCTCCAAGGCAACAGTCCAGTCCAGGAGGAGCTGACAGTCAAAATGCCTAGTGTGGCAACTGTATGCCGCCACCTGCTAAGGGTCACTTAAGATGCTGCTGACACTACGGCTCATATGTCCTCTGCAGGAGTGTGTCTCAGAGGACGCGCCTGACTCAGGGTGTCAGGATTTTCACAGTACGTACAGTAATCTATCTTGAATGCTCCTTTTAAAGGGGTTCAGCTGTTCGGTCCACAGACTCAAGACATGTTGAAAGACTTGGGTCATACCCTTCAATCGCTACAGACCGTGTACTGTTCAAAAGCCAAAACAGCCTTTAGAGGCTCCTCGAGAGGCCGTGCCTACAAGGGCCATGCCACGGCTCAAAGACAACCTGCCAATAACAGAAAACGTCAATTACAATTGCCAGGTCCTAGGAATGCTCAGAAACCCGTTATGTCCCTGCTGCCCTCCCCCCTCCAGCAGGGCCATGGGACTAGAGACCCTACCGACGGCCGCCAGGGGCAGACTTTCCCGGCACCAGCAAGGGAGGCAAGCTATCTCCTCCGACCAGTGGTGCCTGCAATTGAACATGACAAGACACACATTGGAGTTCACAGAGATACCTCTTCCTTTGCCACCCAGGGTCTCTCGCTACCCCCCAGACCAAGCATTGGTCTTACGGACCAAGATAGATGCTTTGCTCTCAAAAAAGGCCATCAAACCAGTTTCCCTTCCTCAGAAGGGTGTGGGATTTTACTATTACTCTTTCCTGGTTCCCAAATGGATGGTGGATTTACGCCCCAATTTGGATCAGAGATGCCTCAACCTCTACATCACTTACCAAAAGTTCCAAATGGTGTCTCTTCCAACACTTCTCCCTTTGCTGAACATGGGAGATTGGCTTTGCTCTCTGGATATGAAGGATGCATACCTCTATATCATGATGCATCCAGCTCACAGACGGTTTCTCCATTTCATGTTTCAGGGTTATCATTACCAGTTCAGAGCCCTCCCTTTTGGCCTTTACTCTGCCCTGATGGTATTTACAAAATGCCTAGCAGTGGTCACAGCGGCCCTCCGTAGGGACGGCCTCTATGTCTTTCCCTACCTGGGCGACTGGCTCCTGAAAGCGTCCTCCAGCCAACAGCTGTTACTCACACTTTCTCGCACCCTGCAGTTGTTTGCCCAGGTGGGGACAGCAGTAAACTATCTGAAGTCCAAAATGGACCCTACAAAACACCTCCAATACATCAAAGCTATGTTAGACACCTCCGTGGGGAAGGTGTATCTGCCCATAGTTCGAGCGGACGCCTTGATTGCTTTGGCATGCAGATTAGAGTCCGGCAGATTAGTCTCGGCAAGAGACTACCTCCACTTCCTAGGACATTTGGCGGCCACGATACAGACAGTCCCAATGCCAGGTTAAATATTAGGGTCCTGGGCTGGCTGGTGGCGTGAGGGTTGAGGCGTGGGACGCCACACCTCACTCGTGACCCGGGTTTGGGAATGAGCCTGGGTCATCGGGGGTCGGCAGGGGAGGACTAGGATCAAGCATCTGACAACAGCTCTCCTAGCCCTGGGGAGAAGGGAGGGATGCATGCCGTGCTCTGCTGGTCCCTGGGGATGCCCGGTGGTACTGCAGTAGCATGGGTGCTAGTGGGGGGGGGGGAGCACGGCAGACATCTGCACATTAGTGCGCTGACGTCCTTGCATGTCCGTGCTTCCTGGAAAAAACAACAATGGAGGAAAAAGCAACACACAGATCCGCGGCAACAGTGGCCCGCGGTTTCGCGACGATGATGCCCCGGACATGTGCCGTAATGGTTCCGCCGGGCATAGGCCGGGGCCCCTTCACAGGCGGAGATGCATCTGCCAGCTGGGCATGGTGCTTCGGGGTCGGAGGTGGAACGGAGGAGCGGCAGCTGGAGGTAAGGCAGGACTGTGGTTGCAAGGGAAGGAGAAATTGTTAAATGATAAAAAAAAAAAATATTAGGGTCCTTCAGTGGTCCCTCAGAGTCCAATGGGACCAGAAGGAGGACAATTTCGATGCCCTGGTCCTGATGTCTTCCCCGGCTCTTCGAGCTCTGCAATGGTGGAAGTCCAGGCACCTTCGCTCCCTCCATCTCCATGCCTGGCTCTGAGGACATAGTCCTCTCGCGCTTCGGGGTGTCCCAAAAGTGGCAGAAGTTCTCTGGGCTGCTAGGAAGCAGTCTACTCGGTCTTCCTACTCCACGAAGTGGAAACGTTTCTCTATTTGGGCATCCACACTGGACTTAGATCCTTCTGAGTGTTCCCCTCAGCGCATCTTAGATTATTTGCTCTCCTTGTCAGAGGGTGGACTGAAATATTTCTCTGTGAAAGTCCACCTTTTGGCCATTGCCACATTTCATTTACCTGTGGGCAATATCCCTTTATCCCAGTTACCTTTGATTAAAACCTTTTTAAAAGGTATTCTGCACCAGCATCCCCCTATCTAGGATCCAGACCCCGTGTGGGATTTGAATTTTGTGCTTGAAAAATTGACTATGAGTCTATTCGAGCCCACGGAATCTGGCAACCTCCGTTATCTTTCTTGGAAAACTATGTTTTTGGTTGCCATTACGTCAGGCAGACGTGTCTTAGAGTTGCACACACTAATGTGCAAACCTCCATACCTACAATTTCATAATGACCAGGAGTCTTTACGCACTAACCCGTTGTTTTTCCCAAAGGTTGTTTCCGAATTTACTGTAAATCAGACCATTCAATTACTAGTGTATTTTGTGGAGCCTACGAATCCAGGGGAAGCCCTGATTCATACTCTCGATGTGCACAGCACATTGAGCATTTACCTTCTCTGCACTTCACAGTTGCGAAAAACTGAGCAACTTTGTTTCTTTCGTCCCTGGAAACCAGGGCGTTAGGGTTTCAAAGCAGTGCTTGTCCACATGGTTGACCAACTGCATTACATTTATCTATGCAAAATACGAAAAACCTCTCACAGGGGTTGTAAAACCCCATTCTACCAGAGGCATAGCTGCCTCTACGGCGTGTTTCCGAGGCGTTTCTGCCTTGGCTATTTGAGAAGCCGCCACGTGGTCTACTGTACATACCTTCACAAGCATTACAGTATAGACATCGCTTCTAAGAAGCGGACCATTTTTGGACGGGCTGTCCTACAAGGTCTCTTGTCCCAAGTCCTAATGATTCGCTTCCTTCTACCACTGTGTATAATAGCTGCTTGGGAATCTTCCCATGTGTTATGACCTGCTGCAAGAGATTGCTTCGAGGAAGATGGTACTGTTGCGTAACAACTTGCCGTAACATTAGATCTTCAAGAGTATGTCTTGCAGCAGGTCATGCAGCCCTGCCCTCCTTCCCCCTTGTTGTTAGTTCAGAAGGGTTCCTTGCTCCTGTCTTTTATGACCCCATGAGCTGCTGCCTTGATTTCCCTCCTTGGTTCCCATCGGAGGCCTAGGATATGTTTTCACATTCAATCGCCAGGATGGAAAAGAACGGAGGAGTAGCTAAGACCGCCCCCTTTTATACCTGCCAGACAGACACCATTGGTAGTGCAAGGGAGAGGTCCCAGGGTCGACTGCTGAGAAGTCATCGGGAGGAAATGACGCCTGCGGCTGTAATCCCATGTGTCACGACCTGCTGCAAGAAATACTCTTGAAGATCTACTGTACTTTCCTAGCCTTATTATACTACTTACAGGAAAACATCACATGAAAAATATCTTCTGGTTCAGAGTTTGAACAATCACAAAATGTGTCAGATGACTTCGTTAGTTTCAAATATCTGGCCTTTAGAATGTTAGACTGGAAAAGTTCCAGGCAATATTTAGTATATAACTTATAGTTCGTGTGATCAGTTATTACATCTAGGTAGTACCTGTAAACATGTCTATCATCATTTAGTATAGTCCACGGTGAGATTTTTAAATGTGATATCTTTTCTAAATCACTGAGTTAATGAAAATTAGTAATTCTATTTGTGACAGATTTCCTATATTTTAAACTAATCAAAATCCCCTTATCCATATATCTTTCCAGAAATTGTAGGTTATATAAACTACATAGATTTTCAATATTATTCAGCCACTTTGATTGAATACAACCAAGTGATTGCCAAGATATTTTTTCGGTTAAACATAAGTGTGGCAATCTCCAGTTATTCATTCTGGTCATCTTAATCCAGTAATTAATTTCTGTGGCATCAGCCAATGCTTTTGGGTTGATCATGCCCAATTCCCCTCTGACCAGGGCAGCTGAAGTGGACATACTTAGTCCCAATGTTGACTTATATAACTTACTAAGCGGGACTTCTAAGAAGTCAGTTTTATCTGAATCCCTTACTTCAGCCTGAAATACTATCTGGGAGTAGTATTTGGCCTTTATAGCTATCAACAAAGGACTTACAGAATTGCCCCCATCTTTATAATTACATTTTATTAATGAAACCACAGTTTGTTTTAGTTTTAAATTTAAGTGTTTATTATGTTTTTTCCAAGATCCATTATTAGAAAAGGTAAGTCCTAAATAGTTATATGAATTCATTGTGTTGAGTATCTTATCACTTATTCTCCAATTCAGAGTTTGCTTTTTGGAATCAAAAAAACAAAATTGTACTTTTTGACTCAGTCATCTTTAAGTTATGATTTTCTGCATATATCTTTTTTTTTGTAATATTTTTTTACCTCCTACGACGCTCCGGCGTCCGCCTCTCCTTTGGGCCCTCCTAGTAACTCCACTCCCCGGCCATCCTCTTCCCGAGCACTGCTCTCGTACCACATATCGCAGCTGATTCTCCGAGTTGTCCCAGCATAACCGATCTCCAGGCGGGTCCCCCTCCTCCAAGGGGGAAGGCACCAGGGGAAGGGGAAACCCCTGCACTCTATTTTTTCCTTACTGACTCGGGGGTGCTGCTGTGGAGAAGCAGGCTCCCGGAGGTTCGGAGGTGTGGAGATTCTGAGGCCTTCATCCAGCGGATGCCAAAGTTGTTTTCTAGCTTTCCTGGTTGTCCTCCTGCGCTGCCTGCGAGTTCCCGCCCCCACCGGGGCCGCTACTGAGCTGAGCTTCCCACCTGACCTACTCCCAGAAGAGAGGAGAGTCCTCCGGACGCCAATCCTCTCCTTCCTGGCCAGCCCCCGATGACCTGAGTCTGTTACTGAACCCGGGTCACCGGTGTGATTCAAGGTGTGGCATACAGCGCCTCAGCCCTCTGCGCCACTGGGCCAGCTGCATATATCTTTAATAAATTCAACTTATTTTGCAGGCCAGAGTATGATAATGCTATTAGTACCAAATCATCGGCGTAAGCCAACGCCGGGCAACACATATTACCAACCCGAGGTGAGTCCAAGATAGAATGTACCAATTGCACTAAGAGGTATCGATGTAGATGCAGAATAATACGGGTGCTACACGTATCCCTGCCTAACACCTTTGTTGGCCACTATAGAACAAGAAAGATGTCCAAACTTCCTCATTCTAATTTGGGCCCAAGTATCTGTGTAAAACTTCCTTATAATGCTAATTAATTTAGGCTCAATCCCCCATAAAAGTATGGTTTGCCATAGAACAGTTCTAAAGATGGTATCAAATGCAGAACTAAAATCTATAAAGGCAACTTACAATTTTTGTTTTCTCAAAACGACATATTTTTCATAAAGATGCATTAAGGCAAATATGTTGTCAGTAGTTATTATATCCAGAGCAGAATCCCGATTGTAGTTCTGATAGCCCTCCTAATTTCTCAACTTGTCCATTAATCTCGACAATATTATTTTGGAAAACATTTTTCCAGATATATCCTACAATGATATGGGTCTATACATCCTCGGATCTTTTTTGTCACCCTTTTTGTAAACTGAAATAATAATGGACCCTTTCCAAGAGTTGGGAGTGATTCTATTTAGTATACAAATGTTGAAATAGGGCAAGAGAATCTTAGTCCATAAGGATGGATGTAAAAATAAGTAGAAAAGTGGATTAATTTTAAAAAGTAGCCAAAAAAGAAAAAATGGTAGTTAGTAAGGGTAGTTTCTGGTTAATAGGAATCAATTGAGGACCGGAGAGACCAATGTGTAAAAATAACTCCCTAATAAATGTAAAGTATCGAGAAACAAACTTTAAGAATAACAAATAAACTTTAAATAAGACTTCTTAAAATAAATAACTGGCTGGAGAACCGGTAATACCGGAGTTGAGTTTGTGGCAACTGCTCCCTTCAGTCAGAAAAGCAACTCTAAATGCTAAATGTCCTGGCGGGAAATCACAGCAGTATAAAACAATTAATTCAGGTGTGGAGCTGGTCCTAGCAAAACTTGTACACTGTAGCTGAAGGATGGTGGACCACTCTGGAGCAAAAATATGCCACAACACAATAAATCTTTTCTTGACTCTTCTTTATTTACACCCCACAACGTTTTGCCAATGAACGTACAGCTTCCTCCGGGGACAGTCTATGTATATCTTCAAACCTCCTAAACTTGTGGAGATACATACAGATTTGGTCATTTCAAGTAATGGCATGTCCACCTAAACCCAAGGGAACTTATTTATTTTTATTTATTTAGTTTTTGTTTAAGTCTTTATAGCTTAACCTTTTTGGCTTGCCCATTTTAAACAGCTGAAGCGTGCCGTGAAAGTTCCCAACCACACTTCTGCAAGCTTGAAATGATCAAAGCTGCATGTATCTCCACAAGTTTGGGAGGTTTGAAGATATACACAGACTGTCCCCAGAGGCAGCCATAAGTTCATTGTCGAAACGTTGGGAGTGTATAAAAGAAGATTCAAGAAAAGATTTACTGTGTTGTGGTATATTTTTGCTCCAGAGCAGTTCACCATCCTTCATCTATGGAGAAACAGATCTTGCCAACTTTCAGACTGGAGCGTGGCTGCAGAGTTTGTACCAAGATAATAAATTCCCTGACTGGAAGAGGTTCTGTCTCCAGATCATCTGTCTCCATGGAGCTAGATGCTAAATGCAAACATCAAGTGTGGGATTCCTCGGATTAGAATCAACAGTCAGAGATGTTTAGCAAGTCTGTGCCTGTCGAAAAGAGAATGTCAAGTCACAGACACGGGTCCATTTCCAAACACTTTGCACCAGCAAGCTGTGATGGCGTATGGGGCCTCTGGTGTCTCTGAATGGGAACAGCCAAAGGAAGCATCAGGAGGGTGTCCAAGACAGACCCAGAAATGTTAGGCGGGGTGGCAGAAGATGAACAATGATAAAGAGATAAAATGTCATGTCATTTCAAGGTTATCAGTGTAACTGCTATGCTATTGCTCATATTTGTAAACTTGTAATGGTGATCTTAAACTAATACTGCTCATTTTGGTTTCCTCTGAGATATGATGTACTACCTCCTTCTCTGTGCTACTGCACCCCGGTCGTGCCTAAAAAGGCACTCGTTGCCATAGAACTCACCCAGTCAACAAAGATAAATAAATAAATAAGTACACCACATACACTCCAGCTATAATATAATTTAAGTGCTGTATGTTACCTTTCTTTCTTGGAACAACTTCAGTGTCCTTCTTAGGAGATGGCTTCAACATGCGATTGGCATATATATTCTTTGCATCCAGTTCTCTCTCTCGTTCCTATAAGCAGAACAGGGTTTTATTTAACTCCAAAAATTGATTAGCGTTTTGCTCATAAAAGTGCTAAAACATTGTGAAAATGCATAGCACTTGCCTCACTGTGTTTAACAAACATAACACTTCTAGAAAACCTATATAAATACTTTCTGTACAGTTAGTATTGTCCCAAGAAAAAACTGCTAATCAATTATTTAAAACCCTGAGACAATGCAGTTAGCCTGTTCTACTTTACAGATACTTGTGATATTTCTTTTCTATAGCAGCATGCCCTCAAATATAAAACACAGTCCTGAAGAAAAACACCAAATCTGCCAAAAGTACCTAGTCATTCTGAATGGGACAAGCAGCAAACAGCTCAAAATAAATAGATGTGCTGGTAAAATGTTCCATTTCCTGGTTGTTACAGCATGTAACTGTGACTATGGAGACAGAGGTTCAAATCCTGCCAGTGCCTTTTATCTAATGTGAGAACTTAAGCTTCATAAATGTTATTATATTCAACAAAATACAATAAAAATGATATATTAAATGCATATCATATACTGAATGCATATTATAAACAAATTAAAATAAATAATAAAATGCAAGATTCTGCATAACTGCAACGGTACTATACAGTGGTCATTGGATCTTGCATGTTAAGAATAGAGCAATGTCATGAATTCTTGCACGTTTCTGTAATCTGGCAATATGCTAGGTTTACTTCAGCAAATTTAGAAAAGGTTTCCAAACGGATTCAAATAATTAGAGTTTATTACTTGCAATAAAAACTTATATGTTCATTGGTTGCAGTTTTCCCCATAAATATTAGCCATTCATCCAATCCTGTTGCCCGTGACTCTTTCCATATCTGCTGACAGTAACTTAGTAAGAGTAAGACACGTCACAGCCACAAGGATACATGACTGCATTTCTTTGCTTACATAAAATTAGTCAGAAAGGGCACCTAAAATAAAGGCCATAGGATCAGGTGGAATCTTATATCCTACCACTAATAATCATACATCACAGACTTTATCCCAAATATTCTCAATGACAGGGCAGCTGCAGAGGGCGGAGGTCGGGGAACAGACCTCAGAGCAGCTAAGTGTTTTATTGTATTTGATTACTGGCTACATCGGGGGGGCTACAGCTGATGTGGGGCTGAACAAACGATTTTAGGAAGAGTTTCAGGGACTGGGAGGAAGCCAAGAGAGGGAGGGTGAGGGAGGGACTTGGACCAGGAAGACGGAGGTCACATGACTCAACCAGGCCTATCAGGTGGCCAGAGTCAGGCCTCTTTTAATAAGGTTCCATCTTTGTAGTCCTCAAAGGTGTGTCGCAGCTGCAGAGAGTAGAGGTCAGGGAACAGACCTCAGAGCAGCTAAGTGTTTTATTTACATTTGATTACTGGCTACATCGGGGGAGTTTATAGCTGATGTGGGACTAAACAAACTGTTTTAGGGAGAGTTTCAGGGTCTGGGAGGAAGCCAAGAGAGGGAATGTGGGGGCGCTGCTGAGCACCCAACATGGCGGCTGCTTAAATCATAGCTCCTGATTGGTCTTGGTTTAAAAGCTCAATTTTCCCAATCCACTGGACAGTTGACCACTCAAGAGCACTATAGCCTGTGTTGGAAGGGACATCGACCACAAAATGAGTCCGAAGAAGGATCACAAACACTCGGCTCAACACATCAAAGCCTTTCTTTCCACACCAACTACCTCGTGAGGAGCAGGCCTGGGCCCTACAGCACCAGCTGAGTTACGAACGACTGAGGCTCCTAATCCCCAGAACATGGCACTTCTGCACAAGATCCAGGAGAACGGTGAGGAAACTAATCGCAGACTGGCAGCAGTGGAATCCCGCTTTAAAGACCTAGAAGAAAAAGTGAGTGCAACTGAAACTGATGTTACTGCACTTAAAGCGGAGTCGGGACAATAGCAAACAAAAAATGCAACCTTTGTACAGGACCGGACTTTCCTCTGGGCTAAAACAGAAGCCCTTGAAAACGCAGAGACAACTGAATGTGCGTATTGTGGGCTTTCCACCACGATTTGCCTCTACAGCTGAGATAGTTTCACCAGATTAATCTTCATGGACCTTGCTTTACTGCCTGTTGAGTCGGGGGTTACAGTGGCTCGGGCCTTCGCTATCCCCACACGCTCCAGGAAGGGCTCCGGTGGCACACGTCCGCTGACTGCCATTGCAACCTTATCAAACTCAGAGAGCCAAATCCTGTTACTACAAGCAGCTAGGCAAAGGAGAGACCTGGTCTGGGAAGGCAATAAAATCGCCCTTTTTCCAGATATATCCTCTCAGTCGCAGACCAAGAAAAAGGCTCTCCAAATTACGGAAAAACTCTTCTCGAGAACAGCATTGAAGCTCAACTTTTGTTCCCTGTGAGGCTTCAAGTTAGGTTCTCTGGTAAAACACACATATTATTGGACCTGGATGCTGATAAAGCACTGGCCTCTAAGATACTGGACAATCAATCTCAGCAAAAGGCTCCTCTGGACCCGAGTTCCAAGTTGGACACTAATGACTGAACTCTGGATATTTCCTTATGATGTTACCCTTTACTGTTTCTATATGCGGGGAAGCAATGTCTATTTTTCTTGAGTATTGGATCTATATTGGAGCTTATATTACTGATAGGCAAGCCATGTTGGTATTAGTTCTGTTTATTGTTTATTCTCCTGCCTATTGAGGGGCTTTACAAATGTAGGGCAAATATTACCCCACTCAAATCGTGAACTATTTGCGAATTCCTTTACAATAACCTGTCTCCCTATCTGTTAGCAGGTCTGACATTTGTGGTATAGGTGCTAAGCAACTTTACTGAGTCCAGGCAACCTTGTTAAACCCTAGTTCTAGTCTCGTTCAGCAGGATAACCTCAGCCCTCCCAACTTAGATTCCTACGAGGGGCAGTAATAATGGTGTAAAGCTTCCATAGTTTAGGTTAGGTGAGAGTGTTACCTCCTACATTATTGTCTAGTCAGAGAATAATTTCCTAAGTATATTTGAGGCTGTTGATCACCTGTTCAGATTGAAGTAAAATACTGTATTCTTTTCACCGTATATCGACCTGTATCCGACTGTGATATGTATCAGCTGGTGGATAGTTTGTTATATGCTGTATGGTGAATGCTGTACTACATAAAAATAAAAAAAAATAAAGTATAAAAAAAAAAAGAGAGAGAGGGAATGTGAGGGAGGGACTTGCACCAGGAGGAAGACGGAGGTCACATCACTCGGCTGGGCCTATCGGGTGGCTGGAATCACTATACATTTCCACGGGCGCCGAGCAACCCCTCGCGTGAGTGACCCTGACGTGTGAGTGCTACAGTGCAGGAGTGTGGCATCTGACTAGGTGGCGTCTGCAGGACGTTCGCAGGGAGGACCACAGGCTGCAGACTTCGCTGGGCAATGTATAAAAAATCCCAGAAGGCAGGTGGTGGCATAGGATACCAAAGGGAAGCAAATGTTGGGCAGACAGAGGGAGTCACAAAGGTGCGCATAAGACAGTTGGGAGAATAAGGAAAATGGAGAGGCATAGGGGATGGAGCGAGCAGCAGGCATGGAGAGGGGTAAGGGGGTTGGGAATGGGTGGCAGAGGCAGGCCGGAAGGGGAGCCAGGATGGGTGGTAAGCTGCACTGGGTGTGGGATGGCCATCTTCCTGGGCATTGCTTGGAGAGCAGGGGGCTGTATGGTGTGTAGACAGATGGGGCAACATAGGGAGGAGGTTTACAGACTGAGAAGGTAACCAAGTAGGTAGGGAGAGGAAGGGGGACAGCAGGGATCGAGGGACAGAAGGAGGACAAACACAGTAGACACAAAAGGGGGAATACAAGGGGAGAGGACTCAGAAGGCAAGCCATACTACCACTAAGGAGCAGTCAGAACCTGAGGCTGAAGGATGGAGGCAGGTCAAGAAAAGGGGGAGGAAGGGAACGGGAGCAGAGCACAGTGTGAGGTCGCAGGGAGGAGAAGGGGGAAGCTCAGAATAGGGGGGGGGGATAATAACAGATTCTCATTGCTAGCAAGCCTGGGGCGGCAAGAGGGAGGAGGGCCAGTTGCAAGGAAAGCAGGGAAATAGGATAGCAGTGTTGGTGGGGGAACTAGTAGTGAGGCAAGAAGCAGGGTCAGCTCAGGAGGGGATAAACAGGGGTATTGGAGGAGAAGTGGCGGAAGAGGGGAAGGAGACTTGGGGAAAGAGTGGGGGGACATAGGAAGGGTATGGAAAGCTGGGGTGGGGGGCAGCCAGTTAGGGAAGGAGTACTAAGAGGGAGAGGAGAGAGTCGATTGTAGGGGAAGAGAAAAGATCAGGGGAGGCACTAGTGGACAGTGGTAGGGAGGGGGCTAATACAGAGAAAAGGGGGGACCGAATCAGGAAAGGGTAGGAGCGCAGGTAGGGAATGGTAGGGGCAAGGGTGCAGCTAACACAGGCAGCAGCATGGGGGAGCAAGGGGAGTCCAGAGCAAGGGTACAACTGGGATCAAGTGGGGGCAAAGGGGCCCTTGGGGATGGAATCGAGGGTAGGGGTCCAAGAATGTGTGCAGAGGAATGGACTGCACCAGAGAGGTGAGCAGAATAAAGTGGGGAGGGTCATCATCCTGGGGGGATTCAATATTAAAAGTAGTAAGATGGGGAGGCAGAGGGGCCAGAAAGAGCCACATATGGGTGGAGTGTACGCCGGACATGACAGCAGGGAAAGTGGAGCAATATATTAAGGGGTGTGTGGGGAGGCTGGGGGAATCTCATATTGTGGTGCACCTGGGTACTAATGATCTGGAAGGAAACAGGTTGCAAGAGGTGCAGGAGAGATTCAAGGAGGCAGGAAGATTGTGCAGTAGAGAGGGAAGGACAGTGGCATTCTCTGAGATTCTCCCAGTACCAAGAGCTAGCATGGCCAGGAAACTAAGAATCTCAGAGTTTAACATATGGCCTGGGACATGGTGTGAGGCCATGGGATACGGACTGGTGGGGGGGGATGGGGAAGCACATGGGAAAACAAAGACCTGTATGCAATGGATAGGCTGCACTTGAGTAGGGAAGGCTCAGAGATCCTAAAGAAAAAGCTGGGGGAGTTCATTGCAGAAAAGTATCATTTAAACTAGGTGGGGGCGGGGGAGAGGGGAAGCAAACAGTGCCACCAGGCAAGGGAGACCACCAGCCCCCCCCCCAAAGCCAGGCAGGAAGAGGGGAAGCAAAAGGCAAGAAGTGGAAGGGTTAGGGAAGAGGGTATAGGCAAGCAGGGGAAGAATCCACAGTTGAGGGTGGTCTCATTGAACGCATGAAGCCTTATCAATAAGATAGCAGAACTGCAGGCTTTGATGGCGGAAGGGGAGGTGGACACAGCTGCCATAACTGAAACATGGGCCACCCAGTACCAGAACTGGGATCTAGTGATCCCTGAGTACAAACTGTACTGTAGGGACAGGGACAAAGGGAAAGGGGAAGCTATCTATGATAAAGAGGGGGATATTATGCAACAGGGAGGAAGGTGAGGAGGGCAAGGATGAAGCCTTATGGATTTACCTACAGCACTCAAAGGGTAGGAAGGTGAGATTGGGGGTGGTGTATAGGCATCCCTCCCAAAGTGTGGAAATGGACAGGGAACAAATTAAGAGGCTTAGCAGCAAGGGCAAAACAGTGGTGGTCAGGGACTTCAATCTGCCAGGGTAGATTGGAACACCTCAGCCACCTCAAGTGCCAGAAAGCAGCTCCTCCTGGAGGCCTACCAGAATGGTTTTCTCATACAGAAAGTGACACAGCCAAACAGGGAGGGGAACATTCTGGACCTGATACTTACGGATGGAGAGCTAGTCCAAGACACAGAGCTGGAGGACCCGCTAGCAGGAAGTGACCACCGCACAGTGTGGTTCTCCCTTAATCTGGGGAAGGAGGTAGCCAATACAAAACAAAAGCAGTGGATTTTAAGAGGGCAGACTTTGGCAGGATGGGAATCATTCTGAAAAGGCACCTAGACAACATCAGCCCAGGCATGGATGCAGAGCAGAAATGGAACATCATAAAGAGGGGTCTGGCAGAGGCCACTAGCTCTTGCATCAAGTGCCAAAGCAAAAAGGCTAGGAACAAGAGACCTAACTCTGTGAATAGAGAGGTAGTGGAAAGGGTGAGGGAAAAGAGAGCGACTTTTATAAAGTATAAGAGATCCTACCGGAAGAGGACAGGGAGGAATACATGACGAAATCCAGGGAGGTGAGCACAGTAGTGAGGGCAGCCAAGGCTTCAAGAGAACTAAGGCTAGTGCAGGGGATCAGAGAAGGTAAAAAGGATTTCTTCAGGTATATAGGAGAAAGGAGGAACTGCAAGGACCAGATTGTAAGGATTAGAAAGGAGGGAGGTGGGTAGGGCAGGGAAGAGCAGGCTAAGTACTAAACGAGTACTTCTGCTCAGTGTTTACCAGGAAGAGGGATGAGCCTATACCTCAGGGGAAGGGTGGAAGGGGGGGGGACAGGGGAAGAGGAGGTGATGGACGTGGAGATCCCAGTTGAAAGGATGTTGGGAGGGCCTAAGGGTGGATAAGGCACCTGGTCCAGACAGAGTGCATCCTAGAGTACTCAGGGAGTTGCAGGGGTCCTGGGAGATTTGTTCAACATGTCCCTGAATACTGGATGCGTACCCAGGGACTGAAGGATGGCACATGTGATGCCAATCCATAAGAGTGGGCCCAGAGATGAACCTGGGAACTACAGACCAGTGAACCTTACAGCCATTGTGGGGAAGCTAATGGAGATGATTCTTAAGGAAAGATTGGAGAGTTTCCTGGAGAAGAATGAACTACAGGATGACAGACAACATGAGTTTGTATCTGGGAGATCATGTCAGACCAACCTTGTTGACTTTTTTGACTGGGTGATGAGGTCACTGGATAGGGGCCATGCAGTGGATGTCCTTTACCTGGACTTCAGTAAGGCATTTGACTCAGTGCCCCACGGAAGGCTGACCAGCAAGTTAAATAGCCTGGAAGCAGGAAGGAAACTGGTTGGGTGAATTAATAGCTGCTTGCAGGGCAGGCAGCAGAGGGTGTTAGTTGTGGGAGAGCTCTCGGCACCCAGGGCGGTAACCAATGGGTTCCACAGGGGTCGGTGCTAGGACCGGTACTATTTAACATACTCATAGCCGACATATCAAACGAGGTAAGGAGCAAGATCAACCTCTTTGCAGATGACACTAAAATCTGTGCTGAGGTGGATAGTGAGGAAGGGGTAAGGTACTGCAAGAGGATTTGGCAACACCTGAGTGTTGGTCAGCGACATGGTAGCTGGGGTTCAATGCTAAAAAATACAAGGTCTTGCACTTGGGAGCAAAAAACTCAAAAAAACAGCTACTGGTTGGGGGGAGTGCAGTTAACCACTTCAGCGGATTAAAAAGATCTGGGGGTGCTGGTGACAGGGGACATGAAACACTCAGCACAGTGCAGGAAGGCAGCTGCAAAGGCGAACAGAATGCTGGGATGTATTGCCTCTAGGAGAAAGGAAGTCATTTTGCCCTTGTACAGGTCCCTTCTGAGGGCGCACTTGGAATACTGCATACAGTTTTGGTGCCCCTATTTGAAAAGGGACATCAAACTACAGGAGGGGGTCCAGCAAAGGGCAGTGAAGATAATCCTGGGGATGGGTGACAAGACAAATGAGGAGAGACTGGGAGAGCTCAAAATGTACACCCTAGAGGATAGAAGGGAGAGAGGGGGATATGACTGAGACATTCAAGTACCTAAGGGGCACAGACAGAGTTAATACAGAGGGTTTGTTTAAGTTAAAAGGGGGAGGGACACCAGGGGACACAGTCTGAAATTGGAGGGAGGAGGTTCAAGAGAGAGCTGAGGAGGCACTATTTCACAGAGAGGGTAGTGACAGGTTGGAATGCAGTGCCAGAAGAAGTGGTATCACTGCAGACAGTGGGCAGCTTCAAGACAGGGTGGGATAGGGCCAAAGGGAAGGTCAAATCTGTGGGGAAGGTGGTGGAAGAGAAGTTGGAAGTGGGGGGCAGTAAGTTAGAAGGGGGTGCAAGGGGAAGGGGGGCAGCTGCAGTTTAATAGTCTGCTGTACACTCAAGCAGACTAGACTGACCAAAAGGCCTGTATCTGCTGGCAATTTCATATGTAATACATGAAAAAGTGAGATACGCTTATAGTTACATCTCCGGCATTGACTAACTTTTAACAGACCAATCTGATGTAACCTTTCAGGGCTGTAGTAACCGAAAGTGAATTGTTTTAAATTATATCAGTCTAACCAAATGTGAGATCATGAGCAAGTCAGTTCTCCTCACATAGTGCTCCTCCAGTCCACCCAGTTGAAAAAGGGGTAGACGCAGGACCCCACTGAAAGCAGCACGTTGCATCTCAGCAGGGCTATACTGGGTAAATACATTTTTAAGTAATTAAGGAGACAGCAAGCTCAAACCTGGCTCATTCACTGAGTCTTAATGACATTTCTTTAATTTTGTAGGGATGTTACTAGTCAGGGGCCAGAAAAACAAATACTATTTGAAAAAGGGCTTTGTCCAAAACGCGTCAAAGCATGCTGTTTGCACCTGGAAATAAAGTTTGGCACTTTTGCACTTTACTAAGGAGCAGCATTTTTTTCTGAAAATAGGTGGTGAGTGCCGGAATTGTTTGTTTCTCCTAGTCAGTGGCCTTTATCAGAAAGAAACGGTATCCAGTGCACCCTCCCCCAAGTGCCCATCAAAGGAGCCTGTAAATCATTGTAAAGATGATCTAGTGTCACTTTCCATCTTCATTTCATGATTTTAAATGTGGTTCTTGGTTTCATAAATCAGTAGTGTGATTACGTCTGACCAACAATGACAAGGTGACCCCCATAGGTCAGGTACCTACTCTTTTAATTTTATCCTGCCAAATATGAGCAATGATCTCGCTACTTTTCCTATCGGTGTTGTGTGAAGACCACTCTCTGGTATCATTTTATAAAAAGAGTGCTGGCCCATTAAGGGCTCACAGCTGGCCAATGGGGAGCATGCTAAATAGGAGATATTTTTAAATCCTAATAGTTTAGAAAGAATAGAATAGGATTTGGCTGTACAGCATACATTTTATATAAAGTGTATTTTAAAGTACTTTATAAAGCAAGGCGTTAGATGCTGAACGTGCCATGGGATCTTTTTTATTAAATTCAGCTTTTTATCCCCGCAGCCTATCTGATGCCCCCCTCCTGAGACTGGCTGATGACTCCCAGTACTCACACCACTGCTCAATGACTTTGTGTAGCAACATGTCCGAAAGTACCAGCAGCAATCATTCAAACTGCCTTGGTTACAGTTCTCCTCCCATTTTGTCCCCTCGCACCTCCCCTATGTTGGGAAGGGCATCCTAGCAAGCAGGAACACCTCCATGGTCCATCACAGGGGTGGTGGTTTGCATAGAACACAGCATGACCATTTCCTGGCTAATAAAGCACTACCTCCAACAGCACGTCCTGACCATTTCGGCCTGAATACATCCCTGACTTGTTCTTGGACCCCAGTCTCCACCACGGCAATACCTCTAGGCATTTGTGCAGCCCGGCCACTGGAACGTTAACTTCCACCTGAACAGCCACCAGAAATAACTGTTGTTTGTCATCTCATCCAACAGGTGGCACCTCCCAACACTGAAGCACCCATTCTAGTCCTACACGACAGAGTCAGCAATGGGCAGAAGACCAAGATCCCAGGGTGGAACTTGAACCCACAAACCTCTGGTCCAAAGGAAAGGGTGCTACCAGAAGTTGAGTCACCGTGACATTGTATTGCATTGTTCTGTGTGTTGCCCCATACCCCACACAGTAGACTTGCTTACGACTGCTGTCCTTATTGCCTCATCATACCTGGGTTGTGACTGTATTTGTAAGCCACATAAACACTCTCATGTCAAGTGGCTCAACCTGCATGCAAGGACTAAATTCCAGTACTGCCTGCTGGGCAAAAAAGTGCAACTCAGTCTTTCCCCGCCATGTATCTACCAGTTATTTATTCCAGTCCAATCACAGCACTTCACCAGAGGCAATGCACGTGGCTCTCTCAGTGTCCCTTTCAGGAGAACATCACTAGGACAAAGATCATTTGCCTATAGGGCTCCACACTGGATGAATGAGCTCCCTGCCAGTATATCTAATGCCATGACTCTGCCAGCCTTCAAGCATAAGCTGAGGCAGCACCTAGCTAATGTCAGTGCCTGTGAGTGCAACCTAGGAACCCAACACCCCCCCTGTTGCCACTCTCTCCTCTCTGATCGGCATTTTGCGAAGGCTACACTAGTTGTCTACTTAATCCTAGAAATATACTCTTCCCCAAATGGTCACTTTGCCCACAATTGAGGGTCCTCCTCTTTGACCGCTATCTTTTAGTACTGGTCCATGCCAGCCCCTCTAATCCTTTTCTTATACCCTCCCCCTCCATCTCCCTCCCCTGCTCCTACACTAGCTATTCTTTCCTTCCTCACCCCTTACACCCTAACTTTCTCCCCATCTCCTCTCTCTCTATGCAGCCTTCTCTGGCAACTCCTATTGTTGCACCTTTTGTGACAAAGCTGTTTGTCGGCTGCTCCAGTGACACTACAGTGATCCAGTCATATTTACACAATACACTGTCATTGGCTTGCCTGTAATCATGAATTGGTTAATTGTTTATGCTTACTTAATGTGACTTGTTACTATTACTCTATAAGTTGACTTTATGTTACACACAATGTTCTGTGTTTGACATGGAACCTCTGTAAATGAGCTGTCAGCTCAAAGGTGCTTTCTGAATAAACGAATAAATAAAACACCACCCAAAGAACAAATTAAGCTGATCTACACAGCGATTTGACACTACTCTCAACATAACTGAAAGGTTCTGTTTTTCAAGCTTTCCCTGGGTACTTGACTAGGCTCCCAAAATATCGCTCAACTCCCTCCACCTAGCTCTCCCAGAGCGCCCAGGCCTCCCTTTCTGCTCCTATGGGAAGGGCATCATGAAATCTGTTCCTTTGTTTTTTAATTACTATTTATCCCCCTGTCCCCAGCCAGCGCCCTGCACCGATATACCCCCAGCCCCATCACCTGTTGTCTCCTGGACTTACTCTACTTCTTGTTTCTTCCAGGGGCTTCCAAATCTGGTTGGACAACAGGGGTGCCCATGCCTCAGCAGAAATCAGGTTCAGATGTTGGAGGGGAGCCAAGTGGACAATGTGAAGCCTGCGAGGGCTTGCCAGCCATCCTGCTGCAGTCAGGGTTTTTCCAGCTTTTCAGGTCTCACTCCCACAGGATGTTGGCAGCAAAGTGTGCACATGCATATACTCATGTTCTCGCGTATACCGGCCAATGTCTGTCCTCCCCAGCAGTGCCACCTACAGCACCATCTGAGGTCACTCAGGTTAGATCTGCATACCAGCCTCTGTCACCCCCCCAAGCAGACTGTCCATTGGGGTGCTCCATCCGACCTCCCCCTGGCTTGCCCTCGATGAAGCTGGAACATCTGTGAACCCTGGTCACCAGCCCTGCGACCAGTAGTGCTACCGTTGCCCTAACATGCCAGTGTGGTCATCATGAAATCTGCTAGCTGAAGTGAAGAGGAGACAAGAGGAACTAGAGGGTCTGGGTGCCTATATGGCGAAGTAGGTGGGGAAGAGTGGCATCATCTGCTGAGCCAAAGGACCCATTCCCATATTTTCCTTATCTGCCCCCTCACTCCTGGGGAAGTGGTTATGCAAGGTTCCACTGCTGACTCTTTTTAACCTGTGTCACAAAAGCTTAATTCTGCAACCACAATCTTGAAGAGCCACCAGTGAGCAGTAAAACAGTGGGGGATCCCACCCATCCTACCTGAGGAAGAACGTGTCCACAGGGACACTACAATCCTCTTTCCACTAGCCCACAGCAATGACCTGGGACAGGGATATGGGCCTGGGTTGCTGGTTTGGCAGGCCGCACTCCTTGCTGTTGATCTGTCAAGGCAGTCAACATAGCTAAACGTTTCAAGTGGAACTAAAGCAAATCACAGTTTTAGAGTATGAAAAATACAACAGCACAAATAACCTATTTAGAGTTTCCAAAGCCTAAAGATGCGGGCCAAAAAAAAATATATGTTACAAGTGGTACATTAGTTGGACTAAAAAAAATAGATTTTGACACTGCTTTTTGAGAATTAGATGGACCTGGTGAACTGAGTTCTTACCAGTGTCTCACAGGGTTCTGACCTGATGGCAAAACAAAACTCAGAAGCAGGTATTGCAGAATACAAAGTTTATTACCCAGCATGTACAAAAAGAACAGCTTACCATAGCTGGGAGTCCGGAACTTCTGAACACCCAGGTGACCGTGCATGAAACTCAGAGAACAAAGCTCTTACATAAAATTATTAATTCACATATAAGAAAGTCCGTTACTTGGGTAATGGCTCTTCTGCCTAGCAGTAAAGCATTACCATTGGTCAGTTAGGTGGGCAGCTAACACCCAAAACTGTTAGGTTTTGCACCTACACATAGATAAGCAATCATGCTGACTAGTACTGCTTTTGGCTACAGTAGTGCAATTCAGTAATTGTGCGGATTATGGCTAATAACAGAAGGTGGCATGCTAAGACCACAAATATAACAGGGATTTATTTAACTCTGAAAATTGATTAGCGTTTTGCTCATAAAAGTGCTAAATCTTTGTGAAAATGCATAGCTCTTGCCTCACTGTGTTTAACAAACACAGCACTTCTAGAAAATCTATATAAATACTTTCTGTACAGTTAGTATAGTCCCAAGGAAAAAACTGCTAATCAATTATTTAAAACCCTGTATAACACCATCTAATGTATCACGACAAGCTTGAGTAAATACTGATTTCCCTTGTACTATAAAATGGAGGTCCACATGAGGGATTACAGGTCAGGCAGGTCTACAGAGTATAATTCTCATGTTAGTCTTAAAATAAAAACCTTCATCATAGTAATGACGATTCTTCTACAGAGTGTATTTCTTAGTCACGCAAACTGCAGCGTCTCAGCCCCGAGGCGTTGCCCCACCGACAGATCTTTAGAATGTTAAAGCTCAGACTGTGAAGTATGGTAACGCTCCCCTGACATTCGAAAGAAAGACTTATGGCTGAAGAGCAAAACAGAGCAGTAACCACTCAATTAACTTACGCTATGTATTATGAAATGTAAATGTAATACGAAAGGACAAATCACCTTATGAAAAGGTCGTAAAAACTGCAAGGTTTGAAACTGTAAAATGTTCATGAAAGAAACTATAAAAAGAAAATCTGATCTAACTAGACCTAAAGACCCATTTCTATGCAGATGCTGAAGGGGAGGTAGGGAGAGCCAACAGGGGAAAGTCAGGAGCTCAAGTCACAGGTGAGAGTACTTAATGATTTCTAAAGGCATTATCTGAAAATGACTGCTGGCTATTATTTTTTCACTCAAAATGTTTCTGATTCTGAGACGCAAGAAAATTAACAGCATAACACGTATTTCTGATGGCTTTCTAGGTGGAAGTTGAAGATCCCAAGGCACTTATATTCAGTTCAGTGTTTATTGGTTTACCATGTTCAAATCTTTGCAATCAATTACAAACACACTGACATTTATCTATAAAACACATACAGTGCAAATAAACATATAAGGTGCAACGCTGCATAACTGGCCCGGTGGCGCTGAGGGATGAAGCGGTGAATGCCATGCCTCACGCCACGCCAGCGACCTGGGTTTGGGAGCGAGCTCAGGTCGCCGGGGGTCGGCTAGGGGAGGCGGACTTGGATTGAGCTGCTGACTGGCAGCTCTCCTTTCCCGGGGCAGGGTCGGAGGTCTTGTGCAGCTTTGGCGGCTCCTGGTGGTGACCAGGTGTAGCAGCTCGTGGGGCTCCTGGAAAGGGGTATGGGAGCTGCGGCAGATGTTCTGTAGGTGAGTGCAGGAGCATGCCCACACTGTGCTGGAAGTCAGTGCACATCGCGTTCCCGGGAACCAAAGGGAAAACATGGAAAAGCACCCCATCCCCTAGTAGGCAAAGATAGGTCCAGTGGCCTACCCCCACACTCAACGCCGGGTCTTCAGGCCTGCCTCCTCACTCCCTGGTCCTCTGTCTAGATTCTCAGAAAGGTCACCATGAGGAGTCGGGGGTCCCGTCCCAGAGGGCTTAGATCCAGAGGGTCAGAGAGCCAGAGGAGTGAGGGGGAGTCCCTCCCCCGAAGGTAAGGCTGGGGCTTCAGGCAGGGTGGGACAAGGTAGATACCGAGCGACCACACCGGAGAGAGTATGGAGGTCAGCGAAGGAGCAGGATAAAAAAAGTTGGGGGAGGGGGAGAGAAGGTGCAACACTTCAATTAAAAAAAAAGTCAGCTCTGAGTTTTCAGCATTTCTTATTACATAGCACTAAGTACACTGGATGCTTTACTACTGCCTATGGACAATTGTCACTGAGAAGAGTTACGACCTCCTTGACCTCCGATACTCCCCATTTACTACCATTGTTTGGGTACCAGCCAATTTTTTACCCACTAAATCATCTGATGATAAATATAGAGTGGTAGAGTGGAACCCCCGGACAAACCTCTGCTGTTCTCTATTCTGTTATTTTCTTTAAATCTACTGCAGTAGTACTTGTTTAATTCTATATTTATTTTTTCTTACTCTATCCTTTATTTTCTACTGTAATAGGGTTGGCCTCCTATTATAGTACATTCCTACCTATTTTCTCTTTAGGATTTGTTCAGGAGGTGGAAAGTTCCACATATCACCAAATGAATGTCAGACTGTAAAAGTTAGACACTCGATTTATATACCCCAGTTGAACTCAGTATGTAGGGTTAAAAGCTGGTCATTAACTGTTTGGACCAGGATTAAGGCCAGTAAGGCTAAAAATATTAACTAAATGTAACCCCCCTGCAAATGGGGGTTCCCAAAAGACTTCCAGGAGCTTGCTTGAATGCTCCAAGCCTGAATGGTGTTTGGCATTTAAGCCATTTATCAGTGAGTGTTTTTAGAACCTCTGGTACTGTCTCTTTAAGAGCTGTCTGCTTGCAGACATAATTAGTTTGTATGGGGGACTGTGTGTTTCTTTGATTGAGTACCACTCAAGCTGCTGCAATTCACTTCATTTTGCAGTCACTAGGAGTGCAAAGGGAACCTATCTGAAAAGATGTAACTGTTTGCCAGAAATTATTTAGAGTAATAATGAAATTACAGTTTGTCTAACCTGCTTTCTTTGCAGTCAGAACTGTGTCTGCTAGTTCCCATTCTAGTTCTGAACTGCTGAACTGGACCAATCAGTGTGGGAATGGCAGCTAGCTCTAAAATGGTGCCTTGGACAGAATCAGAACTCGGACTCATAATCTGAGCCAGCCACAAGAGGATTGTATGGGCAGTGACTCTGGGAGATGTAGTTTGGACTTCAGTGCCTTTTGGACCAACAACCGCAGTCTATTGTGAGTGACAGCCAATCCAGTCAAGAACTGGGAGGAACTCAAAGGAAGTGCCAGTTTTGTCAGTTGGAGTGTCAGTTGAGCTTTGGCAGTGAAGAAGGAAGAGCCCTGTGCTTTTCAGTGTGCAGTTTTAGTCAAAAACGTGTGTAAGGCCCAGAGTTCCGGTCTGCAGCTTGTGTAACAGCTTGTTAGGACTGAATCCGTCCTGTGAAAAGAATCAAAGGATCTCTGAAGAGTAGAAAAGAGCTCACCCTGTAGAAGACTGGAAGAATTGCTGAAAATTGCACTCGGTCTGTCAGGAACTGAATCTGCTGTGTGTTCTCCGGATTGTGCAGTAATTGCGATCGGGATACAGATGCAGCCTGCCTGGTATAGTGCTTTCTTTTTATATGGATGTGTGAAGAGGTTTGTGGTACCTCAAGTGAGCCCTGCTGACATTGAAGGACCCTATCTTATTTGGAAGTGCGTTGAGTACTAATTCCAGGGTGGCTCCCTGTTGGATTGCCACATTAAATCCAAATGGAATTACTGTACTGCTGACTGTTTAATTCTCCTTTTCTCTGTGTGAAAGGGCCCCTACCAGCTGCCACGGTTTGGACTAGCCACTAGGGCTTGGGTACCTAGGACAGTAACTGATAGGGATAGGCCTGTGCACAGAGCCATAGATAGATTATTAGAGTGATAAGCTAATTAACCTGATTCCCCCTGTCCTTGTTAGTATCCCCCTAAATAAATCAGGAGCTGCTTGTTTCAGCAAAGTTATACTGCCTGAGGTATTTGTCTATATTAAAAGTACTGTACTGTGATTGTTGCACTGTATCTCATTTCACAGGAGGTCCCAGTGCGGAACCAGACTGAGGGGTAAGTGTATACTGTGAAGGTAATTCTGATATATTGTGTGGGCCACTGAGTGGGAAGAAAGGGGTTGCAGTGTCCCAGAGGGCTGTGACCAAGTTAGTTTAACTATTGCAAACCCTGACCTCTGGGTGGGGCACCCCATTGGATCAGGCCTCAACCTGTTGAGTGGCAAATCAGGCAGGGTGGTAGCCCTAGGATGGCATGCAATAGGGGTTTACATCTTGGAGGCTCACCGCTGGGATTGTGTGTGTCCTCTGGTGGCCATATTCTGAACCACTGTTAAGAAAAATGGGTACCCGGCAGAAGTGGCTGTGCACCGGCTGGTGGAGTGGTGTACTGGGGAGGAGATCGAACCCCAAAATGCTATGCTTATCCTGGACATCCCCCTGGGTATCAATAATGGACACTGTACAGGGAGTACTTTCCAAGGTGGAAGGTTTACAAAACCCTGTGGTGGTGGGTCGGGCATGCTAATCTGCTCACCCACACTTTCCTGGCCTAGTAGAGTTTTAAGGATCCCATAGATAGCTCCAAAGTGCCACAGACCATTACCCCAGAGAGCCCTCACTGCTTGGAGAGTGATAACTAAGGACAGTAAAGACCAGGAGGAATCAGCCCCACCACTATCTGAAACTTTTGAGGAGAAATTTGCTGAATGGTTGCTGGGAGGGGAAAACTGTGGAGGACTTGAAGAAACTATTCTTGCCACCTGGGGTGTTCCTCCCCAACACCCTCTCCTGCTCCAGTGCCTGTAATGGTGGCTGAACCAATGCAGACTCCTATTTCTGCACCTGCCATTAGTCACGACTCTTACACGAAGGTTGAGGATCTTCTCTGGCACCCTCCCACCCCCAAGAGGAGGATGACTGGGAGACCTGGATGAGACTATGTTGCCCCAAGTGCTAGAATGGCAATGCTCGGGCCGCGGCGAAAGAGGGTTAGTGAGCACTCGAGGTCCTGCCTGGCTACCATCCGTGCTAAACGGGCCAGTAACCCTGAGCGACTGCACAGGCCTATCTTGAGGCCTTGGAGAATGTGTATGGGAGCCCAGATTCTGATGAGGACCTATGGTGGAGAGTAAGAAATGCACAACAGTACCAAGGGAGTTGTTGTCTGTGTATGTCTCTCGGCTGGAAAATTGTTGCAAGAATGCCTCAGAAAGAACAGTTTGCCAGCGTTGAACTGGACCGAACCAGACTGGACCAGAATCCTTAAGTCGCCCCTTCTCAGAACTGCATTGCTTCAGTTACGCCTGGCAAATCGACTGGAATCCCCACCCTCCTATGATGAGTTAATAAGAAATTCGAGGAGTTGAAAAAGCGACCTGGAGAAGTACCTGCACCAACAGCTGTGGCTATGACCCGAGTGACTGAGGGTGACCCATCAAGTGAAGTTCAGGGACAGAGGTTGAGCCAGTCAATGGAGTGCTCTGACAGGAAAAAAATATATGCCACAATGGGGAGAACTGTTGAGAGAGATCGGGAATTCAAAAACAGTCCCTTTATGAAGGCCACGCCTGCAGTCACAGGCCCTGACCTATACCGACTGCATCTACTATGGGGTGGGGATTACCTGCATGTATCTCTGCTGATAACAGCTCCAAACTCAATTCCTTGACCATGGAAGTGGAGAAACTTGTGAGATGTCTCCAAATGCTTATCCATGCCATGAACAGAGATGGCACCCAGGTTTCCAGTTAGTAATACCCCCGCCTGGCTCACAGTGTGGCGCCTCGGCCAGCTCAAACTCCAGAAAGTATGTTTTGCTATAATTGTGGGAAGATGGGCACATGAAAGGAATACCAGTCCCCAAAAGACACTGACAAAGTTGCATATAGGCTACAAGGAGAGCTTGGAGAAGAAATCAGTGGTTAAGAGAGGTACGAGCATGATCCCAGTGAGGGCACCAAAATGCTAATTCCGTCCTTTGTGGCAAGGTCAGTTGCCCAGGCCCCCACTACACGCCTCTCAGACTGGTCCAGAATAGTGGGTCCCTCCATGGAACCACTGTAAAGGTGAATAGAGGTGTCTACAAGGCTGTGATGAACAGCAGGCTCCCAAGTGACAATTATGTTCAGGATTGGTATCAGAAGCATTTGTCAGGCGTACCACTTACAACCATTAGAAGGACTGCATGTATGGGGTTAAGTGAGAAGGCCTACCCCTATTCCGGGTATATCCGAATTTGGCTGTCTTTCCCCACCTCCGTGGCTGGGTGGCGAACAAGTAGAGACCCTAGCCTTAGTGTGTCCCCCACTGGACTGTATGATGGTGTCCCTTTGTTGATTGGAACAAATGCTCATATGTTCGGAGGCTGGCACAGTTGTTGTTATGAAAAACAGGGGTCAAAGACTAGTAGAGCTTTAAGAGTTCCGGCTTTAATTAAGAAGGCCTATGAGGCACTGAGAATGCTGAAAAACAGAACCAGAGGAACGGTGTGAATTGTATGGAAGAAGGATCCTGAGTCTCTGATCCTGGCGCCAAATGCCCAGTGTACCTTACAGGAGAGGTCCGTATAAGAAAGGATGTTAAGAATAAAATATTAATGTTGGATGCCAGGCGTTGGAAAATTGCCAGAGGGACTGCTGGTCAAGCCTAGTATTTTGCCAGCTAGAGCCCATGCTTATGCCAGAAGGTAATGGTCCAAGTTCATAATGTGTCTGAAAGAGACATTCGAAGTAAACAGAGTTGCATCCTGGCTAATGTGCATTGTGCAGACACTGCAGTGCTACCCAGCAGCAGAGGTTCAAGGAAGAATGACAGAGTAGCATGACTTGTTTGATTTGGCGACTCCCGCTGCCAGCTGAATGGAAATAAGGATCAGTGAGAAGCTTGCCCAGAGAGACAGGTGTTTTCTTTAAAGGAATGGGATGTAGGATCGTGCGAGGCTGAGCACAATATCCGGCTGCATGACGAAAGACCATTTAGTGAGAGGTCTCGCGCCTGGCACCTGCTGACATAGATGATGTGAGGCGGCATCTGCAAAGAGATGTTAGCTGCTGGTGTAATACAAGAATCCAGAAGCCCTTATGCTTCCCCATTGTGGTAGTGAGGAAAAAGAATGGAACAGTAAGGATGTGTGTGGATTATCTCTTTGTAAACGGCGTGACTATCCTGATCAGTACACAATGCCCGCATTCAGGATGCTTTGGACTGCCTAAGCGGGAGCAAGTGGTTCTCTGTGCTGGATCTCTTGCAGTGGGTACTACCAGATCCCGATGGCCCCAGAGGACCGTGAGAAGGCCGCCTTTATCTGTCCATAGCTTCTATGAATTCATGAGGATGCCTCAAGGGATTTCAGGTGCCCCAGCCACTTTCAACGATTGATGGAGCGTGCAGTGGGGACATGAACTTACTAGAGTGCCTGGTATACCTAGATGATGTTATTGTGTTTGGCAGCTCACTGGAGGAACATGAGAGCAGATTATTTAAGGTATTTGGACCGACTGGAGGACTTTGGCGTAAACACTGTCCATTGATAAGTGTCAATTCTTTCAAACATCAGTAAAGTATGTGAGGACACATAGTATCCACCGAGGGAATAGAGCCGACCCAAGTAAAGTTGAGGGCATGACCACCTGGCCACAGCCCAAAATCTAAAAGAACTGCAAAGATTCCTGGGATTCTGTAGTGGTTATTACTCAGCCTTCATCAAGGACTATTCAAGAGTGATCCGCCCCTTTACTTAACCTTACTCAAGGGTATCCCCCAACTCCACAAAAATACTCAAAAGTCAGCGCCCTCAAGACTGAAAGAGCGGTGTATTTTCATCCAGTGAAGTATTTGGGGCCGCTGGACTCCTGATTGTGAGACTGCTTTTCATGAGATCATATATCAACACCCATGCTCCAGTGCTGCGCTATGCTGATCCAAAGAAAACCTTCGTCCTGCACTGATGCTAGCTTGCAAGGGTTGGGGGCTGTGTTGTACCAAGAACACGAGAATGGCCTGAGACCAGTGGCCTTTGCCAGTAAACCTGACCCCATCCGAAAAGAACTATCCTGTACATAAGTTAGAGTTCCTAGCTGAAGTGGGCTATTGTTGACCAATTCCATGAGTACTTGTATGGGGCTAAAAATACTAGTAAAAACAGACAATAATCCTTTGACCTATGTGCAGACCTCAGCTAAGTTGGATGCCACTGGCCATAGGTGGCTTTCTCATTATCTACATATGACTATGCTCTAGAATACCGAACAGGTCTGAACCACATAGATGCTGATGCTCTCTCCGGAGGTCTGTTCCCCAGAATGATTGGGTCAGATTGGCAGGGAACTGACATTCGGCACTCTGCCGGAAGTTTGACAGGGAGGAACAAATGTCCACGGACGCAGTGGACTGCATGGTGGATTGCTTGGGAGCCTCTGAGAGTGCATACCTGCCTTGTGCCACTTTTCTGCAATAGACATTTGGTGCACTGCCTCAGCTGGACAATGACAGTGTGTGGTGAGCTCAATCGCATGATCCCATGATCAAAGCAGCTTTAGAAGCCCTCTATGCAGGAAAAGATGTGTCCAAATAACGCTCCACTGATTTGAGAACTGCACTGTTATACAAAGAAGGTCCTAAGTTGAAACTGATCAATAAACTGTTATACAGAGAAACAGTAGACAGGGGGACAAGTAGACAAACAACAACTAGTGCTGCCCACTGCCTTCGAGACTCAGTACTGAGGTCCTTGCACAACCACATGGGGCACCTTGGTATAGACAGAACACTTGACTTGGTGAGATCCAGATTCTATTGGCCTAAGATGGGGGCTGATGTGGAGCAACACATTCGAACTTGTAGTCGCTGCTTACAGAAAGCTTTGCCCCAGAGGGCTGCCCCTTATATTATCACCACCAGTGCACCCATGGAGCTGGTCTGTATTGATTTTCTGAGTTTGGAGTCAGATCAAAGAAATATCAGTAATGTGCTGGTGGTCACTGACCATTACTGAGATATGCCCAAGCTTTCCCCACCAAGAGACCAGAAAGCATGCACCTGTGGCCAAGTACTTGTAGAAAACTTTTTGTTCACTATGGGGCTCACAAAGAATCACATTCTGATCAAGGGAGAGACTTTGAGAGTGCGTCTGATCAAAAGTGCTTTCTCTGTGGGGAGTCACGAAAGTCCAGAACCACTCCTTACCACCCCCAGGGGACCCACAGCTGAACGTTTCAACAGCACTTTGCTAGATATGCTAGGCACCCTGCACCCAAAGGACAAGCCTAGATGGAGCCAACAAATTAGCACCCTGGTACATGCTTATAACTGCACAAAGTGATGCCTGGATTCTCCCCTACCATTGTTTGGAAGAGAAGCTCGACTACCAGTAGATGTGTGTTTAGGGGTCTCTCCTGATGGGGTTCAAGCTGACAACTATTTAGTATGTGCAAAGTTAAAGGCCCAGCTAACTCATGCGTACTAACTGGCTCAAACCATGGCTGCCAAAAGAAATCTGGCCAACAAAGAAAGGTATGATAAAAAGGTGAAAGCACAGGAACTCCAGGAGGGAGACGGGCATTGCTAAGAAATCTGGGACTGCATGGCAAGCACAAGATTGCTGACAGATGGCACCATCTCCTCACATTGTAGTGGGCAAACTAGATGATCTGCCAGTGTACAAAGTAAGGCCTGAGAATAATTCAAAAGATGTAAAACAATGCATAGAAATCATTTACTGCCCATTGGACAAATCTTAATTGAGTCTGAGCCCTAGAAGATGCCCCTCTGGACCAGTGACTAGACTGCTGCTAAGAAAGATCAAGAAAGTCTGCACCTACAGAAGCAAAGTTAAAGTGTTCCCCTCCACAAGTCCCAGTTGAGCATGACTGTCAGTCCATATCGGAAGAAAGTGAGAGTGACTTTGAATACTATCCTTCTTACGAACTGAGTCAATTGTTTGGGCAATCCCTAGTCAATAGTGGAGACAAAGCTGGGCCTTCCGGACTTTCTAAGCCCCAGCTTCATCCCTGGAGCCAATGCTCCCAGAAAGTGAAGTGCAAGCATCAGATCAGATGAAATGGAATCATTGTGCATGGTTGAACTGTTTGAGCTTTCAGGGAGAGAAATGATAGATTGGGGCAGACTGGTGATACACCCAAACAAGAAGAGTATTTTGAGTGCCCTGACAGTCCACTGCCAGTGTCAGAAGCTCTCCATGCAGCCAAATGTTGTGGACTCAGAAACTGTAACTCCTGGAGCTGAAAGTGCCCCAAGTTCTAGCCTCTCTACCCCCATGGAGACTCCCCTGACAAGTGAGGACAATGCTGAAAATGAGGCTCAGAGTGCAGAGACTATAACAGTTCCCCTAGAAAGACTGGTCGAGCTGTAAAGCCTGTGGTGCACCTCAGTTATGATTCACTTGGGAGGCCTGTGGACTTGCCTCTCAATGTTGTCCATAAAGGAGTGTATGTGTCCCCGAGCTCATTGCCCAAACTGAGCATCAGTGCTAACTCCAAGTTACTTGTGTTGCCCTCTAAGTATGGTGCCTTGCCCCATCCAGCCCCAAGGTAACTGATAGGGAAGGGCCCCTCTCTTCAGGTTTCATGTACAAGAGGTAATAACTTGAGTTATGGTACAATGTGTATGTAATACTGTAAAAGAGTGACGTACTGCAATGTTTCAGAAATGTGTTCTTGGTAAAATGATATATTGACTGATGATTACATGTGCAGCCTAATGCAAATGTATATGGTTGCAGTTGAAACTTATGGGGTACTTGTTCACGCGGACATCAAGCTTTCCCAGAGCCAGGAAGGTGTAACCCCCTGCAAATGGGGGTTCCAAAGACTTCCAGGAGCTTGCTTGAATGCTCCAAGCCTGAATGGTGTTTGGCATTTAAGCATTTATCAGTGAGTGTTTTAGAACCTCTGGTACTGTCTCTTTAAGAGCTGTCTGCTTGCAGACATAATTATTTGTATGGGGGACTGTGTGTTTCTTTGATTGAGTACCACTCAAGCTGCTGCAATTCACTTCATTTTTGCAGTCACTAAGGTGACAAAGGAACCTATCTGAAAGATGTAACTGTTTGCCAGAAATTATTTAGAGTAATAATGAAATTACAGTTTGTCTAACCTGCTTTCTTGCAGTCAGAACTGTGTCTGTAGTTCCCATTCTAGTTCTGAACTGCTGAACTGGACCAATCAGTGTAGGGTAAGCTAGCTCTAAAATGGTGCCATTGGACGAATCAGAACTTGGACTCATAATCTGGAGCCATACAAGAGGATTGTATGGGCAGTGACTCTGGAGATGTAGTTTGGACTTCAGATTACCTTTGGACCAACAACATGATCTATTGTGGTGACAGCCAATCCAGTCAAGAACTGGGAGGAACTCAAAGGAAGTGCCGGTTTGTCAGTTGGGTGTCAGTTGAGCTTGGCAGTGAAGAAGGAAGGAGCCCTGTGCTTTTCAGTGTGCAGTTTTAGTCAAAACGTGTGTGTAAGGCCCAGAGTTCGGTCTGCAGCTTGTGTAACAGCTTTTAGGACTGAATCCGTCCCTGTGAAAAGAATCAAAGGATCTCTGAAGAGTAGAAAACAGGCTCACCCTGTAGAAGACTGGAAGAATTGCTGAAAATTGCACTTTCGGTCTGTCAGGAACTGAATCTGCTGTGTGTTCTCGGGTATTGTGCAGTAATTGCGATCGGGATACAGATGCAGCCTGCCTGGTATAGTGCTTTCTTTTATATGGATGTGTAGAGGTTTGTGTACCTCAAGTGAGCCCTGCTGACATTGAAGGACCCTATCTTATTTGGAGGTCGTGAGTACTAATTCAGAGTCGCTCCTGTTGAATTGCCACATTAAATCCAAATGGAATTACTGTACTGCTGACTGTTTAATTCTCCTTTTCTCTGTGTGAAAGGGCCCCTACCAGCTGCCACAGTTTGGACTAGCCACTAGGGCTTGGGTACCCAAGGACAGTAACTGATAAGGAGATAGGCCGTGCACAGAGCCATAAATGAATTATTAGAGTGATAAGCTAATTAACCTGATTTCCCCTGTCCTTGTTATATCCCCTAAATAAATCAGAGCTGCTTGTTTCTGCAAAGTTATACTGCCTGAGGTATTTGTCTATGTTAAAGTACTGTACTGTGATTGTTGCACTGTATCTCATTTCACAGGAGGTCCCAGTGCCGAACCAGACCTGGGGGTAAGTGTATACTGTGAAGGTAATTCTGATATATTGTGTGGGCCACTAGTGGGAAGAAAGGGGGGTTGCAGTGTCCCAGAGGGCTGTGACCAAGTTAGTTTAACTATTGCAAACCCTGACCTCTGGGTGGAGGCACCCGCCATTGGGTCCAGGCCCCTCAACCTGTTAGTGGCAAATCAGGCAGGGGTAGTAGCCCCTGGGATAGCGCCATCTAGGGGTTACATAAATGTAGCTGTGTTGGAATTATTGCTCATTAGAGCAAGGAGAGTGTTGCCTAACTTGCCCTGTTTCCCTGCTGCCTCACTGTCATTGGGCTGTGAGCGTCTTACAGAGACAACTAGGCAGGTACAAGCAGGAAGTGAATAAAAACAAAACAAGAAATGACTCACAGCAAGCTCTTTCTACAGTTATCGTTTTTCCCCTTTTATTGTTCCAACCTGCACACAAGGACTGTGCCTGCCTGGTCTTTCAATGACCCAGTCCAGATAAAATAGAACACGTTAGAAAGGGAACAAGAAAATAATTACGTTTATAAGTTACCTGACAGAAGTGCTTAGGAAGGAACCCTTCACCTAGACTTCAGAGCAGCCTAAACAAAGCTAATATTTAAAGTGCAGTAGCAATTTAGGTCTAGTATTCATAATCACTGTTAGTGAAGGAGTTTTATTTTATAATGGAGACATTTCATTTTCTTTTTGGGTTAAAGGCTAAACCTTACCTGCCTAACACTCCACACATAGTTCCTACCTGTAGGAAGGCACTTATAGGACTGAACGCTCCTCTCTGTCCTGCTTTTATAGCAACATTCAGAAGGAGGTACTACATCAGAGGCAGGAGTCAGGGTGTTAAGGTGTCCCATTAGTATGCAGTTCAAATTATTATGATTTACACAAAATTTATAAAACTTTATTTGATTCAGCCAATCTAATGGACTTATAAATATGATACAATGCAACTAATGACCTCAGTTAACGCCCAAATGCATGTATTAGTGTAGATTAATTCCTTGTATTAGTATTAGGGGCGGAGTTAGTGTAACATGATGTCATCAAGTAAATACTATATAGAAACATAGACTTTGATGGCAGATAAGGACCACTTAGCCCACCCAGTCTGCCCATTTCCCTACCTACTGGATAAGCTGCAGATTCTAGTTAACCAACAGCGTATTTCCTGCAACCCCCCCACTATAATTGCCTTATGTCTGTCCCATGCATGTTTGAATTCCTCCACTGTTTTAGACCCCACAACCTCTCCAGGAAGGTGGTTCCATGCGTCCACCACTCTCTCCGTGAAAAAGAATTTCCTCACATTACCCCTGAGCCGTGCCCCCTCTAACTTTAAATTGTGCCCCCTTGTCCTTACACATCTCTTTTTCTGAAAGATGCTACCCTCCTGAACTTTGTTGATTCCCTTGAGGTGCTTAAAGTTTCTATCATGTCCCCCGTCCCTCCTTTCATCAAGGGTATGCATTAAGCTCTCTCAGTCTCTCTTCATATGGTTTCTGATGTAGACCCTGCACCATTTTAGTTGCCCTCCTCTGGACTGCTTCCATCCTGTCTATGTCCTTGCGTAGATGAGGTCTCCAAAACTGCGCAGTATTCAGATGGGGTCTCACCAACTGTCTGTATAGAGGGATAACCACTTCCTTTTTCTACTGCTGATGCCCTCCCTATGCATCCCAGTATCCCCTGGCTTTCCCTACTGACTTCTCACATTGCATACCCACCTTTAGGTCATCTGATATGACTACACCCATTTCCATTATTGTTGTTGTTAGTACCTCCCTGCTATTGTGTACTCTTCTCCTGGATTTTATTTCCCAGGTGCATTACTTTGCACTTCTTTGCATTGAATCTAAGTTGCCATATGTCTGACCATTCCTCCAACCTTGCCAAGTCCCTTCTCATCCTTTCTACCCCCCCTTGTGTATCAACTCTGTTACAGATCTTTGTGTCATCCGCAAAGAGGCATACCTTTCCTTCCAGACTTCAATTGAAGCCTGATTCAGATGGATGTTGGACACAAAGGATGGTGGTCCTGTTAGTCTGATGGGATCACCCTGTGTGAATTTTGTTTGATTTAAACTATGAAAGTTATTTTCCTTTCGTTGCTTCAGTGGATGAGTTTGATTTGCTTTGTAACAGAAATAAATCCTTTTAACACACTAAGCCAGTGTGTTTTATACAACTCAGAACTGTCTTGTGTTGTCACTTAACCCACACTTCCACATATAGGTTAATCAGAATGCTCCCGAGGGCCCCCACCCCCATTCTTTAGTACATATCTTGCAAAATAACATGCCAATTTTCTACCCACCTTGATAACCGTGCCCCAGTTTCCAGGTGTCACAACTATTTGATAAGCCTTCTATGAGGCAGTGAGTCTAGGGTCTTACTGAAATCTAGATATAAAACATCAATTGCCTACCCCTTTTCCACTGCCCCTATTACTTAGTCAAAAAAGTCAGTCAGATTAGTCTGGCATAGCCTTCCCTCCACAAAGTTGTGCTGCCTCCTGTCCTAGAGCCAATTTATTTCAAGAAATTCTGCAGCAGTTTCTCCTTGATAGTTTACAGGAGCTTACCTACTGCAGAGGTCAAACTAACCAGCCTATAGTTCCCAAGGTCCTCCCTGCTACCAGTCTTGTGCAGGGCACAACATCTGCCCTCCTCCAATCTTCTGGGTCTACAACAGTTTCCAGGGAGTGACTGAATAAGACCATAAGAAGCCCTGTTGTTCCTGTCCCATTTTCCTCTACACTCAAGAGTGCAGCCCACCCTGTCCTGGAGACTTATCCGCCCTGAGTGCCCTTTAGTCCATTAAGTACCCTATTCCCCAGCACAGGTCCCAGTTTCCATTCCCTCTTGCTCCCTCCCTTAGCCTGCCTTCTACAGTCTGGGAGTGGGTCCTCCACCTCTACCATGAATATCGAGCAAAAGTACTCATTGAGGATGTCAACCTTCTTCCCAGCATCCTCTACACAAATATTTCCCAATCGTCGTCCTTTTACTAATGTGTCAGTGGCTCAGCAGGTTGCACACCCACGTCTGAGGCTGAAAGAGTGGAAGGCTGTGGGTTCAAGTCCCACACCACGCACTTGGGGTAAAATTCCAATACTGACACTGTAGTAGTAGTGCATCTTGAGGGGGATGCTGCACTCCTGAGGTGCCGTCTTTCAGATGAGACATTAAACTGAGGTCCCATCTGCCTGTTCTGGTTGTTGATAAGGTAGACTTTAAAGATCCCATGGCACTTCTTGAAAAAAGTAGGGGAATTTCCCCGGTGTTCTGGCTAAATTTTCCATGTTCACTAAAAATACCAATAACAGCTTAATCTGGTTAAATTTCAGTTGGTTACCATCTGAATTTTCCCCCCTCCCCCGGGACAAGGCTGAAAATAGGCAGAATTGTCTAGCTCTCCTTTCCTGGTCAACAAAAACTAAATAAAGATAAATGTATCTAAGGAAAGCCTTATTTTCTTGTACACCCTCAGCTATTCTCAATTCTGTATTTGCCCTCCTTACGACTTTGTTAGTCTCCTTCGTTTCCACTATACATATGCCTCCTTCTTCCTCTCAGATTGATCCCCCCTGCTGCACCTCTTAAATTCTGCTCTCTTTTCCCTGACTGCCTCTCTCACTTCACTGGAGAACCGGAGAGGCTTCTTGTGTATTCTGGACAGCTAAACAAACAAAACTGGAAAGCTGACCAGATGATCTCAATGGCTGCCGTGTTTGCTGAGAATCATAAAATGATTTCCAAGATGTGTATTTATGTGTACTGTAGTGGTGAATTACAGGAAAGAGAACCCCCACCAACAGCGCACCATGTCATAAAAATGTATGAAAAGCACAAGACAAGCTGAGAATTGCAGACGACAGATTTGCTTCAAGTTCAATGAAATCTCAACAAGACATATTCCAGTACCTTCAGCTTTTGATTCAGCCGCTTCAGTTCCTCCTGCAGACTATTCGCCTCTTCTTGAAATTCATGAGCTTTCTTCCTCTCGGATGCCAGCTGTCGTTGGAAACTGCTGTTTGTCAGCTCAATGTTTTTCTCCAAGTCCTGCATTTGACAGGCCAAATGGTTAATGTTTACAATTAAAGACTACTGTATACATTTTAATGTTTTTCCACAACCCCAGTGGTGTATGGAGAAAATTCAAGCACGAGTCCAAAGCCTACACCATCCAGTTACTAAAGGCTAAACGTGGCGAAACCCAGTGGTACAGTTCTGCTACTGCACATCAGAGCCCAGTTCAATCCACAAGCCTGAGCAAAGCTCCAGATGTGTTGCAGAGCAGCTGCCTTCCCACTCCATGGCAGAAAGAGACAAAGTCCGCTCTCGCTGACTTGGTAAGAGACTCCAATCAGGGAGCAGAAGGTGGTCACTAAGGAATACCATGGTGTCCCCAAGACCAGAATGGCACAGGTTGTCCCCTCCTCCTCCCCCAATCTCCTGTCCCAGCTTTGCATTCAGTTCCCCCAGCTGTGCCTCCAGGTCAGGACACCACTGCACGGAATGGGGGGTGGGGGGGTTACAGAATCTGCAGAGGACAGGGCCCTTCCCCCCCAAAAAAAGTCTAACAGTAAACAGGTTACTTGTCAGAGTGATTCTGAGGCTGATGTGTGAGCCCGTACCAGCAGCACTTTATGCAGTTCTTGCATGCTAACTACTACATGCAAATTATAAAATGGATAAGAAAATACTATACTGTAATTGGTGGAATCCAGTCACAAGACTGTGCTGTTATCCCAACATAACAGCAAAGGTCAGAAAGGCTTAACTTTCTGAAACTTATTACTTGGTCCTAAAATAAAAAAATCAGGGACACCATTTTATAATTGCAATAAGCATGCCAGGGTGTGCATAATTGTGGGATAATGGCACATCTTGGGAGTGTAAAGCCCTTGGCTTTGCCTTGGGCTTCACTTCCCGAGGTGTGCTGTTATCCCACAATATGCACACCCTGTCATGACTTACTGCTTAAATAATGGTGATTATAAAAAGGGTCTCAGAAATGCTTAATTCTGATTGGTTGTCAGCATTCTGACAGCCTTACATTAATCTCTGTTACACAGTCATGTATAGCCTGATTACCATGGCACATAAATTCTCCCCATCAGCATTCCATTCCATAGCACTGCTGAATGACTGGAATGAAGCATTCTGATTCTGAACCAGCATTCTTTAACAGTCAGTGGATGAACTATTTTGTATGCTAATACAGGCAGCGAGACCACTCCTACTGTTGTAAAAGTGGTCTCGTGCATTCTTCAGGTATGAGAACTGTGAACCGAAGGTGAGCAGTTCTGATACTAAGAATGTACGTGAGACCACTCATAACCAGAAGAGTGTCCCACCACTGTTAATATATTATTGATCGAATGTAATCAATAATATAGCATACATTTAAAAAAAAAAAAACTTATTTATATATTTATTTGCTTTTGTTAACCAGGTAAGCACACTAGACAGCCAAGTGCCTATTTTCAGGTGCGACCCGGGAGAATTACAAGGTACAGACAAGAACATCAGGCATAAACATCAACGAGAGGCAGTAACAGCATAGTACAGGCTTGGACAACAGTCATATGCATTTAGGGTCAGCCATACCCTCAGGTTGGTATGGGTAATAGGCAACACGAGTAATACAGTTTGTGGGCGAGAGACCAATAAAAACATAGACTAGAATAGTACAAGTAATCTTTACATGAACAGTGGGGCAAAGAATGGACCCTATACAGATAATAAAGCTGATAACAGCGAGCTAGCCAGCGGACATAGTGCATTTAGTATCAGGAGACTCATCTTGTCAGTAACAGCCAGGACTGAACGACTCAGACGGTTAGTTTGGTCTGGGCCGAAGGCGCAGGGAAGGTTCCTTAAGTGCAGAGACAGGTGGAGGCTGATTTGAGGAATCCCCATAGGGAGGCTTTGAAGCAGGAATGGGAGGGGGAGGAGCGAGTGTTTGTAGGGAGGGAGTTCCACAATCTGGGTGCATAAGCAGCGAAAGCCCGATCACCAATTTGGGTATGTGTTTTAGGAACAAGGAGGACCTCAGAGTCACTGGATCTTAAGCGGTAGGGCGTTACAGGTTTGAGGGACATGGCGAGTGCAGGACGGGTGGCAGTTCTGACGATACTGTCAATGAAGTTGCCTAGGAGAAAGGTGCAGTGTTTTTCTGGGGGGAGCAGCTTGAGCCTGGAGTATAGCTCACAGTGGTGCGTGAGGCGGGGGACAGAAACCGCAAAGTGACATACATTGTTGTATGCGGTGTCCCATTTTGAGAGACTGGTTTTTGGGACAAGGGCAAGGGAGACAAGCCCATAACAGAGCATGGGAAGGAGGACCCCCTTGGCTAGGGTGAGCCATGCAGCCGAGGTAAGACAGCTTTTTGCTCTGTATGCCAGGCCCAGCTTGCACTTTGTAGCTTTACATATGTTGCGAATATGCAGAAAGAGGTCAAGTTACGGGTCAAGGGTTACCCCCAGGTATTTGACAGAGTCCGCAACATGCAAGAGGGAACCATCAGCTCCAGAGATTTTTAGTCAAGCAGGGCAGGCTTTTGATTTGGCCAAAGAGCATGGCCTGAGTCTTCTGAAGGTTGATAGTTAGCTTGTGGCTCTTTAGCCAGGTTTGAGTTAGACTGAAGTCGGAGTTTAGCCTGGAATTGATGACACTGATGTCCTGGGAGCTGGTTAGGATGACAAGGTTATCCGCGTACAGGGTGGAGTGCCCATAGGTTGGGGCTGGGGGCAGCTCATTGATAAAGGGGGAAAAACAGAATGGGCCAGAGAACGGATCCCAGGGGGACCCCACAGTTCACAGGAAAGGGATCAGAGAGGGCCTTGTTGAATCTAGTGTATTGCTGTCTGCCAGCGAGGTAGTTTGAGAACCAGGCATGTGCTGGGAGGGAGAGGCCAAGGGACCTGAGAGTGGAACACAGGAGTGAGTGGTCGACCAGGTCAAAGGCCTTCGAGAGATCCATGAAGATGGCTCCGGCTAGTTTGCCTTGATCAGTAATGGACCTGATTTCGTCGGTGACCACAGCTAGGGCGGTGGAAGTGCTGTGCCCTTTTCGGAAGCCGTGTTGTGCTGAGGGAAGTAAGTCATAGCTCAAGTTCAAGTTTACTGCAGGAAAACTCCATTGAGCAAGCTCATTCACAAGGAGGTCCTGTGACATAAACACTTAAAGTACAAACACAGATAGGTAATAACAGTATATACATGAAATGCACGTTACATGATACAGGCTGGATATACATACAAGGGGACCACATAGGGTGACCGCAGGTGGTAAACATTGATATGAGACAGGGAAGTGACTTACAGGTTGCATACTGATAAATGAAACATGATGATTGGTGTGTGCAACACATATACAGTATTTTGGCAGCTAGAACAAACAACAGTCTACAACTGATATGGGGGAGGAGTGATTTGATAGAGTAGCAGGAGCGAAGCAAAAGATAAAGCCAGAGTAGAAGGGAAGGGAAAGCAGTTAATATGACAAATTAATTATACCTTACCAGTGGATAAATATGGCACACATGGGGAAGGAAAAGACTTAATGACAGTTACAGGTGTCTTTTATTTTGGCTGAACTTAGCGATTTGTAAGTTTATTGAGCTGTCTAGTTAGTTTCAATGCGGTTTTGTAATTGGTTCCAAATGGAGGGAAGGGCATATGCAATAGCACGTTTACCAAAGGAAGTCTGCGTCCTTGGTATGTCAAGCATAATAAAATCAGATTTTCTTAACGAGTATACACTATGTGAGATACTAATAAGGGAAGAGAGATAGCTTGGCAATTTCTGCAGAAGCAGTTTAAGAGTCCATAGCCCAGCATGGAGCAGGCGTCTAGTAGTAAGGGATGTCCAACCAACAGCTGCATATAAGTCACTGTGGTGTGAATGGTAAGGGGAGTTGGTAATGAACCGTAACGCACGGTGATAAAGGATGTCCAGTTTACTTAGATTTGCAAGAGTGGTGGAGGAATAGATTACATCGCCATAGTCGAGTAGGGGGAGAAAAGTGGCCTGCATGTTTGTTTCCGAGTTTCAAGGTGAAAAGGGGCCTATTTCGTAGAAGAAACCTAACCTTGCTTTTAACCTTCTAGAGATATCTTCACGTGGTCACTGAAAGATAATTTATTGTCGATCCAGATACCTAGATATTTAAATTTGGTTACAACTTCCAGAGGCTCGTTTAGTGTGGTGACAGTGAAGTCTTGGGCAAGAGTATTGGGAGGGCCTGTGACAGCACTGCAGGAGAATATCATCGCTTTAGTCTTCTTAGCATTGAGCAGAAGCTTTGCCTTTATTAGATTATGCTCAAGTTGTGCGAAGTCCGCTTGAAGCACTCCCTTGACTTCAGATAACGATGAGTCAGAAGTATACAACACAGTATCATCTTCAAAAAAGTGCAGATTGGACGTAGATATGTTAGCATCTAAGTCATTAATGAACAGAGAAAACAAGATAGGGCCTAAGATGGATCCTTGGGGGACTCCTCTTGCAACTGGCAAGGCAGCAGAAAAAAAGCCTTCCGCCTTTACTTTTTGGAATCTTCCAGTTAGGTAGCTAGAGAACCACTGGGTGGTATGGTATGTGGCACCCAACTTTGCAAGGCAATTGACTAATAGTTTGTGATCAACAGTATCAAAAGCTTTGCTGAGGTCCAAAAGACTGCACCAGTTACCTTCTTAGCATCTATAGCAGAGATCCAATCATTGGTTACTTTTGCTAGTGCAGTGATTGTGCTGTGATTAGCCCGGAAGCCAGATTGAGCTGGGTTAATGAGAGAGAAGGTTTCCAAGTAAGATTTTAACTGAATATGGATCAGTTTTTCGAGAACTTTAGAAAGGATAGGCAATATGGAGATAGGCCTATAGTTGTTTACATCGCATGGGTCACCAGATTTAAATAGAGGGAGGATATGTGCTGATTTCCAGCAGGATGGCACACTAGCAGATGTAATGGAAAGATTGAAGATGTGGAGAATTGGGGCAGTGAGATGGGCGTAGCCTGACCTTAGGAAAAAGGTTCCGAGCCACTTCATCCTAAGCTTTTTGGTGTCTAAGTTAAAGAAGAGAGAATCTTCACTTCTTTATAAGTTATCTTAGCAGTTGGAAGGGCTGGGTGCAGGACTAGATGTGGCGGGAGGGGTATGCTGGCTCACCGCAGCACCAGCATAAGGTGATGAGTCAAAAGCTAATCCAGCTGTGGCAAAGTGGGAGTTAAGTTCTTCCAGGATTAGGGACTTGTTTTCCACAATCTTGCCACTTGCAACTATCTTTGTTGGGACAGAGGGGGCCATGGGCCGTCCTTCTATAGCTTTGATAGGTAATGTGAGGCAACCATCTTTTCAAGTAGCTTACTAATCGCAGACAGGATAGCTATAGGGCGGTAGTTCTTGGGATTTTTTGGGTCACCTTGTTTGAAGACAGGGACGACTCTGGCCACTTTCTATACATCAGGGATGGTTCCTGAGATTAGGGAAGCTCTGTAGGTAGTGGGTGAGATGTGAGGCAACCATCTTTTCAAGTAGCTTACAAATCGCAGACAGGATAGCTATAGGGCAGTAGTTCTTGGGATTTTTTGGGTCACCTTGTTTGAAGACAGGGATGACTCTGGCCACTTTCTATACATCAGGGATGGTTCCTGAGATTAGGGAAGTGTTAAAGATATGGGTGATGGGCCGGGCTAGGAGAGATGCCCCCAGACAGAGCAGTTTGGCTCAAGGTTGTCATGCCCGGCACCAGTGTGAGGGGAGAGACCAGCAGAGAGCTTTTGAGTCTCCATGGTAGAGACGGCCTTTAAGTGGAAGGGAGGTCGGGGGGTTTTCCCCCTGAGAAAGGGGCTTTGTGCCTTGGGGTCAGGAGACTGGGAGGGGTGAGCGGGCAGGTCAGAGAACTGGGAGTTAAAAGCATTGGCAATTGTTTGGGGATTGTTGCAGCTAACTCTGCTAATTTGTATGTCAGTGACCTGGACTCTGGCAGAACCTCCAACAGTGTTTCTGATGTTATGCCAGAAGCTCCTCCTTACCAGAATATGCCTGTTCCCAGAGTAACTGCTCCTGAGACACGCTTGACAGAATAAGAGTGTCTCACACACAGAAGTAAGGAATGCTCCGATTGGTTGGGAGTGCTCCCTCGATCTATAACATCAAAAATCTCCCTCTCAATGAGGAAAACATTCAAGCAATACACTTATTTTTATTTTGGTCTTTGGTAACCGGGTGAGACCCACTAGGCACAAGTGCCTATTTTCAGGGGCGACCTGGGAGCAATGGAGGTTTATGTGATTTGCTCAGTCACACAGTACACAAGTGGAGGTTGTGGGAATCAAACCCAGGTCTGCTAGATGTACCAAGCTCATTCACAGCTCATTACTCTAACGTCTAGGCTACCTATAAACATTTTCTTTAAAAATTAGTTTTTGTTTTTTTATAACAGCAAAAAAGTACTTCCAGGAGTTAGACTAACATTCAAGTCACACCTTGGGGCCCCTAGGGGTGATTAATAGCCTGTTAATCTAACTCTGGTCATGCCTTATTGTTTAAAGGGTGTGTGTCAATCACACATTACAATTTGCTAAAGAGGGTCCTGAAGCACAAATTCTGGTCAGATCCACCATGGCTGCATAATGAAGTTAGTGAAGTTGTGTGGAATTGTTAAGGAGGTATGGAGAAACGACACAATGATTTGTAAGCAGTAAGATTTGTTTTAGCTTCTGTTCTAAGGAAGGCATACACATTATTTGGAAAATATATGGAGGTGTACATTTTAATGGAAGGAATAGGAAGCAATATAGGTTTACAAAAGAACCCAAGAGCAAATGTCACTGAGGTATGTGTTATCCCAGATGATATTGGCCGGACAGCCACATTTTAAAAGAAAACACAATTGCACATACCCCAATAATGCAAAGCATCATGGGAAACGTATGCATATCCGCATGATGGTACAGAAGGTGGCAGTACATGAAAAAGTAATGGCTGGGCATATGTTCAGCCTTGGATTATTTACACCATTTTTTTTTTTTTTTTTTTTTTTTTAGAGAAACAGGGTTTTTGTCCATGAGGTGATGTAAGTTATATTTAAGCAATGTGTTGATGTCAGGAAGTCAGGTGTAATGATGGACTGTTAGCAGAGAAAATGTGATAGTAATTTTCAGAGGGAGTCACTTTTGATAAGGGCAAGGTAGTTACGCTTGTGATAATGGGAATATTAGGAAAGTATGAGGTCTATGCAGAAGTGGAGTACAGATATGTACAGTATAAGTATGTGCTCAGAGAGCAGGCAAATGTGATATGCATTTTTGTTTTAGAAATAGGTAAAAATAGTGATACATGCAATTGATAGAAAGCTAGATAATTACACAGATTATATAGATAGAGACAGAGAGACACAGACAGACAGGTAGAATAGGAATGGCAGTGAAGTACTGAAGTGACACCAACCCCACCCCCACCCCGCAGAGATGGAAAGGCATTGGGGTGTGCCTTTGGGTCACTGCCCATAATGCTCATGCCATTTCACCTCACCCTACCCTGCAGACACAGCCAAGTATCGAGGTGTGCCTTGGGGTGTTCAAACTTTACACTCACCCCATTCCATAAGGAAATACACTGAAATGGGTACAGTATAAGAGAATGGAGTGAACTTTGGGGCTGAAGAGTCAAAGGTACACCATGATACCTGGCATTGGCTGCAGGATGGGGGTGGAATGGTATGAGCACTACTGTTGACAATCCCAAGTCACACCCTTGATGCCTGCTAGTCCCTACATGGCAGGGTGCTATGGTCAGAAACCCTAACGCCCTGGGCATTTCTTGGTATTTTCGCTCCAAGTTTTCTGCATGGGCTTTTTGTGACCCCACCGCATGAACAGTGACACTATCGGTTCTTTAGCTGAAAGGTGCTTTTGCACAGCGACTGTGCCATTTGGCACTACAGGTGCAAAAACACATTTTGAACAGGATATAAACAATAACAGCTGTACTGTTTATGAGGAGGTGTAAAAAAGTGGTAATGCTGAAAATCTGGAGTGAAACTATAAAAAATTGGTGAAGTCATGACACTGCTCCTGCTAATGTATACTTTTTTCAAATTCCTATGCATCCCATTGTTTTCATCTCTGTTTCTGTTATGTGACTTCTTAACCTAGCAACAGCATTAAATGCATTACATTATAAGGACAAGCAAATGTTTTTAATACATTTAGAGACAGTTACATACACAATTTCCTTCATAGAATAATTTAAATTTAGTAACAGTGGTAGTACAAAGCAATTACTCAGACAACTTGAACACTATAACTACTTTATATTGTACATTGACACCCCATAAGGACGTCCTTGAAACGGAGATGCAAATGTCACACATTTATCAGTTTTCTAACAGGAATATTTTACTATCCTAAATACATTTCTTGCTTCAGTAACTGCTCAGCACATCTACTGCATGACCTACTTATTAACATTTTACACCTGCTATGCAATGTACTGCTGCTTACTACATCAACATCATGAACTATAAAACAGATGACTGCCATAACTAGGGAGGCAGTATAGCACAGTGGCTTAAGGCTCTGAACTGCAAACCTGGAGATCTGGGTTTGAATCCCACAGCCCCCACTTGCATACTGGGTGCCCCTGAGCAAGTCACTTAACTTCCATGTGCTCCCAGGTTGCCCTTGTAAACAAGCTTTCAGCTTAGTGTGCAACTCCTGGTTAAACAATTGAAAGAAAAAAAAACACAATATATTATTTTTCTGGCTTTATTTTGCAACTACAAACTTTGACTAATACATCCATCCTTAAATGTACTTTTTATAGCTTATGTGTCTGTGACCTAGGCAGAACTACACTTAAAATCATATAAATAAATAAGTCATTAGAACAGCATTTATTTCAGTAGTATCTCCTTCCTTTTCAGGTGCCCATGATACTATGTATATATATTTATATCTTTTAACTTCAAAGCACTAAACCTATTCAAATGCACAAAACACAAGACTTTATTCTCTTCACACATAACTGTTAAACTTCAGGTCCCAGAATGGCCAAGAAACAATTGTTAGACTTCACTCTTGCATGCCACTGTCACGCCCACTTCTCATGTAAACAACAATCAATTAGGCAAACCCTTTTGTTTCTGTGCTATGCACTCTTGCATCAGAGAGCCATAAATCTTACAGAACTGCTGAAAAAACAAATTTATCAAGACTGGATTTATGAATTAAAACCTGTCATTTATAGCACCTAAGTAAATAATAGTTTACTGGCTACAAACGATGCTACAGACATGACAATAACAAAATTTCTGTTTTACATGGAAAACATCCATATAATGAACTTGTCATACAGGATTTGTGATCTTCTGTCTGTAGGTATCTGACAAAGGAAAAGGCACCTGGCTTGATCCTTCTTTTTCCATTTTATTTTTATGCCCAACTTGCCCATACTGTTAGAGCCAAATATTGACATGCTGAGAGTTAAAAATAAATAAATCATTATATCTATATGTGTGTGTGTGTGTGTGTGTGTGTGTGTGTGTGTGGTGGGGGGGATATGCCTAGATGCTGTTTCAGGCACTCCTTAATTACTTCCCGGGGCAGCTCTGATAGTCAGTTGTTCCAACATGATAGATCCACCTCATGCCCTCCCATATGAACCAAAAAAAAAAAACAGATGGCATGGATCTTTAAGAGCTTTTCGGATGGAGGTGGGGGTGGATCTTACTCCCCCCCAAAAAAACTAATGCTGCCTCCCACTACTCAGGTTCCAGTTCTTGTACCTCACATTGAAGAAAGAAAATAGTGCCCTGCAACCACTGATTAACATGAAAGCATATTTATTTGAGGACGGAAAACATTTCTTGGAGGAGGGTAAGGAGGAGGAGGAGACTATTTACACCTTCAGTCAGTTTCACGGACAGAAAACATGACATCAGCCCTTTTGTACATGCAAAATGTCTGCAGGCTCTGCCCACTGCAGCCACAAAAAATAATTGGGCTCTTACAGTTCATGAGTTAACAATTCTAAAAACCTCTTAGCACTTCTCTCTTATTATACTACAGTTACTATAAATCATGACATAATTTACAACCAAACAAGATTGTTTATTTATAAATATTCTGGAAACTCTTGTAACTGTTCTGGTCACTTACAGGATTTCAGCCAACCAGGGCACAGAGCCTCTCAACCTTTTATCATGCGTACATAGGTCTCTCATTCAGGAACGTTACGAGTGGAGCATTCCACCTCACAGCCAATAGCCAAGGAGAGAGCAGCTTCATTTAACTTATAATAAGATTTAAGTATTTTTTTTTTTATATCAAATCACTTAAGCAAACTCCAGTGATTTATATTACGTTAACATGGCTTCTGTGGAGTGTCTCTTATGGTATGAGATGCCTCTTGTGAGTTTTGGGCAGCCAGAACTACTCAACTTCACTTTGTGATCCTCTTGCCAAAACCTCCTGCTCGGAGTCTCATACACACCATAACAGACACCCCACGGAGCCCTATTAACTCACAGAGACTGCCAAAAAAAACCATGACCTCTAACTGTTTGCACATCGAATACCTGCTAGCTGCATTTATGAACTGCACTTTACTGTGTTTGGTTCGGGCCAGCAAGGGGTATGGGACTGCATTAGCAGCTTGGTAATGTGTTCCAGGGGCGGAGCTTTTCATCCACAAAATCCCGTGTTACCTGCAAGGCACTCGCATGAGCGGCACTTGGGTTAGTGGCTCACAGAACTGCAAGTCACTGGTGCATGCCAATGGCAGGAGACTGGTTTTCTTCTCATTCTCACCGCCTTATTTTACAAGTACGTTAGCTGTGCAAATGTAATTTATATCTTTTGTAGGGCACCGATATAGAGATAAAGCTTAAGTATACTGATCTGTCATGCTATTACTGGTAGGGTCTGAATTGGTTTTTAGTGTGCCCTCTGGCACTTTTAAATGTTACAAAGGTACTAATGCAGATGCACCAGACTGTAAAAGAAAAATTTTAAATGCAGTTGGTAAAATCAGTGAAAGTCTTCTGAATTTAGATTTTTCAGAGGCACTGTCAAGAAGAAAACAAATACAGTCTTCCCTCGCCATTATGAACCCCAGAACAACGAACGCTCGGCTATAACAAACGTTCATCATGGCTTCTGCCTTCCAGCTGTCTGATGAGCAGACTGACAATGCTGCAACTTTGCTTACCTGACTGTCAGGCAGGTGTAGTTAATTACAATTACTGTACCTGTATAAAAAACCTTAATTCCCCCCCCCGCCCCCGTATCACAGTCAAACCAGAAGCTGGTTGCCTGATGCGTTCAGCGTATTCCCATACACTCTCCCATCCCATCAAAATCCTGTTAACAAGCTGTATTAAAAACAAAAACATTTAAACTAGTCCAATTTGTCTCCGTTTACATTTTCTTTCACTTTCTCCATATCATCTTGCTTTGACAGAGACACAGTCTCTGCCGTTCCATCTCCATTCTATTTCACTCATGCTCAGCACTCCAACACTCACAGCATCAGGCTTAAATGTCACTAAATTAGAAACTGCCTCTCCAAACCAGCTGACATTATGCGCCATGGTAAAAGAAGCACCAACGTGATTTTTCTTTTTTTAAAAGCTGCAAGGAACTGATCTTCCCTTTCCATTTCCAGCTGATAGGCTCCAGTTTATCAATCGCAGCCTGCTTTATAAAATTAATTCATAAGTTCATTAAAGAGCAGCTTCTGACTAGTACTATTAGCCCCACACTGCAAGAAAAGGACAACTATGAACAGTTTGCATCCTGGCCAAGTCAGTTACCGTTTACAGTGCAGTATGGGGCTACTACAAACATGCTCTTTAACAAGCATATCATACGCATATGTTTCAAGCTAATCAAGAGTACATTTTAATCGAAAAACTGTTATTGGCTTTTTTTGGGGGGGGGGGGCGTCCCTCAATATAACGAACAATGTGCTATAATGAATGCCGAATATGGATCCTAAATCATTCATTATATCAAGGGAAGACTGTAACTGAAACTTGGGAGATGATGGAATGTTTGTTTGTTGCTGATCTTGTCAGGAGACACTGAATTGAATCCAGGTCCTTTGGGTCTCGCTGGAGTCAGTTTTCCTGATTTAGGTGCACACAACTATTCTGGTTAAGGATTAAGATTAGCACATTTAAGTATCAGTAGCCAACTGGACAATTAAGATGAGTTTAAAATCTGGACCAAGACAAATTCTTACAACGTGACAGGCCTAACTGTGTTCAGTTCTGGAGACCCCATCTCAGAAAGGACATAAATAAGGTGGAGGCAGTACAAAGGAGCAACCAAAATGGTGCAGGACCTACATCAGAAGCCCTACGAAGAGAGACTCAACAATTTAAATATGTATTCCTTGGAAGACAGGAGGAAACGGGGGATATGATAAAGACACTCAAGTACCTAACAGAGATAAACAAGGTACAGGAAGGGAGCATTTTCCAAAGGAAAAGATGCTCAAGGACAAGGGGACACAATATGATGCGGGGGGGGTAGGAGCTCAGGGGTAATGTGAGGAAGTACTTATTCAGGGAGAGGGTGATGGATGCTTGAAACAGCCTTCCAGAGGAAGTGGTGGGGGCTAAAACAGTCACAGGATTTAAGAATGCATGGAATAGACACAAGGGAATCTTAGAAACAAGGGGGGAGTGTAATCCAGAGTCCAAGTAGGGTCTCTGGTGGAACTATATGTAGGGAATTTTGGGCAGACTAGGTGAGCCAAGTGGTCCTTATCTGCCAACAACTTCTATATTTTAAGTGAGACCTGGCTCAGGAATTCTGTACTGGATTCACAGGTAATTTTAGAGGGTTACAGAGGCAAGATAGGGAATATGGGAGGAAGAGTGGTGGAGTTTTAATTCATTTAACAAATTACCTAAAGTAATGCTTGTAGAAAGAAGTTATACTGTACAGCAGGAAAGACAGATCATCTGGTGGTAAAAATGATTTTGGGAAGAGGTCATGGAAAGCATCTTTATTTTATCTGTTTTTACTGTCCCCCTTAAAGTTGCAACTTAACTCTGGGTTATCTGGAGCATTTGAGGCCACCAAGTTTGGATGGTACAAGAACATACTCTAATGGGATATGTTAATATAGATTGGGGGGGGGGGGCACAGTTATTCAAAGTAAGTCAAATTAAAACTGGCCACTTTACAAATTACTCCGATCATCGATCTTCCTACACGTCTGAATACTGAATCTCCCCAATTTTTCAAAAGGGTAAAAAGCACGAGGTCAGTAATTACCCACCAATTAGCCTTACATCACTCCTAGGGAAAATCACGGAGGACTTTATAAAATATATGATGGAAGAACATATTAAACAACATGGGATGGTGGACTATGCTCAGCATGGCTTCTGTCATGAAAGATCATGTCTGACTAATATTCTAGGTTTTTCTGAACCTGTTAGAAACGCCCTTGAGAAAGGTTTACCTGTTGATGTAATCTACCTTGATTATTCCACGGTGTTCGACTCGGTATCACATCAGGAGCTAATCAGAAGACTAGTAGAACTAAAATTCCATCCCTTATTGATAGCCTGGGTTTAATCAAGGTTAAATGGAAGACATCAAAGAGTATATGTACAAGGGCACACATCTGAATGGGGAGGGTTACTAGTGGTGTGCCACAGGGATCAATTTTGGATTCAACTTTGTTTAACCTATTTGTATCTTCCATGCAGTCTACTGAAACATCTTGGCTGAGCAAGTATGCTTATGATACCAAAGTTGGGGCAATAATTAATAATCAGAAGGCAGCAGATTGCTTTCAAATGGAACTATACAAAATTGAACACTGGGCCAGAAACCACAAGTTGTCCTTTAATGAAAGCAAATGCAAAGTAATGCATTTTGGACACAACAATATCAAGGCTAAATATAGGCTAAACAAAAGTATTTTGGAAAGTACTAACAACGAAAAAGATTTAGGAGTGAATGTGTCAAATACATTGAATTTTGAAAACCAGGCTCATGAAGTAGATCAGAGAGGAAACAAAATCTTGAGCATGTATTTTAAGAAATGTCATGCAGAGAACCAGAAGTTATTGTTCCTTCGTATACATATTTGGTTAGGCACATTTTGGAGTGATGTTCTGGATTCTACGCTGCCCAAAACAAGGGAGCAGTTAAATTGACTGAGGGAGTACAAAGAAAGGCAACAAAGAGTATCAGGGGCTTGAAAGAAAAGCCCTATGCAGAGAGACTTTCTGAGCTGGGTTTGTATTCCTTAGGTTATCGTAGAATTAGAGGCAACTTATGTTATGTATACAGGGCCTGTCACAATGAAGCTCTCTGACAGACTGTGAGTTTGTGTAAAAAAACTATGACAGAAGTTCAAGAGCTCACTGTATGCAACTGAAAGGTGACTTTTATACGACATCTAGGAGAGGGGGTGGTTCAACCAAGGAGTGGCAAATAGATAGAAAGCCTTGCCTGAACTTGTGGTTACTATTGGTACTACGGATTCCTTCAAGAAACCCCTTGACTTTTTCCATGGGTGACGTTCAGACTAGACAACACCACTGATAAGTGGCGAGTCCTACAAAGGCAAAATGCCACTGGACTTGGTCAACAATCTATGAAGGTCAGCATACTACACTAGATTGGATTTTAACAACTAGACCAAAGAATATTCAGTGGTAGGGCACATTACCTGATTCAAACTCAGACCATTCACCAACTGTCTGACTAAATAAAGTCCACAGAGGCAGAGTAAAACATTGTCTAATCATTTCTAGAAATATAAGAAATTTAAATGAGGCAAAATTTTTGGCAAACGTACTTAAATCAGTTTGGGATTCTTTTGAAAACTTATTATGTTCAGGACACAGCAATTTCCTTAACAAAATGTTATGCTGAGGCTTATGAGGTTAGTTCCCCACTGCAGACCTGTAAGGTCAATGGAGATTTTGTACCCTGGTTGAATATCAACTTAATATATGAAAAACGAAAGAAAGAGACCATATGTGGAAAAGATACAAAAAAACCAAAAACAAGGAGACTTGCGGTCTCTGAATCAGTACTGACATTTGCGGAATTGGGGAAAAAATACAGAAAAATTACTGAATCCCAATACTTCTGTTTCAAACAGCTACAGACTAGGGTGAATCCCAAAACGTTCTGGGCAACTTTGAATTCACTTTTTTTTTCTAGTTGGTCCTTTTTCTCCCTTCTGGCATGACTCCCATCACCCCCACTCCCCGGAGCCCAATTGCCGCTGCTTCTCTCGAGAGTTATTGAACCTTACTCCTGTGGCTTACCCCCCCCCCTCAAAAAAGCAGGGTGGTATGGAAAGTGCTCAACCTGCCAGTTCATGGATCCAGGGGCCATGCCCGAGTCACCAGGAGTGGGCCTGTGAGGGGCAGTGAACATCCTGCCAGCCAGAATGTTTTTCCCTGTTTTCTTATCTCCCCCTTTCCCTTGAGGCATAGAGGAGCAACGTGCAATGACACCAATAGCGGCATTATGTATGCTTCCATGTGTGGTGTGCCAGATGCCGGTCACTCCTTTACTGCTCATTGCACTTCTCCCCCAGCCTTCGCTAGGGGACAGTGCTGTTCTGAGCACCATTCCACTTCCTCCCTGGAGGACAGCAGTCCCCTGGATGCTCGATTCTCCTCCCCTGGTCGACCCTCCAATGACTCAAGCTCATTCCCAAATTCAGGTCATTGGCGCCACAAGCAGCGGCAGTGCTACTGCAGTGCCAGTGGGCCAGCATTAATTCCCGTCTTAAATTCAGACACAGACCAGCAATTTCTACCCTGAGCATGGGGGGCAAACTTTTTAGATAATCAACAAGAAACTGTTAGTTTTTAACTCTATCTGGGGCCTCTATGCAAACTGCTAAATCAGGTGTAGCAAGCTCTTCACCAGGTATGAGGAAGGGATGACAAGTTCTACTTAGCCCAAGTCTGAATTTCAGAAAGCAACAGAGGAAGGCATCCAGCATTACCTGGGAGGTTTGGATATCGCCAAGGGCTGTGGTCTGGATAAGATATATCTCTGTTTATTAAAGATCTCCACTACAGTATTGTCCAAACCACTGGCATATCTGGTTAACTTATCTTTAACAAAGGGTGTGGTGCCCAGTGTATGGAAACAAACCGCCACTGTTACAATTTTTAAATCAGGGGATAGGCCACCTACAGACTGATATCACTGTTACCAGTGCTGGCTAAGAAGATCCAAGGATTTATTTTCGATCAACTGGTGGCCAGTTATAAAAGGCATAATCTTTTGTCTCAGAACTAACACTGCTTTATGAAGCAGTTTAGCACAGAGACGACCTTCGCTGAGTTGGCAAGCACTGTCCTGCAATGCCACTGAAGGGGGCGTGTACTGGGCAGTGTTTGTTGACTTAACTGAAGCCTTCGACATAGTGGACCACACTTTGCTAATAAGTGAACTGGAATCTTTTGGCCTAGAGCCCGTGGCATTAAACTGGTTTGAGAGTTACCTAAACAAGAGAATCCAGAGGGTTAGGATAGATATGGCCCTCTGAGCCAAGTATGGTATTGAAAGGTGTTCCACATGGATCAGTGCTGGGTCCCTTATTATTTTCCATTTTTATGAGTATCCTTCCAGAAGCCTTTTTCTCCTCACGTCCCATTCTGTACATGGACGGTATAGATCTTAGCTTGGGTACCAACCTTTCTGAAATACAATCTGACCTACAACATGGATTTGATCAGTTAACTGATTGGCTAGAAGCAAATACATTTCTACTGTATGAATCAAAAACTTGTGCAATGCTGTTTGGAACAATTCAAAGGTTGGCCTAAGTGGAAAGTGGCTTTCTCACTTGAGGGAGGTCTGAGGAGGTTCTGAAGTCAGTAAAAGGGTTTACATACTTGGGGTTCCACTTGGACCAGAGCTTGACCTTTGTTCCTCATATGGTGGCTATCTCCAAAAAGATAAAGGAAAAACTGGGGTTTTGTATCAGAATTCCAGGTCTTTGGCTGCAAAGACTAGGTCTGTTGTAGCTAAACAGGTCTGTTTGCCTACCATTAACTAAGGAACAGTGCTGTTTGCTGAACAGACTAAAGGCTTTTTAAAAGTTCATAGGAGGGTATGAAACAGATTTGTAGATTTGCACTTAATGTTCCCTTTAAAACCCACTACTGTATATTATATTCAAAAATGGGAATCCTTTCCTCAGAATGTAGAAAACATGAACAGTGCAATATTTGCACACAGGATTTTTAAGCAGCCACCCCTGCAAGTTTATTTGGAAAATTTCACCTTAATATATCTTCATGTGTAAATCTTAATACTGTATATCTTCATTTGTAACACGGGATTCAACAACTACAATTTTCAGTTTAAAGCAGCATGAACTTCAGGCATGCAGGCCTTTTTTTTCTTGGGCTGGGTCAAGTCTATTGAACAACCTATCTTCAAAAATCAATCTCAGTTGTTCACTTTACAGTTTTAAAAGGGCACTGTTTGTACTGCATGGAACTGAATCAGTTCATAACTGTTTTGCTGTGCAATAAATCATTAATATTGTCGTTATCACATATACCGTATCATGTATTTATCAACTATTTTTGTCTTTTATATGGCCAGAAGTGACTGTAAAAGGGCTTGTCCCAGTCCACTCTCTTAATAAAAATGAAAAATAAAAAATGAAATGAACTTATAAGAGATTTTCTCATGCAAACATTTCTAAAATGCTGGCATTCTAAGTTCAATCAATTATTCTTCATTTTACCAGGAGAAAAACACCAATTGAGAGAACTTATTTATAAGGTGGTCCTGGGAATACATAGATATACAGAAGCACATCATGGCAACATTGGGAGAAAACAAAAATCAGTAATACAATATACAATATATGAGCAGTTTAACAAGGGTTTAAAGGATGCAGGTACATAATTAGTAAGAACAATAAACATCATCTACCACCTACAACCAGTCAGCTAGTTAAGTGCTGAATGTTAACATGGCACAACAGTAACTGGTTTACAGTTCAGTTTAAGAGCAATGATACTCTAAGAATGGATAGGGAAGAAGGTGAAGGGGGACATGGGTAGAGGGGTGAGAGGGGAGATGAGGGCAGAGGTTGAACCTATTTAGGGTCATGAAGCAAGTGCTTGCCAGTAAGACATGGGAACCGTAGTCAAGTGTGCCTGGTGAGATACAGGGGGAGACAGATTATGAAAAAGCAAGAGCAGGTATCCTTCAGAAAGTGACTCAGAAGAGTCTTAAAAGTGGACAGCCTGAGTAATTTTGAGAGTTTTAGGGTGCTTTGGATGTTATTTCAAAGGGCAGGAAGGACATGACTTATGGAGGATTCATCGTGACTAGTTCTGATTCTAGGGACATCAAACAGGAGGTAGAAGCGTCTTTGGACAGAATAAGGACCCTCAGTGAGGGTAAGGAGGTTGGCCACGTATTTAGGGAGCTTGCTGATAAGGGCTCTGAAAGTCCAAAGGACAGTATTTTTTTATTCTCCCGGTTATTCAATGAATGCCACCCAATTAGAGTGTAGAGGGTACAGTGATGCATATTATAGGGGGCATTAGTTATGAATCGGATAGCCCTGTGGTATAGTGTATCCAGCTTGGTTAAGGAAGCCAGTGGGCAAGGCCATATATGAAGTCCGTGTAATCTAGTAGAGAAGGTAGTCTGTACTAATCTTATTTTGGCATCGCGAGTTAGTAGGTGTTTGATACGATAAAAGATTTCCAACCTTTGCTTCAGTTTCTTGGAAAGCTCTCTAGGGACATCAAAGGAAAGTTTTTTTTTTTTTTTTTTTGGTGGGGGGCAGTGATGTCCTGGGATTCTACCTGTTGTTGTCTGCCGTCCAAGTAGCTGTTAAACCATTTAATGGACGTGACATCCAGTCTGATAATAGGTAGCATGGCTAGGAGTAAGTCATGATCCACTGTATCAAAGGCCTTACTCAGATTCAAAAATAAGGCACAGACATGTTTCTTAGCATCCAGTGTGATTTGCCAGTCATTTGTTACTTTGGCCAGTACAGTGGAACTACTATGATCTGGCCTGAAACCAGATTGCAGTGGATTGAGAATATTATCCAATTCAAGGAATTCTCTTAACTGGGAACTGACGACTTTCTCAAGGAGTTTTGATAAGATTGGCAACAGGGAAGTGGGCTGATAATTATTTAGATTGCATGGGTCACCAGATTTAAAAAGTGGAATGACGAGCGCTATTTTCCATTGTTGTGGGAGCATGCCTTGGGAGAGGGACAGGTTAAAGAGATAAGTGATGGGAGCAGCCAGTACACAGTGTCCCAGCTTTAAGAAAAAAGACTCAATTAGGTCAGCTCCAGCACTTTTTTTTAGTGTTCAGGGCCAGTAGGAGGTCTTCAACCTGTTTGTATGAGGCTGGGCTACAAGAAAATTTATTAGCACACCTGGTGGCTGAGGGCAGAGAAGTGTGGACTGTACCATCCAATTGGGCAAGCAGATTGCTAGTGGATGAGGTATCAAAGGCTAACCGCGTGGTAATAAAGTGGTTATTTAACTAGGCTAGGATGTCCTGCTCATCGGTGTAGTTACAATTGTCTTTAACGATTTTCGAAGGTAGAGACGAGGCATGGCTATGGCCTTCGATGTCTTTCAAAATCTGCCAGAACTTGGCAGCATTATTTTTGGAGGAGTCCAGTGCTGATTAGAAGTAGTTGGCTTTTGCTGATCGTATGAGTTTGGTACAGTAGGTTCTGGATGCCCTAAAGGACACCCAGCCTGCTGATAATTTGGTTTTACTTGTCTTCTTCAAAAGGGCATCTCTGGTGTGGATTGCTGATTTAAGAGGAGGAGTAAACCATGGGCATGATCTCTTACTAGTTCTGCGTTTTACTCGGGGGGGGGGCGTGCCTGTCAATAACTGTCAGGACAAGGTTTTGGAAAGGCATGCAGGCCTCAGTTACGGAATGAGCGAGGTAAAAGTCTTGCCATCTAATCAGGGCTAAGTCAGATAGGAAGGCAGCAGGATTAAATTTGCGGAAACTCCTTTTGAAAGTATATTTGGGAGAACTGGTATGTTTAATAGACAGTCCTTACACATGCTACAGCCCTATGGTCACTTATATCATTGTGAAAGATGCCCAAATATCCAAACAGACTAGGATTGGGTCTAAAAGAGAACCATTGGTAGGATTTTTATGTGCTGGCCTGGTGGATGCTTGGATAAGTTGTGAAAGGCCATAATTATCACAGAGATCCCTGAGAGGTCTGGAACACAAGGACAGCCAGTCGAGATTTAGATCCCCCAGAATGATCGTCTCAGAGTTAGATGCCTCCAATAGTTTCCACAGCTGAGGTAATATACTGAGGTGCCCCGACAGAGGTCTGTAGCAGCCTGTGATTTGAATGGACTTATCAGAGGGCAGGGATAGTTTCAACGTCAAGCTTTTGAAACCTTTTGGCACTGTGGAGTCAGTGATGGAGACTGAGTATTTGTCCAAAACAGATAGCGACCCCACCCCCCGACACACACCCACACCTCTGTCGGTTCTAAAGACACTATAGGACGGAATATTAATGGCATGATCAGGTGTGGAGCTTTTTAACCAGGACTCTAAAATCACTAGAATGTCGGGTTTACTGTGACAGGCCCAGGTCTGGATAATCAAATTTTTTCAGAATGCTGCAGGTGTTTATATGCAAGAAGCTTAGCACTTTTAGTTGTGGGAGGTCTAAGGGTATGGCAATCAGCGACAGAGGGTCAGGATTTAGTTCAATATTTCCTGAGCAAAGCAGCAGTAAGAGCAGAAGCTTCTCAAGGGTGCTGAAAATGAATTTAAGGACAAGACGCCAACCCTTTTTATGAAGGGGGGGTGGGGAGAGCTGATCGAGAGTTGTGGTGGTGAGAAATGAAGGAGGCAAATAGGGCGGTTCTGGGTGAGATATCTACAGTATATGGGATATAAACTGAAGGTTTGGAATTTGAGTTGATGTCAGTAATCCCCAGGACATCCGTGTCGGAGTAGTGGCATGGTTCTGAGGTGGGTATGGTGCTCAGTTGTGGCAGGTGGATGCCAGCTCTGGATGACAGATTTGCTTGGAGAAGGGTGGATCCTAACAGAAGGACCTAGTGTGACAGTACGTTGCTAGCCATTGGTATTGATTCAAATGAGGACAGACAAGAAGGGCAGTGGCTTAGCCACTAAATACAGAAAGAATGATGGGTGCCCGAGTGGATACTACAGGTAAGGAAAGAGTAAAGCAGGTCCCTCAGAAGCCCAAGCTATAAAGAGGAGCAGAGTTAAGTTCAGGAGTCAGAAGGACGGAATGAGACATAGATGGAACAAATAAGTTATGCTCCCACTGCAGAGATGAGAAAAGGAGAGGAGTCTAAGGGTAATAGCAGCAGCAGTTGGGAAACTAAGGGGTAGCCAATGAGAGAGAAGAAGGACTAGAGGGGTGGTGTTTAAAGTGTATTTAAAGAGTGCCGGGGTGGGTGGGAGAAAAAAAAATCGACTCAGCGGGGTCTTGGAGCTCTGTGTCCGTACCTGGGTTCAGCGGCTCCAAAGGAGGGTGGCAGCTTGTAGCTTAAGTCGAGCTGCAGTGGTGGTTCAATGTAGAAATTGAGCCCAAGCAGGCTAGCTGGAGCCTGGAGGGAAGGGAGGGTTACAGATTAGTAGCACATTAAATTGGGGGGGGGGTATTTAAAAAAAAAAAAAAACAAGGGCGAGGGTGCGGATCGGAGGAGAGGACAATGGGGGGAGAATGGAGCCAGCAGGGGTGCAGTAAACAAGGGACAAAAAAATTAAAACTATTAATTGCTAAAGCTCTGTAAAATAAAGTACCACTACTAACTAAGTATTTAATCTATGTCTTGAGAAAAATCAAGTTCCAACTTCCTGGAAATTAAATATAACAGTCCCACTTCATAAAAAAAGGATTCTTAATTGAACCTTCAAATTATCGGCCAATCAGCTTACTGGAGTCAATCTCAAAAGTTTTCTCAAGACTATTATTAAACAGATTAACAGATTGGTCTAACAGAGCTTCAGTTACATCTCCTTTTCAGGAAGGTTTTAGATGCAACTTTTCTACTATAGATAATTTATATTGTTTGTCTCACCTGTTAGAAAATGATGCACGTATAAAAAAATGAAATTGTATGCACTATTCATCGATTTTACTTCAGCATTCGATTTCATTAATCATGGCATTTTGTGGGATATTTTAAGAAACTATGGTATAAGTGAATCATTAGTACAGCTAATCCAATTGTTACATACAGACACTTGTACCAAGGTTAGGTATGACCTAAGGTAATACAACAAAACCTTTTCCGTCATTAAAATAGGTTTAAAGCAGGAGTGTTTACTAACCCCTGCATTATTTAATTTTTTCACTAATGAACTGTTGAATTTTGAGGATCTTATACAATACGACCCTCCAAAAATTAATGATTTACAATGCCATGCACTTGCCTATGTGGATGATCTTTTGATGCTGTCACTAACAAAAAAAGGCCTTCAAAGGAAAACAGAGGTTATTCAGGAACAATGCAAGTACTTGCAACTTAAAATTAACATTTAGAAAACAAAGGTCTCAATATTAGGTTCTAGTAATAACAACACCAGTTTTTATTTAGATAATCATAGAATTGAAAATGTCAAAACCTGCGCATATTTTGGAGTTATAATAGCAGCTAATACTTTTTGGACATATCAGCATAAGTCTAAAATTAGTAAATCAAAAGTAAGTGCCAAAGCATTATTAAAATTTCATTTTAAGCTGGGATGTCTTGATATAAGATCTTCTTTAATAGCAGCTGAAGCAAAAATCAACCCATTACTAACTTATAGGGCAGAAGTTATTATATCTTCTGATCAAAAAACTAACCTTGAATCAACATCCCTCCTTTATTTTTATAAATCTTTACTTACGGTTCCCTTGTCCATAGCCTCTGCAACGGTCAGGGCTGAACTTGGGAGGATACCAATATATGCAGTTATATATACCCAGATAGACCATCTTAGGGTAGCTGGTTCATTCCATTGGGGTGTCAAACAGACAAGGCATACTGATGGGTCCTGGTAGGACGAACACGTGTCTATGTTTTCTGTTGGCACCCTTTGCAAACTGCGTGAGAGGCCTTTCAGCACCATGCATTTCTGCTTAAAGTCGAACCAGCAAAATATTCTGTGGTGATTTGTATATGCAGCCCATGATGCTTTGCATTGTGGGGGCATGTGTGATTTTGTATTTCTTTGAAACTTGGCTTCCCCGCCAAATGCCCTTTGGGGTAACCATTGCCTCAGTGCTTACGCACAGAGGCTCTTTGTCTTCTAACCAATATAGATGCCCATCCTATTGGCTGAAAATTATAAATAATAATTACAATACCTTGCCTTTGTCATGCTTACAGGAGAAATAAAATGGTCCCAAATGGGCCCAAGATCTAAATGGTTATCAAATATATGCAAAACTCTTGATTCGATTAACCTCACACACTTATGGACAGATTTTCAGAAAAAAAATTACGATTTCTCCACAATACAAGAGACTCATTAAGAATAAAATATTCCTTAAATCACAGGATAGGGACATGGAACTAATCAGGGCCCAAAAATGTGCATGTACCCTGGTTTAAAACAAACAAAATAGACCATGGCCTGGAAAATTATTTCCTAGTCCCATTGGAATCATCGAAAAGGAAAGCTTTGACATGGGCAAGGTTTGGTCTGATCAACTCTAAATATTCAGATTTAACAAAAAAACGAGTGACACTATAATATCTAAAGTTTTGATGTGTCAGTGTAATCAAACTGTACCCAAATTATTACTACACCTAGTTACCACATGCCCTTTATATTTGGATTTTCGCACGACATTCTTTGGGGAAATTTTGGAATGCTATAATAATACAAATTATGATGTACTATTCATTCTTCTGCACCCTTTTACAATAAAGGATGCAGAACAAATTATTACATTTTTTTGCATCACTGATTAAAAGGAAAAAATTAACATATAAGAAGAAAACTACCCTGAATAAGTCCTTATCTTAAGAGGACATATTTTTTTTGTATCGTGCACAGACAAAAATTTTTATCTACTGTAATTTAAATGCATAACACTTCTTGATCTTTGATGTATTTGTGTTTTAATCGACATTTTTTACTGATTGTAATAACCTAGATGTTTTATTACATCCTGGTTGATCAATAAATAACTAACTAACTAACTAAAATAAAGTACACACAGTAACAAAAAAAGAGAAAAACAGAGCTAGCTGGATTAGATCAAATAGTAGCAAACAGTGGCAAAAGTAGTGAAGTCAAGGCTAGGTAGTTACGATTTTGATCATAAATGCAGTTTAAAACTTTTACCATCTTTAAGCTTTTAACACAAAAAGGAAAAATCTCAGGACAGAGGCATAGGGTGAAAGAAGGAGTTACAGACAATCAGCATGAGGCCCCGGGGCACAGGAACCAATGGGAGGGCAGCTGAAAGGTGCCAGAATTAAATTTTGTCTCAGCGGGGTCTCGGAGCTCTGTGTCCATACCTAGGTTCAGCAGCTCCAAAGGAGGGCGGTGGCTTCCTGCTTTAGTGGAACCGTGGTGGCGGTTCGATATAGAAATTCAGCCCAAGTAGGCTAGCTGGAGTCTGGGTTCAGCGGCTCCAAAGGAGGGTGGTGGCTTGCAGCTTTAGTCGAACTGCAGTGGTGGCATAGTCCAATTCCCACAGCGGGATTTCTTTTACTTTGTACAAAGTGAAACATTTTGATTTTAAACTGCAGTTCAGCTGGCTATCTGAGGTGTCACTGCAACTCATCACCAGAAGGAACAAGATGCAGGACATTAGAGCAATGGAACACATTACAGCAACGGTGAATCTCAGATTGGGCTCGTTTCTAGTTTTATGGCAACCCTGGGACACTTACTACTGAACTCGGAACACACAAACCCAGAATGAGCCACAACTTGGCAAGGAGAATTCTTCTTAAAGTAATTTAAGTGTTGATACAATCTCCACACCTTCAGATATCTTCTTATAGACACTAGATGCATTGGGCTGGGTTCACAAAGCCCCTGAAAATCCTGCATCTGTGGAAAAATCCCACGCAAGTGGGTTGCCACTTACGGAGTTGCTGTTTTCCTGCAACTGCAGTATTCACAAGGTGAAGCCAGATTTGACCAGCTCCATGACTTACGGCAGCTTACGGGTGTTTTTTCCCCATAGCTGTGAGAACACAGATCTCCGCACCTGGGGAGAGTTTGGTCTGCAACTAGAGTTGCTGATTGGCAGTTAGTCCCATTTCATTTCATGAATCCAGCCCATTATTTGTACATTTACAGGGCATCTGAGAAGTTCACTATTGAATGTTCTTTGGGGCACTGTTCACTCCTTTTTCTTTTTTTTCAGAAATATTAATTGTTCTCATTGTTGTTTCCTGGAACAACTAATGTACTATATTAGATAAAATCTGATCACTTGGACTAAAGCAGAGTTTAAAAAAAAGGAAGTCTTCAACTTGATTACTAATATGTTTAGATGTACAGTTACAGCCTGTCTTATGGTTATGAGTGTCTTCTGCAGTATTGTGTGTGTGAAAACTGCAAAGTGATAGAAAAGCTATGCATCACAATTCTCCATGTGCACAGAACTAGAGATGGCAATCATACACATTAAGTCCAGGGAGACCACACCTACAGCTGTAACAGTGGTCTCTGACACATTACTCTCACCCATCCCTAGGGTGTGAGAACCTTGAACTGTGTGGTCAGTGGTTCTGACACCTTAAGAATATAAGTGAGATCACTCTTACATCTGTGAGAGTGCCTCCCTGACCACAGTAATACATTATTGATAGAAGATCATCAATACTGTGTTAAAATAAAAAATAAAAGCACTCCAAGTGAGCCTGTTTCTAGAGGATCCATGCAAGAGACACTAGAAATTAAGAGTGTCTCATGTAAAGGGGAAAGGAGCATTTCCTTTATCTGCAAGAACCCTGGTTCAAAAAATGTCATGATGTCCAGTGATATCACTGGCCTGGTTGCTGACTAGAAAATAAGCTCCAGACCACCAACCAAAAATCCGATGAAATCCAGCACAATTTAAACATCACATATCAGCAACCAAAATGGTGCAGGGACTGCATCAGAAAACATATGAGGACAGATTAACGGAGCTCAATATGTATACCCTAGAGCAAAGGAGGGAGAGAGGTGATATGATCGAAACATTCAAACATCTTAAGGGCATTAACAAGGTGAAAGAGTCTAACATGTTTCAATGTAAGAAAAATAGCAGGACAAGAGGACACAGCATGAGATTAGAGAGAGGCTGATTAAGGGGGAATGTGAGGAAGTTCTTTTTCACATAAAGGGTGGTGGATGCATGGAATGGCCTACCTCAGGAAGTGGTGGATATGAATACAGTGCAGGGCTTCAAACAGGCATGGGATAGGCACAGAGGAGCAATACAGATGAGTATGAATAGATAGGCTATTGACAGATCAAAGGCCGATGGCACATTCATAAGGCAGAAAAAGAAATGGGCAGACTGGATGGACCTTGAGGTCCTTATCTGCCATCAACTTCTATGTTTCTATGTATGTTACCAATAGTGAATAGGGTAAACGTCTGGTAAGCAAGGAAAGATCAAAGCAGCAACTCAGATGGCTAAACTACAACTTATGATGTCCAGGAAGAGCAGCAGCGCATCCACTACGAGGGCTGGCACATCAAGATCATGCTCACCAGCTTCAGTTCCTCATCAGTGTGGATGGAATTCGATGAGGGTGAGGAAAAAATGACCACAGCAGACCACACAGTGCAGAAGGTTTTGAACACCATGCAAAAGACTGAGTCAGCATTCACTGATTTAAAGGTGCACATGAAAGTACTTACAAGAAACTGGTGGCAACATACCAAAAAGCAGGGGAGTTAACAGACAAAACTGCGACTCACGAAAGACTGCTTCTTTATTTAATACAAAGGGAGAGGGAGCTAGAACAGAGAGCATAAGATACGGAAAACAGCAAGAAGGAATAATTTTAGGATTCAAGGCATGCGAGAGGGAGCCCAAGATGGATTCCCCTCCATGCCAGCGTTCACATAGCATGTCTTGACTACCATACTAGAGATACTGCCCGAAACCCCATTAACAATCGAAAGAGCACACAGACCACTGGGACCAAAGCCGAAAGAACAAACTGCTAAGCCCTTATCCATGATAGTCAGAATGCTCCATTTCCAGTTGAGAGAGCAGCGTGGGAAAAAGGGGCCTCATTTACAATAATCACCCAATCTTTTTTGACTAGGATTCTTCAAATGCTCTGAAAG